>OY740771.1:40511659-41711659 GCA_963513935.1 Aphrophora alni | reverse complement strand
AATCAATGCTTCAGCGAGTGGCCCAATAACCATCATGCTTCATCACTTTAGCTCATTACCATGATATACAGTGTGTCCCACGAACATATTTACATTTTTAACAACCACCAAGTACATATGCGTCCACCAAATTGTAAGAATTCTTTCATACACATTGGAAACATATCCAAAAGTGTACCAACAAATTTTTACGCTGATATCTGCAATAGAAATAAAATGACACCTGTAGATAGAAATGAAGTTTAACGACAGTGCATGCTGCCGGGGAACAAGATAACATAAAAGCTCCAAATGTTTAAACAGCTGTTTCTTTTATTTCAAATCATTGCCTAGTTGAAAACTTTTTGTGTTTTCTTAGGCAAAAAACATAACCTAGGTTGTTCTAGCTTTTTGACATGTTGTTTACGATAGAGCAGAAGGTTTTGTGCTGTGCTTGGTCTATTGCTTTTAATAATGACAAAGAAGTATACAGAATATTTCAAGCTACGTATCCTATGATTGAACCTTCCTCAGTCATGTCCATTGCAAAATGGAGGAAGGTCTTACTTGAAACTGGTAGTGTACAGAAAAAGTATCACCGACAGCCACCTGACTTAGAAGTGCCCAAAAATTCTAAAGTCTTCTGGTAAACCCACATCGATTCGAAAAGTATCCTTAAGCACTGGCGTGCTTAAATTTGATTATTTGTTATATTGTGGTAATTAAATTAAAAAGTTATTAAAGTCTATTAAAGAATAAAAAGTTATTTTATTGCTTGATATCGTTTAAACCACAAATCTCTGTCAACAGCCGCCATTTTATTTTAATTGCAGATATTAGTGTAAAACATTTGTTGGTACACTTTCGGATATGTTTCCACATGTATGGAAAAAATCTTACAATTTGGTTGCTGTATATGTACTGGGTGGTTGTTTAAAAATGTAAATACCTTCGTGGGACACACTGCATTTAAAGAAAACTATATCTAGTGCAAATTGTATGAAAATTGATTCAGGCATTATAATGTAATTCTTGTTATATATTTTGTTAATCAAACAATATTTATTTTATATTCTGATATTATTAGATGACATATTTATAAAAATATGTAAAATTGTAATAGTAAAATTACACAAAACTATTGAAATCAAAGAAAACTTGATAACAATTTTAAACTTAAGAGTTGAGCAACATAAATTTTTTTTTTACATGCAAATAAAATGATATAAAGTATCACATCTAATTTAAAGAAACCACTGCTATGGAATTTTAAAATTAAAGAGATTTCATTCATACATGCACATTTGGTTCATTCAATATTATAAAGAGTAAACCGTTCAAACCACAGCATAAACAAACACAAATTCATAGCACATTTAATCAATAGATGGGAAACATTAAAGAAGAATGGATGAGCAGGATTTAAAAAAATCTCTTTCAAGAAAATTAATAACTTGTCAATGCATTTATGTTTTTTATATAACTTCAAGTTCATAAACAATTATTTATAAGATCTTTATTATTATTAATTTTATAAAAATGTTTAAAATTAAAATAACGTGTGTATTTTAATTATATTTTTTAAATAGAAAAACAAATAAATTGCCTAAAATATTTTATGCTTTAGAGTTTTAGAATTCATTTGGAGAATTGACTCTATTTTCTCCAGGCGTTAGATAGCAAGACTACCCTACATGGAATTGTGTTTCATTCTACTGTACATGGGCTAGACAGTCGCAAGAAGTCTACAAAATATACGGCAGTACATCAAATTTTTGTATTAATATAACGAGAACCTAACAGTTCACAAGTTACTATTCTACTGAACAAACAGAATGGCTAAATTTAGTCAAAATAATTTTGTATCTCCTAAAAATAATTAAAAAATTTAGACAGTGAAGCAACTAGTTTTGTTATTGACAGAAAACTGACCTTGGTTGAATAAATGACCAGCAATAAAATAAAAAACCAATTGGAAGTATCATTATTCTAAAATAAGTCTACTATGTGGAGATCATACATCGATATTTGAATTATGATATTTTGTTATAAGAAATACTAAATCATTTGTAAAGAGTAAAAAAAGAAAAGAAAAAGCTATATGGATTGTGAGCCAACAACTTTATAAATATTTCACTACGTGGAGCATTGGATGAGAAATTAGCTGGAAACAATCATAAAATTATGTAATTGCTTCTAAATATAATCAGTAGTATGGTAGAATAGGGTTGTTCAGATTTGAAGCCCGTTTAATTGTTTTATACAACATTTATTACATACACAGTCATTATTTTTCTATTCAATTTCATTCATAAGTTTTTTCCTTTTGCTCATATAAAAAAATACAATAGCAATTTTTTATAAAACCATTTTATAATATCAATTTTTTATTGTTTGTATTATTACATTCCCCAAACAATAATTTTCTGAATTTATTGTTTCACACTTTTAGTGTTGCCACTGCAAAATTTTCATAAAATATAATTTCATAAAAATATTGTGTAAAATATAAGCCAGATTGATGCTAAACAAAATTTTACTATAAAATATTTATTTAAAAAAACTAGCATACCATATTGCAGAGTTGAATACGATCTATGGGAAATCCTTCTGGGGGTATAAATACATAAGAACTTTAATTTGCAATACAGCCTTTTTTAATTTAAAATTTTTTAAACTATTTTGCAACATAAATAAATGTAAATATCTAAAAAAAAAAAAATAAAAAAAATTAAAAAAAGAATATAAGTAATTCCAAACAAATGGGATTGGAATGGTTATAAAAAAACAAAATTAAAAAAAAGGATTTTTCTAATTACCATGCAAATGTTGTTTGTTGCTCAATAATATACTTTATGATATTTTGATTTATTATTGTTGTAAAAGTTTTTTTATAAGAAAGGTTCAAAATTGTAAAATTATAGTATTTTAATTCCAAATAAAAGTTTGTATGTATTAATAATGCTTCCAAAAGGCTTTCCTATATATTGCACTGACCTCTTTGGATAAAAAAGACGTGCAAGCTTTAAAAAAAAAAAAAAAAAAAAAAAAAAAAAAAAAAAAAAAAATTGTTGCAAAAACTAACAATTTAGTGGTACAATGAAATTTAGTGGATTTTGCATCGATAGGGCCATATGTCTCACGTTATTTATAAATTATGTGAAAATTGTTGCAATAGCAATAATCTGAAAATGCTAAACGAGAAATTAAAAAAAAAAGTTTTTGAAATATAATAATGTAAACAATAAAAATTAGATATTTTAAATAAATGGTTTTCTAGGAAATTTCATTCTAAACAACTTTTTGTACAAGCAAAAGCAATAAGGTTACGAGCGTAAATGTATATACATAAAAAATAATAATTTTGCAATTAATGTAAAATAAAAAAATGAACCTGGTTCCAAATTGAGACAACTTTATTTTCCTCATACCAGTAGAAGTGATTCATTGTTACCATCTAGTTTCTAACCCAGCATACTAGACTAGAACATCTTTACTTTTTTAAGGATAATGATGAAATCAGTTCCAATTTTCAAATATAATGGATAATTTATTTTTTATTAAATAGC
Organism: Aphrophora alni; assembly: GCA_963513935.1. Classification (NCBI taxonomy): domain Eukaryota; kingdom Metazoa; phylum Arthropoda; class Insecta; order Hemiptera; family Aphrophoridae; genus Aphrophora; species Aphrophora alni. The sequence goes on along the minus strand of OY740771.1, from coordinate 41,708,111 downwards.
AAAATCTAATTTTTACAGTATTTTTGGACTTCACTTTATTCCTGGATATTTTTTGGTACATCTAATTGTTTAGAAGCTTATAGCCTATCAAAAATAGGTCAAATTCAGTATTTAGTAGATTTTGGAAGACATTTTTATTAGTTTTCTGCATTAAATCATGATGAAATTGCAATTACCACATATTATTTACTGAACATAAAAACAATTTCTAATGCAAAAAATAATTTTAAAAAAAGGCTAGTAATGACACATAATTGTGTGGCCTTTTACAATTATGTTAAATAATAACACAGGTAATTTCCTTATAACCTCTATGAATTTATAACTAAGTTTGAAATAAGAACATTTGAAAATTAGTTTTTGAGATTATAACAGTTGAAAATACAAACACTCGATATTATAACTTTAAAAGCTAATTTTATAAATCAATCTCATTATATAGTTATAAATCCATAAAGATTAATATGGAAACAACCTATTTTATTCTTAAATCAACCTTTTGCTTATAGTAATTTCAGAAAGTCTATTATAATGGGTCAGTAGTATACAATGTTTTAAGCAATGTCTAACGACTTCAATCAAATGATATTTGCATTAAAGTGGTGTAAGGTCTTTTTCCATTATATAATATGTATTTGATATAATTTTATTTTGATTTAAAGAAGATGTCTTCTACATTTCTACTAAATTATTATTGTTGTCCGTTTCTTATTGGATATATCTTCTACACAGTTGAGTTAAAGAAAAATATTCACGAATAAAGTCATTATAAAAAATCCATTAAATAAATATAGGGGTTACTAAGTTGAAAATATAAAGTCACAAAAAATATGAGAACTGGCATAGAAAAGTCATTGACTTATTTGTAATACCATCAGAAAAGTATGAAACTTTTACATAGCTATTATAATTTCAAAGATGTTAATGGTAGCCAAATTAAAATGAACGAACACCTTGTACGTGCAACTTTCCTATGTTTATTTTAAAATATCAGTCTACTCCACATAGAAACAAGGTGGGTTAAATAGAAACTAGTCGGTAACAGTGAAAAAGTTATAGGATTTGTTTCTAAAGATCATCAGTAGTATGGAAAAAATAAAGTTGTTCAGATTTGAATTCAACTTAACTTTTGTATACAACATTGCAAAATAACATTTTTTAAGTAAATAGTTTCTCGCAATTTTTTTATTTTACTCATACAATAAAAATCAAGTTGTTTAGAATCAAATTTCTTATAACACTATGTATTTTTAAATACTTAATTTTTATTGTTATTATATTCCAAAAAAACAAATTTTAGAATGTCTCATTTTACATTTTATCTTTGTAACAATCATAACAATAATGTAAGAAATATATAAGCCTGATTGATGCATGTCAATTTTGGTTGGAATAGTTAGTTACAAAAAAAGTCATTTCATAGCTTATTATGAAGAAATGAATGTAATCTATAAAAAAATCATTTCGAAGGCATACATAAATGCCACAAATAGCAACTGAATAGTCATTAATGTTGTTGTGTTTTTGTATAACCATTTGAATACCAAGTGTTGTGATTAAGCATCTTCTCTTTTTTTGATTCACGTAAAACATTTATGTTCTAAAATCTTCTTTTTTTTTTATAAAAAAGGCCAAAAACTGCAAATAATTTTTTCATTAAAAATAAAAGTTTCCCAGAAGGATTTACAGTAGATTGTATTCACATATTCTCAATAAAATGTGCTTGTTTAAAATATATATATTGTAAAAAGTAAGAATTATTTGGCACGTGTTGTTAACCATCGTATGGGTGTGTTTCTCTCATTAAGGTAATGATGGTATGTAAATTGTTGCAATAGTAACACATTGAACACTTAAAGCAAAAAATTAAAAAGTTTGTTATTTTTTAATTATAATAAGAAATTTCATTCTGAACTAAAATTACGAGCAAAATGTATATATAAAAAATGATAATTTTCCAATAAATGTTGAGTAAAAAAAAATGAAGCCGGTTTCAAATTTGGACTCTATATTTCCCATACTACTAATGATGTTTAGAAGTGATTTGGATTAGTGGTGGGCATTAACACTAACAACGGTCAACCTCAACACCAGTTAATGTTGAGCGTAATTAACTGTTGAAGAAAACTGCTAATGTTAACCTGCCAGACAGAACAGAAGACTAAGCGTCTTTGTTCAGTGTGCACATGAAAAATAGTAAAATAGTAGGCTACAGCAGAAACATACGTTGATTCGTTGATGAATAAACGTTTATGTTAATTTATTCGCTTTAGTTGCTCAACTAAACTAACAGACGACTGAGAGGCGTACGTGTAGCTTGGTGCGCACGCATCGAGTGGGCCCCTGACGCTAACAAACAACCATTGATGCGTCACCTGCAAGCACTAAGCAGTTGGTCAACGTTAGCAGTTAATGCACTTCTTCGTCAACTGTATTGACGGTTAGCTATTACCCGTTAACGGACACAGCACTAATTTGGATAAGTTTTTCACTGTTACCAACTAGTTTCTCATTTGATGTTCTGCATTCTGAACTAACAACTAAGTAAATATATCCAATAATTACAATATTTGATATGGAAATGACCTTAAACTGGGTAACATAGACTCTATTAGTCTAAAAGCTCATTATCAAAACATATAAACCTAACAATAAACTCCCTTTAAATCATTAAAATATTCTGTTCAAGAATGAGTTTAAGAATTCATCTATATCAATCCACAAATCATGAATATGGACTATTAATGTAAGTATATTATGGTATATATGGTATATTAACACAGTACTATTATTTAATTTTCATGTTAAATTTAATATATCTTTATTTTATTTCAATTATTTATCATAAAAACATTTAACATTTGCATTATTTTAAAATACAAATAACATTACAATAACTTTAAGGTTTAGTAGGAAGAGAATGTTCAATTATAAAATAGGATACTGTAGATATTTTAAAATAAATGTAAAATATCTAATAAAATAGATATTAAATGAAAAAGAACAAATTTGAAAAGCCTTAAAAAATTCCAAGTGAAAAATTATTTATTTAAAACTATTTCTCCTCTAAAAATTAACCGCTTTATTAACTGTATTTCATACCAATATATCTCGCTTTTTAGTTAAAAATTAAACTTTTACCTTAAAATTGGCTTGAATTTACTGCCTGCTGCTAAGGGAAGGATGGCTGACTTACAATCTCCACACTCAAACACACACAGAAACTAACATACTCACTACATACATAACATACAAACTGCTATTGTCATTCCGGGTCTAGCAAAAGGGAATTTAATTATCTCCGTCTCTCCTCTCGGGAACCTGTAAAGAATTAACAACAAGAACAGAATGTCCAGGTCATCCACTTTACTGTACGAGAACCTGTAACAAGAGCATAATTACAGTAAAATCACGAATTTCATCATTACTATGATCACTTTCTCTTTTTAGTTTTCAGAATGATTGACTAATCGGATAAAAATAAATGGAAAAAAAATACTGTGAATAACACTTTTTTTCACTTCTCTTCAAAATTTTAATTAAAAAGATGCAAAATGAATATAAACAATTTAAAGTTTTATTTTAGTTATTAAACACAATCAATTTAGAACAACTCAATTCTTATTTGCTAATGCTTTTCTATTTAATATTAATTAAATTTGTTTCTTGTCTTTATGTTTTACTTTGAATAACTTTGTTACATAAAGAGAAAAGATGTAACGATTATTTCTTCTATTCAACAAGTTATCGGATAAAAAGGGGGTGATACAGCCGATACAAAACACATAAACAAATGTATTTCGTTACAAGAATATAAATTATTAGGTTGATACTGACTACATACCACTAATAAATAATTTGTAATCAAATTTATTATTTCCAATTTTATTCAAAGTAAGAAATAATGTGGATTATGTTTGAAGAAAAATTTGTAGTAATGATATTAATTTATAAAAGAAGATGGGAATTTTTTATTTTAATTTCAGAAAAATATTGATGCAAAACATGAAGTCTTTTTGAAAATTAAGCTAAATAAAATAAACCAATATTATAAGGTGTTTTTCTCCTTCGGGTCATGAGACTAAGGATAAACTTTCTGCACAGCAACGAAAAATGGTTCTATTGTTAAATATACATATATGACCAAGACTAGAATTACTTCCAGATCTACCCTAGAAAATCCAGTTCTATACAAAATCAATTACAACATTGAATAAAGACTTCAGATTCTTCCAAGTACGATGAGTCTCGCCCGAGCATAATATCACACTCGGGCAGAAGGCAGAAGTTCCAAAGAGTAGAACCGACACATGATTTGTTCTACCAACTACATTTTTAATTTATTTGAAGTTAGCACACATAAATCCTGACTTTTAAATAATATTTTATAATATTTGATAATAAGCAGCAGCATGAAACGGGGAAGACAGGTAACTGAAGTTACAGAATTCTATATGGTTGTAGCACCACAAAAAAGAAGAAAATTATTTGATAATAAATGTAATCAAATTATAACTTTAGGTGTGTAATAACTTTTAATAATCACATAACTTTATGTGATATTAAATATAATACTCTATATATTGTAAGACCATATTCAATTTGAATGGAAAGTTCAAAATGGCAATCTCATTTCTGTGATTGACAGTTATATAAAGAAATCTATAAATCTATTTCACCATAAGTGAAAATCTATTTGATATCAATTCCAATTATAAATATATTTCTAGAACTATTAAATAATATTAGGGTTCAAAAACTTTCAGTCAGTCATAGATATATGGTAATAAAGATCCCCTAAAAAATTTCTGAAATGTCAACTACATTACAGTGAATATCTCTAGATTTAACTTCACATTTAAATTTTGTTATTTTTAGGATTTCACAGACAATTAAAAATGTCTAAATTCTTAGTTAAGCCATTTAAAAAGATTAGTTGCTTTCTTTTTGATGAGGCAATAAATGTGAAAGTTGCTTAACTTGTTTATAAAAACATAAAAGTTTGCCAACTATCATTTTGTTCATATACTTAATGTAAACTGTAATGTTAATTTTAGATTAATAATCGTTACATCTTTACATTCTTAATACAACACACAATTGAATATTAAACTTTGAACGTGGTATTTAAAAAAAACTCTTTTACATATAAATGCCTTAGTTATATTATCGATTCCAATAATTATTTCATATAAATTTCAATTGTATATAAATTTCCTTACATAAAACAACTCTTAATAAACAACCTTTTCCCCAGGCTATCAGATTGCAGACTTTTTATTTTTCACTATTTTAATTTACTGTTATGAAAATTTTTAATGAACATACTATGTGATACAAATTGTTTAAACAAGTTTAAACTTTAATATCATACTTCAAAATGAGGTAACACGAAAATTCAATTTCAATACAGTAATATGTTTTCTTGAACGTTTTATAAGAAAGGTTATAATTTAATGTCAAGGTCTTCATATAAAATTTTAAAACATATACCTTCAAAATCATGGAAGATAAAGAAATATAGTATTTATATCTTTTACTCTACTTATGACATCAACTCTTTGATAATTTTACATTGTTAATATTGTTAAATAGCAAACAATTATTACAAACTACACACAAGTTTTTAGATATTATTTCACTAGCTTTTTAACTATTTATGTTTTTCTGTACAGTCTTGAAACATCACCCCACAATTTTTTTTAAAACACTTCACAACTAATTTAATATATATATAGGCTATATTCTACCTATACTTCATCTAAACCAAAGTAAACAGTTTTTCTAAAATCCTTCAGTATTTTTCTTTTCTCCAACATCTTTCTTCCTAGTAAAATTTGGTTATCCGGAAGCCTTACAGTTTTTCTAAAATCCTTCAGTATTTTTCTTTCCCCCAACATCTTTTCTTCCTAGTAACATTTGGTAATAAGGAAACCTTACAGTTTTTCTAAAATCCTTCAGTATTTTTCTTTCCCCGACATCTTTTCTTCCTAGTAACATTTGATAATACGGAAGCCTTACAGTTTTTCTAAAATCCTTCAGTATTTTTTCTTTTCCCAACATCTTTTCTTCCTAGTAACATTTAATTATATGGAAGCCTTACAGTTTTTCTAAAATCCTTCAGTATTTTTCTTTTCCCCAACATCTTTTATTCCTAGTAACATTTGATAATACGGAAGCCTTACAGTTTTTCTAAAATCCTTCAGTATTTTTTCTTTTCCCAACATCTTTTCTTCTTAGTAACATTTAATTATATGGAAGCCTTACAGTTTTTCTAAAATCCTTCAGTATTTTTCTTTTCCCCAACATCTTTTCTTTAAGATTTTGTTTTCACAAAATATCTACAAAATCTTTCAACAAATAGATATAATTTTCTTTTACTCCAAAAACCACTTTGTGTGTTTTTGCCAAGCATTATTTCATCATAAGATGCATTGCAATCTGTTCTTTTTAGTAAGCTTTTATTTTCCTTAATTTTCTTTAATGATTTGATCTATCTACTTGTTTTACTCCATACTTTTGGTTATTCATTCTATGTCTAATTATTCTTAATTAGAAATAGCAATTATTATTTCTTTATTTGGAGGCTAAATACGTTTTCGATGAAAATTACAAATTTACAGAACAAATGAAATTTATTTAAATATTAAAACAAAAAGCAAGATTAGCACTATGATTTTATAAAACTGGCAAAATTTCTGTTACTGCCTTTACCAATTTGTTTTCTTTGTACTTTCTTCAATTTATAACAAATCTATTTCGCTTAAATATTATTATTAGTGATAGATCTGTGGAAAGGGAAATGGAATCTCTTCTCATCTCCAATTAAATAACATTTCTTTACTAGAAAATGTTATAGAAGATTAAAAACATTAAGATTTTTCCTCCACATCCTTGATGTGTGATACTACCAATGTCGGGTATCACTATAAAATAATGGTGACTTCTGAGTGACTTGTTTGGCGTTACACAACAAATAACCTTGTAACATAAATTGAGAGGCACCAAAAATGTATACTTTCGTTGTTTTTTTGTTTGTTTTACTAACCCGTGTATATAATATATTTTTTTTAATTTTGATTTCTTTTTTTCAAATTTGTTTTGTAAGATATTGTAGAAATGTTTTGGAAAATTAATACAGGCTTTTGACAGAAGGTTGGTGTAGTTACTAAAAAGTGTAAGCAATCTTTTTCATCAGCTGACTTGCACACCCTTTGTACTTTGTTTTAATAATTATGAATAAAATCACATTAACAACAATAGAAATCTCAGATCATGATGTATTCAACTGTCACTAAGTAATGCTATAAACATATTGAAGCAACATAATAAAAATATACTTTAGCACTTACAAATATTCTCAGGCAGTCCACAATTCAAGTTGAAGACCATAATTTTAGACAACTTCTAATTTTCGCTTACTTAAAACACCATTTTAAAATTATACATTAACATTCTTCTCCAAAACTCATATAGTAACTTATTGAAATTGGTCACCGATCTTTGCACTTATCACAATTATTTTTAAATTTTATTCTATTTTACTTCTTCAATTTATATATAAAATGAACTAAATATGGTATATAAAAATTAATATTGATGTTATTAAATAAACAAATATTAAAGAAAAATGGAAATAACTAGAAATGCAGTAGCGTTTCCTCCATTAAAAACTGGCTGTTGATATAAATGTATATTTTACTTATGTGATTACTAAAGTTTTTCACATCTTTTATCTTCTTCCCAGGACCTCTTTGGTAAAAATTAAGGTCTTCCGTATTATGGGATATCTTAAAGGACAATAATTTGTAAAAAATAAAAAATAAAATAAAATCATCAAAATTCGTTTATAGTTTTGGGAAAATGGGCGTAAATACGGTACAAAAATATCATTCTTCCTTCTTTGATGCTGATGGACCTTCAATCTAAATGGCTGAACTGATTTTATTGTTCAAATTGTTTTATTGTTTATGCCTTATTTTATTGCTTAGGGTGGTTGCCTTTGATATTGACATTTTGAATTTGAGATGATTAAATTTATCCATGATAAAAAGATAGATTTAAAGTAAATATAATTTTCCATAACCCTAATTTTTATATTGTATTTCATACACAAGGAGGAAAACTGTAATTACAACCTATATAAAAATGGGCATTAAAAAAATTTTTGCGGTGACAAAGATAAAAAATTTAATATTTTAATTAAGGCATAATTAGTAAAATAAGATGTTTTATTGTTAAATTCTGTACAGGAAATTGATTTACTGCTTAAATTAACTTGGTAGAAATATTTTTACCACAGTGAGATTTTTATATTATTAACAATGAGATGTCCTTGGGTTCTTTCAAAGAGTAGATGTCAGTATTGAGTTTAATATAAATACAATTTAGTATTCCTAAAAATGAAATGAATAAATTAAAAGTCTTCAAACTGATAACTTTGAAACTCCAAAATAAATTACTTGTATCACTACACGTTTTGTTTGTTTTATCTAATAATGAAACCCTTCACAAATAGAAAATTTTGCCAATACCAAACTATACTAAGCAAACTTTTACTGCACATTTAAATATAATAAGTATTAATGATTACAAATAAAAGTACTTAAACCAAATAAGTTATGTATTTGTTGGTGATTCATTGTTTTTTACCCATAGTTTCTTTTTATAGTGCAGCAACAAAGATTTATCTATATATATTTTTTAATAGCATAATAATAAAAAATCTACTTGTAAATGCTGATTAAATGTACAACATTAAATTTGTCAATAATGTTCAGCATTTATTCTCTCAGTGCTCATTTTGGATTGCTTTTGGATTTTTTTGAAAAATATAATAATAATGAAAATCCCCATTTTAATTAGTAATACTCTTCCATAATGAAAATGATAATGTACACCACCAAGCCTAAAAGGAAAAATGGTCAAGATTGTGCTCAATAAATTCAGCTTACTAAAAGTGTCAAGGATTTTAAAATATAAATTTTAAAAAAGCATTTAAAAAGCAACTGGTGAAACAAAAAGAAAGTTTGTATGAATGATGCGATTGAATGAAAGAGTGTAACACTCCCTGATATACTTACTTGTTACCGAGTGAACTTGAGGGATGACTTGATGTGTTATGATTTTCCCTGACCCTGAGCAAACTCTCTCTCAATCCCACCAATACAAAATTTTGCACTGATGGTTTAAGAGACAGCTGTCAATATAAAGTTACAAATAATGACATTTCACACAAAAGTCTTGTTCATTCTTTTATAAATTCAGAGCAAAGAACAACTGAAATCATACATTTAAAGTTAAGGTTTTCTTCAAACAGTTGCTTTTTCTAATTGATCTTTACTCAAAACATACAACAGAAACGGACACAACAAATGTGCACAACATGATATATTGAAATGAAATGAACTACAATATTTAGTCACCATTTGATGACAGAACCTGTGTGATATTATCGAGTGCAGCCCGGGGCCGCGTCCCGGTCGCCTCTCAACATCGCGCAGTGGCGCCAATCTGCCCAATTGTCTTTGTCTACCTGAAAACCTGCTGCTGTAAACAAGGGGACGAAAGCAAACGCATAGAAACGTCACACCATTCGGCAAAACAGCTCACAAAAATCAAATATACATATTTAAATAGTATCAATATCATTTTTTATCGGTGCCAGGATAAATAAAACAAAAATCTGTAAAATTTTTAAAAACAACAAATATTTAGTTACATTGTAAAATTGTATTAAAAAATAAATCTTAAACTGGATTATTATTTATGATTAAATAAAACAATTTTATTTTGAAATAAAAATATGAAATTTTAAATTTAATTGTTTAAAATTATGTTATAAAACTGTATGGGTTTATAATTTTCTAACCTGGCACCTATACAATAAATATAAGAAAATGTTGCAGCAGAAATAAAAACAAAAATTAACAAATAATGAAAATTGACTTGAACAAAAAATATCTATTTATAAACAAAATAAATATATAAATTATGTTTACATTTGACAGTACTGTATTAAACTGAATTTAAATTGTATTAATAAAATATAAATATATTATATTTAATAAATTTCTAATTTAAGCAACATTTCCTTACTTAAAAGATGGCCAGTACACACTGATTCATGTCTTATCAATCAACAACAATTATACATCAAATCAACACATGCACTCTTTGTGATACTTGCCATCAACAAAAAATATTTTGTTTAACGCCATATGCAGTGATATACAATGGACCAGCTTCTTGATTTTATCTCACCAATATAAAAAACTTAGTAAGAAAATTTTTAATTAAAAAGGAAAATGCAAATATAACTTTGGAATATTTATGGGATGTTTTTATGGCATTGTAGCACTCTATATATGACGTTTCGTTAGCAAATTTATATTACAAAAACAATTATCTGGGTTAAATTTTGAAAAGTAATTTCTAATCAATTAAGTTTAAATTGAACATAAATTCCACAACTTTCTTCAACAAATTCTTTATAAAATAAATTCCTGATAATGGTTACGAATTTACAAATTATTATGATTAATAAAAAAAAATTGATACAAAACTTAAAGAAGTAAAATATAAATCAAAGTTTTATAATGAAATTGTAATATAAATTTACTAAATATATAAATATAAAGTAAATTAAAATAATCACATCAATCGCACAACACCATGCCATTCAAATCATTCAGAACTTCGCAGCCACTGTTTAGCAAATCATAGAATTTTAAAAAACTCGGTATTGAACGAGACCATGCAACAATGGTAAGCCATGATTTGCCACTTGCAATTACAAGCAGAGCAAGCTATCGTCACCTTTCCCTTTACCAGATGTTATTGTTTTATTATTGTTAAACATAATTGTTAGTTTCAAACATATTTGGTTAAAAATATGCAATCATTCAATTGCATGATTCATTCATATCACAATATTATTATGAATTTATAACTTATTTTGTGATTATTACATTTTTCTAGATTTATTATTATCAATGTAAAGTTCAAATTTATATGATTTCTCTATCACACTAAATAATTTTTATTTCAAATGATCAAGGATCAAGGCAACCTCTATTACTTATTAATAAAATTCTACAATAATTAAAAATAAAAAAAAAATCTAACTAAAAAAGGAAATCCATAAAATGCCAAAATCATTGTATATATTAAACATTTTTACATAACTGTAAAATGTATTCAATTTGAGCGATGTACATACAATTTTAGAAAGAAATCATAATTTTATTTTGCTGCTACAAAAAAGTAGAGACTATGAAAGTGGATTGTTACATATCCTTTTAAGAAAAACGAGCAGAATTATTCTCTCCAATTTTCACTGCACATAGTTTTTCCTGTATTGTACAATTTAGTTTGTGAAATATAGTAATGGAAAAATAAATATTTCTATATACTGATATATGATTTTTTTAAAACTTCTAGTTTTAAATAGAACGTTATTTTTTGAATAACATAAATAGACAGTGTTGCCCAGCAATAAAAGGTTCAAGCCACCTATATTAATATATATATATATATATATATATATATATATATATAAAAGGGACATGTCTTTTTATCTAATTTTTATAGGATATTTATCAAAATATGAAATTTAGAATCATTAGCTCAAAAAAGATCACAGATGATATGATTAAACAAATTTTAGACAAAAAACTTTAGTGGGTTATAATTTGAAAATATTTAGAAAATATTAATAAATTTTTCAATATATTTGAGTTTTTTCTCAAATATAAAACAATATAGTTACATTTTATTAATAAAGTTTAATCAGACATTTGACATCATTTGTGTATATGAAAACTATGAAGGAAATATACATAAATGATATAGAAAGTTTTCATATACACAAATGATTCAAAATGTCCAATTAAACCATATCTGTCATATGGTTTTAAATGTAATATGAACCAATCTGTCACTATCAATTTTTATCAAAGTTGTTTTCAATATGATTATTAATTTGTAATCAATCTAAAACAAAAAAATTAAAATTAGCTAAGCAAATGATTTTAGGAAATGAATTTTCACAATTACTAAACTAAAAAAAAATTATATAAAACAGAAGTGTTAAAAAAATTAATTTGACCACCATTTAAAATTAAATTTTTTGTTTGTTTGAGATAAACTATCCATATAAAATTGTTTCCGCTTCCCCTAAAAACCAAAGGTAAAGATGCTTTATTAAAATCATAATAAAAATCAATTAAAATTTAAAGCATCATTTCAAATTTTTATTTTGTCTCTAGTTACACGAAAGATAATAATAATAAAATAATGTGCACCACTAAAAACCAAAGTGTGTGAACTATAATCTACACACAGTTTATTTAATTATTTTATTCCTTTAACACTATACTAAAATTGCATAGTTGTTACATTTAACACAACATATATTAATCATATTAAATGATGACAAATATCTAACTTTCATTTAAATCAATGTTGAGATATGGAAAAATTGCATAAGTAAAATGTTTATTTTGTAACATTTAAAATTTAGCTGTTGCAGTACATTTTATAGTACTGTAAATTGCTTTAGTCATCCAGGTTGTGTAGGACCACACTTAACCTGGCCTCTAAAGGAAGAGATTAGTAAAAACTGTATAAAATTGGTCTTACCATTTTGGCTTCCAATAAAAAATGGCGAAACGTTGGAATAAAGTTAAATTTCTTTTGAATGGCTTAAAAAAACATTAAAGTGAGGAACAATTTGACCTACATTGTCAATTGAAATATTTGAGATACAGATTTTATAAAATTGGAGATTAGAGCATTATAGGCAATATTTCGAAAAAAGTATTCTTGTTGAATATAGTTTTAAAATTATTATGATTATAAATGTGATTCGTTATTTAAAAATCATTTTTAGCCTAGATAAGATAGTTAAAAATGTAAAATTCTATAGTGTAAAAATTTTGGGCCTAAATTGAAGTGGTACGTAATATTGAAAAAATGTTGTTACAATTTAAACTTTAATTTACGGCATAACTTGATCGTATAGAGAATCAAATCCAGACATCCTTGATATTTTTTGAAGAATCCCTATATATGATTTAGTAGGAAACATTATACTTCATTATTCTAAATTAAATTATTTTCTAATAATAGATTTGAGACACTTTATTTGAATTACTCTGCATAAATAAGAAACTAAATGGTGACTATTCTTATTCTGGAAATTAAAAATTTTATCCCAAGTCAAATTGACAAAAATGAGCCCTAAATTTAAATGTCTTTCTAAAAAAAAAGTACACTTTTTACTCAGTTATACATTTACAATTTAATCATAAGTTAATAATTACCAATAATCAAGTGATAATACTTGTTAAATTTAGATTGAGTATGCAATATCATAATTCTAAAACAAAATAAGCAATAATTGAGGGCAACACAGCATTATAGTATTTGTTTTGTTAATAGCTATGTGTCAACTGGAATATTCCCTTCATCTGGTTTGTTTGCTTCATTTCTTGCAAGACCTAGTGATTTTCCATGTCTCCCCTCCATGGAGTAGGGAGGTCATTATTCTTAAACTAACAGCTTTCATTCTTGTTCAGTTGGAAGTCAGTGGTTCATGTGTGTAACTGTGCAAAAAGTGTTTAAGTTCATAATGAGGGTAACTATTATGTAATTTGTATTTGTTCTTAAAATCCGTATTTATGTTTGTAAAAGTAAATATAGTCTTTTTGATAACTTAATAAACTTCAATGAATCAGAATAATTTTTTTCTTCAACAATTTTATCATAAAAATCCCTATTCCATGCATTAAAAGTTTAAATAAACCATTTATTTATTCTTAGAACAAACTGAAAAAATATATGAACATTTTATATAATTATTATTTATTGTGAAAATATTTTCCTCTAATTTATTACCAATATATAACTTTTTTTCCCAAAACTTTTGAGTTATTTTAAATTTGCTCATTATAATAAATGTGAATATATTGTTTACAACTTTTATATTTTTTAATAAATCATTTTATTTTAACACATAATTACTCTATGAGACAAAATGTACATATATTCTAAGACGATACAAAAATGTCCACTGATCTTCATCTCCAAAACACGATTTAAAAGATAATTTATCTTCATATATACATTAAATGAAATTCAATTTAAATTAAATTTAGTATAATTATGTATATTATTTGTAGATCTGAGTTGATTTCTAAATTTTCTTCTCTAGGAATTTGTATATGTTTTTCACAAAATTCTGATTGAACATTGATTTTTGCGATGGCTAGTTAGTCAGAAAAATCAAAAATGGGATTTTAACTTATTAAAAAAGAGGGGGAAATTTTGAACTCGTAGCTTTTTTTGTTGATGTCATTTTTTTTTTTTTTAAATATGGTATTAAGAAAAGATATTAAAAAGATATACGAAAAATATTTGTAACAATAGTTAGATAGGAAAAAAAAATTTATTAATAAAAAATTGGTACTTATATTGTTTTTAACAATAAGTTATATAATATAAAATTATTTTCATGTAATAGAAAAACCTGTGAGCCCAGTAAAGTTTATTTTGACATTTAGAGGAAATATTTATTTTGAAATGTGATTTTTTTTTAAAGTTGTTTTCCCTTCAAATCTGTGAACCTCTTAAATTACTTTATGACAAAATAAGCACTGCATTCTGACATTTATGGATATGTAATTAAATCAAGCTCAAAATTATATTTTTTAAAAAGTTGTATTGTTTTTACTCAAGTCTATTCAATTGTAATTATTATGAAAGTTCCAAATTAACTTTATTTGGTCTAAATCAAACTTCCAAATCAAAGAGTTAGTCATCAAAGATCAAAATTGAATCATAGTGGCAGACATCAAAGTTACATAATTTAAGAACAAATTTATAAATAATCTTAGTTACATATAACTACATATCAGTAAATAGATACAGAAAAAACATTTTGAGACTTGATTTCAAAGCAAATATTCTTTTTTTCACATCTATATTTGCAAGAGAAAAGTATAAAGGTGCAAAAAAAATCTCAGTTTCAAACCCCTTCTCCTTCAGACCAAAAGAGTTATTTATACAACAAATATGTCCGACTTTATTCACCTTTGGATCCCAAATGGCTAAACCAATGTTGTTTAATTTAGGCTTAATAAATTTGTTAATTTTTAGGGTTCTTTTGGTTTGAAGTATGCTCCTAAAACACGACGAAGCAACTAATCATTTTTGGATAACTACCATAAGTAAAACTTATACAAAATAATGATTTTGATAAAATACTGTTCAAATTTAGCCATTAAGGATTCTTATAATAAGTTATATAGTTTAACAAATTCTAAACAATTTTATTAAAATATTACCAGTTTTTGACCTAAATCAAAGTGTCAAAATTGAAAGAACAATTTGGTTCTGAAGTAACCAGAGAAAAAGGAAAACCGACTATTGTCATGTATATAGTTAAAAAATATGTCTATTATTCATCAGTCTAAAAATTTAAAATTTCTAAAATTGTTTTTGAGATTAGTTTTCAAGATGCAAAATAGTTTGATGTATTACACTTTATATAGCAAAAGCCCCAGATTTTTCAAATATCAACTCTCATTGCCCTTTATTATATAATAACCCACGGAATGTTTTATAATTGCTCTCTCCACCTGACTCTATTGTTATAACAATAGAGAAAAATCATTATTGTGAAGGTAGTTGCAAATGTTTGGTGAAAATTTGGTTTAAATTTTAAATAGATTCATAAACAAAAGAAGTTTTTCGGAACACTGACTCTGGAAAATAAGTAAAAAAGTACTGCAGTTTTAGAAGGTTTTTGAAAATCGAATAAAGCAATATGGATCAAATTTGATGAACTATAAGAGGTTATGACCTAAACCAATATGTCAAACTGAATGCGGTAAAAATTATGTTTAAAAATGAGCCAGAAAAATCCAAAATGAATCCAAAAGGAGTTGGAGTTTAGTTTGGTACTTTCACAAATGTGTTGGGGGTCTATTTTGATACTTTCAAGTTTACTCATATATATATATATATATATATATATATATATATATTTAAAGTAACTTAGCATATGGATAAATTCAGAATTTGTAATAAATTTTGTAAAATTGAACAATTAAAATGAATCATTATAATATGGATAACTTCAAACAGTTACTTTTGAAACTGATAAACTTTTAATAGTTTTATACTGGTTAGCTATAATTAAAAACTAGTGTTAGTTAGTTTTTTAGTTGTTTGGATGCAAAGATTAACCTTTCTTTGGGAAAATTCCAGGTAGACCTAACTCGATGACTAACATAATTTGTACTGCCTAGTTACTTAACAGATTCACATTCCTTGGTATGTGGTAGGGCATAAATGAAAGTGTCTATCGATTACTTTTGTGCTTGATATTTCCAGAATCAGCATAAAGAAACACAGTGTGCTAGATAGAGTAAGAATTAAATTGGTGCTGGTTACTCTTCAATATTTGTATGATATAGTGATACATAAGTATGATGAAATTCTGTTTTTTGTTAAATTACATTACTGCTATAAGCATTGTACTGTGTCATTTATTTTCTCCCCTTCTTTTTTGTTGTTGTTAAAGGTAAAACCTCTCAGTTATCATCGTTTAGGAGGGTCTGTGTTACTGATAATTAACATTTAAACTCAATATATGTTTTGTATAAATATAACTTTAGATTCAAGAGATATTTCTATGTTTTTGCCATTTTATATTACTAAAGAACAAAGTAGACAAAAAGTGCTGTTTGTTTAGAACTTTGTGGAAATCAAATAATTTGTGAGTTGACATAATAGAATTTCTATGTTTTGTACTACAAGGTGTTCCAGGAAGAAAAGTATAAATTTTATGTCGAGATACATGATATCAAAAGAAACAAAAAATTTCATATAACCCATGGCCAGAAATGCATGGTTTCTCTCTATAAGTTTGATGTGTTATTTCTTAAACAATTTATATTTTAAAAACTACAAAAGATATAAACCTAATTTTGTGTAACTTTGCATACACATTTGTGTTATTAGTGGCAAGAACACTACAAAAATTTAAAATGTTACTGTTAACAATTTCCAAATGGCGACTGATAAAAATTTTTAAAAGCAAATATTAAAAAAACTACTAAATATACAGGAGACAAAAATCTTTTAATTTTAATCAAATTATAGATAAACTAAAAACATAATTTCTTGTTAATTGATTACAACACCTAGGATTACATGTTTTTAGAGTAGTATCAACATCAATGGATTATTTAATTAACACTAAATATATGAATGTGGAATTAATTTATTAATTAGTGTGGAATAAATAAATATAACTACAATAAAATTTCGATAATTCTTCTTCCATAGTCAATGCATTTCCTAGCTATTTTCCTTATATTATGGTTGCTTGCATTATTGAATCTTGACAATTTCTGATCAGAGCAACAGCATCCTGTATTCGATCATTCAACTCTTCTATTTTTGGCTTGACCTTGTACATATTAATTTTCAAACTACCCCAAATAAAAAAAATCTATTGTGGAGTGTGGTCCTATGAACACGGAGGCTAAGAAACAGAGCCTTCCTGACCAATCCATTTATCAGAAAAAATCTCATATAAGTATTCTCTCACACAATAACTGGGAATGAGAGCAAATTAAAACATGGCGATTTTTTTTGTCTCCTGTAATTGTTTTGTAAATTTAACGATTTTTGAGATACAATTGCTTTCAAAATATTTTATCAGCCACCACTTTGAAACGGTTAACAGTTAAATTTTATTTATTGGACTAATTTTATCATTAGTAACACACGTGTATTACAAATTTGAAGTCTGTATCTTTTAAACTTTTTGAAATATAAACATTGTATGAATTAACACACAAAGTCAGAAAGCCATGCATTTCCGGTCATGGGTTATATGGTATATTTTGACATCACCTATCACTTCCTCCTGGAACGTCCTGTATGGTGTAAACCTTAAACTGCCCTATTTATGAAATTACATGCTGAAATAAAATATTTCTTGAATTTTATTATAGAATGTTTTCATTTTTTAATCACTCACTATGATTATCCAGAAATGCACAAATAATTAACAAAACTTTGTTCTATACAATGAATATCAGGAAATATTATAGAGACTGGATTTTCAGAATATTTTGCAGTTCTTGTTGTTATTGGTGGCGTAGAGTTTATGTAATTCTTGGTTCTTAACAGAAGTCTGAATATATTTAGAGTGATAGTAATTTTGATTGATGGTGGTCTTATATGGATGTTTTGTGTGTCATTTGGTTTTGGTGTATATCAAGGATTTTCATATCAAAGGAGTGGATAAAGTTGTTAAACAGTTTAAATAAATATTCTAATTATGAATTTTTAAAAGTATTCTTTAGAAGTTACAAAATAAATTACAAGTTTTAAAGCTGTAAAAACTTAAGAAATAAATTAAAAAATGAAACACTCAGGATTTCTTACATTAATCAAAATCTTTAATAACGTTTTTGGCAAATTTGGTAAAGACAGAAAGATCCATTAAAAAAATTGACCAGTGTGGTTCTATAAATGGCCTTTATTGTTAATCATTGGGAAAGTGAAATTTTCAACAGACTCATATGACTTATTAGGTAGAGTTAGTATGAATTTGTTAAAGTCAATTTCATATCTCAATAACGGTTAGAAGGTTATTAATAACTTATTATATTAATTCAATAACTTCCCAGAGATATTGAAGATTTCTACAACTACCCTGCTGTTTAAAAAAGGAACCCAACAATTATTGATCATTATTATCAATATGTGAAAAAGTATTGACAAAGAGAACTCTGTTAGATTATAAGGATTAATTATGCAACGAAATATTTTTGGAAATAAGCCAAATATTTTAAAATCACATTTAAAAACTGGTACTATGGTTTAACCTTCTAGCTATTGGATGATGTTTGAATCTGCAGGAGTGAATTCTGCAATCATTGTGTTGATTATATGCCAAGAGTAAGAGATCGACGTTGGTGGAAACTGATTTGGCACAAGGTTGTAGTATGTATTGGGTATCTGATGTTAAATTGCTGATGAGTTAAATTGCTCCTTTACTCGCCTTTTCAACTAATTTAAAGAGTCGCATCAAATAACGACTCTTTAATGTCATAGATTATCCAATACTTTTATTACTTTTATTTCATTTATATTAGTAGTCTTTTCAGTTCAGTGTTTGTAAATATTCTTCATAGTATCGTATTGTTTCATATATCAACCAAAAAATAGGGCCTAACACTGCAGTGCATATAACCAATGACAGCCTGCTTCACTTATATCAACGCAATGGATATTTAATTAGGGCACTTACAGTAAATGAGGCAAAAAAAGCTAAAAAATATTTTGTGCACAGTTATACTATCCAGATAGAACAAAAAGGCACTTAGAACCTGGGATTTTCCGTGTAATTTTGAGTCTAGGTGTTTACTGTTTATCCTTGTTTTGAACATTATCATTTTATTTTAAATATTTTGAACTTGTGTAAATAGCAGTGCTTTTCATATATTTTATTTTTGTTAGAATAAAAAAAGAAAAGAAAAGAAATCTATTAAAGATATTTTTATATTGTTTAGCGTATGAAAAATAAACATTTTTTGTGTGCAACTATTTTTAACATGATTGTACAATATATATGCATTCTAGAATTAATTCATTCATTCTAATAAAAATATTGTAGCCTATGTATTACTTGGTATATAACAATTATAAAATTATAATAATAAATAAATAATCAATGTTTTAAAATATACACATAAATTATCTGAGTCAGTAAATATAATTACTTTTATAAGAAGTTTAAATTTAGATCAATGCAGAGTACCAGACAAGAGATGCAAATACTCAATGTGTGTGAATTCAGAAAGGTCACAATCTCTAAAGGATTAATATTACCAATTTTTTCTTATGCAAATATAAAAGAGGAAATTCAGATATGCTTAAATGCAAAATACTGTTTACCTAAAAAAAAGTATTAAAATATCCCAACTCTAGTATGAACATACATAATTTAAGTAATAATTTTCAAACGAATAACACATAATAGCAATAGTCATACTTTTTCATTTTGTAAATAAATGATTTAATATGACAGAAAAAACAAGAGAAAAACAAAATTTCAATCATTTAAAAAGAATTTAAAAGTAGTGTTGAAAAGCTTGATTACAATAGCTTCTGAATACGGTAAAAATGTAGAATGAGAATGCACTGTGTCTAAATTGTTTGTTTGCCTTATATCTAGTATTTAATTGACTGTAGTGAATATGTAAACTTTTTAATGAACTTTACATATTGTTAGCTGGAATTATGCTATAAAATTTATATTGTCAACAGCAGATAATACATGAAATGAAGATTTAGTTCACCATATACATATTAAATTTATTTACCATATTTTGTTATCCAAAATTAGGAGTAAAGCTGATATTGTTTATTTACTCCATGCCTTTCAAATAAAATTTACAATACTTTGTTTTCCTTTTATGGTTGCCTTAAAATCCAATTTATAATATACTTTTCAAGATGTCTTAAAGTAAAAGGCATTCAAATTATTCAATATCCATTTTCTCCAAGTTATGAGTAAAGCTTAAACTTAACGTTGTAAATGCCTTGCTCTGTTTGTCTGCCAAGTGGCGCGAGTTCACACATTCCAAGCAACAGACGAACATACGACGTACCTGAACTGGTAGTTTTATCAGGAGAAGAAGCAGGTGGTACAGGTGTATACATGAATGTATGAGGTTCACTGCTTTTCCCACTAGATTCTACACACAAACGTACTGATATAGGTTCAGTTATGTCTGTCCTTTGATAAGCAGGAACTGTACATACCAGATGTGACTGTAACAGAAAATAAAGGAGTAATAAGAGTTACCATGATATACTGAATAGGTGATGTTCATATTAAATAAGATTCCAACTATACCTAATATGAACAATAATTAAAAGCGTTGACATGTCCCATTAATAAATAGTCATATTTATACTACTTTCTACTATAATGGTACTACAAAGAAATTAGTACAACCGTAACTACAGCTCCAATATTTTGTATTATTTTTAATGATGTTCTAAATCATTGTCTTTCATTAGGAATTTGTAAAAACGAGTTCCAAAAAAGTTTTATAGTTACAAAATATGTACAATTTTGACTTCTTCAAAATATTATGATCAAAAAGTTTTTATGTAAAAACGGCAGAGCAAAATTTTATTAATGGTTAATTTACATTAATATTTTGTAGAGATGTTTTCAACTGGTACACTGTATAATACAGTGTTAATGTATGATGTTAATTCTGATTTTGACATACACAAAATGTCAATTGTCTATATCAGAATCAAATAAAACCTCTTACAATGATAAAAAAATGTACAATGATCCTAGTCTACCCAAATACAAAGCTGTCCATTAGTTAATTCTAACGCCTTTAGAATGAATATAACTGCACGTCCGGCAAGAGTTAACAATAAAGTTTCAGACTTAGCTCCTATTTAGCTAACTTTTCAAGGAATTAGGTATAAATCATATTTTAACAGCATATCAAATTCTTGTGGTTTATTTTATTTTTAACCTACTTTTTATTTTATTTCTATGTATAATAATTATTAAGTTATTGGAATCACAAGATAGATAACGACAACTAAAATGCTGTTTGAATAATAGGAGAACCTCTTATCTTGAGATAGAACCCACAAATTGGATACTTATACCATTGTATATGTATGACCTCAATTTAATTCAAGTCGAATCCATGATGAATGATGAAAAAAAGTAATAATTGCTATGAAGGTTTGATAGAACTATGGTGAATAAAATAGAACATTTAAATATAATCCATAAAATTGTTAAACTACACAAATACTGAATATTTTGGTGTTATATCAAATTATTTTACAAACTGTAATTAATCTATTTTTGAAATAAAGTCACAATGATACATGCTTCTAAACTAATCGTTTACTACGATGGAAGTTTTAGTTGAAGCTAATAAAAGATAGATTTTCTTTTACCGGATATGAAATATAACTTGAACAAGTCTATCACTACACAGTACTAGATCCATAATTGGAATAAATAAACCCTTTTACATACTGGTAATTTAAACACTAAAATGTTTCAAACAAAAGATTAAAATCGCTGGTGCTTCTTTAAACAAATAACACCCGAGAAATACAGGAATTTACCTGTTGCAGGAATTCCTTGTCAGGTTGCACAGACTGCTTCCATGTGGCACCACCACTTTCACCTTCTTGGAATATAACACGAGTGTCTTTAAGGAAATTCTTCCCTAAAATGAATAGTTCCTGCCCACCAGTAACAACAGAAGAGGTTAATGATTTTTTACAAATTTCTGGAACTCCTGGTGGCTGAGCTGTATAAACAAAGAGTTAAAGTTGACAAAAACAACATCGACAGAAAAAATTCATATAATAAAATGCTACAACAAAAAAATAACATCTTACTGCAAACAATAGGCTGGGATGTGACTTGAAGAGTTTCTACTGTGCCATCAATGTGTGTGATACTTGTGCGGAAGACCATTCGGCAGCGCGTAGACTTCTTCTTACTACGTCCTGAGCCTTCTTCAGGAAACCTGTGCTCTACATCGACATTGCGCTCTTTCAAGATACCCACACAATCACATCTGCAAGAAATCAAATCAATCTGTAGTTTCCTGCTTTGAAAAATGCATGAATAATTTAAGGTTTCAGTTTTATATGTAATTGAATTCAACACTTGGCATGTTTTTAATTATTTAAAAATGTTCAACCCTTTTCTAGCCCCTAAACTTCCTTTAAAGATTTATTGTCAAACAAAAATATTAATGTTTAAAGTTTATGATATTGTTTATGTTTGTCTTATATATTACTCCCATTTTTAAACTCCCACCGCACATTTACAATAATTTTTGTTCATGGACTCTATCTACATTTTCTGTGAAGAGCAACATAGAATATACTATTAATACTAATATAATAATAATTTTTTTTTTGTTATCTTAAAACATAGCATTTTATTAAACTTATTATTTATGTTTCAATTATTTATTGAATCAAACTGCAGAATTGTAGTCGTTCTTTATTATACATTTTACAATACAGGATTCCAAAATTATTAATTTGTTACAAATGGATTTTAGAATCACTAATTTAAATATGGATTCACATTATAAGTAACATAAAAATTTAAAATAAATATTATATTTCTTGGAAACTATTATTAACAATATAACACTCACGTAACAACCATATCTTTGGAAGGTTCCACTTCAACTTCAATGACAATAGTTCCATCAACCTTCTTCTCAGCACAAGGTGTTGAGTTTTTGCCTGATACTCGACATGCTTGATAAAACATATGTGGAACCACACGACCCTGATCTGTACCAATAAATACTTGCAGAAATGTTGGCTGGTCATATCCAACTAACTGTAAAAATGAATACAAACAAGTTAATTAGTATTAATAGTAATAAACAGCATTAGTTAATTACAACATTAACATAACTTTGCTTACCCTTATTCCTTAACAATAGGTTTGTTTAAAAAAAAATTACCTAACCTGATTCTTTATGTCAACAAAAAAAAAGACAATAAAAAAAAAATGACACTGTTAGCTTTAAAAGCTTGTTCGGACTCCAGTATTACATTTAGAGATGAGGCGATTAAACATAATTGGGTGATTATTATCAAAAACTGTTTATAACCTTTAGAACTAGTGGGCAAAGGGCTTAGTCTGTATAGTAACAGAATTAAAGTACATATTGTCCAATCGATCTTGGGCTGTCATGACTAGTTGCATTACAATGGTACTCATCTCACATACACATAAATATATTGGTCACACAGAATAATACACCACAAGGCATTATGTTCTAATATTAGCAAATTTCAACAAAATTAATATTCATTATTAATATAGTCTTGGTTGAGCATTAAGTTAATTTAAATCACATTAGAAATAAAACCTACAACAAAATGTAGGTTTTCCTAAAATAATTTTATACAAATTACGAACATAAGAGACTTGAGATTATGTTGACATTTGTTACAATTTTTATAAAATTGGTTCTAGCAAAATTAAAGTATATAACAGCCAGACTTGATCAAACCTCAGTTTGATTTTCAAGGATAACTAGCTGCTCTCATGAATTTAAAATTGGAAAAGTTAATATTAACCTTTTTATAAATTTTTTTAAATTTATAACTTTAAATAACTTAGTAATTATCAAAATATAAGCAATGTTACTATATTTTTCTGCATCAACTCAACTTTTAAATTATTAAAAATTTATATTATATGTAGAACTTACTGTGTGCTCAAAATGTCTTCTACAAAACATATATGTGAACAGTTTTATAAATAGGTAATTTTTTTTCATAAAATACTACAGGTCTGTACAGGAACTGACCTTGACAACTGGGAATCCATTCCCTGTTCTGTCTTTAACTGCTCCTCGGCTTCCTTCTGTTTGATAACGTGCTCTGTGCTGTTGTTCAGGTTGACAGAGAATTTGTAAATAAATCGGTCCATTACGACTTGTTGCACTCAGCTGTGACGAGAGAGTTAATGGTGTTGAAGGGATATTAAATGGAACTGGACCTGATGGTGCCAGCTTTCCTCTGCATGGTCTGTTCACAGGTAAACTGCTGTTAAAAAAAAAAGGTAATATTAATAACTTTTGAATCATCTATTTTCTCCTGTTGCTAAATGTAGTTGATATCTAATAATGGGAGTGGACAGAACTATTTCAATATTGAAAAAATAAAGTTATTGCAGCTTTCTTAGAGTAAGACATAAATCCTTGTAACTTGTCATTCCCTCCTAATATTTTTTCCATTCACTAAGAACAACTGAGGTGTGTAAATATTCACTGATGATTTACTTGCATGCAAAAAGTTGTGCAAATAAACACAGGCATAAGTGATTATGGTTGTTTTGTCTGGGTTTAAAACATTTAGTTTTCAGAACCCGAAAAACAGAACCCACTATGCCAAATGCACTTCAGAGCATCTGCAGGCTTTAGAGAGCTGCTAGTTGAAAACTCACTTTTTTTCCCCTTTCTTTTGATGTCCTGGGAATGGTTTCATTATATTGTTATGCAGATCGAATGTATCCTCGGCAACAATCACATATGGTAGAGCAAATATGGTATCTAGGGCTTTGTCACGAGACAGACCTACTCTTGTTTGTATAGTTTACCAAAGGTCATAGTTTTTAAAAACTCCGCCATTGGATATCCATCCTTAGCAACCGACATTGACATACAAAAAAGGGCTAACAATATGATACTGTGTTAGTCTTTATAATTAAAAAATACTAAACTGCTGTTGTCAGGTGACTGCAAGACAATATGTTTTTCGTCAAGTGCATCTAGGTATTAGTCAAACTGCTAAACTGAAGCTATCATAACCACCTATTATGCCTCAGGAGAATCTGTTATTTTTATGTATTCAGATAAATAGTTCACAACTGCGGAACAAACTTCGGGTACTTTTTAGTTTATACTTTGATCGAAACTTTAATCAAATACATTGGGAAATGGTGTGAGTCTCCTGTAGTTAACCAATCTTGAGTACTAATAATTTGTGAAATTTTATATCTTGTTTAGGTATTAAAAGTCTTGCAAATGTCACTAACTGTTCAAAATCTGCAATGGACATTCTCGTAAAGTTTGTAAATAGGCAACTAGCTGTCAAATCATCTTCACAGTATTCATATCTTTGTCGTAGTAATTGTCTTTGCCACCATATACTAAATTTTTATAATATAGTAATAAAACAAGATAGATTTGCCTCATCCACACTTGACAAATGTTTGGCAAACACACAATAAACATTTTAGTGTTCAAGAAATATGATTCACATCATTAATCAACATACTGTCAAGTGGTGTAGACTGATT
Source organism: Aphrophora alni (assembly GCA_963513935.1). Classification (NCBI taxonomy): domain Eukaryota; kingdom Metazoa; phylum Arthropoda; class Insecta; order Hemiptera; family Aphrophoridae; genus Aphrophora; species Aphrophora alni. Next base: position 41,682,187 of record OY740771.1, on the reverse strand, counting down.
TAAACCTTCGTAGGTGTGCTTGTATTGCTTCAGCATTTTTTATAGTGATGAACAAATGGCGCCTGAGAAGATGGTGGCAGAGACAATTACTATATTATATATATATATTTATTTATTTATTCTTTTTTCCTTGTTGTTTAAAGGTGAAAAACCATTCAGTCATCATCACCTTATAAAAAATGGAAGGAAAAAACAACATAAAAACCCTTAGTCCTGGAATACTCTAATAGCACTAGGGTCAAAAGAGAACAAGTTGGTCAAGAAAGACCAGATAGTAAACATGAAATAGAGGAATCTAATTCAAAACGACATGAAATAAGGTTTGGATCCAACTAGGTTCCTCAGGATAGTCATGGCTATGGTGAGCTCCTGTGGATAAAATTTAATTATATATCTTATTTGTTTTGTTATAGATTATTTGAATTGTAAGTATGATAATTCATTTTTTATTAGTCTAGCCGACCAATGGTTTCGCCTGCTAAGGCATCTGTAATACAGCCTCGTCAATGCCTTAGCAAGCGAAACCATTGGTCGGCTAGACTAACAAAAAGTGGATATTACAAAAAAAATAATTATGTTTTATTATCTTTAAACATGGAATTCCACCAAGAACCATCGGTCTCAACAGTAATGGGGGGAAAAAAAAAAATTTATCTATCTAAAATTAAAAAAGTGGTGAGGTGAATAAAAACTAATATTTGCTTATATAAAGCTGTTTTCAAGTATTTTCTAAGGTTTTAAACATTAGTTTGTATTAGACGTGGTTAGTAAATTCTTAGTTTTTATTTAGTCTATGGTAGGCCATGCTAGCTTTTAGATCTGTTGCAGTTGTGGTAATGTTCATGCCGGTTCACGTCAAAAAGATGTACTCTCAATATAGGAGAATAGGCAATTGGAAATAATTACGTAAGTTTGAATACTAAAATGGAGACATGAGGAGGAGTTCCGTCACCCTGATAGCAAATGGAAATATTACTACGTTATGTTGGAGATATGAGTAAGATTGTAGAATCATTTAATGGATACTCCAAAGTAGACCTTTTATTTAATTATTTTTAATATCTATTTTATTTTGTTGAAAAATACTGTGACAAATTATGTTGTTGTTTCAAGACACATAAATTTGTATACAGGTTTTCAGAGTGGAGCGGGTAATGATGTTGGCGTTAAGCGGAGTACCGTGATCAAAACTGTACATATAATCATAGATAAAAGTGTCCATATATAAAATATAGAATGATCGAATTGTTACAACAAATGAATTAAATTTCCTTCAAATTTACATAAAATGAACAAGGCCATTCTTTTATGGCAAATCTTATTTCACATACCTATAGTCATTGGAGCCTTACACTGCCTTGCACAATCGGATATTTTATAACTACTCTCACTAGCAATGCTTTATCAAAATTCTTCCATATTTCATTTCCTTGATCAACAGCCAGCTCTGTTTTGAGAAGATATGAAGACAATTTCTAATAATCGAAGCTCACTCGGCTATAGTTTTAACTAATTCTTATTCACATCGTTTTGAGAAAATGCTAAAACTAGTTAGTTTTACTAGCTAGAATTTACTAGTTTTATTCACCTCACACAATGTCATAACTTAAATTAGATGTAATTTGAAATTTTAAAATATTTACTCTTATTATAACAGTAAAAAACTGCACAAAGTTTAATATTGTTCTATGATAAAATGAGCTTCCAGGAGCGACACCAACCAGTTACAAAAGTAACTTATTATCAATCGATCAAATTGCAAAAAGATATTTCTATCTAATTATAGTATAAGGAAATGAGAGTAGACTCAACCAGATGCATTTTTGAACTCAAATAAAATGAACATTAGGCCTACTACAAGATTATTGTGAACAAACTAAATGTTTTTTTCAACTGAAAATTTTATTCATACATAACAACACATCTCATATCTGTATCAACCTTGGTATTGACTCCTTGACAGATAATCGCAGATTTACTGTACTATCTCTAGTGGAGAAAGTCATCTTTCATTATTGTCTAAAACAAACCATTTATTTACACATGGCTACCTCTCAGAGTTTTTCGAATCATATAGTTAGGATGTTCACAAAGATTTAAAACTTTATACATTAATATAAATTTAGCTATACCTTACAATAGTTTTTAAAAGGTTTTATTTGAATGAGGTATTAAAAACTTTTGTCTAACAACATAAACAAAAAAATAAACCATTTTAAAGAGAAAAATCGGTATACTGAATAGTCTATCAAGTAAAATTCATTATTGTGGTTAAAGGGTAGGTTCAATATAACAATTCATCTCCATGAAGGCCTTTAATTATGCTTAATATGAGAAGTTATACCCATGGGAACTATTGTGTATAAGAAAGGTTATGCACAGCCTAGATTGTGGAACGAATACAAGAATCAATGCTTCTGTGCAGTCTATAGAAGTCAATGAAAATAACAGCATAATTGTTCATAAACATGCTTTACATGTTCTAAGAAAAGTTATAAATGCATCTTAAAAACTAAACTCTATGGCGTAACAGCCCGTGAAGAACCTAGACATGCTAGACGGCTTTTCAGTTGGGTAATTCCTATTGCCATTGTCAACCAGAGTTCACTACCTAAGAATTCCAGTTTCCCAATTTTCCTCACGAAGCTGGGTCAACTCTGTAAAGTTTGAGCCCCCATAGGGATTGAACCCACAACTTCTCACTCGTGAAGCCAGAGTGCTAACCACTAGACAAACCAGAGGATCACAAATGCATTCTTACAAATTTCAAAACCTACACAATATAATTCCAAATAATAGGACCATAAGTGAAGCATTTCTGGAAAATTATGATTAAAAAAACATAAACAAAATGTTTTTCTAATAAAGCATTATTTATATGTCTGGCAAGATCAATAAACAAAATAATACAATTTGCTTAAAAAGCTTGCCTTTCATTCACAAAAACATCAAAGATAATCTGAAAATTTGGAACCATTGTTCTTTTTGTGAATGGAAACATTTACATATAGATGCTAAAAACTTTGCCTATCCTCAGTTACCACCTTGATGGTACATTCCTATAAGCTGTCAGACTACTACATTTGACAGGAATTGCCTTTTTGGTGGATTAACAGTTTGACTAAAATAACATTGTGATATCTTTGTGAAGGATTGTGTTTATTTTTCTGTCAGCTGACATGAACAATTTTAAGGATCATATCAATACCAAGATGCTGCACCATATGTGAAAAGTGTTGGAATTTCAGACAACTAACCAATGAAGCAGATTCTGAATGTTGGTGACTGTATAAAACTAAAATCCAAATAGTTGAAACCATTTTCATGCTATTATTTTTACCTTGAGTAGGAGAAATTGTGCACCATGAAGACAAAGTTTTAAATTTTGATTTTAAGCACTCCCAACATTTTTTTAAATTGCAAAATGTTGGTAAAGAGGTTATTTATATACCTATTTTCCTCCTCTAAGGCAAAGAGAACTCGAAAATTAAAAAAAAAAAGTTGTTTGTTTTGTCTATTTTGATTAAACAATGAATTTCTTTGATTTCCGAGATCCAAAAGTAATATTTGTCACTAACTTTCTCGTTTTAACATTAGTAATTCTTTCATTATACACCACTGTTGTTAAATCTGTATTTTAATTATCTACGTAGATTAAATTTTATAATTTGAAGAACCTTAGTAGGATCATGTAGTCTTGGGTTATATCCCACCTTTCATTTTTCTTATCAGATATCTTATGACCAACTCTTGTTCTATTCCAACCCTGAAAGTATTAGAGTATTATGATAACTAGGGGGTCTTTATATTATATTTTTTTCTTCATTTTTTTATAAAAGGTGATGATGACCAAAAAGATTTTGCTTTTAAACAAGAAAAAAAAATTGTTATAATATTTTTAAGAATTAGCAATTCTTGTATCTTTGTCTCATACAAGAAATTGAAATTAAGTACAGCTCTCATTAAACAAACAAAAATCATATTTCATCATGTTTTGTGACCCTAATAAGTCTAGGCCTAAGCTCCTTATGATCATTCTAGGGAGAGGTTTCCTTAACCTCTGGTGTTGTCTGGTAAATGCCACCAAGGTATAGCAGTCTTTTATATCCTAGCGATTCACAGTCAAGTAGCCAGTATTCAGTCATTTTTCTTTGCTAGAGGAGTGTTTGCAAAAGTGGCACAAATTAGTCTCAATCTTGCCTAGTGTGTAATGTGTTCACTGAGCAGTGTTCAGATAACAGGTCCATTTATCAACTTTTTTTTGCTAAGCATTGTTGAGTTATTATATTTTTCTGTTAAGAAAACGAACAAATATTTCAGATGAATTGAGACCATACACAATAAGTAAATTTATGGTTCTATTTCCCAGGTCTATATGAATATGAACTCAGGCCTAAAGAGCTGTCCGAGTGTCTGACATAAGTTTTAAATTACATTTTGGATTCATAATAAAATTATTATTATTTTACTTCATAAATAATTGTACATATTTTGTTTAAATTCTGTTATTGCAATGTTTAAAATATGAAAGAAAGATGAAAAGATTATGACATTTAGGTGTAAAATAGAAACAATGTATCTATAAAAATAAGTAGTTATGATTGATAGATGAAAACTCTGAGTGTATCATCTGTATGTTAGTAGAGTGAAATGGATTGTAAGATGAGCAGCTGAAATCTAGTCTGTGAAACTTAAAAAAATTAATGTTCAAAATACAACAGTGAATAATGAATTTGTAATCTAAGTTAGATTCTGAGCACATTGGAAATTTGAAGATCAACTTGTTTTTTCATATAAATACAATAAACTCTTTCTTTCATGGCTTTCCAATATGATTTAGAGTAGAACCCCTCTTAACCGGTCTAGTCGAGACTGACACCCGGGCTGGTTGAACGTTTGGCCGGTTAATCCGAGGTTCCTGTGAAAAATCGGTTTTCGTTCAAAGAAAGCTTATTTAATTAGGTAGCGCTAAGAATTATGCAATTAAGATGTTATTGCACCTCATTTTATTGTACATAAATGTATCGTATATATTATGTTATGTATATTATACATCAAACGTGAAAAAATTAATCACTACAAAGCTTTTTTACAGATTCCCCTCTGTCAAGTCTTTTGACACATTTAACCACGTCTCAAACGAAACCAACACACGCTTCCGTTTTCGTAACTCGCTCATTTTTATTTACTGTATATGCTGTACGTAGATCATAACCAGTCAAAGACAAGAAGAAAACTAAAAAGAAATGTTATATTTTCCATAATGTATACTATAATTGATTCATGGGAAAAAAGCGGCCCATCGAACGTTTTTGTCGGTGTATGTCTGCTATACCAACGGGTGCCAATTCTGCGGTGTTTTTACGCCGCCGACAATGGGATACCCCTATCGACAAAGTCGTTTGACTCGCCGCCACTTTGGTGTTTCAATTACAATTTATTTTCGGAAATTTACAATAAGTGATCCTTCTTCCAGCTTGGGTCCACCTACTATCTGACTTCTTGTCAACTAGGGAGTTGAACTAGATCATTGTCGAATCTAATATGATCATTTGCTCATGAACTGAAAGGATTCCTGATTTGCCAGCTAATATATTTGGCATTTTATATTTCTTTACTCACAGTCTAAGAGAGGTACTGTATGCACACTTTTATAAGTTCAGAATTTCATTCTGGATTCATATGTAAAACTTCTTCCAGATCAAATTCACCTACTTTCCAGATTTGTCGCTTTAGGAAGGTAACTTCAAAGTTAATCGTTGAAACTGATATGACCATGTGTATTTGCTTCCGATCTTTCAGGATTCTTGGTTTGCCAACAAATATATTTGCCTCCTTGGGTATCTTTACATATCAGACAGCACTCCTCAGTAGTATGGGAATAGAAGTTACACTTGTCACTACTAGCCGTCTCCCTTATCTACTAAGTCTAAAGGATAAGACACTTGGTTACCAATATGTTTTGATTTTTAAATCTCAATTTTTCTGAATACTTGTGGTATTGAGGAATCGAAACAAGTGTCTGTGATACCTGAAGTGGTATGTTAATAATTTGAAAATTTGTTTTTCAATAATAATTCTCCTATTTTACTTAGTAAAATCCATGTACAAATATGATTTGACAAAGATTTTCTAACCCAACATGACATGTAGGAGACACATTATTGAAAACAAACAATATAAAATGGCCATCATTGTAAAACTTACCCATCAATATATTTGGTCAAGCACCTTGTCCAATCTATTATAAAAAAGTACATTTTTTATCAATGTAAAGAAATCTGATAAATATTGTGACCGATACAGCAGTAACACTACATGTTTATAAATAAATGATTTGAATTGATTCCATATATTTATAGTAGACTGGTAACTATAAGGCCCTGGCTGTCGTACAAATAATATTATTTTGGATCCACAAATTTAGTTTATAGACAGTAAAGTTACAATACTTTTCAATTATTATGGCCTTATGAAATATACGCAGAACACATTTCCTGCATAGTATTTACATCCCAAGTAATTATAGTCATTTGCGTTTGAAATTGCTTTATTGAGAATGTGATCACTGTGCGATTCGCTCATTGGTGCGTGAGCAATGAGTGAAACTTTCTGGACGTCTATGTAAGAAAATTACAGCTTTATTTTTTATTATACTCAGATAACAGAATATAACTAATGGGATCGGTTGTTTATGCACCAGTCAGTTTTTATTGGCATGTTTTTATTTTGATTTATGTTAAGTTGTGTAATTTTATAACTGTTTGTTAAATATCAGTAACTAATGTAAGAAATATGTTGTCGGACATAAGTAATTTTTATTACCTTCTTTAAATAAATGTTAAAATTTTATAAACATTTTTGTCATTTTATTTAACTTCCCTTTCATAATTAAGCTAAACTAACATTAATACTTTTATCAAATTATATAAACACAAGTTTTTAATATGCTATGAAACATTACTGATATTTAATTATTTGGATGTTGACTGCAAAGGAAGTGTGTTACTCTCAATATCTGGCCTAATATCCTACCGTAACATTATAATTGGGACCTACTATATGTATTTAAATACTCAAAACACATATTCAAGTAGTCATGATTGGTACTAATTTCATGAGCTTGGGTCTCAACTTTGTCATGAGGACAACTGCAGTAGCTATTTTAGAAATCAAATTCGTCAATTTAATTATCACCTCAGATTTTAGAAGGAAGTTTACTGCATCAATTTAACTTGTATAGTTTCACACAAAAGTTACAATTTATTTAGTGTGTATATAATTTCTGTAACCTAGATTATATTAGAATTTTAAATATAAAAATTCCAAAGTCTCTTTAAAATTTCTTTTGCATGATGAGAAACAATTGGTTGATCCAGCTACATGTCTTTTGAAAGAACTTTGTATGTTCTTAACTCATCATAAGCTAAAAGAGTAGAAGTTATATAATAATGCTTTCAATTTCTTAGTTTAAATATTTTTCAACTTATTTGCTCAAATTACAATTAAGCAATCAGTCATTATGGCTCTTTTTATCAGTCAGTTTAGAGCAATTTCTATATGACAGTTGATACACTGACTAGTAATATGCAATTTCTATAGTTTTATTACTAATCAATCAGTATAAACTCCGTTTATCTTCTCTTGCATGGGACTAGTGTCTGTTCAACACTGGGTTATAGATTAAAACAGGGTTCTCGAACTTTGTCAGTTCACTGTGGCTTCAGTATACAGTATCTGGATTATTCTACAGGGCCTAAACTCAGAACAAAGGCTTCTGTAACAGTTGCAACATGTGTTTGATGTGATTAGATTAGTTTAGTTAAAAAAGACATACTAATTCAAATTTACAAAAATGCAAATTTATGTAAAAAGTATTTAATAATTATATATTTTGAACAATCAAATAAAATAAATTATACTAGAGAAACACGCGAGCTTATTGTTCATTCCATATCTTTTCAAATCTTGGAATTATCCTGGAAACTGTCACCTTTACTTACTCTTTTACATTAATAATTTATGTATGATGATGCTTGCTTTGTATCACAAAGACTGCTAAAATACAGTTTCCAAGTCAATCAGTTTCATTTTGCAAAACTTTATTTTCTCACAAGACAGCTCAATAAATTTTTTTCTTCTACAAGAGTAAATTCAACACAGCAACTATTATGAAAAGCTATTTGTTTCTTCAGAAACCGAGTTAATGTTACAAGAGAAAACAACTTTTCTCTACGTTTGCAGATCACAAACTGTTATAACAAGGAGAAACAATCACTGTCAAACTTATTCAACCATTTCCTTTTCAACAGCAACAATTTTTGTTTGTTTGTTCTAGTTTCTCTTCTGAAAGCTAAAATACTGACCAATTTCAAAATATGCATGTTGCCTAAATACATTGGTGATAGTTGGTTTCGAAATGGGGATTTTAGCTTATTTGTAAGCAGACACTCTGATTCCAATATCTAGACACATAGTACACACGGCTTCGTTGATATTTGTCTATCTAAAGCCAAAATACAATTAAAAAACCAAATGGGCTAAGTGTCTTTCAGTGAAAATATTAGAATAAATGAGGTATCTCTTTACGCCAACCATGGAAACTACTGGCTTAAAATATACTTAATTTTATTCATATTTACAGATATGGTTTCCAAGTACTGAATTTTGACATTATGCTTATACAACAATCGTTTACTCTCAATTTATATTGATTTTGCATGGCAACTCAAACTCATATCAATGAGCATCAAATAAAGATAACAAATTATTTACATAAATTAAAAATATTGTTGTTTAAAAATATAATAATTAAAAATAGTTTTCTAGACAGCCTGAAGAAAACTAATCATTGAGATATTTCACATATAAAATGATTTTGACTTGACACCCTGTTTGTGAAATCACCACATTGTCGTTAGAAACAATTTTAGTCACATTTGTGGTTGGCTTTCTAAACCAGCCATTAATATTTTCAAATTAATAAATTGAAAGAAACAGAGTTGAATGCTTCGAAAAATCTAAAGAAATATTCATGGCTTTTTCATTTTAAATCTAGATTTTCTATTATAAAGACCATAAAGCTAACTGTTTATACTTTAAATTTAACAAACTCAATATTTACAGTATCCTTAAGGTAGGAATGTGTCTGGGGTGGAAAGGAAAAGACGCCCCCCCCCCTTCGTTTGTTGCGGTTGCTTTCAGCGGTACACTCCCAATAAAAATATATAGACCTCAAATGCTTCTTTGTAACGCCTACCCTACTTTCATTTCTTTTATCGGTATAAATAAGAATAAAACATTTACATAACTACAGAAATATGCATATTAAAGAGATGGACACTTAAAGACATATTAGAGCTAAGCAGTAATTTGTGTGCCTAGTTTTCTTGGAATGGGTTGTACCATAAAGTCAGGCTACGGAAGCAAGTAGAAGGGAGTACACGCCCATTACACCAGACACACTCCTAGTCTGAGGGTACTGTAAATGTGATCTTTATTAGATTAACAACATACCAAAGTGCAGGCCTGGAAGGTGTAATTGTTTCTGGGAAGGAGAAATTATCATTAGCGTCGTCAGATTCCAGTTTAATTTCCAGTCTTCTCCGTTTTACTTCTGGGGGCTCCTCTGGCCAACAAGTCTGTACAAACCAACACAATAGGATATGTTAGACAAGATGAGCTTACAAATGGCCATTTTGAGTATTTAATTGTACCACAGTGTCTTAACAAAAACTGATATAATGGAAATGTTTAGTTTTAGTGGTTTCCACAGAATTAACTAATTAAAACAACATAATCATTCTAAAGTATATATACTTTTCAAGAACAAAAAGTAAAAGGTTTTGGTACGGAAATTTTTAATATTATAAAAATTAATAAATTAATATTGCATATATTTAGACACAAACATTTCTCATAAAAATTGTTCATATTTGTATGATTTTTTTTGTTCTGATTTCTTCTTCCAAATGGATCCATATTGGAAAAGGCCCTAACAAATTCTTTGGTCTTCGCAAGAACTGAACCTGGCTCCTCCACTCCCTTGCCAAGCAAAAGTGGTAACTACTATACCAGTATAGCTGTTTTTGTTCATAATGGCAGCTCAACATTAGATGGTATTTTATTTGATCCAGTGACATTTTGGTATTCACCGATGACTAAAATCTCTAAACTCACAATGATTACTCAATTCCTCGGAATCCATCTCTGTTATTCACATTTATGTCTAAAATAACTCTGATCATGTCAGTGACTCTTCCTTTGGAACTACATCTAGAATTAACTGTTCGCAGAGTTGTCGATATCTGCCTTTCACTGACATTTGCAATAAATCTTGAATCTTCAGAATCTGCTCTAAGAAATTAATTCTTTCACTCACTATGTTACTTTGTTAACTTAAGAAAATATCCTACAATGGGGAGTATAGATGAAACAATATGATACAGTCAGAGTAATGTAATAAAGACACATTTTCATACCCATTACATAGACACTTGCACCAAACATATAAATATATAAAGAAATATTTAAACTCTAACAAAGGTCAAGGCTCATTTTCACAATTTTCCAATTATTCCTACATGAACTGATTGGAATCATTTGGAAATGTTTCATTTTAAAGATATTTCTTTTTTTATATTTCATAACTCTTCATTCATAATTTATACAGTCAAATGTTGTTTACATGTTAATGTGTCATTAGGTTAATATATTTAACAACACACAAGTTATATATGTATATATACAATAAGTATAAAAAGTATATTTAGAATAACACATAAATATTAAACAAAGAAAATATAATTGCACTTGATGTAACGAAATACTAAATTTTCTATCAATGTATATTTAGTCTTTTCCATTTTTATTAGGGTATTGTGACATTATATAAAACTGTTTTTTCTATAAATTTGATAATATGAGCTGCATTATTGATTTTTTGGGACATACTAAGTGTGACCACAGTCATATTTCTTGGTGAAATTGCATGATAAGGTAAACAAATAACACTCACAAGTAAATTTCACAAAATACAAATATATTTGTAACAGCTGTTTCGCAAAGGTAGAGCCCTTCCCTTTCTTTTTTTTCCCCACCCTCTTAACATTGATGTTGGTTTGTTGTTTTGTGAATTTTAGTTCTTAGTTGTCTGATGATGTTTAACCGCGAAACAGCTGTTACAAATAATACTCGCAAATAAATTTCACAAAATACAAATTTGTATTTTGTGAAATTTATTTGTGAGTATTATTTGTGAGTATTATTTTTTTACAAAATTTTATTTTGAAATTGATATTTCTTTTTGCTACTAAATGCTCTGAAAAATATCTTCTTTGAAATAATGTCCTATTGGTGTACCTTCTATGAATCTTTCTATCTGTTAGTTCTATTTAAAATTCAGAACAATTGTTACATGTTATTTTGTTATCTTTTTGTTTTTTTTTATACATATTTGCAAGAATTTTATCTCTCAAGTAGGTATAAAGTGGTATTCAAATCAGTTGAGATATTAAAGAAAAAATAATTAATCCAATTTACAGTAAAATATTGTTTAGCCAGTCAATTTAAATAGATGTTTCTATTCACTAATACTGGTTTAATAATCATATACTGTACATGCAAAATGAAAATATAATATTCCATAACACCCCTTATCTTTCCAATTTTATGCTATGTGCTGAAATGATAGAAATAAGACATAATGTCCTTTATGTTATCTTATTGTTGAGACTGATTAAGATTTCCTATAATTATTTAATAGATTAATAAAATATAAAAAATATTCCAATGTTTAATTTAAATTGAAAAATATGACGTATAAATGAAATTAACCATCTAATATTTTTTTAGCAAGTATACTTGACTAAACAACAAATAGATATATTGTATTCATTAACTGTGACTTTTCAGTTCCTTGATAAAAATGTGGAATTACTAATACACTTAACTATTTCAAATAAATTCATTAAAAATGAAATGTATTTATACTAAAGTAGACAAATATTCCTATGCAAAACAAAATATTGAAATAAAAGTTGTATTTTAAAATTTTACATATTGGAAATTTAATGTTCAATCCTGGACCGTATTGGACAATGCACAATGTGATTGTATAAGTTCATTATTTAAGTATATTTGTCAATTCCAACGACAACACGTTGGTTGTAGCAATTACCAATATAATGCATATTTCTTGATAACATATTATATTTTTTAACTAGCTTAACATTTAGTTAAACTAACAATTAATTCTATACTTCAGATAACACCGTAACTTCATAAGAAGAATTTAAATCATTATAATTTGAATATGTATCTTAGGGATTGTTTATACAAACCAAAAAGTAAGAAAACTTAAAACGAGATTTAGAAAACATGGGATTATTTAACATGGGAAAACATTAGAAAATTGAAAGAGATATTTAAATTATGAATCTAGGGAGATACTTTAAAAGAGAAATATCACCTGATAAATGAAATGAAAGATTCTATGAAACTGCTACATAATTGCAACACTGGAAATGGATATATATATATATATATATATATATATATATATATATACCCAAACTTAAGTTAAATACAGTGGAAACTTTACCCTTTAAACTTTACAAAATCACTTTAAACTGGAAATGGCTATATATACACAAAAATTAAGTTAAATACAGTGGAAGCTTTACAAAATGAACAGATAAAAAACCAAAAGCTGTAATGTTTAAAAATCTCAACTTTCTAAAGAAAAATTCCCAAAAGTAACGGATAAAAACAATCTGGCAGGCGTATGCATGAGAACTGAGAGATTGGGACGTGGTTACAGATTATTGATAATTCCAGTATAAAGGAAAACTTGATTTAGAAATTACTCTAGAAAATGTGAGCTGAAATATTAAGATTTCAGGAAGGAGTATATGGACAGAAGATTGTACACAATATTATAATTGTATAAGTTTGAGGAGAAACATAAATTATTATACAGTTATACGAAAACCATAACTGTAACAGTGGAAGGTTAATGATAGAACTGAGTTAACTTTGTAAAATCAAACAGAATTTTAATAATTACACAACACAATGAATTTAATACTAGAAGGCAGTTTTCAATATTTCTTACAAGTATTATTCATTTATTTATATTTATTTGGTCATTAATAACTGTTGCCACTTTTGTTGCCTCTTACATAACAAAATATTTGAGATAGCTTTAGAAATATGAAAAAGAAAGGGTTTGTGTTTTAGCTTATTTTTGAGACACCAAACAAATATTTGACAACCTTTTTTACTGCTAAATTTAGCCTCATCATTATTTTTTGAAATACACATTCATGTCGTAGGTTAGTATATTTAAGCTACTTATTACTATGACACACAAAGTGATTTTCACTTTTTCTTTCTTGTTGTTTAAAGGCAAAAAACCTCTCGGTCATAATAATCTTATATATATATATAAAAAAAGGAAGGAAAGCACAAATCAAAATAAAGACCCCCTAATCCTAATAGCATCATGGTTATAAAATAATAAGAGAGACCTGATAGGAAAGATGAAAGAGAAGGTGTAGGTCTAACTAGGATCCATCGGGATTCCCACACCTGTACACCCATGCCGGCATAACTCTAAACAATTACATATAGGACAGAGCTAAATTGTAATTCATCAATTTTTCTATTTAATGATCCCCATACATTATAGACATGCACATGGTAGGTAAATTTAAGTCACTGATTTTATTGGTTTTTTAAAGCTTAAATATATAAAGACAATAAAAGTAATAATTTTTACCTAAATGTCATTACCTAAATTTATCAAAGAGTACTTCCCTAAATTTTTGTAATGAAACATGTTACAGAAATATTTTTTCTAGTTCACTACCGTACTTAAAATATAAAGAGAAATTCTGATTAACATACAGTTTGCCGATAATTGTTATTTTAAACAATTTACTTAAAGTTTTTCAATTTATGCTTAAAGTTGTACTCTTTTTTGTAGTAAAAGTAAGTTTGAAGTGTTTAAACGTTCAACTAATCCAATAATCAATATTTTAATTATGCCTTCAAACCATTAAATGGAGTGTAGATGTAACACTAAGTTTTTAATTTAACTATTCCTTACTTAACTTAATCTTGATATTAACACTATTAATCAAAACAAAGTTATTGAAACACAAGATATGATGCAATATAGAATGGTGATCAAACTATTAAATATACATGGTTAAAATATAATCCAGGGTGTATACTTTAAATAATAACAATAACATGATGAAAGTTAGTAGACGAAGTTTAGTAGGCATGAGTTAAAAATTAAATGGTATTAAGTATTACTTAAAATATAAATAACAATTTCCTCCTCTGTTTTCATGCATGCAAAATCAAAGCGTACATAGACACAAACAATACAACATTTGTACATTAACTTAAATAATACTTAATACAACATCACTTACAAGATGCACAGGTGGTTCTGTGTTTCCTACAGGAGGTCTAAAAACTGAAGTAATACAAGACATCCTGTGGTTTGGAGTTGCTTTTGCAGAATAATTCAGATGACGAAACCACTGGAAAATCAACAAGTATAAAAATTTGCAAGCACTACAATTCCTCTCCAACATGAATCCTTGTGCTTATTTTCAGAACTCCAACAGGGAATAGATATAAAATAGTAAAAATACATTTTTTAAAATTAATTAAAATACAGAGGAAAATCTGTATTGGTCCAATTTCAATTGAAGAACTGTTAAGATTAAAATATGACTTGTTCGAGTTGATACAATATCCAGTAAAATCATGGAATAAATCAAAGATTGGAATATAGGTGATGTGCAAATTGCAGATAAACTGCAAATGGAAAAGATTAAAACACACACAGTAAACCTTAATGGTGAAAACCAATGTAGATGAAAATGAAAATTATATAAATGACTGACATTTGAAGTATGGTGAAGATGTACTATTTAAATGGTTAAACAACAAACAAAAATATTATTACTAATATATTTAATATCTCAGTTTACAAAGTAGAAGTGGGGAAAAATATAAAAGGTAAAATAAATACAGTCAAAAAAACCTTTACGAGTATAAATGATTTAAATACTAAAAGCAGAGTTTAATTAAAACTTTTATTCTTCTTTTACTTGAGAGGTCAAGAATAGAAGTACCAATGAAAAAAAAAGGAGAAAGATTGTTAGTCAGGATCTGGGGGAAAAAAATTACAAGTCCAACTGTATGATTCAAAGAGTTTAGACAAAGACAGAAGAAAAGGAAAATTGAAATGAATTTAGGATTGAAAAAGCTATGCTTATAGAATGAAATTAATGATTAAAACAGCAGTTAATACATCAATGTAAACAGGTTTAAAGGATTTACCACCCTTCATATTTACTGTAACACAGTCATGTTGAACTTAAGATGATGTATTTAGAAGAATCGTCTGAAATCAATGATGGAAAACCTCTTCTAACAATAACACTTTGTGTTATCAAAGTGGTGTTTACAAGATTAAAATTCAAAGAGAAATTACAAAATAAACACAAAAGAATAATCCTGTGATTAAGATGAAGAAACATGTTTCTAGAGGATAGAAATATTACAGCACAGCAACCTCTGCTCTTGAACAAACTCAGAGTCTGAAACATTACAACAACTAAAACTAAGTTTTTTATTTCAACAATTAAAACATAAATTAATACACAAATACACTGTTAAAAAACTATGCAAATACTATATTTATTTATTGTAGGAGTATTTACCTCTTTGTAAGAGAAACCCAGAGATGACTGAGGCGTGACTTGATACTCAAGATGATGATCAAAGCCTAATCCTGAATCATTGGAATTGTCACAAGGATCTACTGGTATTCTTTCTTCTTTTTTTGAAACTAAACACAACATGTTCATTAATTAAATATTTGCCGAGGATGTTTGAAATTTATTGGTTTCTATTAATATTCTTTTACTAAAATAATCAAAAACATGCAATAAATGCTTCAATTTTTTCACCCAAAAAGATTATGATAAAGAAAAAATCTGTCCATGCTAAATTTTAACAACATATAACTTCAGACTCTCAAATAGAAATACAGCTTTAACGTTTTGTTTCTTTAAATGCAATTAATTATCCATACAGCAGAGTGACAATTATCTAAACATAATTTGACAAATTTTGGAGAAAAAAACAATTCTTGTTGTCCAGTTTAAACTCTTTGATTAACTTTTTAATAACAAATATGTTTAATATTTAGTCATCCCAAAGGTTAAAAACTGGTTTAAAAAATGTCGGCCATTTGCAACACTTATTGAAATTCATTCAAATAAGAAGTTAGAAAAATAACATTTGTAAAACATTCTGCCATTTACAGTAATTATTGTAGTATTATTTCTGTTAATACTAATTAGTTGAACCATTCGATTGAAAATTAGTGATGGTTTTTAATAGCATTGCTTAAAACTTTTTAAACAGTATATCTATAATTTTCAAGCTTTTCATTTTTATTCTGTTAATTTTTTATTCATGTAATACAAATGTATATTACTGTATTAATAAAGCATTTGATTTGTTTGTATCTTAAAGTTGTTATCATATTTAACTTTATTAATGTTTAAATTTTATTTTGATAACGTTTACTAAGGAGCTACGTATGATTTTCTCATGAACAAAAGTAAGTTCATCAATATGCTTCTTTTAAAAATTGGGTTCTTATAAGTACTGTAGGAGTAAAATATTGAAATGTATTTGTATTTATATGCACGTTTAAGCTATGAACTCAACAAATTATGAACTGTATTAAAAATCCTGAAAAATAAATGATACTGATTTTGTCTAACATACATTTAATTTTTGGGAACTCGTTTTCAGGTATGATTTTTAAATTTGTATATGACAACCAAAATTTCAGAAAGAAAATTTTTAATAACTTTTCATTTTAAACCAATCTAAGGGAAAAAAAATCAAATAATAAATCTGAAAATTTCCAGAAAACTAAATTTATGTATGTGTTATTGTCTCTATAGTGTATATAGCTAAACTGATACCATCTATTTTTATTAATCTTTCCTTCAGTTATATATTAGACAACAAAGTTGTAAATTTTGAAACGAAAAAAAAAAAAAAACTTATTAAAAAATTGAAAAAAGATTGGAAATTAAAAAAAGAAATACTTTTTCACAGAAAATTAGAATGTTAAATAATAAATCAATTTTAAACATTCTTTTAAAAAGTTAATTAATGTATGCAATAAATAATATTTTAGAAAATTTTAATGTAGTTCTCATAACTACAACCCCAACTTCCTTTTTACCGATAGTTGAACACTAACAATGCTCCTTGTATCTACAACCAAATTAACTAAAATATTATAAAGAAGGATATATATTTCAATTTTCTGGTCCTTAAAATATATTAAGTCCTATATTAAAATGATCATTTACTATACACTAGAATAAAAGAAAGAAACTGTATGATATTTAGAATTGCCAAATTAAATATATTTTGTAAAGGTTAATTCTGTATAATTATGATAGGTTTATTAATTAGTTTTCCTTGCAAATATGGATTAAGGCTATAACCAAACTCTTTCTTATTTCTTGAAAATTAATTTACGTGATGGAAATACCAAACCAGCAATGCCTGGAGTAACACTTCAATTGTTTACTCATGGGTTTTTATGTAATACTGTAGATTTAATTATATTTAAAAAAAAATTGTTACTAGTTTATTTATTTTTAATATTGTGAATTATTTTAATTACGTTTGCCCTATATTACTGTACTGTTAATGGTGAATAAATTTGTTATTAAATACAAAAAACAAAAAATTGAAAATAATGACTACATACATATATATATATATAACAAAAAATATTGGCACTCAACAATGAGTTCTTTGTCATCAGAGTTTTTGAATCTCAATATCTCTCTCTAAGAAGTAAATCCCCCCAAAAAATCATAGAGAAAACAAAAATTCACAATTTTTACCTCAATTTGAATCTTTTTGAAATTGTTGAAAATTTAAATTGAGTAGTTACAGATTTTCGTCTTTACAATTAGTAATGTAATCTTTAGCAGCTTTTGTACTGGATTATTGTTGAAACAGTTCTTTTGATACAATCAAAATGCCTCCAAGCAATGGGAAAATAGGATTTTAGCCAATAATTAAGTATCTGGCATTAAGTTTCTATGAATCAGATGACGGAATAAATTACTTGTAGATCAATGAGTAGAGCAGGTGACTAAATAAAATCAATATTGTCTCATTATATTGGGTTAGATAAAAAAACTCAAATATATATGACAACCAAGAACACCCAAATATATTATACAAATATCATATTATATTGTTAAGTTGTTTAAATGTATATTAAGATATTCAGCCTATAGAATTATATGTATAAGAAATTTTAAAAAGGAAAATTTTGAAGGTCTGCTATGCCAAAATAATAAAGAACATATTTAAAATTACCTTTTAACAACAAATTTCACATACACAAAAAAACTGTGCTACTAGCACACTGCATTAAAATGAGTTTTTACAGCTAAGAGAAACTTTTAGAACACTGTATCGGACACTACTTGATAGAGTAAATTTGGGCCCCAAACACCAAACATACACATAAAAAATATTTTTAAAATATTACAAAATAATTTTGAAAATTTTCCAAGTCTGTTGGTATGAAATTGGTATATGGTGCAATTTCATATAATTACTTTTAAATCTTCTAAATAACAAGAAATAAAACTACAATCTGACCAGTATTTAAATACAAACTATAAGTATTTGCTAGGTAAAATCACTGAGCAATGAGCAATGAGCATACACAACCTTTACATATTCGTATTACCAACTTAGGAACCGGTAACCTTCCCTCAGAACATTTATATTCATTATGATGTTTTCAGGAATTAAGTATGTAATTCCAAAATTAGTTTGTTTCATCTTCGTCTTAATAATACCAATCTTATTTGTTTTTTACAGTAAAATAACCATTTAATAAAGATGAAAAACAAACACAATATTTAGTAAATTCTACGATTTATTTGAGTCTTGCCGACCATGGTTTCGCCAACAACGGCATTTACAAGGCAGCTTAACAAAGACATGTCTTTGTTAAGCTGCCTTGTAAATGCCGTTGTTGGCGAAACCATGGTCGGCAAGACTCAAATAAATCGTAGAATTTACTAAATATTGTGTTTGTTTTTCATTATAATGGAGTTCTACCAAGTACCATCGGTCAATAGTGTAAATCGTATTTAATAAAGAGATAAAATACAGCCTTCCTATTTAAAAAAATTCTATGCAAATTCTGAAATTAAAAAAGATAACCAGATTTGTAATAAACCCAATGTACCCATTTTATGCATAGTGTTGCTTTATTCAGCAACCTGAAACTTTACTTTTTACTAGAATTCCAACAGTACAGGTTTGTTTACATCAATGGTAAGCAACACCAATGTCATTGCCTAGTACGGTTCAAGTGGTCTTGTTTTGTTTTTAGTACCAAAAGTGGGTCAAGGTATATTATAGGTCATTTTAAAATTTATACACACCTTAAACAAAATAGTATTAATAAGGAAACAAAACTTGTTTTGTTCATAAAGACTATCTATGAAAGTTTATAATAAAAAACTAGTCCTGGCTACTCTACAGGGTGTCCCGTAACTCTCTGGACACATGTATATAGCGTTATTGCTTGGGTCAAGACAAACACATTTCACCAAAGGAACATGGGTCTGCGGTGCCTAGTTTTCCGTCTATCTGTCTGTATGTGTTTTTTACAAAACAATTCCTTACTCCTAAAGGGTTTGAGGTACAACGTTGAGATTTTGCACAAATGTTTATCTTATTAAGACCTATCTTCGTTTAAAATTATACTAAAATATCGTCAACCGTTTCAAGATGGCGGCCATTTAAAATCTTTGATGCCAAATTCCACGAAAACCGTTGACTTTACAAAAAAATTGCAAGAAATGAAAAAGTTAGTAAATTTTATGTAGTTTTCAATAATACATTATTTGTTAAGATCGGATAAAAAACAACAGAGAAATTAGCTCTTTTCGTAAAGCATGACAACTTTTCTCCATTTAAACAATGCTAATACTCCTTTTACACTGTCTAAATAATCTTTTGCTAAGTAACATTAATTTTTATTTAAATAACTAGGCACCGCAGACCCATGTTCCTATGGTGAAATGTGTTTGTCTTGAGCCAAGCAATAACGCTATATACATGTGTCCAGAGAGTTACGGGACACCCTGTATATATTAATTTGGGATTTGGTCACAACATATTTCCAAATAAATTGTAAAAAATTTAAACTACTAAGGCATCATTATTATTAGGGTCTAACACAAAAAATATTTTTAATTTAGTCAATTTGTTGCTAAAACCTATAACATAGTTTAGCCATCTAAAGTGTAACATATCTGAAAATATCACACACTTTTACTGTGTGGATGTTGAATATTTTGTTTACTAGAACAACAAATATCATATGTAAAATCCACTAATTTTATTTTTTTCGTGGTAAACAAACTTTTGCAACAATTACCTTTTAAACAGATATGTTTATTCAAGATTTTCTGAAGTTTTTGTGTGCGAAATAAACATAGTATTTAACTATAATGTAAGGTATACAATAACTATGACTTTTGCTCAGTATGCACATGTTTTGTTCCATAAATTTTTTATAGAAAGCAATTTATTTTCAAAATATACTAAATGTATAATGTTTAAAACCCTTAAAAGATTCAAAAAATTTTTCCTACAGTTATAAGTTAATAACTGTAGGTTACAACGTTCATCATGGCTAAAAACAAACACTAATGAAAATTCATGCTATAAATTTTTTTATATATATATATATATATATATATATATATATATATATAAGTCCAATATTTCTGTAATTACATACTACAAGGAAACATTTTTGTTAACAAATATGTTCAATGTGTTTTCCATTATGCTCTAACCAGTACTAGTAGTGGTATTCTATTATGTCTCTTACAAGAGGTTGATCCATTTCCTTTACAGTTACCACAATCTTCTCAAACGGCTCGCCAATGATGATGGTGGTTGTTATCTAAAAATCAATTTTTTAAACAACCAATGACAACTATTGGTGAGTTGTGTCAGAAAATTATGCTGAAGCATTCCCCAAACGTAAGTATCAGATGGTGTTAAATCAGGGGAATTCTTACGAGAGATATGGAATGTCTGCTTCACGGAATATCACGATGTTTACAAAGGTGTCATGAATTAACAGAAATGCGCTTGACAAAATCTTCTTAGGTTCCTTAGATAAGGCATGATGACTAGTTCTCAATATAGTCATTGGATTCCGTTGATCATCCTCAATAAAATTAGGATCCAGGATGCCATTTTCAGATATCACACATCATATATCATATGTTCACTGTAGAATGATGTCTGTTCAAGAAAAACCAAGAAACGGAGATGGTTGTTTGTTGATATATACATGTAGGTGAACATGACACTTGTCAGAAAACCCAACATTAGACAAAAATGGTGGATCATCATACATCATTGCTAACATGGAAGCACAGTATTTATCTACAGTTTTCAAAAGTTATTTTGTAAGTTTCACCAATAGTTTTTAAACATTGATGTTCAGCCAATGATCATTTTCAATGAAGTTCGCTGGAGACGTTTTTTTTGTAGCGACTACAACATTTCACATCAAAGAGTCGCCCTTGATTTACGGTCAATTAGTTGTTACTGTAATTGGACAGCCATTGGAACCTTTATGGTGTTTTAGTACAGTTCAACAGAATTTTCTTAGCTGATAGCATCATAACTATGTTAATCGATACTGGATGTGAAAACGCTCCTGAAATTCATTTGCAATACATAGTAGACTAGGTCCATTTTAATGGCCAGTACCATATAAGTGAAAATAGTGCTCTACAATAAAAATTTATATTCAATTGTTAACACCATCTTAACCTCTACACAGTTTAATATCAAGTAATCTATAAATATTGTTGCTTAAGGTAACAATAGCTGAAGTAATCAACTGGCAGAGACATACCATGTAGCATGGTTTGTTTTGGGGCCATACTGTACAACGAAGATAACAAACTCATAGGTGTTTAAAACATATTGGTAAATATAAAATAAAAACATGCCAAATAGTTCTGTTTGAAGTTAAGTTAAAATCAAAATAAACGTAAACATTTCAAAATAGACAAATTTATGGTGTCCCAAAATAAATGTACATATGTTTAGTTTCATTGTACATAACAGCATACTCTGCATAACTAATTCTAAAATACATTGCAATAACTAATGTAGGCGAGGTATTCTTACAAACCTTGGGAATGACTATTGATTAACTATTTACTATTTATTTATTATTCTTAAATTTATAATTAACCTTTTTTGTTATGTGTTTTTAGAACCATTCTCAACTATTTACTTCATTATACAAGGTGTGATGTAACTTGCTTCTTGACGTAGAGGTGGTAACACAAGTATTGCAGATTAACCCGAGAGGGTCGAAAAGGTTTCTGGTGCAGAATGGTGGTCACTTGATAGTTCTAGCTTCTTCTCCCTAGGGGTGCCCATTGGATCGCTGGATACTGGGTTTGGATCTTGAAGGGCTGGATTGAGATGTAGATCCTTCTCAGAGTGGTAGAGGGAATAACACTGTAGATCTGGTACAGAGACTTCCCATCATTTGGGCAGCAAGAAGTTGAAACTGTTTTGGCCTGCTGTAGGATAAGTCCCTGTCGTCAGGTTACTCTCTGCTCCTTGTTGGTTGTGATGCGCTCAAGGTATGGTCACCTCAGTTGGAACCTTGGAAGACCATGGCTGGATCTTCATTTGCAGTCTTGGTTCCGAGAGGGACCTCAGTTGCTCCCGGGGGGCTCACCTAGATTCTAATTTCGTTTGGCAGATCATAGTAAGGTAATGTCCACGATACGGTTAACCAAAGACCACAAGTCAGCCTGTACCAACCTATTAAGTAATGTTCCCCATTACATGGTTTTGGGCATTCATCTGTTGATGTATTGCCCGAGCTGAAACTGTTACATTTCCGTGTCAGGAGGCGATAGGTCATTATGCGTGCACCAGGGTTTTCTCTTGGCAGTTTGGCCATCTCTTTCTCTTCTTTCAATTCAGTTAAGATCAATTACTAGAGCATTTTGATTTGTTACTTAATCTTGGTTTTACCTGTCTAGGTACGCCTTCCTAGTCAGCTATCCGGTTGCTCTCTGTTATCGGTGGTGTCCTGGTGGTTAATGAGATTTCTCTAAGTTGAGTGATCATGTGAGGGTGTTTTTCACAAACTAAATACCCGAATTATTGTTCATTGAGAACAGCTGGTCATTCATTGTATGTTTCAGCTATGAAACAAACCAATCTGAAAGCGGGGGGGGATGATTAGTTCGGACTCTCAACAGCATGGAATTTGTGTTTCTGTTCGAGATCATTAATCTGTAATATCACCTACGTAAGAACTGTTGTCCAACCAAAAATTAGCTATGCAAAACATTGGATTGACCTGAGTTAAGGCTGGGGAAGTGAAGATTGTGGCTTGTGTATGAGTTTTGGAGTGTTTGTGGAATTTTGACAAATACAAGTTGGATGAATAAGTTTCCCTGTTGTTTTGGTGTTATTTGATTTGTCTTACCTATTTGATTCTCAAAAAAATTTTTTTAAACAATTTTGAACACAGTAAAGTTACAAAACAAACTCTTTTACAAGGCCATAAAAACATATTTATTTAAGAACTGAGAATAAAAAAAAACATGATTTTTGTCTTTTGTAAGGATGACTTAAGTTGCCGATAAGAGCCAAGAGATAGGTATGAAAAAACAAAGAAATAAAAGATATGTACCTTAGCATGAATAAGACAGAAGAAAGACTGTCAACATATTTTCTTGAATATTTATATTACATTAAAGTCTCATATGCAAAATAAGCAATTAAATTACCTATATGATCATCATCACAGTCATAATAATCACAGTCACATCATACAGTCATTGTATACCAGTGTTGACACATGTGTATATTAGATCAAAACATTAAGACTATGTTTTACATAACTATTACCAAAAAATAAATTTTCTTTAACTAATTTCAGTAAATCACTTAATTAATTATTAAAAATAATACAATACAGTATCAAATGACAACAGGAATGATTGAACAAGTACAAAAGATGAATACTGGCAGAAAAATTATAAATTTCTGTTCAAGCCTAAAGCAATAAAACACAAACACATAAATGAACAAGCACACGCGAACAATATCACAAACACTCACACCCCCACCCCCTCTACAAAAACTATTGTTCCCAATAGAGGCTACCCATGGCTTTAAAACACCAAAGAGGAAAAAAAGATCCAGCACTTGCTTAGCATCATTTATTTTAACTTTTTAAACATGTTTATAAATGACAGATAAAATATTTAAAAAAATAAATAAATCAATAATTTGAAAATCTGTGGTTGTGTTTGAGATCTCTACAACCCAAACAGGTAACCTCATTTCACTAGGGTTTACATTAATCTATCCTTTGAGTGGTCTAGTTATGTATGACTAAGCTCAATTCTTTTTACCCTTCAAGCGCTTTTCGACACAAATGTGTCGATTTACCTATGTTTGGTGTTGATACGGAAGAAAAAACACGGTTTTTGCAATTCAACATTTTGTCCACTTAAAATGGTCCTATCACAATAAATAAAATACCATTGGAAAGCTAATGTTCCGTAGATGCATAATCAAGGGGGGGGGGGGGAAACCATAAAATGTTATAAATAATATTTAAAAATTTGGTAAAGTTTGCATTTTTTGATGCATAACAGCAAAGAAATAAACTGTGCAAGATTGTAAACAGAAATGATGTCATTATTTCTTTAATTTTTCCAAATCCATATTTTTGTCAAACAAATCTACAATAACACTGTTCTACAGATCACATCTTCCTCCTTCGATCAGAGCTTTCCAAATCTTTTTATCTGTTATAGTTTTTACATTTTTTTCAATTCAACTTTTATCCCAGTAAATATTATTTGATCGAAATGTATAATATATTATTGTAAACATTAGTTTCAATCTTTCATAATCATGTATACCAAAATCCTTCTCACGAAAGTAAAAATTCAAGAATTCGATAAAGTTGACTAATATTCCACGAGTGGGTTCAATCTGACGCAACAACTTTATATAAGAAAATGTGTACTCAAGAATCATATAATTTTTCAAAATAGTAATTCATGTCTAAATCCCACAAGTTGAACATATCTTATAGTATTTTTCTTTCTCTTTCGAACTAAGGATTCAAAATTATCGTAAGTTATATAGTTTACGAGATATATCTATTCTACGAAGTACTCCAAAAATTTACTTCTCCAGTTAGCTCTTGTGAGTGCTTAGCTAACTGTGAAGATTTCAATCTTAATTTTGATATAATCTTTCCGTTTTTTGTACTACTGTGAACAGGAATATTGGATCTACAATTTGGTACAAAATAAATATTAAATCTATAGGCGCAAAATTAGAATGGCAGTGGAGGGCAAAAATAGCACGATTCTCGCCTTGTTGGCTGTAAGTACTAAGTAGACCATTCTATGTATTTTGTGAATCAGTTTTATAGAGTGATTTATTTATTATAATTTGTTTATACAAGTTATAATATGTATGTTAGTATTTCTAGAGTGTATTTTTTGAGTAAATTTTAATATTTTCAGTGTTTTTTTATAGGCCTACCATGTGAAAATTTTTGAAAAAAACCTAATCTAATTTTTTAACGATTTTCGATTTTTTTACGTAAAAATATTATGTATTCGAATGAAAATTTTATAAATTTATTTTTACCAACATTTATTCACAACTATATTGCAAAACTTTTGTAATTCTTGGAAAATTAAAAAAAAGTTTGTGTACCTTCTTCTGTAGAATTTTTGTCTCGGTTACTGGACAATTTTTTGATTCCAGACATAACTCCAAAATTTTTAGATCTAATTTTTTTTTTGCATTACACATAAAATCTATGTAACTTTCTGAAAACAGGCCTAACTTTTGAGCAAATTTTCACTTTTTATGTAAAAATTAACCATGCCTGATGAAAATTTTATTTATTTTATTTTTAGCAACTTTTATCCACAAATATATTACAAATCTCTTGCATTACTTGAAACATTTCCAAAAAAATGTATGCTAAATTTTATCCACCTATCTGAAAAAAAGAAAAGAAAAAAAAGATAATATTACAAGTTGTGTTTTCCATGATATTACTATTTTTGGTGATTTTTTTTAACTTCATTTCGTACAATTTTTGAAAATTTAACAAATTAATTGTTTTTATCAACAATTATTCTAAATTAGTTTACAAAACTTTTGTATATCTTGAAAAAAAGTGATAAGAAATTTATTTTGGTTGATGTAGGTTTTTCTGAAAAATGTTAACTTCATTTTTTGATTCCTAACATACTTACTCCGAAACCGTTACATATAAAAATTTTTTCATTACATAGATAAATTTTATGCTTCTTTCTGAGAAAAACGATGTCTTACAAGTTAGGTTTTGCATAAAATTAATATATCTAACGAATTTTTAAATAAAAAAAACTTTTAACATGCGCCAGGTACCTACTTTTCTCCCATAAGAAATATTTGAGGAAACAATCATAAAATAAATTTAAAATAAAAATTTATCTAGCATGACTAGATTTCCATGTTTTATCAAGCTCTGACCCAATTTTGAAATTAACTTTTTATTTTGGTTCATATCTACTAAATATATATAACATTTTTATTAGTAGGGCTATGCTCTAATTGGTAAGTAACTATTATAAGACATTTATTGGAAGTAACACTGTGAATTCAAAGAATATTTTGCACTAACTGTCTTGGTTATTTCTTTTCCATTTATTATGGAATATGTAACTGTATCAGTAATTCTTGAACTGTAATCCTTCATTTGATTTTATTTGTACACACTAAAGGTATTTTAACAACAATTTAAATTTTGTGATTTAAAAACAATTTTAACAATAAAAGGAATAAGACCCTCCTATAACAGTATACTCCCAAGACTAGCATGTATATTACAAAATTACATTATTTATTTAATGAAATTATTGCCACGAAACTATTAAATAAAATGAGTGTTAGTTGTCATACAGCAGTTAGTTGTGCAATTCTTTAGGCCTAAATGATTACAAACTGTACAATCGTTTTAATTCAATTCACCCGCAATTAGATCTCTTGCACTAATAGACTAGCACTACAAAAAACAAACACACAAAAACTTAATTCAATGAATTTATAATACAGATATGTTATCTTAATTTTTTTTCAAAGTACTGTGTGAGATAAGGAGTAACCTTAGTTCAACTACTACTACTCATAGAAGCCTATTTGCTGACTATACAACCATTATTAATAACATCCAACACAAAATACTACTCTTTGATCATGAGTTTTGTGATGTTATTTATACTCTGTATGATAAACATGTTCATTGTGGATTTTACTATTTTTAGAACTGAATCTATATTTAGAGGATTGGTATTTGATTATGTTGCTAGAAGAGAGGAAAAGAGGAAAGATAAGTTTGAGATTATCTACTTCTAATATTTCATTACCTTATTATGTCTTAACATTTAAAAAATGAAAAATCAGGGTTTCGAAGTTGAAATTTCTGCTCAGTTTTTACTACTTTGTGTCTACACACTTTGTATTACAAGTAAAATTAAGAAACTTTTCATTTGTTAAAATAAACAAAAAATAAAAAATCAATTTCAACAAATTTTGGGACCTTCATTTATTTGTTATTTTAATAAATAAAATTGTTTAAAGAATTGGTTATACTATTTTAAAGATAAATAAAAGCACCTCAGTGTCAATTTTGCTTGTGCTGAAGAAAGATTAGTTAGACTAATAACTTCCATTGTTATATTATATTATTTAAAAGTACTTTGCTACTTGGTATAACTAGTAAAGTTGTTTGGGCTACTCAGCCTGTTTAAAATCAAAATTTGTTTTGATAGGGCAGATAACATAATAAAACCATTACTAGTATTGGCAAATTGATCAGTTCTTTATAATTAAAAAGCTTCCACTTCAATCATCATTACATATAATGTTAATCATTACATATGGGGTTGAAATTGTAATCGAGTGAAATCAAGTTTTTAATAACAGTGGTTTGATTTAGTTGTTTTGTCAACTTTTCCTGAACCACCCTTTTATTTTATTTGTGATTTATCAAATTTCATTCCGATAAATTTGGTTATTAATCTTCATTATTCAACTAACTTTATCAAAATCGGTAGAGCTAATAATTAGATAAACACTTTATAACAGTTCTAAAAACGGTATTTACAGAAACCTCTAAACAATATTTTTTAGTAGATGGTGACCAAAAAATTTGGGTTGGGACTTTACAAAATAGAATTAATCAAAATGTAATAGAATTGGGAAATTTTATTAGTGGCGTTTTTTTAAATTTCAACTTCTGTTTTTCTTACTTAAGGCAGGTTCCCTAAAATTGTGAGTTAAGGCAATTATATTTTTATGTTTATAATTCGAAGACAGAAAAAAATCAATACTACACCAGTTTTGAACAACATTGGTCAAATGGTTTCTCTAAGAAAATCAATGTGAATTGACATTAAGAGGACCCAAAATAAATACATAAATATTTATATAGAGGAGTATTTCTACATAAATAATGTGAATCGACTTAATAGCATTTATAAACTTGATCACATTACTAACATGTTAATGTGAAAATAATATCACAAAGCTTAAAGTTTTATTAAACCCAGGGAACATTTCTAGCTCAATTTGTTTGCGATAGATGATCTACTAAAATCAGGATTACTATGAAAGTGCGGGGAAAAAATGAATTTAAAAGAACAAATGAATTTAAATATTTAAAACTGAAATTTATAAGTTATTTTTAACAAACAATATGTTATGACATGAAATGAAACCTTTCACAAAGTAAACACTTAACAAACAAGCCCCTCTCTACAAATGTCATTCTTCTTCATTTATATTTTTATAACTGTAACATAAAATTTTGTTTCTTTGAAAATGAGGAGAAAATTCATTCATGATTTTCATCCGGGACTTAGTAGAGTTCATAAACCCTTCTCTTCAATTTAAGTAAATATAAAATTTATAAAAAATCTCTTGGTACCAAAACAGTACTGAAAGTAGTGAATACCTGACGACCAATGTCCATGTAAATCATTAAAAGATAAATGTTAGAATGTAAAAAATATCTTTGGTCTTTAGTTAGTTAGATGATTAGATCCAAACAATGCAAAGCCAACATAGGATTTCGGTGTATCACCTAACTATCAATCAAATAGAGTCTTTCAATTCAAGAGAGTCCTTCAAAAGAGAAAACTACTCATTCAGCAGGACAATGGCATTCCTGATTCTGCCCACCAGGTACAAATTTACAAAATTTAATAGCTGTAATTAAATTTTGAGTTATCTATTCTATTCTATTTTAAGTTTTGTATTCTTCTATTTTGAGTTGTATATACCGGATGTACTAAAAGTCCCGCACCGGTTTAATATTTTTTTGTTTAAATGACAAATGCTGAAAATCTGGACTTACACTATGAACCTAAAGAATAATTCTAGCACACCATGAGTCACAGTGTAGGACCAGAGGGGGGGGGCATCCTATAAGGAGTACAAAGAAAATCTTAAATGAAAGCATGGCTGAGTTGTACATCATTTTGAACATCTGCCATTTTGTACTGGATCAACCTTTTGAAGTGTGTTTGCGGAATTAAACTCTGCCAGTAAAGCCCTTTACAATGATGTACAACTCAGCCACGCTTTCATTTAAGATTTTCTTTGTACTCCTGATGGGACATCCCCCCCGGTTCTACACTGTCACTCGTGGTTCTTTAGATTCATAGTGTAAGTCCAGGTTTTCAGCTTTCTAATGTCATTTAAACAAAAAAATTTGTACATCCAGTATATATATATAAATTAAAATTTAAAAAATTCATAATTTAATTTTAAGAGAAATAAAAAGCTGTGATATAAAAAGCATTAATTTAAATTGAAAGGTGTTTATAAAAAAAAAAAACTTGAGAAGTAAAAAACTTTTGTGCAAAGTAAGTTTGTTAAATCTTGTGATTTCCTGTTAAGACATAGAATTTCTGAGACCACATGTTCAATCATAGAATTAATCTGTAATAATTTTTAATTGTATCAAGAGAAAGAAAAAAAAATATTAAAGAATTTTTTTAAATTTTTTTGGTGTAATAAAAAAAAAGAAAATAATTAATAATTATAATTCTAGTTTCTCTATTGTAATACTCTTTCTGGTAACAAATTTCATCATACGTAAAATTTTAACCAAATTATAAAATCTCTTCATAATAGTTTTTCATTTTTTTTATTCCATGTTATAAATCAAAAACTTTTTATAGAAAATTGTAAAAACTTTGTTTTTTTAAAATGCAGTAATACTGGTCCAATCTGGGAGCAGTTTAAGTAATCAGTTTTGCAGCTCCCAGAAAACATCAATAAATTTCAACAAAAAAAGTAATCAACAATGTTCATATTATATAGATATAAGGAAGAATATGAATTTAACTGAATATTTTGTTGTAGACTTGTGCTTGTTGTTTGATTTAAAGTAAGGATTGCAATTTTTTTTAAATTGCGGTAGCGACAATTCAATTTTTGGCTATTTAGACCCACAAGGTGTCAAATTTGAAATTCTAACCTAACTTAAATAATTATTTCTAAAATTATATATTTATATTTTTCTTATTAAGAAATAACTATTTTTTTAAATTTTAAATTTATTATAATAACAAGGTATGTAAATTGTTTAAAACAAAATTATATACAAATTGTAAACAAAAAGGTTTATGTTAACGACTTTCCAGTGAAATTGAAATCATAACATGTGTCTTTTAAAAGAAAATTTGTTTGTTTCTTATATTTGACTTGTACAGGGTAACTCAATTTGTATTGCATCTCTAGTCCAATCTGGTAAGAAATTTTCTTTTTGTGTGCTTAAATAATAGTTTGTTTTTGTGTGTGGTGACACAAAGACAGGTTTTCTGATCCACGAGCTGTAATAATAAAGTACTTGTTTAGTAAGGAATCGCCACAACTTCCTTATGTCATTTAATAAGTATTAGTATTCATGATAAAAGTAGTTCCTTGGTTAGTAAATTTCTTTTTATAAGGTTAAAGCTGTTTCAGTATAATATAATC
Source organism: Aphrophora alni (assembly GCA_963513935.1). Lineage (NCBI taxonomy): Eukaryota > Metazoa > Arthropoda > Insecta > Hemiptera > Aphrophoridae > Aphrophora > Aphrophora alni. Next base: position 41,650,957 of record OY740771.1, on the reverse strand, counting down.
AATTGAACAAAAAAAAATTATGTCAAATCAAAATCAAATAAACATGTAATGTTACATGGTTTTTGTTCATCTGACTGTGGTATTTTATACAGAAACATTATAAAAAGGGATTTACTGTGAGATTGCTTTTAACCAAGTATTTACAACAATTAAAATAGATGCTTTTGTGCTTCGCTAACTTTCACGATTACTGTTAATTTTATACATAGGCCTCCTTTCAGAACATGGCTTTGTTAAATATTACAGTTCTCTCGCCTCTCAAGAGCCTTGGTCAGACGATGAGAACTGTAAAATTGTTTGAAAGTGACATTTCACCAGATGAGAGAGTGGTACAAGTTCAGCCATTATGTCAAAGTTAAGTTTATGACAGTAAACTGTTATTTCTACTAGTTTATATTCGAAAATAGAACCTTGGATATAGTTGAAGAGTTTGAACATCTACAGTGAAAGACAAGATTCCAGGTTTGTATGGCTAACAACAAGTAGGCTACTATTAAGCAACACTTCAGTAAAGGTATTATTAATCTAAGTCATACCGTAGTTAATTAAACCTAGAAATAGTCGACAAACATGCATTATTAATTATGATATACAAATACTGTTTTTAAAATACAATAAAATCTACTAACCAATACTTAGTATTGTCCTATAATGTGTCTTTTTTCAATAATAATAAAGTATAATTTTGATGTAATTTATTTAAATAAATATTTAGGATACAAAAATGAAGTCTAGATCATAATTTCAATTTAAATATATTACAAAAGCCTAACTTGAATTGAATGTTGTGCAACATAAGAATTTAATAAATTCTTGATGACAATAATAATTGTGCAACATGAATAATTAAACTATCTAAATTCATAGTTGAAACAAAAACTATGCCTGGGTCCACTAAAGATGTAGCCTACTAAACTGGTTTACCTTCCCCTGGTTTCTTGTTTACAACAGTTCAGTGTCATTGACTTTTAAAATAATTCAAAACAGTTCTTTCACAAGGCCTCTTAGATTAAGTAACTTGCTTCAAATCAATAACTAACTATTCCTGAACTGTTTTGTAAATGGATTTTGAGATCACAGAATCCATTAGGCTTTATGTATAATGATAATCATATTTTGTCCCAACTATTTGATTATGTTAATAAACAATTCAGTTGATGAAATAAAGTTGGCTTGGTTTTATAACATATATTTGATCTTTAGTAAAAAACTAGGGTTGCTGTTAGTATCCAGATGTGGCCTATACAGATTTTTTACAGCTTTAGACGACTTTACTGCATTCTTGGATTTCTCATCCATGAGGAAAGTGCAAAATGCATGAGGAAATTTCATTAATAATGTTTACAAGATATTTGTGCTTTATGTAATTTAAAATGTTAGAACAATAACTACAAATGTAATCATATTTTTAGCTTTTTTAATTTTACTTTATTAAAATTATTTAAGTTAAATTTTATTTTATTTGTTTAGTTATTATTTAAATAATGACAATATTTTTAAAAAGATGTCTATATTGAGAATTTTTATGGTGAAAAAATCTACTTTAAAATAGGAGCATGTCGGTATATAGTTTATTTAGATGTGAGTATTTTGATTCTGTATGGAATTTTGACCTGTTTTAAAAAAATATAGTATTTAATATTTACAACAAACTGGTTGAAAATCACCTAAACAATTTACTAATTTTAAAAAGCATAAACTTTTCATCTGCAACTATTTAATATTTTAAAATCAATAAAAACCAGATCAAAATATGTCTTATTAATTTTTAATTATAATATCTATTCAGGGTCTATTTAAGCATACATGATTTAATATGTTATTGAGATTGATTTTTAACACATTACCTGTTAATGATCTGTGGTGCGAAGTTGGACGTTTACTTGCGGCCTTCAATGTTTTTCGATGAATCCTGGGTACTACATTTATCAAACCTGTTGTCATTTTCATCATACCTGCACACAGAATACAACACATCAGTGTTGACATGTTGTGTTCTATTGAATGGTAAAAACTACAAATAAATATTGCACAAACTTTCTCATTTGATTTTTTAAATAAAAAAGTGTCCATCTTTCATATGTATTCCGTTATACTTCTGTGTTTATTTAATATCTCTATTTGTTACAATATCGATGGAAATATACCTTACAGGAGGTTGTCTCTGATCTACATCTCCTCGACTTTAAACCCTATCAACTGATGTTAAAGAATAAATTGTGTGGAGAAAATACATTGGTATATGCAAGCATGCACAAAAACAGAACATTTAAAAGCATGGTTTTACTGTAAATATAAGTTTACTGAATTTCTAATAACGTTAAATTGACTATTGTTTATGTTAATTTACTCTATTACAATCTAATCATAATTTTTTCAGATTTGAGTGTATGTATAGTTTTTATTTGTGTTCATATCTTTTACACAGAACTATAATTTCAGAAGCAAAAAAGAAGCAAATCTCATGGAAAAACAAATTTATATGAATTAAGAAGGGGGAGGGGACCTAAACTTGGTCCCCTCAGGTGCTCACTTATAGTGAGTATAGGTATGACAGTCCCGAGATACCCCTTCTTCACGTAAACTTGGGTTTGATCCCTCTCTTCCATCTTTCAAAGGTCTCTCTTGTTCTTTTCCGACCCTGTCGCCATTAGAGTATCCGAGGAATAAGAGTCTCTATTTTATGCCCTTTCTTCCTTTTTACCTTCTCATATGATATTTAATACTGTAATACAGAGAAAGTTATGTGATGGGCCAAAAACTTAATGTCGAGTAGTATATCCACTTTGAGGTTCCCGTAATTATAAAAAAATATAAAAAAATTGAAAATATGATGTATATCTGTCTGGTATGTCTGTCAATTTAGTATGTGGAGACATTTTGGCCATATTTCAGTAGCTTGGCTGTTATAAAATATTTAATTTCTCTAATTTCTTCTAAAGATTTCATTAAAATTTTAGTGAAATGTGATCTAAATTTGTGTCCAAATCGCAAGCAAAAAAATATTACAATTCAGGAATAATCATCCAAAAATAAAAATAAAACTCGACCGTCATAGTTTTAAAGCTCAATTATAATTAAACATGACTTACGTTGAGGACGTGTTCATGGCATAAGTGTAGCAAATTTAACCCCTTACTTATATATATGAATATTTTATTCAAACAAGAAGTCTATAGTTTATTTTTACTTTTTATTGACTACTACCGAAATGACATAGTTGGTAATGATTAGTATTGTTTTGTAGTGCACGAAAACTTGTGAATTGTTTTTGTATCATTAACTTTTTTAGAGCGATGATGACCAAAAGATTTTTGCCTTTAAAAAACAAGAACAAACTTGGCCAATAATACTATAATATTAAACATACAAGTCAAAATCAGAGTTTATCAAAATTGTATTACATACTTTGGCTGTAGTTTATAGAATATCCGAGTATCAGAAAATGAAAATGTTTATGAATATCTCAAAAAAATATGTTCACCATCAAAATTAACTCTATTAATTTTACTTGTTTATATGTATTAAGTAAAAGCATGAAGAAGAAAATAATTTCAAACTTTAAAATTAAAATTAATGATTTAATATATGATTGTGTTTTTTTAATTTCTATACGAATTTAATAAGATTTATTTGTTAAACTTTAATAATCATGAAAGATGTACATACTTAAAAAATAAACCTCTAAGTTGCTGAAGACAAACATTAGGGTACACTAATTGTGTCTTACAAAATTTTGTATAAAAATTAAAGTTATTATTATTGAATTATTATTTATACTTCATGTCCAAATAAAAATGAAAAATCACAGAGCGGATCATTTCCCATTTCAAGCTAGGCTCAACATAGACTTAACAATAGTGGCATTGCAAACCATCCAGATGAGTAATAATATCATTAAACATAACATAGAAAGGTATAACTTAATTATTAATAACAATAACTGACAACTAACAAATCTAACACTGTACATTTTTCCTATATTTATGGGAAAACCATAGTTTAGAACAAAAAATAGCGTTCAATTTGTAAAAGTGTGATCTTTAACCTAGAAATTGATAAATACAATCTGTTTCGTATGTGTCATTTACGAGTATTATGAAATTGGTCTACTATCAAATGTTAAAAAACAAAAATCTTTTGCTTAATAAGAATGTTTTGAAATAGGTTAACTGATATAAAATGATCTTTAGTCCATATTAAAAATGTATCCTATTTGGTAAACTTTGGTTTCCTTGAACTCTCACTAATTAAAATAAAAAAATAGATAGTAAATTGCCTGTAATGTTTAGGAAAGTCAACATAGTACATTGCCATTGTAAATTATATTCTTTGTACCAACAATAGAGTTCTCTTTTGGAGCTGTTCCTAATATTGGAAAAAAGGTGCTGAGTCTCATTGAAGGCTCAAAGGCTGGTCTGTCCTCCTAGGTCTACTGGGGAACACATTAAACATTGGTTGATGTGCAGGGCCTTAGAGTCCAAATCCCACAACAATAAAATTAATCAACTTTAATGTAATAGCAGATATTTCTTGTTGAAACTCCATATTCAAGGATAAAATAAAGCAAAAGCTTAAAGTTTCAAATATTTTAATAATATAAATGAGCTACAATTGTTTCGCCTTGCGGCATCAGTTGCCCGATGATGCCGCAAGGCGAAACAATTGTAGCTCATTTATATTATTAAAATATTTGAAACTTTAAGCCTTTGCTTTATTTTATCCATAAAATTAATTGTATCAACATCATGAGCCGAAACAGAAAATATATCCTATAGACCAATTCAAATAAATTTAATAATTGGTGAGAAACCCCTACATGATCAATTTCAACACAAAATATTCTGAACAGATTGGTGGATCATTTTAAATAGTACTAAAAACAACAATACAAATTTGAAACTAGTATCGAGTTATTTGAAACATAGTATCAATAGTTTAATATAATTCCAAGAGTGTTGTGTTGTTTATTAAATTATTCAGGATGAATCTCAGTTTCATTAAAAACAGTGTCTTCCGTTCACAATTTATTGAACAGGTATAAATGTATCCTCAAATGTAATAAAAAACAACTGTGACTATTATTAACTGCTTAAAAGATTTTTATTTGAAACCATAGGTTCCACTTCCTTCCTATAAAGAAGTTAGATACTTTACGCTCAAAAGTAAACTGTGCCAGACCGTTTTATTTACACTATTCAGTGGTAAAGTAAAGTCTAGTATATGTTTGTACATACTAAATACTAAATAAAATAGTGTTAAATAATGAAGAAAAAATTCAGAAACACACACACACACACATATATATATATATATATATATTATATGCTTCATAGTGGCATATTAATATTGTAAATATTAAATATAAGATTATAAAATTACATTTAAAATTCACCTAGGACAGAATTACAATGACTAAATTTGTGCAATTTAGGAATATTTTTACTTCAATTTTCTACAGAATAAGAACATTTAGAAGGATTTTTGAAGGATTGGATTAATTTTTTTAGGCAGTGGTATTAAATACATATATGGTAATTTTTTTCTAGCTTATAAAATGTGTCATTGAGATATCTCGCAGGGTAAATTATTTAAAGTTGAATTAACAAAAATTTGTTCAAGAGAAAAACTTGTAAATAATTTCAAACATTAATACATATTAGGCTCATGAATATTTTTTATCAGCTTGTCTTTCGTGGGTAGTAACAGACATAATTAGAATACTATATTTATCATACAATCATATTACAGACCTGTAGTATTATTATAATTTTTTTTTGAATCAGTGGTTTTTATTAAATAAAAAATATTTAAATGATTAAGAAATTAAATTATTCAAGAGAGAATAGATTTCCGTAGAGCTTAGATTTACATTTTTTTTTAGTTCAAGGAAGAGCTTAGCTGGCAACATGTTAAAGGCCTTGGAATTAATATAAGTCCACTAGTAGTTAACCCTATGGAAGAAGGATTAACTCTATTCAGAAACTAATTAAGAACTATTTTATAGTACATAAAAAGACTGGAAGCTGCCTTCGTACCTCAGTTGATAAAATCTAGGTCAATTCAGTATGAGAATAAAACAATTAGAAAGTATATACAATAATTTTCAATTGTAAAACTCTTTTCATATTTTCAAAAACCGGATTAAAACACAATTAGGCATACTGACTGTAATTGGTCCATTTTCTAAAAACAAAACTATGGATCAGAATTAGTTACAGTTGAGTTGTTAAAAAAATATGTTCAACAACTTTATCCAGCTTATTATATCTAAAAGCCTTTTGTAAAAAAGTTTCTTTCTACAGAATATTATATATTTTAAGCTTGAAAAAAGCAATATTATGAAATATCAATGTATTAGTATATTTTTGCCTAATAGGCTTATAACATGACATCAATACACACATTGTTTGAAACAGCACATTTTTCATAATAGAATGAATTAAAACAATCATTCTATGTAATTCAATTTTATAACTACCAACAAAGTTTTTCTCAACCTAAAGTTGATATTAATAGAGAACAGTGTAGCAAACAAAGTTTAGCCATTCTTTGTTTTGTTTTGGACTTGCAGGTATGTAGCATTTATACAGCATTGTTTTTGAACTTATAGTTGTCAAACCCTGGGTACCCAGAACATATTTGACCATACAATTATTAAAGTTAAATAAATGTCCCAGTTAAGAAAATGTCTTCCATCAATAAATGAAAATAATTAGATGAAAAATCCCTTTGCTCATAATATAAATTAATATTTTTTTATTGAAGATCAACTTTTAGAACGTGATTCCTCCTTGTACATGATATTTCCTTAATTGTCATTGCTGGACTTTGGTATCATGCACATGCATTGAATCCTGTGATATTTAGTTGTTGAATCCTAAAGGATCTATATTTACAAGTTGCCCTTCACCATGACTTATCCTTTGATGAGATTAAATTTCCCTCCCCTGTTCAAATTAATATATAAATAAAATGAACGTGGAATCCGATCTGAGGCACAAAATTTTTTTGGAACTACACATTTGAATGTTGATTTCAGAAAAATGCAATACCATATTAAAGTGACTTCGGAAAACCTTAAATGCTTTAATTTTAGATAAATATATGTCTTGATAAATCTTAGGTTTAGTTAATTCTTTGGAGATAAAAAATGTATAAATAACCCGAAAGGTATGTGTAATGGTTTAATAAATGTATTATAAAATAAACTGTATAATTATTATAAGACTCACTGGCGATATGGTAAGCCATAGGAATCATAATTAGATTAATTCCGGAATAATGACTGCCAGTAACAATTTTATCACTTATTATTTCAAAAATGGTTTGATTAGCTCTCAATTAAAAACATTTGTGGCAGGTGAATGTCCAATGAAATTAATAGACCTTAGACCAATACAAAGGACTGGGATGAAATGTGATTGTCATACATTTTTAAAAAAAACAGTTAGTCTAAAAAAATGTATAGACTGTATGTTAGGATATCATATGGAATTTTGGTCAAAATCAGTGAATAAATGGGGTGCAATAGTGATTGGTCTCAAATTTATCAAAACTGTTATGTATTGTCAGTGTTTGAAAGACATATCTGGGCCACACTAAAAAATAAACATAAATTTGTATTAATTAATTTTTATGAAACTTGTAATACTCATTTCTTTTAAGGAGGTGAGTTCAAATTTGCAATATTACTTAACTGGAAAGTCAATTATTTTTAATATGATATATAACTGGTGAATGCTAAATCTTAGATATACATAAATTGAATTATTTTAGTTTTTTTAAATAAAATAAAACCAATAATGATAGAGCTGTCAACTTATTCCTAGGAAATAAAACAATGATGTTAAAATAAAACATTAAAATTTGGAAATTGACATTTTAAACTTACCAAAACGTAGTCATTATTCTTTAAATAATTACATGAAATATATGTTAAAAGATATATAAAATATAAAGGTGACTTGGCTATCAGGGAACTGACAACTGAAATTCAAGTAAAGTTGAGTTTCTAGATAACCTTTGTGTAAATAATTTTAAAATCCGTAGATACAATTATATACGAGTTTTGTAGTTAGGCTACTGCACAAAATGTATTTATGTTCATTTAGCAGATATGTAATTTAATTAATGACGTGTAAATTTAAATGTCATTTTTAAGATCTTAAAACCGTAATATCATAAAAACATTGGCTTTCCTGAAAACTGTATATATATAATATTAAGGCACACACAAAATGTGTTCTGGTGAAAGATGATTCAGAGTTCCAACTTTGACCTGAGAATGGCTGCAATAACTACATTTCCAAAGAAAATTAATTGAAATGAACACAACTTAATCCTAACATTACTTAACAGTTATGAAACTGTTAGTAGCAAATAGGCCTACTGTACACATAATTTTATAGTAGAGAATTTCTATTATCAGCCAAGGTGGAGGTGGAATTATGCACAGAGTACAAGAGGAGAAGCAAGCACAGATAACAAGTAATCATTTGATATATGTAAAGAATAAAGTCCAATGCGAGCTATTTACTTAGTGTAAATATTATTTCTTACTTTCTCAAATATATACCATCATATACATACACCAACATATACAATAGGCCTATCTAGCAGAAAAAAATATATAACGAGAAAACAATGAAACTTAATTATTAAAATTTAAAAAATCAGAATCTCAAATGTACTGTATATAATGTTGGATTCAAGTATAAAGTCGTAAAAACGGAATAATGTAATTATGAATTAGAACTAGATGAATCAAATAATCTATATTTTTAGAATTAACAGAAGTTCTTCTAAAGTATCTTCTCAGGTTAGTTCCTATTTGATTGTCTTTACTTTATAACCATTAGACTGAGTAATGAAAATGAGAGGATAGCTTAGTTCATGAAAAACCCAACACCCACATTCAGGCAAAAACCTATCCAACCTTTGATATTTTATAAGTTTCAATTGCAACAAACTAAATGTGTGCTCTCAACAATTTAGTCACACTTCACCGCCGGATAAAATCCTATACAATTTACAAAACAGAAAGAGGAAATTCAACAAAATCATATAATAAAATATATTACAACTATAGCTGTAAAAAAGAAAGCTCTATCGATATAGACGAGTAAATATTAATCACTTTGTCTCTGACAATATCTAATCCATCTATAGAATTATGGGGCAAATCCTAATAATTATTTATTGTACAGTGATTTTTAATTAACTAATGTAAAAACTCAGGGTTAATTTATGTTAAATGATGAATTATCAATGAAATAATTATAAAAATTGATAAAATAATTTCTGAAGTGTGGTGTTTTCAATGAGTTTAATATTCTTTCACCAGCCTCCATGGAGGGTCTAGTGGTTAGTGCTCTTGTGTCTTTAAAATGTACGTTGTTGACCAGCCATCAAGAAAAAATTGGGAAACTACAATCGATAGTGAATTATGGTAATTCTAGAACGACGATAGGAATTCAATGTACTTTCCAAACATGCCCTACCGAAAAGCCGTTTATCAAGCCAAGGCATTTCAGAGCCATGAAGATTTTTCATTTTATTTTGATAATCCTTTACAGTATGCATAAAAACATGGTGTAAAATAGTTTCCAAGACATCATTAGTTTCTCAACATCAATGTACAAGGGAACCACCATAAAAACGTCCTGACAACGAGTTTCTTCGAAATCGATGCATCGACACATTTAGTTTAATCAAAATCGCTGGAAACGATGAGAAAAATGGACGTTTGGGTTTGATCTTATGATGAGTACCTTCAATTTTAAAATAGAAAACAAAAAAAAGAAAACACCTGGATAAATTATCAGAATATTCCACATATAAAATTTGCGTGGGCTGTGGTCCAATGTATAGACACTTCAAAACCACATAACTTTCTCTGTATTACATATACACAAGAAAATAAACCATTAAAACTCAAAAGCAAAAAAACAAATATTTGATAAATTAAATCTAGTTAACGTAAACTTTCTAGATGTGTAAAACAAGATGTTGCTGGATTACCTGAGGGAGTATGTACAGAGCTTATCTTTGTCTTGAGGAGAAGTGTATTACAATACAATAGCCCGGCAGTGTTGCAAGATGTTTGTACAGTCATTGGTCTATTGTGACTCATATCGACTTGAACTGATTATACTTGTTCAGAGACGTCTAACAAGTCTACGTTATTGTGATAAATCAAACAACTTATCGGGAAGTCAACCAGCGATATTATATTAGACTAGTTAATTTGTTGGCTTAATGTTTTGTGTGTACACTCACATTTGTAACGTTTCTGATTGGTCACCATCACCATTATTCTAAAAGCTCTACTAGTATAAAGTTTCATTGAAATTGTTGGCAGTTTGTATTTATAAAATATAAACATGCTGACATTAAACAGCGCTAATTTTCCTGAGTTATTAGAGATACTCTTGGAATAATTTTTATTTTCTCGCTTTTATAATATAGAGAAAATTGTATGATTGTGTAAAAAAATGTTAATTCGTTTTGAAGTCTGGCGAGTCAAAACAAAATTGGAATTGTCTTTCGTGCAGTGCCAAACGGGTGGACCGATTTATCAAATTTAGATGTGGGTTTACTTTGGCCAAATCTCCATGAGTTTTATTTTTTCGCCCTTTTTTAACGTGACATTTTGGAATACCTGCTAAAGAAAAAACTTTTTTTTTCGTAACAACAATCTCAATTCAGGAATTATCTGTACAAAAATAAAAAAAGAGCCTATAGCACCGTTATTAAAGGACGAATTTTTTAAAAATATGCACTAATAAAAACAATACAATTTTAGTAATACTAAAGTTAAAGAAAAGTATTTTATTACAGTAATTATTACCGTCACATCGCAAGTAAAAACAATTGACTTTTAAATACGCTCAATTGACAAAAACACAAATGTTATTTTATACGATTATAATTAAACTTTTGTTAGCCATGGACATATGTATGTATTTTTATAAAAAATCCTATAAATGCACACGGTTTAAAAAAAGAGATAAAGTAACCTCAAGGTAGGAATGTGTCTGGGGTGGAGAGGAAAAGAGGGGCACCCCACTTCGTTTATTACGATTGCTTTCAGCGGTACAACCCCAATAAAAAATATATAGACCTCAAATGCGTAAATGCCTACCCTACTTTCGTTTCTTTTATCGGTGGAAATAATAAAAAACGTTTACAAAATTAAACTTTTTAGAATTAACTTGTACTTAAACTTTAAGAATTAAATGTAGCTAAGCAGTAATTTGTATACCTAGTTTTCTTGGGATGGGTTGTACCGTTAAGTCAGGTTAGGGAAACAAGTAGAAGGGAGGACACGCCCATTACACCAGACACACTCCTAGTCTGAGGGTACTGTACATGCACGTTGTCTTCAACATAATAATGTCCTACGGTGACATCATAATATATTTATTTTCTCGTCCAAACCTTAGAATTCACGTATAAAACCTTAGTATTCAAATCATTATATGATGAGGTTAACATATTAAATTAAATTTTCCCAAAATCAAGTCATTAATGTGTCAGAATTAAACCCACTGTCCATCTCTCTTCCGAATAGAACACCTAGGCTATATTGTTGAGTAGTTTTACACCTCCGATGCGAGTTCACCATGAAGGAAGCGTTTTCACTGTATAAAGTTTTCAGTTATAGTTAAAACAGTTTCTGTACCATTTCGATCTATTAGTTCAAGATAAGGTTTAAGAATCGATATTCGTAAAAATGTAGACGCATGCAGGGTAATTTCTGAAATATTTTGAACAAAAGTTCGTTAACCAGCAGGATACATACAATTTTTTCAAAAAGGCAGTAATAGTACCCCACAAAAACTACATTAGGTTTAAATATAACATATGAAAATTCTGCATGTAACTGTACCAATTCAAATCTTATGGAGAAATTTTTGAACAGTTTTAGTAGATCTTATAGGGCAAAGAAAAAAACATTTACTACCTCATCATGTTAGCTTAAAGTTTAGTTTGGATATTCTCTACAAATACCAGAAAATTTTCATTTATTCAAAAATACTTGTATGATAGTCAAATATTAGAAAATCAAATGCTTCAACGTCTGTGTTTAGAATGAATGTTTTTCTTTTTTTTAAAACATTACGTCTACTCACATCTCAGATATGATATAACCATCAGGAGTAGGTCTGTAGAGCTCACAAAATTTTCCGTATGTCAAGTTAAAACAGTGCCTAGACTAGCACGATCAAACGTTGTTCTGTATTAGTTTAGTGAAAATTTAAAAATTACGTACAAAATTATTATATTACATAAAACAGAAGAAAAGAAGGCGCTAATATTTTGATGGGAATGTCTGAAGAAATAATAAATCAAATATATTTTTTTTAGCATACCGCTTTTTTAAAACGAACTAAAAAGTATAAAATAATTTTTCATGACCCTTCTACAATTTTGAGGGAAGATTGTTAGTGGTTATGGATATATTTGGAATACTAGGAGAGAAAACGTGGGGCGCAGGGAATCTATGATAATTAAGGAGGCGAAATAAATTAAATTACAGTGAGTCTCATTTCCGATTTACTGAAATTAACTGTGAATTCATCCAGATTGTCTACTTGTATTATTTACTGGCTGCGCCCCACGTTTTTCTCTCCAAATATTGCAAATATATCCATAGCCACTAACACTCCTCCCTCAAAATTGTAGAAGGGTCATTAATTTTTTTTTTACTTTTTAGGCCGTTTTAAAAACGTGGTATGTTCAAAAAAATTTTATTTGATTTATTTGTTTGGGTGTTTTTAGTGGGTAAAAATCCCACACTATCATTGCGTGCAATGGTGTCTTTTTGAAGATTTTCACCTCCACAAAAAAAAAAAAAAAAAAATTGATTTATTATATTCTGTTTTTTAGCCTTATGTCCGGGTAAAAGATTTCAAACGATTTTGTATATATATATAGATGAGACTCTGACAGGGACATAGCCTATATCGGAAATTCCCAATGCATTTCACACCCTGTTCTGCTGAAAATGTCTGAAATTGAAAATATTTATTACCTTTTGTTTAAACAAATGTAGAGACAAGAAACCAACTGAATATTGTATTGTCATCCAATTCTGACCTATGTTCGAAATTTCAGGTCTCTAGCTTATCGGGAAGTTAGTTTAAACTCGATTGCAAAATTCCACCCGGACAGACAGACAGACAGACAGACAGACAGACAGACAGACAGACAGATATGACGGAAACCGAACTAATAAAAACGTGTTAAAATAAAGATAGGTGTATAATCACCCGTCAACAGTCATTGTTTCTAGCAAGAATCTGGGACATAAATAAAATGAAATCAACTACAGTGGAAGCAATTGTTACGAACAATTTTGTTTGAATTCATTTCATTTACATGTTTTTTAAGTAAAACAGACTTTGGATTTGGTCTATTACTAACAAAGAACCTCAACAGTTTTATAAATAACTACGTGAAAACAATACTTGGACTGATAACTTCCGGTTCCTTATTTTGCATTTTACCAAACAAATTAACGACTTGTTGGTTATCATACTGGGTTTTATGTCAACAACTTGGCCGCAGAGCTACGGCCTGAAGATAACCTTATAACTTTGTAGTCAACAAGATAAGAAAGAGAAGATCCTTTTGCACTTTACACACGTCTAGCTTTAATAATATAATAACATTTTGATTATTAGCACGATTAAAAACTAATAAAAAGTGTGCAAATAAATTATTGCACATTCTGATTATAAAACTAAACAGAAATGTTCGTTAATGTTTCTCCAGAAATCCCAAGCCGTGTAGATCAAAATGTTGTCAATAGCATGTTTTATTATTTTTACAAAAAACTTTATTTTATTAGTTACACTAATGAAGAACGGGGAGTGATGTAACCGGGCTCGGACCGCAAATTCTTGACAGTTCACAAGTTCGAATACAAGCAAACGATGATATTTTTTTTATATAAGTGTGTGAAAAAGTTAGTGCAATCTTTGTGCACCTTTTATTTTTGGTATTTACGACATTTCTGCCATTTCAAAATTCACAGCCTTTTATTTTTGTCCCGATGAATGTTTCAAAGCGATTATAAATATTAAAGACAAATTTGTACCCTGTTGTAAATATATCTATAAAATCGTAAATGCAGTATAACATATCAAACACGTTTATTTTTTATAGGTAAAAAGTATTTTTGGTACTCTAGAAGATCCTAAATCATGGTCCAGATTTTACCAGAGTTGCAAAGTGATAGTACTCGTTTTCATTTTATGAAAAGGGATTAATAAAATGAGTTTTATAATTAAAATCGGTAGATAAATATAAATAATCAACTTCTTTGTTCCTCTAGAATTAGTAAAGAATATTTGTACAAAGAAAAAGTGTCGAAAAGAGTTAAAAATAGTTATGTGGTAGTTTAATAATTACTAATTATACAGAAATAAAATTGAGTGGCAAATATGACCAATTCAGTGTCCATTGTTGTAAGAATAGGAAGTTAAAAAAAAAATTAACATTTTTTATTTCTGGGTTTTTATCTTGTATGGTAGAAAAGACTATATCCCCCAAAATCAACTTCTGAAACATTTTTTGATAGCTTCGTCGTGCACAACTAGATCACAGAAAGATTAGATAGGGCATGCAAATCAGTACAGCGAACATAAGGACATTAATATTTTATGATTTCGATCTGAAACAAGCAAGTGTTTCCCCAAAAATTTAATATCGTTTCCCTTAAAAACAAACAAAAAACATTTTGAACCAACTCCACAAAATATTTAAAAAAAGAAATAAACTTTTTGTAGGATTGTTTATTTGCCAATAATTAAGGATGACTTTGTTTCTGGGAACTTGGTCGCCATTTTCTTGACTCAGTAAATGAAGTCAATTGTATTGACACTGTAAATTAAGAGAGACAAACTCTTCCCGATTGACAATGATGCATCCGTTGAATTAAAAATAACTTCCCTCGAGTGCGAGACTGTACGCAATTCCAATGTAACCTTGTGCAATATAATATCAGTCGACTGTACATGGTGAATTTAAAAAAGTGACAATTATGAACGAATGCTATTTGGAGTCCTGATGGCTAAAAATATATACTTCATTTACAAACCATTGCAAAATTCGCCGATTTGTTAGTACTGAAAACTTAGGCTACTGTATTAACCAATTTTACATTAAAATACGCTTGGTCGGTATGACTGTTAAGTAAACATATATTTCTTGTTTTATTGATGTCGAGAAATACATTTTACCTGTATTGTGTAATTTGTACTATTTCCGATGGGGTTTCCTTTGTATGTATGACTATGTTAGCATTATTATTTAATTTTATTTAGGCGGTACCTACTTTGATGTTAGGTTTGCTCGTGAAAAGTAATCTTATTCATCTTGTAAACTGTAGTAAACTCGGGACGGTTTGTTGTACCTTTAGGTTCCTCTTTTTATCATAAGTATTGTATCTGAACGTATCTCTACGATTTTATTTTAACTGTTTCAAAGAGCAGATTTCCTTCCAATTGATCACAAATATATCGCTAAACCCATTGGCAAACTTGTTATGAATTTTCAAAATAGTAACAGTTCATCGGGAACAACGTCTCCATAGAGCAGTCACAGTAGCTCATTATCTCTATCCAAAGAGGAACAAGTTTGTTTTTTAACGAGAACATACATCATCAAACTAAAAAACTTTGTTTAATCGTATAATCTCAAACTAATAAATAAAAACAATAATATTGGAAACGAGAGCTAATATCAATTCTTGTCACGGCTACTACCATTTATTTCCGAAAGATTATTTATTTTATAATCAATCACGTGGTTTCATTGAGATCACAGTGGTAGAATACTGTAAGCTACTCATCGATGTATTTAAATCATGGAATGGTGACTGTTACTCCCACCACTGCTGGGTCTCAGTACTTGGTGGCCTAATTTTTGGAATCGTAATCTATCCAACTATTATTTTAATTTTACTCAAATTCATCCATCGATATATCAAAAAATTAAACCAAGTTGTAAATCACAGGAAATAAATCAATGTTTGAATTACTATAAACTGAAAAAAAAAAAAAAAAAAAAAAAAATTGTAGGCTAAGAAATTCAAATTGCTCATTATGCCACAATTATATTTAATATTTCGGAGGGCATTTTGTTTCTATACTGAACATCCGGGTTCACTTGAAACTGTGCAAAAACTGTTTCAAGCGGCTACCATACAATAAAAAACCCTGGTAAAAACAGTTGCAAAAAAATTGTATTCCTAAATTTCATAGCGACAGGTACATAACAAACAATCATACAGACGAAAATGTCAAATAGTCGAGTTAAAATAAGACAACTTCCTGAAATAAAGAATATTGAAATAAACGTAGGAAAAACTCTTGAAGTATCGACATATTTTAAATGACTATCAGTTTTTTTTTTACTTAGAAAAGTTAAATGATTATAAATTAAGTGAAACGTAGACAGTGATTTGTTGAGAAGGCGACACGTGAATGGCTTAAAACCTGTCTTACCACTCACAAACACTTCACTTATTATGTAACAATGAGGTTTTAATACGTTTGTAGGACTCTTGTTATGCTAGACCTAAATTCCTTCACAACAAAGTTAACATATTACCAACTACAACAAAATTTTAAAAAAATACACGGGTACAAACTAAAAAATACCTACTATATTAATAGATTTATTTTTTACAAAGACAATAATTACATCTTCTGTATCACATCTCCGTGAAAGATAGGTGACAACAATGGAAATGCCAGTTTCATGGCCCACCAATAAAAAAATGTATATGTTATGATGTCAAGAAAGAGAAAAGAGAGCGACAATATATAAATTTACTCTTTTTTTTTGATAAATCCGGAGTATACTTATCAATTAATAAATATAAAAAAAGTGTACAAATTGTCCAACACATATGTGGAGGTGTTTTTTTCATTTATGTATTATTTAGTTTGATTTTCTAATAACACAAACGTTTGTGTAAATTAACTAACAGTTTTTGATCATTGATCATAATAAGATCTCATTCCTTTTCTTTGTATTTCAAATGAAGTCTACGAAACATTAGTATTAAGAATCTTAGGGAAGGAAGTTTTCATAAGACATAAAATCATCAACTTCGATTTTGTAAAAATACGTATTTGAAAATTTCACAGATCTAGGTTTAAAAACACCGGGAGTTTTACATTAGTCTGTGATCAGAGAGTTAACCAAATTTTGCACATATACACGACGAAATTCACAAATGAGTTAGAAAATGAAGAAGAAAAAATCAACACTTTTCAAAATGATCCTCATTAAAAGATTTGTGCAATATCATGCACGGTTAATTTTATTCAGAATAACATTCTGTATCTATGGTACCACCTACGATAATGTGTGAGGAGAGTTATCGTGTAGAAACGGAATTTTAAGAGTATAACCTACAAATTAAACCAAAACAAATTGCAATTATCGTATACATTCGAATTTGTAACATTCAACGCATTTCATTGGCAGTTGTATTTTCTTTTCTTTTTTTTTCGAAATGTGTTATACAATAACTTTAATTAGTTTACCACAATTAATTTCCTATGGATATTTTAAAACAGTACGTGTTGGTCTTGATCTAATTTTTGTTATTAATGACCTCGTGTTACCTTCAAATTAATTACTTTAAAAGTTAGATTTCCGATGATGGTTTGTTGCTCTAGACCTAGATAAACACGTGCCTACTATTACAACAGATCCTAATTTATTTAAAATGTTTCTCTAGTAACCTAGATTAATGGCATATTTATCTTTGCCCGTACCAAAAATATATCCTTTGGTACTTCAGTACCAACATATTAAATAATGTATTTTTAATAAATAGTTAAAGAAATAAGACTGTCCAAAGTTTGCTTCGCGTAATTAGTTGTTATTTTTACGATTTAACCGCTTTCAGAGTCTGCAGGAGCTCTCTAAGATAAGCTTAACTACATCCTAACTCAGTACAAAGATAACGTAGTACTGTATTGATTATATTGGAACTAATTTTTTGAATGGTAATTTAATTCCGAATATAATATTGTTTACATTTATTACACATTCACTAAAGACACAAAAATTGCACACTTATATACCTTTCACAGTTAAAATCATTAAAAATAGTGTCATCACCTCAGTACAATTCAATAGATTTTGGACATTTTGTAAGAATACACACTACTTTAAGGCACAGCGTTATCGGTTTTAATAGCAACAAATCTATTTAAGCACAAATAATTAATTTTATCGGGAACGTTGAATGGATTTCAGAAAAAATGAATAAACAATATGAAGGAGAATTTTTACCATTTACACATTTTCTGATAAATACTAAGAAAGTGGTTAAAATATTTAACATTATTCTAATGGGATTAAAATAAAAAATAGAACCGGAATATGCCGGATCTTCAATGTTAAGATGTGTGCACTTTAAACTTATGTTTATCCCTCCAATGTCCTCGCTAAACATACACAGTCGGGTTAATTTCTGTTTACAAAATACTCTTAATTCCCATCTAACATATATTTTTGTCACCATAAGTTATCCTTGTCGTAAACTATTTACTAAAAAACTTTTCAAAAAATGTATAATAATATTAAAAGGTTACCATATTACAAACTCTTGAAGATCCCACAATTCAACCGCAATTCTCCATCGTCGAGTGGAAACCAAATTAAAGAGCTAAGTTGCAAAATGAGAGCATCATAATGAAATGGCTACTCATACTCATACTCGATTTAATAGAAACATTTTTCCTACGTTTTCTAAGAGGGGAAAATAAGTAGAAACTACCTAATTGACGAACTACTCTTGGTTTTTTATTGGAAGCACTGTTCCATGTTAGCACAATAATACTGACGTCTACGGGCTAATTGTACTTAGACATAAATTCTTTCTTTCCTTTAAACTCATTTCGGGAAGCATCTTTCAGGAGTCAAACCATCCAGTTGCAAGTCCAGTTAATATATCTAATAAACCAATTCATTATCCAGAAAATCATATTATCCTGTATCATTAAAAAATACTATATTTTGCTTATCTTCATAAAACACAATCCGTTTTTGTCTTAATTCCAAGCGGATCCCATTTGACCGATCTTAAAAAAAAGAACTAAAGCTCTTTATCCACAAAATTTTCACTACTCATTCGTTCCATAAACACTCATAATAAAATAAACTGGTTAGGTCCTGATGGTTTTAACAATTCAAAACAAAGATGGTCCAGCCTAGAGTAGTGGGAAACATTTTGGAAAGTATATTAAACTTGATTTTACAGCTAAAACATTTTAAACATCAACCTGATTCAACCAATGAACTTCTATAATTTCATATTCCATTGTTTTCTCTTTAATTTTCTGTGTAACAAGATACTTCTTATTGACCTTAAGAACAAACCCAGCGTTTGATTTGACTTCATCAAAGTTTCTTATTTGTTACGAACTTCGAGGTTATGTTCAAACTATTGCTTGAAACAAATGTTCTGTCATACTGCACACGCCAAGTTCAGGTTAAATTTGGTTTAATCTTGTCGTTTGAAAGTAAATAACTTCTCAGTCATCATCGCCCTATAAAAAAAGGAAATAAAAATAAAGATCTGTAGTCCTTAAATACTCTAATAGCGTCAGAGTCGAAAAAGATCAAGTGTTGGCCAAGAGAGACGTGAGAAGAAAAAGGAAAATAAATGCTGTGTGTTTTTACACATATTACTAACTCACAAATTTGATTTTTTTAAACGACATTAATAACAACTTATATAATTTAAAATCCAAAAATCAGCAAGTAACTTATTTCTAACAGTTTTACTTGCAAATTAAAACAAAAAGAAGTTTTTTAAAGGCGAAAACCCGGTCATTAATGTCGAAAATAAAGCAATATAAAAATGTAAAACGAAACAAAGTGTCTTTGAATATTTGAACGTATGGTGACCTAATTATCGTAATAACCGAATGTCCAGGTACATAACACTGATTACAGTAGTTTTCCGTAGCTATAGCGACCTTCGGTTAAGTTATAAATTGGTCTCTTGAGATGACATTGTTTGCAAACCTGTCTCCTAGCTGAATAATGAATTGATCGTTTGCATTAACTGTTTATGCCCGAGTTGACTTCATTGATTATCGACAACAGGGGGCTTCAATGTGGGCGTGCCGTTTCGCTCTTGACATTCCGCGAAACAACCAAAATAAACTAATTCGTCACGCTAGAGGGAATGAACATATAGAAACGCGATGACCATGTTATGAATGCATGCAGGCAAGAGAGTTAGAATAGATCAATTTTTGTTTAGTGTTCAGACAAAATCAAACGACTTGAATATTAAAAAAAAAAGTCTTCCGCTGTTTTATAAGAAGCTGTCGAATCTGTAAGCGCCTTCTAATTCATTACATGAAGTCGAGATAATTAAATTTGTTCTTGAAAATCAAACAGAGAGCAATTTTTATTCTTATCAAAATAAAAACAAACAAACAAAAAATAGTGAGCAGATATATTAATTTTACTTGTTTAAGAATACCTTAAAACTATTTTCATAAACACAATTTTGTCTATGATCTGTATAGTGGTGAATTATATCTAATTTAAATATTAAATAGCACAACAATTAATTTTTCACATTTAGTCAGAACACTCTCAATACATTTTGATGAAATTAAACATCTTTCTTTTTAAACTTAATTTATTATTAAATTTCTATAGAAGGTGATTACAGAACTAGCCTATATATATATTTCCTTAACTGAATGTGATTCCTTACAAAGATGTTAGGCATATTTTCGAAAAATCAACACCTTATTTCAATAACCATAATTTTTTTCCATATTACAATAAGACATACAAATAAATTTTGTTTAATTAAAAAGCCTAACATCAATACAATTCAAGTTTTTTATCGAAGTTTAAAAATTCGTTATAACAGATGCAAAAATTGCTGAATAAAATAGGAATTCATCTCAAATTTCTGTATTCTACCCATCTTCAGTATTTATGAGATAAATTAATTTTTGCAATATGAGAGGGATAAAGTAATCAACGATGTATTGCATGGAAAGTTTAAATACATTCTGTAGCAATAACAAGCAGGATCGATAGTGTGAACGTCATAGTAACAATTTGTCTCCAGTGAATATTAATACGACTCCAACCCCCGCGATGGACAAATAATTCAAAACACAAAGCTTATGTCTCTGTACAATATAAACTAATAAATAAAATACTGTATATACAAATAAAACTTAAAACTCCTCTTCAAATCAAACTTAAATCCACAAGGTTAATTATTAAAATCTACTAAAACACGAGTTCTATTCTGTTTTTCAACGATCTTTGCCAAAACATCCTTAAAAAGAAAATGTTCGTATAGAATCTGTTAAAAAGTAAAATTTTAAAATCAGAGCTATAGTAGACAATTGGGAGAATAATAGTGAAATTATGTTTAAAAAAATTTACATCCGATTTTATTGATCAAGCCTTTGTAAGAATCAAGATATTTTTTTCCTTGTTTGAAAGCAAAAATAGACTCGGTCTAAAAAAAGGAAGAAAAGAACATAAAATATCTATACCATAAGAAACCTCTAGCCCTCGATTACTCCAATAGCGCCAGGGTCAGAAAAGAACAAGAATTGGTTAAGTGAAACCAAATAGGAAAAATGAAAGAGAAGGATATATAACACAAAATTAAATAAAAAAGGTGTAGAATCAGTTAGGAGCCCTCGTGATTGTACTAACCAAGGTTGGTATCGAAATTAGAGAAAATACGTAACATTTTGAATTGATTTACAGAGATAAATTGTTGAACCACCCATCAAAATATTAATATGGTTTATGCGACGCCATCATTTTTATGATGCTAACCTAACCTATCACGATATTTCGAAAGTGATAACTTTAAATAGTTATCCACTATTAAATAGTGGAAACTTTTTCTGTCTTACTTATTCTTAATACTAGGGCCTGGGTTCTTTTCTTATATTAGTTTACAACATGATTCTATGCTAAATTGGTGTTTTTCACTATTTAAGTTTGTTCCTAATGTGAAACAAGCATCTTTTCTATCAGGCTTCCTTGACCAATTCTTGTTCTTTCCCCAGCCTGACGTTATTAGATTATTCGAGGATTAAGGCACTTTATTTCATGTTCTTTCCTTCCATAACAAGAAATACGGTACATACTGTGATCTTTGAAACATATGAAGAGACTACAGTTTTTTTGTTTTGTTCAGCGATATAACTAAAATAACTTCTGATGCTTCAACTGGTTTAAGTTTACTTTATAGTGAGGTTTAATAAAAATGTTAATCGGTTTTCAGAGTCATGTCCTTTAATCACAGAAATCATCCTAAATCCTTTTCCTGTCAATGTTATTTTGTTCGTAATTTTTCAATCGTCTTAAAACCAACTTTTGGTTTTTTTTTAAAATATTATTGCTTTAAAACAATAACGGTCTAGATCTCACTGAGTGTTTACTCAGAATCAAGATGTTGGTGATTCCATTGTAACCTAACCTTTCACACATAAGTACAATCAGTTTCCAGAACTATAGGTCGGGCCATTTTACAACCGAGATTTCAGTCGGCCTCTGATATGTTTAAACTAGATGTATATTTAACTACAACTATGCAGACGATTAACAAACTGATGAATATTCGATATAAGACTGATTTGCGGAGAATTTATTACAAATAATAAGTAAAAGAGAAAGCAAAACAGCTCTTCTAACGTTATTATTTACAGCTAAGCCGCCCAGAGGCGATGGGCCTCAATGCAATAACAGCTAAATTATTGGACCCCTTCTGTCCTATTCACTAATTAAGACAAATAAACAAACTGTACTACACTAACTGTATGGCCTTAGGTACACTGTAGGGGATCAATAGCTTGCTTATACGGAAACTGAATGACCCAACAAGGTTTATGCTTTCACAAAAGAGTGAATCCTTAACTGGACATTTTCAGTTATCAAATTACAACTTAATTTTACGAGAAACAGCTGTTTAGATCCTGGCGGGAGGGTTGTGAAACAAAATTCAAGGTGCCACACATTTATCTATATTGATTTTTTTTTTAAATGGTGTCTTCTTAGACTCTTGTGAATTTATTATCCTTATCAAACTTGTACCAGGTTTGAGTCAGTAATATATAAAGTCACTCATCTAATACTATTTTCAGAATATTTAACTCAGCATTTTTGTAAGGCTATAAGGGTTTCGGTTTGTTTGTTCGTTATCCAAGTACACATTAAACTATAATATTTTAATTTGGATAAATATTAAATAGAACCTACTTGTTTCGAAGATCAGTTAAGTATACCGAATTTAAGACGATAAATTTCCAATCAATGAAAAGACCAAATAGATTAAACAAAAAACTGAGAATACTAGACATCCAGATGTAAAGACCGGATAGCCAAAACGGTTGAAAAGATCGCTGTTTGTTAACCCGTATCCTTGGGTGTTCTAGGGTACGAGTTAGTATGATTCAACACTGTATCCAATAAAAATATATTTACTATTATTTAAACATAGATAGAATTGAAAACTATACATTTGTCTAGTTAAAGGGCGATGGAAAAAAGTACAATATGCTTTCAAAAGTTAAAAACCAAACAGAACTAAAATAATAACGAATTCGAAAGCACAAAGCTGATTTACACAACCAATCATTTTCTAAGACTTTAATGAGTAAATCTAAATGATTCAATACTATTTTTCCGATAGTATATGTATCTCGTAAACTATATTTAAATATTCTTTCATTCCATTGCTTACACAGACAGGGGTGTCCTAGATTTCAACTTGAGGAAAACAACGCTATATAACGACTCTATAAATAACCAGAACAACATAACAAATAATCTACAATTTCATCACATCCATTACAGAGAAAACGTTCTTAACCTTAGATTTTGTCTATAACCATGGCTTTAACGTTGTAAGTTAATGAATAATTTAGATTATCTAGATAAAAAGGATCACCATGTTTAATTACTTGACAAGGTTGTTTGACAGGAGAAACAGAAATGTCACAACGTTAGCTTTAACTTTCTCAGATGACACAAGCTTTTCAAACTAATTCAGTGAGGTTATGATTCCACAGTAGAGCAAATTTATCCGCCATGTTTAATTAAAAATTAATGAAAATAACTTTTTTTAAAGACAATTAAATGCGGAATTTGTTATAATTTTTACATTTCGGATATCTTTATTAGAAGTGACAAACAAAATGACAAGTCTAATTTTCTCGAGCTAAATACTTTTGTTTTAAAATGAAAACTTGACCTCTAACTTTTAAAATAAAATGTCACCATAATTAGTAATATGTTCACGCGTAGGTCTTATGGACAAATGGTGGTTAGGTTTGTAAAGTCTAAGAAGCGGTAAAATAACAGCCATATTGGATTTGTAGTCCCATAAGAGCAATGTTACCGTATTTCAAAAATAAATCTTTTACACGATTTACACTATCGATCGAAGGTACTTGGTAGAACTCTATTTTAATGAAAAAACAAACAATATTTAGTAAATTCTACAATTTTATTGAGTCTTGCCGACCATGGTTTCGCCAGCAACGGCATTTACAAGGCAGCTTAAAACAGAATCGGCAAGACTCAATAAAATTATGTCAATAAAATATTATCTCTTCCTCCGGTGGCTTTGGAAAATATGTTTAAAACTGTTCAATGACTGTTCTGAGTGAATGACAATAAAGGGCATAATATTATATTTAGTAAGGTGAATGTATTTGAGTTTAATTGAACTTAATTTAATGTATAAATGAATTTTATACGCCAATTGAATTGAAATGTATTTTAATTTAAAATAAATATATTTTGTAGATATAATCACAGTCTGTCTGTCTGTTTGTGTGTATGTTGGTGTGAATGGGATTTAATTAATATTTAAGATAGCTCCCGCACACATATAAGGGTGTTTTATTGCTCTTCTGTGTGTGGTATGTTTTCCGCAGAGTTTTTTTACTTTATGTATACAATTTAAATTTTGACATGTTAACATTGTTTCACAAGCATATTTTAAGTTCATTGGATAAAGATTAGTAGTTTTAAGTTTATTGTTAAGTTCTTATGTTGTATGATTATAATAAATATTTGTGGTTTGTATTCTGTGGAAAATAAAAATAATAAATAAATAAAAATTGTTTTTTATATTTGTTCTAAAATTATAAATTAATAACTTTGCTTTTAAAGGTAATTTATTAATAAGTTTAATTAAAAAGGAAGAAGTTTTTACTTTAAAACAACTTTTTTTTGTAAAATATTACCAATTCAGCAATAATCACTTCAATAGTGTAAATAGGATGTGAAATCGAAAAGGCACGCTTGATTTCGTACACATTAGTTTTTTCGCCTTTATAAATACTTTTTTTTAAATTAACATACACTTCCTTCGGTCTACTTGCATAGGATAGAGTTACTTTAAACCATTCCTTCATAAGGAAGTAAGGTAGTTCGTACCTCCAAATTGGTTCAAGCTAATTATTAATGACGATTCTGATAGATTTTATATTATTTTTGGTAATTGACAAATTACATTCATTTTTGATAGAAACTCTGTTGTTTTTATTTGGCTACCTTGTAAGACGACCTACGGGTCATGGCACAGTGAGGTTGTACAAAGTTAACATTTTAATGTGTTTAGTTTTCTTTCAATTTTGTTTTATTTTTGAATTATCTTTGTTTAATTTAAATTTTATGTAAACCAAATTTTGTATAATAAACTCACTTTTATTATTATTATTGTGAAAAGTAATGACCGAAATAAACGAACCAAACAGTAAGATTTGGAAGGAATTTAAGTTAGACAAGTAATTTACGAAGTATAAAAATGAACTCTACTCTCTGTACAATTTCACAAATTATTCATAAACAGTTAGTAATATTCTTTGGCGTGGTGGCATTGATCATTCACCTTCAAACATGATCATAATTAAATTAAAATAGTTTGTAGTAATTTTGAGACTCCCTGAACCCACAATTCCATATAACTGTTGTGGCCGACAGCACTGTATATGAACAAAGTGTTACAACTTTCATACTCAGACTGTAGTTTCATGAGAGTGACTCTACTTGGATCTACGCCATTTTTCATGTACTCTAGGGATAGATTTTTATCTTTTATTTCCCAACAGGTCTCACTTGACCAACTCTTGTTCAATTCTGACCCTGATCTTATTAGGGTATTCGCATACTTTACTGATTAGAATAATTGTGAATTTTTCTGTTAGAATTGTCGTTTATTCAGCTGTTTGTTAACAACAAGGCACATACATCCCAATGACCTTGTAAAGTTGCATTGGTAACGCCTCTTTCTGTTATCGTTTCACTTCCGCACATACTCGCTCATCTGTTTACATAATGACACATTACATTCTTATGAGTTGAAACAACTGATAGTAATGTCTAGGTGCGTTGACTTAGAATAAAAGAGGTTATACGCTAGTTCTTTATGTTTCTCTGACACATTGAACCTATTGTTACAGCATCTGAATACTTTTTGGAATAATTACTCATATCGGTTTAGAAACAATTTAAATTTAACAAAAAGTTAACATAATAAAGACTATAATTTTGTGTGCCGTTTTATTATTTTAAGTTTGTTTTAAACCATACCATAAATTTCTAAATTTCTTAAAGTCGGCTACAGGAAATTTGGTTATTGACAAAGAAGATTAGTCTACTGCCGTTAAGAAAGAACAAAAATCCTGGCGTAGCTGATATTTTACAATGTTATAAATATTAGCCACTTGAGAACGATAAAAAAAAAGAATAGAACATACAATTAAAACGCCTAGTCCTTGAAGGAGAGAACAGCGGCAGGGTCAAGAGAGACCTGATAGAAAAGACGAAATTCAGATATCTCACACAAGACTGCATTAATAAAGGTGCAGATGTAAGTTCCTTCAGAATTTCCAAGTCCGTCCTCAATATAGACTATCACTTGAGAACAATTCATTTTCAAATATTATTTTTATTTAGATCGTTGTGAGAACTAAACACCATAGCCAGAGAGTAAATAAAAACCAGCTTTTGGGAAACTTTGTAAAACTAAATAGTTAAATATTTGAAATTAGTAAATATAAATAAATATTGAGTTTGACTTGTGAGATAATATTAGACAGAACAAAAACTCGAACACAAAATCCCACAAAAATTATGTTTACTTAATCAAACGCGTTTCAACGACAAAGTCGCCATCCTCAGTGATACATGAGCTACAATAAGTAAACTATAGGCCTAACTGTTGTTTGAAATTAGGATTATTTTGGCCTATTCCAAAATTGGATTATTGGAGTAACTCAAAAATTCAAAATGTGACCCGCATCGAGCTAACATCAATTTAAAGGTGTAAACTGGTAGACAACAGCCAAGCGGACCGGAGACTCCTGTATCGTCACGGCAACTACTATAGAAAATTTAATATACCATGTGTCCCAAAAGCCCTCCCCCTATTATTTTTTTAATTATTGGAAATAGACAGATTTGCTTTGGGGAAAGTTTAGATAACCAAAGGAGTTTTTTGAAGTATCAAAATTTTCAACCCTTACCCCCAAAATAGGGTAGTTTGGGGGTAAGTCAAAAATTTTAAATAGCAACCCCAATTGAGTGATACCTCATTTTAAAGGTCTTTTAAAAATAAGAATAATGGCGCAAACTAGAGGTCTCTAAGTTCATCCTACCCAACATAGTGACCAACCGAATTGTGAATTTTACGTTAATAATTACACCGGAAATGTTACAAAATGTACAACAAGCTTCTGACTCCAGAATCTATTTCTGCCAAGAAGTAAATGGTAGCCATTTCGAGAACTTAATCTGAGCTAAAAAAACAAGGTAAGGCTCTTACCATCATTTTACCAACATAGAGCAATTTGTAATATAAACAATCGGAGTTTAGAGGTTAACATTCACAATTCGATTGGTCGCTATGTTGGGTAGGATGAACTTAGAGACCTCTAGTTTGAGCCATTATTTTATTTTTAAAAGACCTTTAAAATGAGGTATCACTCAATAGGGGTTGCTATTTAAAATTCTTGACTTAACCCCAAACTACCCCATTTTGGGGGTAAGGGTTGAAAATTTTGATACTTCAAAAAACTCCTCCTTTGGTTATCTAAACTTTCCCCAAAGCAAATCTGTCTATTTCCATGAATAAAAAATAATAATAGGGGGGGGATGGGACTTTTGGGACGCATAGTATAGTGTTATGTACACCTTTGTTTTACTCAACTTGAAAGAAGTTTGATTTCAAAAGAATTTAAGAACAATAATTGTTGAGTTTCTCAGCTCAAACGTAATTTAAAAAAACAAAGTATGAACGTTAAAAACCCATTTAACGTAAAAACAGTACTCAAACCGGATTCGTTAAGTTGTCTCCGATTTAAAATAATGGCTTATAATGAGAAATTGACATTATCGTATGCTATCCCTACAATTTGAAACTGTTTCTCTGTAGTTTCAGCAACATGAACCTACAATAGTTGATTTAGTGCAACTTAGCCTGAGGTCGACAGATAGACAAAACAAAATCTGCTAATCTCACGTCACAAATAAAATCTTTCATCTCAGCTTATTTTTTTCTACATATAATTATGCGTAGGCTTGAAGATAACACTTATCTCTTTTAATAATAATTAATGCCTTACATTAAAGATCATCTTAGTTTTCTTTATCGGTCAAATGGATTGTTTCTCTGACCTCGGAATTTCAACACAGCCATTTTAGGCAAAATATAAAAATTCGCATTATATTAGATGACGTAGGCAGGAGTAACTGTGTCTCTTGTTAAATAATTATTTTAAAACTAATACTTTACCGTCATTAGAAATGTAAACGGTATAAACTATAGAAACGTTGCACAAATAATCTCACGCGACTCCAACTTTTTTTAAGCTAACCTTTATATATATATATTGATCACCATCTCCTTGAAAATTTCAAGTCAGAAGTTTAGCATAACGGTATAACAAGTGAACATGTACATGCCCTAAAAATCAGCTGTTTTAATTTTTTTGTCAGGTATAAAGGTTAATTATAAAAACTATATGCACAAAAATATCGATGTACGAATAATAAAGGCGGTCACGCTTTGCTTTTGTGTTTTCCAAATTGTTCGAGAACGATTATTTCTTTCAAATGATGATTTGTTCTTTTAATTTTTATCATTAATTTTTCACATTTGACGAAAATTTGATTGAATTCGTTTGCAACAATTTTGAGATATATCAAATTCCTTTTCGCAGTCATGGTTCGTATTCAGTTTTTGGTTAGATACTCTTGATTCGAAACATTCAATTAAATTGTACCCAATATGTACTACATAGGTCCGAATAGTAGCCTTAAGGGCCGAATAGTAGCCTGTATACAAATATTTGAACAAAATTTAACAAACATGTTAAGAGTATTAAAAAAAATGGAATTTATATTTTGTATTTATGGCGGATAACCTCAATTTTTGAAGAAGCAATTCCTGCGTATTTAAATGAATTTAAAACTGAAACCATTCACCCGTTGCGCCAATCAACTAACAGACAGATAATAACAATATCTGTTTATTATACGATACTTTTCGTTGGCTTCAAAAACTGATATTTCCGCTAAAATATGCAAATAAATTTTGTTCATAACACCTGTATGCCAGAAAGTAAATTTAAACTATATCAAGACTAAGGTTTATTTAAGCTCTGAACACTTTTAAGATCTCGGAAATAAAACTTAGGATTCTCTCAAAAAGAATAATAATTACAAAATATTCTGAAATGACCCATTTTATAATACAAACAACAGAACATTAGAAAATAATTCCACAATATAGGCTACGTGACTTTATCTCAACACAAAGATAGCCATCCAAGTTCCAACGTCATCGTCATGTCTACAGGGAGCTAATTAATGTTATAACACTAGGAAGATAATTAGAAGTAATTGTTAAAGATGAGGCCTATTAAAGGGATAAACAAAATACCCGCGTTTCACGAGTAAATTAATTATTTTTGCCCCCTATAGTCTCTTCCAAACTGATTTTAAAGAAAACTAGGAGGCTTATTTAGTCATAACTATGTTAAGGCGAATACATATAACTAGAATACAACCTTATAGTGCATAGCGACAACACTAGTATTTTTAATTTTCGTTTTTTAGCCATAACTTTCTTCATTTTGATTGCAGATAAGTCATTGATGGTAATTTTAAAGCTCCGTAAATAACCTATAACGCATAGAAGCAAAATGATCAACATAAAACAATAATTTTAAACCAATTTTCCTCCAAATTAGGTATCAATAGGATTACTTCGCTTATTAGGCATCGTGTTTATTTTATAGAAAGAATACTTTTTGCGTTATAGTTTTCGCTTCCGATTCGACAACTTGCAATTCAAAGGGGGGGGGGGGGTGTTAGACACAAAATAAAAACAATATTACTTACCTAGTATAAATAATGATTTAGCTAAGTATGAAGTTTGTTTGTTAAATATGTTAAACGGAAACTCGTTCGACCACTATTTTTAATTTTCTTTTCGTTGCGTGGCTTACGAAATATGAAGGGGAAAAAAAAGAAAAAAAAAGAAAAAGTTATTTGTGCAACTAGTGAGCAAAGTGGCACTTTTTTAAACGAGAGAAAAATGTTGACGCACGAGGCTTGCTGAGTGCGTCAATTTTACCGAGTTTAAAAAAGACACTTTGCTCACGAATTGCACATTATAATTTGTCTACAGTTGTTATTTTGTGACAAATAAAAAACACTGAGTAGAAGTTCTCACGTCAAAACTGAGGTTATTTATGAATATTACAAATAACTTAGGTGTATTGTTATTTGGAAACGGGATTGCCAACTTCAAAACTCGGCAAACGAAAAATACTATCCGTGTACATACACTGTCAATCATCTTCATGAATAATTACTTAGTTTTTCAACTTTAAAACGTCGTTTTGTTGTTTATTTATGTTATTTTACATGTAAGAATTAATCTAACCTACATACGGGACATTTCCTGTATATTATAAATCAATTCAAATAAACTTAACCTAAATTTCGTTTTGTTCGATTGCCATTCGGAGTGGGCAAAGTGAAACTGTTGAGAAATCAGCTGTTTTGCAAACTAATTTAAATGAACAAAATGCCACTTTGTTAACAACTCTGTAGACAAAAGTAATTTTCCACATGACTCAGTCTGTTACAAAAATAACTGCCACAAAAAATATCCCGGAGTTTAGGAAATTGGTATGAAGGATTCTTGAATTTATATAAAAATCCAAACAAAAATCGCATAAGAAGTGAGCATTTAAAACAATTAATTGTATCCATATTATTTGAATAGTTCAACTTGTTAACACACTAAATTAGGGCAAAAATTACGGATTCAGTAAACTCATATCAAATGGATTTCATTGCATTACAAAAATTATAATAAATTAACAAAAATTAATGGCTAAATAAATACATAAACAATTTTGAAAATATGGAGAAAGGAAAAAATATTTAGTACAGAAAAATTATAAACAATTTATTTCATTAGTAATAAGACCCCTCCCCTCCCCCTATTCTCAATGCCACTCACTAGAAATATCTAAATATAAACCGAGACCAATGTTCTGATCAAATAACATCCTGTTCGAGTACAAACTAGAAGTAATTAAGAATGAATTTTGTTAACATGACTAAACACTTTCGGAAAAATAACAACAGACAAACTGTGTAATAATAAGATAAGATATTCCTTTACGAGTGTTTATCTTGTAAAATATTTGAAATGCAATATGTTGTTTCATAGAGCTCATCAAAAATCGCTTAGTAGTAAAAAAAATCCTATCTTTAAAAAAAAGTTTAACGTTTTAAATCTGTTTTTAGATTAATGTTGTGTTGATATTTTCTTTAAAGTTTTATCCCTAGATTTTATATCCGCTTATAAAAATTGGGTTTTTATTTATATATAAAAAAATAATCCTTGCGAACATCTTAATTATATAGTACAGTAAACATTGAGAAGAACAATTTATAATATTCAGGGTGAAACGAGATTATATTTACTTAATCATTAAGATTATGGAGAGTCCCCGCGAATAATAGGTTATCGGATGGTTGAGTAAGGAGATGGAAGGGTGGTAAATAGGTTTTTTTTTAATTATCTAAAAAACTATTGATTTTAGGGAAATGTGTTTTATCACTTATTTTGGAAGCTGATAAGATTTCTTTTATTTTTGTTTATGATACAAATTAAACGGATTGCATAAACTTGCTTACTACTTTCTATCCCACCCAACAAACTATTCCATCAAAAATGTCTTTTCGGTAGTTGTCAGTTAAAGTTTTTTTTGCCGATAAAGCACGAACTTGTATTTTTGTAGAAATGGCAACCAATACGATTTTTTTAAGCCCTCAGAGACTGAGTAGAATTTGATCAAAATCGTTAGAGGCGATTTTGAGAATATCGTTTTTTTTTTACCGGAACTACCTATAAATTTTGCAAAACGTCCCGAGATATGCTTGCATAAAATCTGTTCACTCGTTTGGGGTATAGACAAACGACAGAGATAGATCAGAACGGATTATGCGTTAAAAGTCATCAAAGATTTTTTGACTCATCATATAGTTTATACTACGTATATGTGAAAAGGAGCACCGAGTTATGACGGTTTTGATGACTTTGGTTTCGCCAACTCCAAAGAATGTTTTTTGTTGGACACCCCGCAAAACATCTTTTAATCGGGACTCCAGAATACGTAAAAATAACGAGATGTTTAACACAAATTTCAATTACCTATCAAAAATTCTATGTTTAATCCTTATTTTTTACATTCATTTTTCTACAGTATTAATGAAAGGATTTTTTTATAAACTTGTTTTGTTTTTACGTCCAATATAGCCAGTTTTGAAAGATAGAAAGTTGGATCAAATTTAAAATAAAAAGTGGTTTTATGTAAAATGTAAAAAATCATTTATGTAAGAAT
This sequence comes from Aphrophora alni, assembly GCA_963513935.1. Classification (NCBI taxonomy): domain Eukaryota; kingdom Metazoa; phylum Arthropoda; class Insecta; order Hemiptera; family Aphrophoridae; genus Aphrophora; species Aphrophora alni. The sequence continues at coordinate 41,617,985 of OY740771.1, read as the reverse complement.
ATTTCCTCTAAAAACGCCGAACAAACTAAACTTCAAAGCCTTTAACGTTCCTAAAAAATATTCATTTTTTTTCTGATAAATCAGACTATTATTTTAATACGAGTAATACTTTATTGGTCAATCGATATTATAAACACGATTAAAAATAACTTCAATTGCTTTCAAGATATAAACCTTTTTTAATTAAATATTCTCAAGTATCCAAAAATTAAAGACCCATTTTAAAAATTAAATGTGTATGTGTGTGTGTGTGTGTGTGTGTGTTTGTGTGTGTGTAAATATATATTTATACCATCATTTTTATAATCGAAACATGGCTTAAACCAATTATCGCATTTATCTGTAAAAAAATTTGAGAGTTCTATTTCTGCCATAAAGAAGGACCTAAATAATACGTCATATTACTTCACAAGAATATTTAGCCCTAAAACAAATCTCACAATTCTACGATGAGTGTGTTAAATTTTCCGGAACAAATGTCATGTTATCTGTTTTGAACAACGGAAATAAAAGCAATTATTCTGTTCTTCCATGGCAATTAATTAATCGTGCGTTCTCTTGTTCTTTCAAGGTTTCTTTTCGCACACCAGCTTCTTGTAAGGTTTCTGCGTCTAAAACAATTAGTCAAGCGTTAGTTGTTTTATATAATAAAACAATTATTGTTTATATTATGTTTAAATTAAATTGAACAATAATTAAGTAATGCACAATTCTTCGTATATATCATACACATAACCCAAAAATGTTAGTGTAAATAGGGATATTTTTAAAGAAATAAAAATAAATTTGTAAAATTAGTTTGATATACAAATTTATTTAGTGTGTTTTTTGTTATGAAGACTTGCAAAATTGAATGAAAGATTACTTTCATTGGAATAAGGTTTTTCGAAATATAAATATTAAAATGATAAAACGAAAATCATAAATTTGCTACAAAATGTGAACGACGACGTGAGGGATGAGATACATCCTATTTAATATTCTACTATTTGTATGCACAGACTCCTCGCTCTACAAACCGTTACGCTCAATTTAAAGACACGTATATGGAATAGAATATGAACAAAGTTGTACTTTCATTCTTATACTTCTGAGTTTAAAATTTAAAACTTAAGTAGCTCCGAGGAACTAGGAGGGCCGGGGCACCAGACCCCCCCCACTCATTATAATATGTGCAGAGAGAAACCTACCACTAGCATATAGCTAACACCAGGAAACCTTTCTTTAGCATATACTCCCAGACACCGAAACATCTGGACAGGCTGAGCATCTTACCATGGTACTCATGTCGGTTCCTCAAGCCACGCTTTGAGTCACCATCTGACAGTAGACCTCTCACGAATTGAGTTTTAACATGGAGGTTCTTATAGGACTACACAAAAAATACAGATTTGTGACCCAGCCGTCCGCCATCTTGTTTTGACAGCGTAAAATACACCGACTTCTGCCCAATCCGCAGTCCCCCTCCCAGTGAATTTTGGAAGTAACCTAAACCTAATCTCATATGTCGGTATTTTGTTGGCCATTATCAACTTGTAGTACAACTGTTGACTACCAGAGCTCACTAATATACTCTACTATTGTATTACATTTTAAACTTGTATTAACGCCGCCGTGGCTACCAGAGCACAATACAGTTTTGAACACTCATTATAGTGTATTAGACTATCATATACTCTTAGTAAAGTCTACCAGAGCGTGACAGTTACTAGACTATCACTTACGTTGTAGTACTCTCGTTAGCTACTAGAGCACACCAACTACGTTGGTACTGTTTGTTTTATGGCAAATGATTGCCATATAGGTAAAAAAACCGGGTTGCGTTGCTTTCAACTACTTTTCATGGTTATAAGTCCGAAGATATCAGAATTTTACTGTGTATGTCCGCATGGTTGTCCTCTTTACCCTATCGCATAATATTTCCAGTGCTGGATTTCCACCAATCAGAGAACTTGCTTGTGAAATAATGTTATAAAAATAAAATTTTATCCCTACTGAAGAGGCTTAATAAGCTCTAGCGGATCAGTACTTCGATGTAGTTCAAAGAGAAAACAAGTCCCACTCCAAAGTTTATAGCTTTCCCCAGCTTTTGGGGAACAAAATCAAACCTACTAACGAACGGTTCAGATTATGATTATTGTTAGAAAACCTGGATACAATGTAATGACAAATATGAGAACAATATCTACACGGACGGTGAGACACTTCTTTGTAACAAAAATCAGGTTACTCACAACATTCACAGGTCACGGGAAGAGGGATTGCGGATTGAGCAGAAGTCGGTGGATTTTACGCTGTCAAAAACAAGACGACAGACGGCTGTGTCACAAGTCTGTGCATTTAACGTAGTCTCATAAGAATCCATGTTAAAACTCAAGACCTAGGGTGTATCTACACTTAGATGAGTCCGAGCTTGACAACCCCGAGTGACTCCCGTTGGATCATCTACACCTTTTTTACATGATTGTAGTCTTGGGTTAAATTCCTCACATCTTGCCTACCCGCTCTCTCTTGAACAACTCTTGTTCTATTCCGTCTGTGACGTATTCGAGGACTAGGGGTCTTCATTTTATTGTTTATTCTTGTTTCGTTTTCTACAAGGCAAAGGTACTGACAGGTTTTTTGTCTAAAACAAGGACTAATAATACAGACACGGCCTCTTCAATCTTACACATATTATAACGTAAGTTGGTTTTAAAACGTAAATATCTTGATTGGTATTCACCAATTCATTTCCCCAATATTCTAGGGAAAATGTTTTAAATTATGCAATCTTTACTCACTATTATTACACCACAATTTTTTTAATTCCACCCCAAAAAGAGGTACTTTTTAAAAGACAACTTTGCTTAAAACTTCCAGTTGTTTCATTAGCCCCCACCAAAAAAAAAGAAACCATTTTAAATATTCGTTTCCTTAAGTCAAGCTGTGCAGAGCGTAGTCTGATTTTAAATTAATTAACATTTTATACACACATTTTTGCTAATATTAACATTGGTTTGAATCAGTTACATATTTCTCACCGCGGTTAACATGTTATGGTAAATGCAATGGAATGTTTACATAATGAAATATTTTTGTGGATAAAAACAAACCAAGACGCAATTTTTACTCCCCTAAAACTTAAAAATGGCTGTCTTAAATAATTAAGACTTACATTTTTATAAAAATCAGTTTCCCATCTTCTGTATTTTGTTTTAGTTTAATATGGATTTAACACTAGTTTTCATAAACATAAACTAAACGTAAAATTTCAAAATTGTTACAACATACTTTATGTTGTTGTTTACCAATTAAGAATAAAACTAAAGCATGCACAGATTTGGACTAGTTTTTGAAGGTCAAATCAGCAAACAAAGGAAATGAGTTTATTTCTATCGATAATAAAGATTGAAATAGAATAACCAAAGCCCAGCTTTAACAAGCAAATTTGTTGTTCTATGTATATTCTATTACGTACCAGTTGAAGGACGTTGGACGAGAGTCGACCACAGAAAACAATAACCTTTGCTGATACCAATGAATACATATACTATATAGTATATAGTAATAAGTTACATTATTTGTTCCACAGGAAGTGATGGAACTAAGCTTTACTTTCTCACATGAGTTATCCCTTTTCATATCCTCTGAGTCAAAAAAGTGATTATTGGAGTGATGTATGTCCATCTGGAGTCTGTGCAGTGCTCTAGAAGCCAAACTCGTGGACCGAATTTAATCACATTTAGTATGTGGCCATTATGTTTCCAAAACTCAAAATTTAAGGATAGTTACTACAGTTAAAAAAACATAAAATTACGATTTTCTTAAAATCGGCGCCCAAACGATTTTGCTTAAGTGTAGCCTATAAAGATCCAAATAAAACGTATTGATTGCCATCTTTCCAAAAATGCAGGTTCGTGAGTTAACGGTAAAATTTAAAAAATCAGTACTGGAGCTATTACAAAAGAAACAATTTTTTTAAAATGAACTCTATCGATTTCGTTCAAATTTTAGTGAAATGTGTAGATTAACTACCCCAACCCCATGTGTAGGAATAATTGGCAAAAAACAAAAATGAACTTTGATCGGCGTCATCTTAAGCTGAATACGATTTACGTTGAGAATGAATGCGTTTTTGGTATAAGCGAAGCAAGTTTATGTGAGGTTAGGAAATGCATACAGTGTTCATTTTTACTGTTAAACTTAAAACTATCGAAATGATATTTTAGTTGGTTTTTATTTTTTTTTGGGAATGGGTGAGGTTAGGTGTTTCACCGTTTATTTATTTAAACTGATGTGACACAAAATTAGTATTTTTATTCACCATCTGCCTGTCCTCTACTGGATTACCGGAAAATCAGTACTTTGTAGTCCATTGTTTACTTTCGTAGACGAAAATGTTAAAATTATGAATTTATCTGTAGTAACCACTATTTCTATTAAAATGGTTTTGTACTTATTAAATTCCTAAATAACCTTTAATAACAAACGAGTTTTATTTGTTTTTGGAGTTAGAATTTTTAAATTGTGTATTCAGAACTTTACGATAGGACATAGGCCTAATACTTGTGTCATAAACGCGTCATCAGCACAAATCTTATTATTTTTTTCCTTTTTGTTTAAAGACAAAAACCTTTCAATAATCACCAACCTATAAACAAAATAAGAAAAGAGCATAAAATAAAAACCCCTAGCCCTCGAATACTCTAATATATTCAGGGTTGGAAGAGAACGAGTTGGTAGAGCGACCTGATGGGGAAAATGAAAGAGAGGAGGGATCTAACCCAAGACTACATGAAGAAAGGTGTAGATCCAGCTATAGTCACCTGACGGATTACACCTTCCTCTCGCACGCACACTCACGAGCACCTGGATATGACCGGCTACGCCGGGCAGATGACTCATACACTGGGGCGTCCAGTAAGCAATTGCTGATTTGATAAATCACAAATTTAACAAATTTAAATGGCATATTTGAAATCTTTGTTCATTTTAAAAGAAAATGACACCAAACACGACATGATTATGACAATATATGCATATAAATGTAAGGATTAATTTTGTTGACGATACTTTAAATGCTATTTTTTATTTTTTAACTAAAATAAGAACTTAGTGATTATAAAAAGTTTCACTAGTGAAGTATCACTAACGTTTACAAACGAAATGAAATTTGTATAGATTTTTAATTATTAAAAAAAAAAAAATCTTTCACCATAGGTTTTTGACTTGCGTGCGCTGCAAGTAATTATTAACAACAGATTTACACTAGTAATTATTAATTTACATTTAACAACAGACTTTTGCATTTTTATTTATTTTAAAAGTAGTCACCAGTAATTAATTGTTTACTTCCGTGAGTCATTAACGAGGAACAATACATTAAACATTAATAAACAAATAAACATTTAACATACCGTGTTTCAAGTCGATAGTACTTCTTTATATTATAGTAATGACCATAGGCAGCATCATCAGACCAGCTAATAATATTAACACTTTGTTCACATACACAACAAAAACGCATATATAAATCTCGGTCTAGCACAAATAATCGTGCAGAAACGGCACTCGTTAAAATTTAAAAATTGTTTTTGTTTCCAGTATCTAACTCAGTTAGTGAACATGTGGCCAAAATACTGGGAACAAAAACAATTTTTAACTTTTAACAAGTACCGTTTCTGCACGATTATTTGTGCTAGGCCGAGATTTTTATATGTGTTTGTGATGTGTATGTGAACAGTTATGAGCTGGCATGCTGCCTATGGCCACTACTATAATATAAAGAAGTACTATCGACTTGAAATATGGTGTTATTTAATTAAAGTAGTTCTGAGGCAAAACAATGAATATAAACAAATAAATAGTGTTGTTTTAAATCACAGGACTTATGCTTTTTTTTCTAAAAGAAACCTCTTAGTCCCTTAATTGTTATTGTAACAATACGGCATGTTGTTTGGACTCGTTACTATGCATATATTATCATATTCATGTCGTGTTTGGTATCATTTTCTTTTAAATTCAACCAAGATTTCAAATGCGCCATTTAAATTTGTTAAAATTTATGTTTGATCAAATCAGCAGTTGCTTATTGGACGCCCCAGTGTATGAGTCATCTCTGGCGACCGGGCCAGCTGCGTGCGTTCGTGCGCGCGCGCGTGTAAGTTGAATTTTCACAATAAACTTAGAATACTGAACATATCAAAGTGATCAAAATTTGCTAAACATTGCTATTTCAATAAAACACTTAATATTGTTAGAACGAGAACAAATCAAATTTAAATGTCAAATCGTTCAAACATTTCTATATTTTAAAATTTATATCGACAATATGACAAATTTAGGTCCGATTATATTTGATAAACTGCATCTTCACTTACATGTATATAGCCTATATCTAACATTTAAAAATAAATATTTAGTATAGGATAAACAATGGAACTATTTTGTTTGTTTCAAGTGACAGCAGTCCTCCAGATTAGGCCTCCATCATCGGGTTATTCTTCCACTATTGTTGTTCCCCAAAGGACTTATGACGTATTTAGGAAAGATATTGAATAATGAGATGATAAATTTATTTATGGTTTCCCCAAACAAATTTGATCAATAATTCTAAAACTTTCTTTTTAATTTATCTAATTTAGTAAGTAACAATAAACTAATTAAATTAGAAAGATATTAAAATTTTAGAAAGATTAATTAAATTAATTAAATTTGTTGTTTCAGTAGTGGAACGAGTCCTGGGTGGTGGTATCCAGTATCACGGGGGCATTGGGTCCCGTGACACTCGGCCTGCGTACCGCGACATACTTGGTAAATAATATTTAAAAGTTTAAATGATTTTGTAAGTGAACATGCAGTTTAGTTCACTTCTCTTTCTAAACTTTAAAATTTATTTCGACAATATGTACAAATTTAGGTCCTATTATACTTGATAAACTACATCTTCACTTATACCTACAACATTTAAAAACAAATATTTAGTATACGATAAACAATAGAACTAATTTGTTATTTTTGTTTTGTTTCAAGTGACAGCAGTCCTCCATATTAGAACCTACATCATCGGTTGATGTTGAATTTCAATAATTTATAAACACATTTTAATATATACATAAATATATAATGTAAGTACATATGAAATACATCCCCCCACACACAGTGGCTGCATCCCATAGAATGTATTTTATTCAAACCAAAAGCGGATTTAAAGAAAACCTAAAGTCAAATAAATACTGTAAATACAAGCTATGGGGGAGGGGGAGATGTATTTCATGTACTCTCTAGCTTAACACTTGTTCTTTTCCGACAATGACGCTAAGTAGATTAATCGAAGGTAAGAAGTCTTTTTTATCTTATTTTCTTCCTTTTTTTTATAAGATGATGATGACTGAAATGTGTTTCACGTATTAAACAATAACAAAGAAAACAGAAAAAAGAGAAGAAAACTTGAAATAAAAAACCTTAGCATTCACAAATATTTTAATATCTTGGTCGGAAGATAAGAATCTTGGTCCTGTATTTGATAGGAAAGGTGAAAGCGAAGTATCCAAATCAAAACTAAATGGAGAAAGATACTTTAAAGTATGCTTTGGAATTATCCCAATATATAAAACACACTGTTCAAACATCTTCTTTTGGCTGCCCACTTTTTCTAATTTTGTGCACGTTCTTTTCGTGACATTCAATAGTATTCTTCAATGTTCTGTTAAATAAAGGCGCTTCAGCCATTCTGCGTAAAAATTTACTCGTATTCTTTCATTTTTATTTAATCTCAGTATTCTCAACCACCATTTTAGTCATAAGGAACCATGAATGGGTTTCATAGTTTTTATTTCTAAGACTATTTTGGCATTTTTATCTGCTCTTAGATAAGTTATGTTTAGGAGTAATAATTTGTCCTGTTTTAATAGACTCTAAGTGAAATTTATTTCATATGTAAAATTCATATCAAATCAGATTTAACGAAATTGGTTGAAAAAAAAAAATTGTTATCCCATTTTTTTGGTGTGTTTAATATTCAAATATTTTGATCACAGAAGTTAAAAATTACAATAAAATATTATTGGGTAAATTTTAAATCAGCGCAACAAAAACATATAGTAATTTAATATGATAAAAAATGAGTTATAAAACAAAAATGTCGAAATTGTTGGTCGTCATGTTTGAGGGTCGGCATAAATCCTAAATAAAAGAGGTTAGTAAATTAGATTAGGATATGATAGATAAGTTTGATTAAAAATCGGTTGAGTAAAAATATAGTAATGTTTCTCTGCTATCTTATTTTTGGAGATCTGGTATACGTTATACCTAGAATCCTATACAAAATATAGGCCTATATGTTTTTTTTTACAAAATACATGTGAAAGTCCCACTTAAAATTTGATATTAAATTGCTGATAGACAAATAAAACCTACGCATAGTAGAGTGATTTGGATTCATCTAGCTAAATGGGTAACGAACCCCTACACTCCCTCCCACGATAAGCCGAAAACAGATTATTTGATAAAACTTAAAAACGAACAAACAAATTATCAAAAACCGCCGGTCATATCTCAAAATGACTGTTCATATTTTTTCGAATCCCTTTTGAGGTCCCCTGAGTCCAATAAAGTGGCTTTTAGAATATTGTCTGTCTGTCGTTGGTTCTACAGATGAAACGCGTGGACCGAATTTAATCAAATTTGTTATGTGGCTATATTTTGGTATTATCTCAGAATTATTATTATTAATTTTTTATTTAGTTCATAATTCAAACTTAAAGGGTAGCTGCTATAAGAAAAACACAAAATTACGATTTTCTCATAATCGGATCAAAGATTTTCTTCTAAATTCTTCTATACATTTTGCGAATGTGTAGCCTCTAAGACATCAATAAAACGTATTGGTTGCCATCTCTCCAAAAATATAGTTTAGTGAGTTATAAAAAAATCAATAATCAGTCATGGATCCACAGATTTCGTTCAGATTTTATTGGAATGTGAATAATAATCATCCAAATCCGTGTGATAAATCGCAAGTAAAAATAAGTAGTACATTTAAGGAATAATTGACAAAAAAACAAAATTAACCTTGGCCACCGTCATTAAAACCTCGATGTTTACCAAATACGGTTTACGGACGTGTTTATGGTAGAAGCGAAGCAAGATTTGTCCCTTATTGAAATATATAACTATTTTTTTCATAGCCATCGTTCATAGTTCTTAATTATTTTTTTCATTGATACCTAACTGTAATTTTTGGTGAGGATTTGTTTTTGTTGGTTTTACGTAAGGGCGAAGACGAAGTTTGTCTAATGATTTGTATACTATATGTATTATTATTATTATTTAATGTCAATAATATTATTTACACCTTGTTCATAAATTTAATAATTAGCATTACCGTAAAATGTATGTATCACTATTTAATATTTTTCTCTCAAAGCTCAATTTACTTAGATACATACCTAATGTTTGTCATGTCACAAATTAATTACAAGTATTAACATCTTCACAAGACTAAATGAAGTAGTACGTACTTCTCACAAAGAAAGGATGCATTCACCAGAAGGGACACGCAATAGATTTTCTCTACAAAATTGTTGTCGACCTTGCTATGTTATTTCTAAGACTTTCTATAGACTCCTTAACTTTCACTCCTTATCGGTGTTTTTCGATCGTCACCCCGTAACATCCCCTTGGTCGTGTCTGTCACAACATATTCGCATGAAAAGCAACACATTTTCTATATTATTATTCTCCCTACTTATTAGCGATTTTTTAAATAGCAAATAGACTATTATATTATCCTTAATAAAGTTTGTCCATAATAAGGAATTAGGGAACATTGAAAGATTTATGGTTTGGGTTTTTTTTTTCAAACCTCCGAAAATAACATTCATTCAAAATTATGTTTGCGTGTGCGTAAGTAAATAAATAAATGTTACTTATATAAATCTAGGAGATTGGAACAATTTTGACGATTTTCTCAAATCTTGGTGAACGGTTAAGTTTATTAATTTCGTTATTGGTTTAAATATAGCGGCCATTCATAATGTTGTTTAAATGCAACCAATCCACTAGCAGTTATTTAGTCTAGTTTTTCTTAATCTAGTTTTAGTTTAGATCTTGAAGCTATTACGAGTATTCGAGGGCTAGGATATGCACCATTTTTCTATAGACGATGCTGACCACAAAACCAATTCGTTGTTCAAGAAAAATAAAGACGAAATTGTGAATTTTAAACTTGTAAAACATAGATTTTTGCACAAACACTTAGTGAGTATGAAAAGTCGCTAAATTTGTATCCAGAAATATATCAATGTCCCACTACATTTGCAGATGTTTTTATATTTGGTTCCACAATAACGTTTTTTTTAAAAACATTATTTCTATAACTAATTTTAAAACTATCATTATTTTTGTTTACTTGGGATTTATTAGGTTATAACAAAGGAGAGTGTATTTGATCAATTACCTTATAATTCTTGGTGTGTCAAAATCGTATTCGGCTGCTTAGAAAAACAACGGGTAGTTGGGATTAAAAATGAAATCGGTAAATAATAAAAAATATTTCAAAAATTACAACCGAAATTTTGAATTTGTAGGACGTAAATAGAAATTTTATAATCCTGTACAATTTTCGCCATACATAGTTACATGACAACCACGATGAACTATGAAAACTGTCCTATTAAATAAATCAATGCATACAAAAACTGCACTTCCAAAATGTTATTCCGTAGTACACAACTAGACTACTTAAGAGAGAGAACATAGGATGTCCCATAAAAGCAGTTTTTTAACCATCCGTTCTGATGAAGAAATAAACCAACTTTGTCCTACAAAAATTACAGGTAAAAATTCAAAAACCCGCTTTCATAGTACACTAAGCTATTTATTTAAACTAAATTATTTACGTAAGAAAACTTTCAAAGTCATATATACTTTTTTTTAGCAGACTAGTTTGAGAACAAGACCGCAAGTTTAAAAAAAAACCTTGTTTCCCATGAAAAATATTCGGATATTACTTGAAAAATCCGGCTCCATAGTTCGCAATATGACTATATAAAGCCAAATTTAAGGGGGGGGAAACATCATGAACCAGTTCAACTGTCTGGGTTTTAGAAATTACAGCAGTAATGTGATAATCCTAGTGCATTTTTAGTTTTGTCAGACGGATATTTTAGGTGGCCATATTCATAATTGAAGAGGGAAAGAACATAAGGTGATCATACAATAACACAAACGGTAATATATTTTTTATTAACTACGCCTAAAATTTGGTTGGACTAACATGGAACGAATTTCCAATAGTTTTATTTCCTACTAATATCTAGACAATTTTATATTTCTGATGAATAGTTTTACCAGTTTCAAAAACTACTACAGGTGAAATATACCTCTTTAAAAACGGTCATCATGTATTTAATGCGAAAACCATGAATTGTAAAATAGTGTTAGCACCAACAGAAAACGTTTGAAATCACATGTTTTAAAAGACTATAAAACCTAATTTCATACATTTGAGCAGTCGGTGGGAGATTTTATCGAACAAAATTAATTGGTCTGAATCCAAACGACGAAAGAGCAACTCTGTTAAATAGAGGAGTCGAAAATTAAGGTCAATATTACCTATTGAAATAAATTCATTATATCATTGATTTATTGTCAGCAAATAAATATGAGATATAATGAAGATACATAAGCTCGTTGTTTACTGGAAAACACACTATCCTTGTCTCAAAATGTATATTACACCCAAACTTATATTTGTTAACGTATTGGAAAAAGTGTTGAAGTAATCGAAACGACTATTAAACCAAGCCGTGATTATGAGTGTTTACGGAAGGCGGTAATTAATTTGATTACTGTATTTCCCTAGTTAAATGCGTGACGTCACCTCAGGCATCCCAACCAACTGCAAATACAGCGACAATTTGTTGGGAGCAGCACACAGCACAGCAAGTGATACAGGTTATGCGTGAAGGTCAGCCACAGACACTCGCTCCAGACGATATAATCGTGTACATTGGTTGCAGTCACAACAATCGATGAACCGTTATACCACCATCTCGGGTTATTTTATTTTTCAAATCTGAAGATTTTTAATCTGAAATTGCTAATGTATCTTTCAAAATAAACAGTTTCATTCCATAAACAAACAATTAGCATAAATTTTTTCCTTAGACCAAAACAAACATTTGTTTACCGACTTAAATATGCCTTAGATCCATCTACGCACAATTCACTAATATCTACAAATATTCATCAATCAACGCGACGGTTTGGCGCATCAATTTTATGTAACAATTGATGCGAAAATTACTAATTAACTAATATTCGTAGATCTTTGGATATCGTCTGTAGCAGACTCTAGTAAGACGCTAATTTTGTCCACACAAAGTTTTGGTGTGCCTAAAATCTACCTATTACTTCCAACAATGTGCTGGGCCGTAATGTTAATTCTGTTGTTTTACCTTCAAATATGGTGAAAAGTAATACCGCATATTGAAAGCCGTAGAAAGCTTTATGGTTCAGGCTTAATTCAGTGTTGATCTTTTTAGGTGTGTTTTACAAGTCCGGAATCCATCAAAAACATTCCATCTAACAGGATCAGGGACACTGTAAGTCTACCTTAAATTCGACATATATGTTCTGGTGTACTCCCTGCAGATTGACAGTGACTCTTTAGACATGTTGGGAGACATCTGACAATTAAAAAAATAACAATGAAATTGATAATTATGTAGCAAATAACATACGGAGATAATACACGATAAAAGGTGGAAGTTCTTGTATTTTATCTGGGCAAAGCAAAGCAAGATACGATGGTCTGATAATTCAAGCATTGCCTCCTTCTAAATTGTAAACAGTTTATTTCAAGAACTGATTCAAACTGTGATTGACGTGTTGTGGAAGCATTTGAAGTTACAGAACCTCGGAACATACACCTCATTCACACTGTGATGGAAGTGTTGTGGGCCTCGGAATATACACGATAGAAAAAAAATACTAATGTAAAATGTATGCCAGCCTATGAAAGAATACGAAGATCATTAAGATTTTCCAAACCTCCAGACCCTGATAAAAATTCCAGCGAGGATTCATGATTCATAACATGATCTCCTACCTCCTTCAACGGAGGCGTTTGTGGTAATTAATTGAACACAATCAGCTACTCATGTGTTTTTTTTTAAATAAAACTCACATCCTTGGTTGATACAAGTAACAGTAAATTCAAATGTCTAGCCTTGTTTAACATGACGGCGGATGTTGTGGTATTTCAACTCACTACGTAATTATCTGATCAGAGTTTTACAAAAGATTAAATTAGTTTATTGGTCGAATTCGTAATCGGTCCCGTAACGTTGCAATTAGAGTTCAAAACCATCTACCTATCTTTAATATAATAATACGTATTTGTTGGTAATTTAAAGGATTATTATTTACTTATGAAAAACTGGCTTATTTGGAGAACTTGTTGATTAATACGCCTGATAAATCCTGTAGAAAGTTTCATAAACAACTTGGTAAATGGACACTGCCTCTAATTACTTTAATATAAACATCAAATAATTTGTAAATTTATAACATTTACTCATTAAATCTTTACTAACAAATCAACAATAATTAAACTGTGATTATAAATCTTCTCGTGTAAGGCTATTAATAATGCAAATTAATTACTACAAGTAACTAAGGTAGATAATTAATTATTAAAAACCATTAATTGTTTACGTTTCGACAATTTTTACGGATCATCTATCTTCAGACCTAACAATAAAATATTCTCAATTTAATTCTCAATTTTTTAGGTTTTTTTAAATGTGCTTTAACCGTTTAATGGTTTTTATGTTTTAAAATGTAGGTTGGAGATGTTAAAAAACATATGCTAAATATCCATCTACTCCAGTTGTTTTAGAAAGACCATTTTAAAATTTTTATGACTATCTAATAAATAAGATAATTTACCTTTTTCGAGTTTTTTGAGTTAGTTATGGAGGGGGGGGAAAGGATTGGTTATATCTCAACTTAATTTTTTTATATCGGTTACTTTTATTTTAAACGGGTTGAAAACAAACGACAGAATTTGATCAGTCCCCCCCCCCCGTTCGATGTATTCTTTCATCCTCCGACTTCTCTTCTGCCTTTCTCTTTCTGCCATACCAGATATACAATCTAAACATTATTTCCGAGCATCAACATGTTATCCTGGCGGCATTCTTAGTGGAAGAACTGTAAAATCAGAATACAAATTAAGTGAACTGTGGGATATAAAAATTTAGTAGACTACAATGATGACAAGAGCCATATCAAAAGACAAGGTTACACTATATATATATTCCGACTCTGAAGACGACAACTTAGTGTCTAAAGTTGTCAGTAAGGAAGAAATAAAAGCAGGATTGTTTCTTTTGATAGAACTTGTTAGCCAGAACAAAAAAAAAAGACGACATAAATATGTTGGGATTGCACAAGGACCCGTTGAAGTAGTGTTCAGGACAGAAGTGAGCCGAGAAAACAATAGTGAACAACTATTTAAAATAGACATTGATCAAAGAAACTATGTTGTCAGGTTATTAGAAGTGTGTGGTGTTATAGGAGTACCAGAAATGAAAGAAATTTGTAACAGAATTTACTACAGTTTTCAAAAACGAATTGAACTTGAATGAGTTTATATAATGATAAAAACAATGTTATTTAAAGTTCAAAACCTTGATATTATGTAAACTAATTGGTTTAAGTTGGTACTTATCTTACATGCACAATAAACTTAATTTTTATGCAGTATGTGGTTTTTTTCAGCATCAGCCCTAATGTCCCGTCCGTAACATGTACTTTTCTTTTTATTAACTTCTTTAAACATAGTAATTTTTTTTAAATATTTTAAAATTATACACTAGTGGTGAATAAAGAAATTCTACTAAAGCATACTAAAATATTTCTCTAATTTTCCTTTGTAGTTCACAGAAAAATATGTGTGAAATTCAGCTGATTTTAGGAGGGTTTCTTTTTCGTCCCATCCACAACACCACTTAAAATCTATACAGATACCGGTACTTATAAAATATATTTATTTCCTTGAAATTAATATACCGAATTGAGCAACAGTTAAGCCATAGTTACAAGTAAAATGTAATGTACAATCATTAAAAAACTAATATTCATTACAGTTTTTTTTCTGTCCAACCGTCCCATCCGTAACAATGGAATGGCTGTTCTTCCTCAGTAAGGGATGATCAAATCCCTTCCCTCAACCACTTTCTTCTTAAACCAATCTCTGCCGCCTATTTACATTTCTGTTATTCTATCATGTTCTAGATTTTTGTATACGTCCTTGATCCACGTCGTCCTTTCCTCATTGTAAAGTAGAAGTTTTTTGCTAATTTTTTGATTTTTTTTGTTATTTATTTTTTGTGCTTTAAAGTCGAAGAAACACGTGGCCATCTTCGCATAAAACACCCCTAACTCTAATAATGTTGGGTAAGAGAGACTGATAGGAAAGGGGTCTATAGAAGACTAGATGAAGATAGGTGTAGATCCACCAACACGAGTACTCCCTACAATGAGCACCTGAGAGGTTACTATTGAACCCCACACCAACCAACAATGAAAGCTAGAAAGTCATTATTGTAAAGCTTACATTGCATAATAGAAATTAAGGCGAAAACCTTTCAGTCATCAGAGACCAGACCCCCCCCCCCTAATAGCGTCATATCGCATGAGAACAAGAGTTGGTCAAGAGAGACATGGCAGGAAAGATGGCGACAGAGAGTTATTGATCTAACCCAAGACTACATGAAGAACAAAGGTGTAGATCCGCTCCGCCACACTCGTACACGCTAATAATACAAATTTCGTAAAAACATTTTACAACTTTTCGTTTAACACCCGAGTCCAAATCCACACACACACACACACACACACACACACACACACACACACACACACACACACACACACACACACACACACACACACAAAATAATAATAGAACTTCAAGACTCCAAACCCAGAGTTTCGGTAATCTATTTATGTACAACGAACCTTGATTTTAAAATTTCAAGTACAGTACGGTTAAATGTAATTCCACGAATACTGTGTTGTCGCTATCAGCAGGTTTAGTTCAATTTTTAAATCAAATTTGTTTTTTTCATTTCAGACCATTTATAAAATAAATTTCTAAAAGAAAATATATGTTAGAAATCTGCGATCATCTACACACTCCAAACGACTGAATCGAATTTCATACACTTTTCGTCTTCTCTCGAAGTCTTGGCTTTTATTAGGACCTAAAAGGATTTTTTTAAATGAGGTTTTTGTTCAAAATGCGGGATATTTCACATACATCCGGATGTATAAGACGATTTTCACGAGATTTTAGAATTTCTCCTTCCTAAGTGGTCTAGTTGTGACTACGATGTCATAGTTTATTGTAAAAAAATAACTAACCTGCGTGTGTATCAGTAGGAGTTAAACAATTTCATTGTTTTAACATGGTCGATCTTTTGAGCCAAACACACTATAAAATGGTCCAGAATTACACAACTTTCAATTTACGATTTACAAATATAAAATGGCTAGCGTAAATGTAAAGTGCACATACACAATATTCTCTTTTTAATTTCATGCAAATTTTGATAAAACTCACCATTTTCATGCTTTTTGGGGCGCTGAACACAATGTTTGGTCTAACTTAAACCACAAATTAAATTTTAAAATGGCCACACCAGCAACCCTTGTCTTGCGATATTTAAAAATTTAAAAAAACCTAAACAATTTCGCAAAATAAGGATCACTTACTTTTGATAACCTCCAGATACCCATTGATTTTTTTTAGGGATTTTAGGAAAGGTCTGAAACAAAACAAAAATATCAAATTACGTTTAAAGTTAAAAAATGTGAATAAAAGTTAACCACAACTTCAAGAAAGATGCTCTACAGGGATTTAATCGCACCTAAAAATTTGTTTTACCACTATTTTGATAAAACATTCCTTTCGATGATTCATGAAAACTCTGGTTCACAAACTGTATGAAAGAAACAAAACTATCCTAAAAAATATACTTTACTTGCAATAAGACGACATTTCAACGACCAAGTATACATCTTCAGTTGTTAAATGTATACACAAACCTTTTTGGTATTAAACTATACGGGACGAACAAATCATCCCGGTTTTCATTCAGATTTGTGTACATCATTGAAACGTCTTCTTGCAAGTATTTCTTGTAGTAAGCTATCGCGTTTCTTTCATTTCAAGTGAGCAACTTTCTTGTTTTCCTTCACTTCAGCTGGAAAATACAGCAGCGACAGTAATTCTTGAAATCCTCTTCTAACTTGTTTTTAACAATTTGGCTTTTCTCTGCCACCTATACAAACAAGGCCGACTTGCCGACCTTGAAACAATCTACGGGAGAGTTTGTTTTGTTCCCGTAGGGTATCGACCACGAACCAAACACTGGATTAGTCGCTTTTGTCCAGTACAAACAACCGATGTATTTCTTAATATTTATTTCCGTCTGAATTCAATATTATGTAAATAACATTTATTTTTACTGAATAGAATATTATAAAACCTATTTCGACTAGTGAATAAACTTTTCACAGCTCAGTATTTGAGTAGCCTACTTTCTTATAATTAAATATCCTAAGCAAAACACAGCTGCCAATACAATGCTTTCATATTGACATAGATACTCTACTACTTTGAACTCTGTTTTGTTCGATTATCTCACCAGGAAACTTTTAGATCAAATTCAAAATCAAGGTACTTCGAAACTGATTTTAAAATCTATTAAAAAACAGAAATACAGATAGTTGAAATGTATGTCTTCATTTGGATTTTTTGTAGTTCGATGATAAATTGTATCATAAAATCTAGAACAATCCTGTTGTGCAACAGTCCGAGAGTCTATCTAAAACTGCTAGATGGCGTTTCAATCGAATAATGTGTGATCAGCACATCAAGTTCCTGTCGCCATAATTCTAACCTACGCAATCAGAATTTGCTACCAATCGATCCATCCCGTTGTAGGGTCAACACGTAACTTGTTGAGCCCTGATGGACTGAACCCGGAATCTCTCATACATCAGTCAGCAATACAATAATATTTTTTGTTAAATCTTATCTCTATACTTACAGCCGAGACTTTAACTCACAATGAACTGACCGCCATTGTGTGTTTAAGATTAACGAATTCGTCTTACACACTGACTAGAAGAATGTATGTGAAAAGTTTTGTCGAAATCGGTTTTATAACTTCTGACGTCTTCGATGTTCAACACTGATGAAGTTTTCGTTATCCCTGAACTTATGAAATTGTAAGAAAGTGTAAACAGTCACATGCACGATGGTATCTTCAACGTTGATCTTTGTTTTTAAATTACTGTCTTTGACCGAACTAAATTGAAGATTGCAATCGGCTTTTTTAAGACGTTTATATAGAGAATGACAGGAATTGAAAGAAACCCCTTGTTAGAGTCTCTCTTGTCTGTGCTCTTGTGATGTACAGATACACTATAGTTAAGAATATTACAGAGATCCCAACTTAGGGAATGTCTATTTGAGATATTTTCAGTAAGATCTGATATTTCTTCCGAGGGATCGTTCTAATACATTGAGGGAAATTTGCCGGTTTCAAACAAATAAATTCTGATAACGTATATCTTAAGTATAGCGTTGTTTTTTAACTCTGGCGTAATGGTTGAATTAAAAATTGAAAGCTCAATGATTTTTAGGCGACATAACGAGCGCCGGTGACTGAAATTTGTGTCGTAGAAAGAGATTTGTCTGTTACACTGTTGAGGAGCTTTAATTTCCCCCAGCTTGACAAAACAGGTAGAAACAACTTGAATTTTGGTAGGGAAAAAAAAATTAAAAACCCGTCTACAATAATCAATATACTGCTTATAAACAATAAATACATTAATTTAACAGTTTTTCTACTTATTTCTACCGCGTAAGCCAAAATTTAAAACTAAGATTAGGGCGTGTTATAAATACTATCGTCATTTTTCATTCACGTTTCAGCATCATCAAACGTGGTCCATACATTTCACAACACTTTTCTTAAAATAAACAACACATTTCTCACTATTTAAATAGTTCGTCACACTTTTAAGATATATTTGTCCGACTGTTGAATATGTAATGATCTGTCCATGATCTTTGCCTTGTTTACACAGTTCTCATACAGAGAAAATATTATTATTAACATACTCAAGTTTACTTTCACGTTTACACTAAATGTTCTCCATTCTAATAGTGAAAAGAAAAAAAAGATCGTTAACTGAAAACCTAGACTTAGCCCTATACAGTCGATCGTGGAATGCTCATCACGTAGTCAGTATGGCGTCAACTACAGCTCATTTGTAAATCTTTACGAAAAACTATAGATTTTTTTATATTAAAAATCTAAACATTTATTGAGTGAAACCGCCATTGTTAGATTTGCCCGTTCTCCGTGTTTAAACTTAAAGGTAAAGTTAGAACAGGGGATATTTTATTTTTACTCGTAATATAACACTCTGCAATTTTGGAACAAAGGCAACTTTTTGAAATTAAAAAATAAAAGTAATTTTGTTTTAATGTAACATATTATAAATATGCAGAAATACACCACCTTTATTTATTTATAACAAAACTTTTTAACAAAATAACCTAACATATTGTTTCGTTAGTGAGTGAACCAATATGGCGGCAGAAATCTGATTAAGAAAAAATCCCATGTAGCTACTTATTCTAGTATTAAGTAATTAAGTATAATTTTATAATTTCATAATTTTTTTTTTTTTTTTTTTGTAAGGATATCATTACGTGCTATGTCTACAAATTTCAGACACAAAATGTTGAATACAATTATACTTCTCATTCTACTTAGCTTTCTTTGGCGCGAAAAGACATTTTTTAATTGGACTCAAATATTAAAATCCATCTCCTCCCCCCCCCCCTCTCTCCATTTTCGTATTATAAAACCGCTCTCAAGAATAAATATACGTGTAAGAAAGTAACAGCTAAAGTTTATTTTGACTTCCTAATAATAGGAAAGGTACTTACTGCAAGCAAATCCGGTTCTTATACTAAGAAAAACCTAATGATTTTCATCATTAATTTAATCTGGCGATAGGGCTAAAACTGATTTCTTGACAAAAATAACCGTCGGTCATCATTACCGGCCTTGGTTCAAGAGTCTGAATCTTAACACGTAATTAACTAATTCCTTCTGGCTAGTGGCTACAGCAAGTTGACACCAACGTGCGGATCGTCTTTATTTGACGTCGTCTTCTGGGATTTCCCCTATCTGAATCATTTTGTTACACCCACAAAACATTTCATTTTGAAGTCCCCCCCCCTCCTTTTACTATGTAGAGGACAATATTTTTTACTAATAGACACCGTGGCGAAAGAATCTTAATTGGAAAACTGTATTTAACGATGTCTGAAATCAAATTAAGGAAATAAAATACAAAAACAAATAACGAATCATTTGAAAAAATGTTTCTCTACAAATTTTAATTAAAAATATGCCTGATGGACAAATCGTAGGTTTATTTAACAGGTAACGAAAATTCAGACAACTTTATTTCCTGTTAATTTTAATATACTTGATTATTATATGTCTCAAGAACTTAACCAGAATGTATGAACATTTTTGAGAATATTAATTTTGTATTTTCATACATTCTTCCACATGTGGTTGTCCAAGTTGAAAGTGACAAAATGTGATGTTGTGTGGTGTCACAAACAACTCGGACAATATAAAAAAATCAACCGAATCATTAAAGGTGAAAATATCAAACGCGTAGGGCCTATTCAGATTACTGGTCTAAACTAAATACTTTAGGTACGTCCTCAGCGCACGGACGAGACAAACCTGAGTCCTGGGTTAGATCCCTCCCTTTCATCTTTCCTAACAGATCACGACACAGGCGCTATAACGAGTATTCGAGGGTTACAAGTCTTTATTTTATGTCCTTTTCTAACGTTTTTATAAGACAATGATGACTGAAAGGTTTTTCGTCTCCTTTGAACAACAAGAACAAAATAATAAAAATGGGACGCTCTATATTACTGTGACTTAAATCGACTTCTAGCAATCTTAATAACGCCAATTTTTAAAAAATAACTTAAATTTTTAATTTGTACAAATCAAAAAAATTATTACGATTGGTTACTTTATTTACTTTAGCTTAATAGTGTTTCGTTTACACCAAAAAAATTAATAAATCATTAGGCAATTTAAAATCAAATGATGGTTTGGATCTTTATGAACAAATTCCTTCCTATTTTAAATTAATTTATCTTCATATAACAATAAGAAAGTAGTCAAATTTCAGACAGCTGCCTAAATGATTATAACTTTTCAAAGGACAGAATAACTTTAAAAGGTTCCAGATTTTTTCACCATGCGATTGTACACATAAATGCAATATAAACTATTATTGACAATAAAACCCATGAGTAACCATGTAACCTTCATCTAGCCGGCCCCTTGTAGGCCCCCACTGTACGTCACTCTTTGTCAGCTTAGCTTCTTAGAACTTCAGATACCATCAATAATAGGAAACAGAGATTAATAAGTTAAAAAGTAAGACCAATGGAGGTACGTTTCCTACAGGGAAAATTGAAGAAGGATGGTTACTAATTGGAGAGGCCATGTTCCACAGCTGATCGATCATCCGATCCTTCAACTTTAGGATTTTATCAAGAGAGCACCCTCTGTGTTTGTGCTTTTAACCCCTGACAAAACTTTCATAGCATATCTTTAATGGGAAAGAATAATTTTATTCTGTCCAACAACTTTATTCTGTCCAAAGTGTTTTGGAATCAGTATAGGAAGATTATTTAAAAAACATAAACTTATATATTGTAATAGAGTTCTTTAATGTATTTATAATTACAAATAAAACTAGAGAATCTGTATGCAACTAGGTGTATTTAGGATACGACTATCCACCAAACTGCGATACAACTTCAAAGTCTCAAAATGAAAGCCTCATTTCACCTTCTTAGCCTCTCTTCCCGCCTGTCCACGAGGTCTGAATATATCGAGATTCACTCCCCCTCCCTCAATAAACATAAGACACTGATGATATATGTGATGCAATATAAATTTAAAGTGCAAACCAGATTCATTCTTTTTGCAGACTTCGAATTTAAAAGGTATAATTTATTTTGGGTATTTGGAAATCAAGTCACTACGTAACTTGGACATTTTATAATGTATATATAGCCTATATAGGGATAGCCTACTGTATTATAACGGGGCAAGAATCAGATAGAAATAGAAATGATGATAATGTTGAGGTTTACAATAATTTCGATGAGTTGATAACGAAATAAGTAAAACTAATTTAAATTTGAACTAACCACCGTAAAAACGTATATAGACCTTTATATGCTATTTTTTTATAGATCACCAAAGAAACAAATAATTATATATTTAGAGTTGTAATATTGAGTTTTTGTGACATATCTCAAAAACAATAAGGTAAAAGAGTTGGGCGACATCTTAATTAATTCAGCTTAACAGGATATACAAAATGACACTTAAATATGAATTTTAATTTTGTTTCAAAGGTATAGGTAGATTATAGAGCCAAATTTGGTTCCTCTGCTGATAGGTAAGTGATAGACAAATAAATTTTTACAGTGATCAAATTAAAATTTTACTTTAGCAAAATTAAAAATGTATAAAACTTAATTTATATTTCATTAAATCTAATAAACTAATAAATATTTCATTAAATATTTTTACAAACTTTTTTTGGTACTTACGTATTAGCCGGAGGCCACCCTTATACAGTGCGCTGTGGCGGTTTTGGGCGTTTTGGTTGTCATAAATATTTATATATAAGGTTTGGCCAGGTCTATATATATATAGCTACCTGGCCAAACCTGTCGGGGTAAAAAGTAAGCAAATTATTAACTTCAATAAACGTATATAAGGTTTAGCCAGGTTAATAGCGTTCTAGCTTAGTAATTGACGTTTATTGAAGTTAATAATTTGCTTACTTTTTACCCCGACAGGTTTGGCCAGGTAGCTATATATATAGACCTGGCCAAACCTTATATATAAATATTTATGACAACCAAAACACCCAAAACCGCTGCAGCGCACTGTATAAGGGTGGCCTCCGGCTAATACTTAAACCCTTTTTTTATTGAAAATCTCAAACCAAAGAGGCGAGTTATGATGTCAGCTGAAACATATCTTACTTTGTGTTCAAACAAGAAACAAGATCTTTCCATATTTAAACATAAATTACTTTTAATTCTCTTAATTTTTGCACCATGGCAATGGATGTGTTTAGGGTTAAATTTATTAGATTAATGTAAAAAATATGAAAATAAATACAATATATAGTTCCGAAAGCATGGTAAACATTTTTTGTTATAAAAGTAAATGAATGAAAAATAGGTAATTTATTTTTTAATAACTGTGTAGGTAGTAAACAAAATGACATTATTCAACCAATTTAAGCAAAAAGAGTATAAAATAACAGGAAAAAAGTCATAATGTTATCAAATCAATTGATGGTCTGGCGTTTTTATTTATTAATTTTGTTTATGTCAACTAATGGTTTCCAACAAATGATCAGGATATTGTACTGCAGTTTTATTTTGTTAATTTTAAAATAGTTGATTTTTTTTTAAATGTGTAAGTCTCCAAATCATAATGAATGAAAAGTTAAACTTTTTCTTCAAAAGTAAGATATTTATTACTTTTTAGTAAGAAAAATATATAGGCTAAAGTAAATAAGCCCTACACTAGGTATCATCTAAAAAACGAAATTGTAATCATATTATGTAGGCCTACCTACAAATTAGACCAAAATCATTTTCTTAATCATGATTTCATTCAAAGTAAGCATACAAGTTCCATAACATAATCTAGAAGCTCTATGTCTATTTCATTCGCAGCAATATTTTTTATATAGGCCCTAGCCCTAAATAAAAATTTAGGGACTGTGCTCATTTTAAGTTTTATGACTAGCCTTGAGATGACACTAGCCTAGTGAATTTTTCAAAACTATAAAGAAAAAAAAACACGAAGATCAAAATTGGTGCCAATAAACTGCCTATGTAATATCCATAAATTTTTAAAACTAGTGAGTGACCCATAAACTTCAACCCACTACTTAAACTAAAAATATTTCTTCTTGATAGTTTATTTTTCCATTTAATTATTGTGAAATGACTACTCTGCTCTTTCTTGTCAACAAACAAACAAAACTGAATAATTTTAACTCTAGAGGACTAGTCCTAGGCTTAGAAAGCAGGTCAACTCGGCCTCAACCTGTTTGGTCATGTTGTCACAACTAATAGATGAAGTTACTATCATATAATGTTTAAAAAAGAAAGGTAAATATTTCTTGAAACAAAATTTAGAAACTGGCATAGTCAATATTTAAATATATTATCAACATTAATTTCATCATTTTTATTAATTACTGATATGGACTAAGGATTAAAAATGTTGTTCTATATTATTTTGATGGTTATGGGCTGATCATTGTTTGTGGTCTGTTTTTGTCTACATATTTATTTCAGATTTGGTCGAGTTAAATTACTCATTCCTCATTCAGTTAATATTCTTGAGAAGATCTACCTAGGCTAATAACATAATTTACAATGAAAGAAAAATGAGGAAACCTTATAAAAAATATAACAATCAACTCATGGAATCTGAAAACAACTTTTGTTCAAAATAGTGTGTGAATAAAAATAAAATATAAATATTTTAAAGTAAATGAGTGTGTGTTAATTTTGTTATTTATACCGACTGTTCAACAGATTATCTAAAAGTTTAGATTAAAAAATCTATCTCGTAAAGGTTTGTTAGAAAACCTAGTTAATCAGTGAATCCCATCCATAAGTCTCAAAATTTCGGCTCTTCGCAAACTTACTTCAAACTAGTAAGTTAGTTTCAAGTTACTCGAAGTTTTCGCTGCCATAAATATTGGAAAACCATCAAATTTTACAGTTAAAATAATTTACTTTCAGTGATCCTATTTTATAAAGCTCAAAAATGAATATAGGTAAAATAAGAGAGGTTTTATTTAAGAATAAAATAAAGCAAAAGCTTAAAGTTTCAAAATATTTTAAATATATATTATTAAAATATTTTGAAACTTTAAGCTTTTGCTTTATTTTATCCTCGAATGTGGAGTTTCAACAAGAAATATCTGCTATTAGATTAAAATTGAGGTTATATTTTATCAAATCAAATATTGAATATACATTCTTCTGCAACACACAATATATATATTGTTGGATTTCATCATGTGTCTTGGGCTCTAGACAGAATTGTAAATACAAATTAATTTCAGAACTATCAATAAATTGAATATAATACACCCATCTGCACATTACCAGAAGGACTAGAATTAAAAGGCCTAAACTTGATAGCCCATACAATCAAAATAAACAATGATTAAGAAAGGTCAAAGAACTACTTTTATTGTAAACCTATCTCTTAAGAAGTATTTATTATTTATAATAACTTAAATGTAGATTCCAAGAAAAGGAAATGAGTTAGCTTTTTACCTTGAAAAATTGTGCAATGTGGAAAATCCAATATATAACATTGTCTAGCAGGACTGCTTATTATATAAATGCCTTAGAGCAAGTTTAATTCTAAATTTTTCTATAGACCTAGTAGTTTCTTAAAGTAAATGCTATCGAACAGGCAGAGAACTGTTAATTTAATTTTCAGAATGAAATAAAACTCATAGAGGTTGTCAGTCATTCTATAGGCTTATAACAATTTTCAGTACTATGAGGAAAAAATAAAAGAGTTAAAAAATAACAATAATAATAAATTTAACACATTTAAAATCAGCTTTTATTTTTTGATATTAGATTTTAGTGGTTTTGTTAGTAGGGTAAAATGATAGCATCTTACATTCCTTCTTATCAAAATTTGTTGATAACAACATAAAGGTAGAGAAAAACATGATAGATTAACTTTACCATTGCTAATGTAGCAATGTCTTTGACCCAAATGGCTGGATTTTCTTCCTAATCTCTTCCTTTAGGAATCTAGCTAGGATCAGAACACCCTTTTACACCCACACCTACACCCATTTATATTGCTTGTAAAATATTCCAGAAACAGAGCAAACTGAGAAATATAAAATGATAATTTGGTTTTTTTGGGGGGAAATAAAATTCAGTACCGTAGTTATTTCCACGATTATTGAACACTGAATTAGTATCTATCACTAACTTTTAAGCATTTTTATATTTACTATCTACTGGAAATTTCGCACAGTAAGTTAATTCTTGAAATAGTAATAGTATGATATGAATGCAATATATATGTGTGTATTATGTGTCTGTGTATGATAGTATAATATATTGATATTATGATGGTATGATAATAGTATACCTACTGATAGCAATAGATAACCTATATAGAAGATTTTTTTTTTTTTTTTTAAATGAGTACAACCAATAATCAATTCTAAAATAGTTTATCAACTTGTTAAATGTACGCATTAACAACATGGAAGTTTAAAATAGATCTTAACACATCAGAGTGTTTGGTTTTGAAGTTTGGAGTAATGTACTTTTGAGGTTACCTGATTTGCTGTGTGATATATCAGTACGTTCATGATTTAAATTAGATTCTTCACTTCATTGTTTTATTCATGTTAAAAACATCATTAGTGTCCATTTTGATTAGCCTTTTACAACTTTATTGTATGTACAAAATATGTATTTATTTAACAATATACATTCCTTAAACAAACCGTAATGACTCTGTAAATAATCGTAGTTCTGTGAAACTTAGATATGAACATAAATAGGAGACACTTTATTTGTATTCATATTAGGCTGATGTAAGGTGCAGATTATTATAAATTTACTAAAGTTACAACATGTACCACATCTGGGTTAAAGACACAAGCTTTAACAACTGCATAAGTCAACCAAGATCTTAGGTATTTGTTGTAGGTTTGGATTATTTGCACCCAAATAAACAAACTACTGTACTTTAGAGATGTCCCTTCTTCGATATCTGAATCTGTGCCATACTTTTGAACAAACTACAGCCTTTGACTAACAAGTTTTAAACTGTGATGAGTCAAGAAGCCAAACTGAAATGTTGAATTAGAGCTGCTGCTTCACCACTCTATTTGTAGGTTTATTATAGTCATATTCAAACAAAATAGTCACTTTTCTTGTAATGCTAAAACTGCCTTTCAAAGGATTAGATCCAAGCTTTTGGGTTATTAACGTGCATTTTATGGGTTGTAGCTAATTTGATATAATTTAATTCACTTTTGCCATATTTAAGCTAATTTCCATCCCAACAAATTAACAATCTCTACAAAAAATTTTTGTGTTTGGAATTATTTCGGTCTAATGTGATATTTTCATTGTCAAAATTGACTGTTAACAAGTTTAATCATAAATATTGAAATTTAGTTTTTTCCAAATGACTTACGAACTGTAATTTTCTATTATGTGTGATTTGCCACATTGATTTAGGATTCTAAAACTTCATACTTCACCACAAAATGTTTATTGATTGTGTCACTTTTGAAATATTAGACCCTAAAATATATCTGGTTAATTTACAATGTTTTTAACCGATAACTACAAAGTAAAATTTTCATGGGGATAGTAATGAATATTTTTGTTAGCTTCAGCATTGTATATGGATGTTTATGAAAATTGTACAAGGTTTTGTTCACCTTTATTTTTTTTTTAAATTTAAGTTTTGAAAGTTCAATGGTAAGCTTTCAACTTCTTATTGAAGTTAACAACAGGATATATATGGGGTGTAGTCTTTATTATGTTATAACTCTACATGATACAGCAATAAAACTGCCTGGAGTTAGAAACACTGATTTGTTGGTTTTAGCTTTAGAGGAGATAACAGTGACCTACTGCTTCTGTACACAGATGCAGCTTACAATATGTAACCTTTGGACTCTGCTTTATACAATGATGATCAGTCAAAAGAAAATGTCCCCAATGCAAGTTTGTGTAGTTTAAAATTGATATTGTTAGATTGAACTGGCTACAATCTATTAGATATATTTTACTTATAACTGGCTTCAATTTTTGGAGAGATGTCTAATCATACATATTTTGTTTGGGTTCTTATATCTTACATTTTAGCAAAACTTGACCAATCTATTAAAGTTGAATTTTATACCATGGATATTTTGTGTGCTTTATCTTATTTTGAGTTATTCCTAAATAAATAAAAAACACCTGTAGGTTGAAAATATTTGAACACATATCAAAATTCATTCCACCTGTTTGCTAAAGAGTACTTCTTTTCTTTCTTTTTTATGGTTATAATAAGCGAAAAACCATTAAGGTCATTAAGACCTTAAAAAATTTAATATAAATACAATTAAAATAAAAAACTAACACAATAAGTGACATGAAATAAACTTTAATGTAATAGCAGATATTTCTTGTTGAAACTCCATATTCAAGGATAAAATAAAGCAAAAGCTTAAAGTTTCAAATATTTTAATAATATAAATGAGCTACAATTGTTTCGCCTTGCGGCATCATCAGGCAACTCGGGCATCCTTGGGCCCGATGATGTCGCAAGGCGAAACAATTGTAGCTCATTTATATTATTAAAATATTTGAAACTTTAAGCTATTGCTTTATTTTATCCTTGACAACATGAAATAATTTGTTCAAAACCAACAACACAAAACTCAGTTAACAATATAAAAAACAATGAAGTAACATATACAGGGCTGTAATGGGTACTTCATCTACTAAATCATTTAAATATTATCAAAAATATTCAGATTGACACAAGAAGGACAACAATCGATCAAGAATCCCAACCTCATCTCCCAACATCAGCTAAATTGAATTAGGTAGGACAAAAGTCCTATGAACATCTCTCAGAAATACACAGTCTATGAGGATGTGTTTTATTGTCAAAACTGTATGATAGAATGGATATTGCAGAGGATTCATTTGTTTCATCAGAAATTCATGAGTGATCATGGAGTAACCAGATAATCACAACTTCCTCTCAACGACTGGCATGATTTGATATTCTCCAGGGTTGGACAGTATTTTTTATTTCTCTTAGTTTATTATTTATTAGATCTGTCCAGTCTTCCTCCTACTGGCTATGCAATATGATTTTAACTCCCGATAAAAAGTCATATGCCATAATGTAGCACAACAGGCAACTGACATTTAGCATCCTTTGCTGCTTAATCTGCTTTTGTGTTGCCCATTGTTCCACAATGTTCAGATACCCAGCAAAATGATACCTCCAACACTCGTGGCTGAAGTTTGTGTATGAAATACAGAATGTCTGCAGCTATGAGATTTCTAAAGCATGCATCTTGGATAGCCTGAAGAGCATTTCTGGAATCGGAATGGACAAGGTAGTGATGACAACTAGATGGAACGGTAGTGAAAGCTTTTAAAATAGCAAGGAGTTTGGTAGTAAAAATCCTGGAAGCTGGAGGTAACCCATAAATATACGACTGGCCTGATGAGTAATATGCACAAACGACCTAATTGTTAAATTTAGAACCATCCAAGAAAATAATCTCACAGGAAGGGTAGTTATTATTTATGCATCTAAACTCCTAAGGATATATTTCATCAGTGGTGGTGTACTTTAAGAATCTGGATAGAGAGAAATCAAAATTCGACATTTCAATAGAACATGGAGGATTAAAACATTGAGAGTACGAAAATAATGGAGGAAGTACAAATCCCAAATTACCAAGAAATCATAGCATTCTAACGCCAAATGGGGCATCAGTTCAGACGACTTTCGTACCGATTGGCCATTGTATTATTAAAAGTTATATTGTAAACAGGTTGAAATGGTTTTGAGTGCAGACTAGAAATATATGATATTTGTAGTTGGTGTCGTTGTTGATCACCAGTCTCAGCAAGTAAGCTCGAGACTGAGCTCGAATGAAATAATCCAGATACAAATCAGAAGGCAGAGTTATGAACCAAATCAACCTTCTTAATTGCTGATGGTTTGGTGGATGTAACCTATACAGCGATAACCAACCCACGATCAAATAAAAGTATGATAAAAATGTAACATACAAGTCCTTCCGGTTTCCCAACGAGATCATGTAACATGTCAAGAGTTTTATTAGTGTGTGTTTTTATATCAGACAAATGAGGATTCCATGAGAGAATGTGATCAAATAATAAGCCTAAGAAGTTGCAGCAGTTTGTAGCTGTGTTCCATTAGGATATAATAAGAGCTTTAATAATACAGTCTTTGGCGACTAAAATCAATACACTGAGATTTTTAAGCAAAGAACTTAAATCATGTCATTCTAACCATGACTGTAGTTAATTTATGATGATTTGAAGGTCTCTTTCGGCTGTTGCCATAACTAGAGTAATCACATATAAATAAGTCAATTAAAAGATAATAACAGACTCCACATTAGCGATAATGCCACAGGAAACAGCCTGGGAGCAGGTCTCTGGCTCCTTATGTCCAAATTTCCCTTCTTCATTTTAACACGAACCGATTTCAAAAGCTGTCTTTTTTTACTATCAGGGTGGACATGTTTTAAGTAGAGGTTATAAAAAGGTTACCAGCATATCGTTCTAGATGGTTGCAGATGAAACTCTGGGAACGAGTAAACCCTAGGATCACTTTCGATCATTTCATACCTCAGAATTCTGGGCCCAGAGTATCCTCCTTAGAGATCATGGTTAGGCTTCAGTCTGGATCCGCAACTGCGAAGGAAGGTTCAGCATCTCCCTCATCGGTTTCTGACCACCAAAGACCAAAGTGGCTAGTTACTGAAGAGAAATCATGCATACGTTTTCAGTATAACGGGCGCATATAGTTTAGCAGATTCAAAGGTTGTCACGCTTTGGTCTGGTAAGCACTCTAATATGCTATGACTCTGCATAATCCAAAATTTTCCTATGTATATATAGGCTGACATTTATCCCAACTACACATGGAATTCTTGTATTTTGTGAAAAGTAGGCTACCAGTCTCTACCAAACATAAAAAGTATTTATGTGTTGTATGTGTGTATATTCAGAGAAAATATGTTAAATGTTCCAGCCCAGGTCAGCTCGGAATCTGTGATAGACGCTAAAGCCACCCTCAATAAGTGCAGCTAACAATGAGAATCCTAAGTTAAGGGAAAAGTATAAGTAACTGTACATAGTAGGTAAACTGTGTTTACATGACTATATGGATGATAGTTTATGTGTTGCGAGTGTTTGACTGGGGACAACAAGGGATGCCACCCCCTCTTAATTGGTACAGCCAGTATGCACCTCCCTTGTGGGGCTATTGAAAAATAGTGTATTGAAAAATGACAGATGGACATTATTCTAAATAATATTTTTTAGACTAATATTATATTAAAACTGACATTCATGTAAACAAATTTTAATATCACT
This sequence comes from Aphrophora alni, assembly GCA_963513935.1. Lineage (NCBI taxonomy): Eukaryota > Metazoa > Arthropoda > Insecta > Hemiptera > Aphrophoridae > Aphrophora > Aphrophora alni. Next base: position 41,586,607 of record OY740771.1, on the reverse strand, counting down.
TTTCAACCATTTACAAAATTTTCTTTAAGGTTTAGGCCTACGTCATAAATGTTAGAAAGTCAAATTGGTAAACTTGGTAAACAACATTGATTACTTTATTTGAGAAGGGTACATTTTAGATCCCAGATATTTATTTTTCAAAAAAGTATATACAGTAGTTTGTTCTAGATCCTCTGATATAAAGTAGTTAAGTGACTTCACATCAGTTTTACAGGATAATGTCAACAGACTCCGGACTGCATTAGGAAAATCATATTGAAATTAATGAAGATCATTTATATTTCATCTTTAGTAACTTAAACTGTAAACATTAGAGATTATTATACAAATTGTTTTGTGGTAATCCGTTAGACATATGTAATTAACAATAACAATAGGAAAATAATCTTGCTAATCCTAATCAATATCCCTAAAAATTGTTTTCAGCTTAGGCCTAATTACAAAATTAACTGTTCCAAACCTGATTTTAGAGTATGGCTACCAGTCTTGTCTTGACATTCAGAATGATCATGTTTGTATGTTTGTAAGAAATGCCACTAGTAATGTATGCAATTATTTAGTTGCCACCAGTCAACAATTATTTAGCCCTACCCCAAAAAAAAAAGTCTGAGAAAAGGCTTCCATAACTTTTGAAATATTAGCTTATACTCTGGTCCAAGTTAATAAGTAATATGATTGACTGTATAAAAAGGGTGGGTTAAAAGTCTAGTTAAATAGTGTCAAACAAATAGAACTCAAACATAACATGGACATAGCTCAGACACCTCTTTGGTATATTTTGGCCCAAAGTATGTTGACTGTAATTTAATGACAATGGAAGGTATATTTTTTATTATATATAGTCAATGAATGAATGATAGGAGTCAATTAAGTTTAATATATATCATGGAAATATTTGGTAGTTAAGTTTGCATTAAATACTTGACATGATTAGGACTTAGTTTTTAAAATTCATAATTTTAACACTGTATTTGGAAAAATATAGACCTAAAGTGCAATCAAAAGATTGCAATACTTTGATCTAGGCCTATGTTAAATGTGACTACAAGTGTATTTCAGATTATATATTATATTAGACTAAAAAGAACTAAAACCTAACCTGCCCAAATATGTTCATAATTATTATTAAATTTAAATTGACCCATTAACAAGTTCAATGTAGGCTAGCTGGCATAAATTATTATAGGCTAATCAAATTTTTCATTCATTTGACCATAGTATATTATATCAAAATATCAACAAAATTAAAGGCACAGAACTCAGAATTACACAACCTAAACTAACTTGTTACTGACATAAAATATTTGTTGTAAATTCAAATTAGAGCTATTAAATTATTTACAATCAGTTAGTTGTAATTTAGCCCAGAATTTTGAGTGCAGATGATAAATTTAAATCTAACATTTTACTCTTGTACCCCAGTCACTTCATGTAATAAAACAATGGGTCATTCATGGATGATTAAATTGAAATTCTCTACAAACATATAAGAGTGTGACCTAGCCTAGTAAATCTGGTAATTGTTTACAAAGAAAGTTACCGGTATTTTCAGCGATTTAAAAAAAAAATCATGTTCTACATACCTTATTTCTTAATAATAAAATAAGTTTTCAACGCAGGGCAAACGTTTTCACCGAAAAATCATAATTTCTCAACTACAGAATTCAATACATTTATAGATCACCGAAGTCAGGCAACATTGAGCGTGGTTAGTAGGCTACTTGGATATGTGACCGCTTGGGAACCCACACACAATTTCTTCTTCTTTTTCAAATTTACGCATAGGTCAGGTTTTATATATATAGCCACCTTACTTGAACTTGTAAGGTAAAAATTTAATAACCTATTTAAGTGTAATGTACTTAACCTAGGAAAGTTCAAATTATGTTGTTGTTTTTCGTGAAAAAGTTAGTTCAATGTTGAAAACTTATTTAATACTGGTATTTAGAAAAGGTATGTAGAATATGATTTTTTTAAATCACCAAAAATACCAGTAACTTTCTTTGTAAACAATTAGGCTACTGTAAATGTATATGGTTTTAAAATATCATGAAGCTACTCTAATCTTTTTTAATTTGAAGAATCAAGAGCTTAATTAAATCAGAACCCAATAGAGGATAAAAATATAAAATCAGAAATGACAACTATCAAGTTATAACATCCGAAATAAAATAATCTAGAAATATAAAATTTAATTTAAAAATAATTGTGTGAATAAAATTGAGAGGTTTGGGAATAAAAATCAGCAGCCTATGAGTAGCAGGTTATGTTTACTTCCACTATTGCAGACGATTTCTCAAACATCTTGTAAATATCCAACCTACATTAGACACACGATATTGTGCTTTTGTAAACCATAAACATAAGGTTGGATTTTTGTGTTTTGTACTGGTTTAGGCCTGGGAACTTTGTAGGAAAATAAAAACATTTAAGCATTTATGATGAAATATGTCACCACTCGTGACTACTTTAAGTCTAAATGCCATTATTTTTAACCTCACTGGTAACAGGATTACAGGAACTCTTAAATTATTAACTTCATTCATCAATATATAGTTCGATCAGTTATCTGTGATGGATGGAGAAAAAACTTGTACAGAGCTTAAAGAAAATAACTAAATATATAATAATTATAAATACGTATACAAATCGTAGTCTTTAATAAATTAATCTGCATTTCTTAAAGAGGAATAGTATGTTCTACACTGTAAATAATGGTGATTGTTTTTAATTTGCAATATTTCAATTGATAATTTTATGTTAACCTAAGTATAACTTGCACACAATCCTGAGTTACTTACCGGTCGCCCGTTGTGGTTTTCCAGTTCCCGTTGATTTTATTCGCTTTTGAGCTTGAGAGTATTTTAACAACATTTTGGATCAATACTGTCAAAAATTCACTACCTACAACAATAGTAAATATGATTACACATGGACTATTGCCAGTTAAACACGAACTGATTTCACGAACAACCATTGATGTTCGGCCATTACCCTTTACACTTGTCTTGTCCCTTCTTTTTGCGTCAGCTGTGCCTGCGCAGTAGATCAAAACAAGATGTGATGAATGTTGGTGATTGGAGAAACTGCGATTGACGTCACAACAAATAGTTGGACTTATCCACCACTAGGGGAATAGGATCTAAGTTTTAGTTAACATTATTATTTAGTTAATAATAAATAAATTATTGTAATAAAATAGCATGCCTAGCCTACAATATAATAAACGCAAAACAAATAGTAATAATAAAAAAAAGTTCACGAATAGTCCAAATGGACTCATAATTTGTGACTAGATATATTTAAATACATTATTAAATGTTATTATTTTCAGTTCACTTCCAATTTTTTGTAATGATTTTATGAATAATTAATTAAGACTCCTAAAAATTACCAAACAAGTTTATTTACAAGTATAAAACAAATTTCTATTATTTCAATTAAATAATAAAATTTGTGTGTATGAACATTTGTTACTGTAAACGCTGAACAACAAAATATGTATTTACATCTTAAATTGTTTACAGATATATAGAAAAAACTTTAAGCGTAAAACCAATGCTGTTTTTATCACTTAAAACCAGTAACCACAGTTGTTTGTAAATGTAAAACTATAAACTAAATTACAATAGTATATTAAGATCAATAAATAAAACAACACTAAAAATAGTTTCTCCAGTTCAATGTAGAACTGCGGAGTTTCTCCAGTTCTAACATTGAATATGCTATGCAAATATTGGACATTTTCTCAACAATTAGTGCGAATTATCTTTTGTGTGTCTGCTTATTCCACCATGACTAGGTACCTACCCGCAAAAATGATACTGTATCTTTAATATCCCTCTCGGCCCTTAGTTGAAGTCGATGTATGGTAAACGGAATTAATGTCCTCCAAGGCCCATGGGATTTGTAGAATAGCTTATAGAGTACTTTTGAATCGAACTTATAAAAGAGTGGCAACTAGATAAAACGGTATTAAGAGCTTTTAAAGATAGCAAAGAGTTTGGCAGTAAGACACTTGAAAATGAGAATTATCAGAAAATCAAAATATGAATAAACTCCGGAGAAATAAAACACGAGGATCATTCAAACGTTAGAGGAAATAAATGTATTCGATCGGCAAAGTACTAATGTATACAAGGGCAGTGTGTCATACCGATCAACCGAAGCACAATTTTCAAAGCTTACTAAACACAATTTTCTTAGCAGGCTGGTATGGTTTAGAGTGCAGACTACAGACAACTAATGCAATATATTTATAGATGTCATCATCGTGGAAATGTGATGAATCATCCTTCTCGGCAAGTAAGGTAAGCCGCAAATACAAGGCCAAAGGGTCAAATTACAAACTTGCTAAACTATTTTGTGAACGAGTAAAATATACATTTGCAGTCAATCTTGGAAAAAAAAGCTCTGAAAAACTGTGAGTACAGCTCCTACTGACTCCCCACTGTCAACCACTGAATCTTATTACAGCGTATCTTCAAATGAAGGATCAAAGACAATCTTTTATCAGAATTTAATAGCTGTAGCTCTTTGACCAGGTTAAGAACATTACTATGAAAAATAGCATTATCTAAATGAGAAATATCTGAGAGAGTAGCACCAACACGCATTCCGAATCCCAAGATTTTAATTACTCTTATATCACAGACCATCACTGATATTATCACAGACATTTTTAAGGGCAATCAGTGTTTATACAAGAAAAACACATTGGATAGAAGATTCTGAGGCATGGACGTTCCTTAAGATTTTCTTTGTCTCTTAAAGCTACTTCATTAAGCCTCCCTTAACGATATTTAATTAAATTTAATATATCTTTTATTAAGGAAGTTAAATTAATTGGTAATGATTTCCTTAACGATTTACCTTGTTATTATTCCTTAATACTAAGGTCCATCAAGTGCTACCTTAAATCCCTCTTTGTTCAAAGCTGTAGGTAGGACTAGTTTGGTAATAAATATTGTAAGTATGATGAAAGATCAATACAATTTTCTAGAATTCTTTATGCATGTAAGTGAGGTGGCACCAATAATAAGAAGATACTTAAGGAATGCTGAAATGACCTTTGCTTTTTACGGTGAAGATCAAATATGTAAAAGGTTATAGGTTAATAAATTGTTCGATATTTATGTTTCCGTTATTGTATGCTCCAGTTAATTTCGATAAAATGTCAAAATTCAAATAAACAGATGGTTTATAGTTCCAGAATTTGAATATAGCAGAAAATATAAGTATTGTAGACAATATTAAATATAATATTACATGGGGTAAAAACTGAAATTACAACTTTCTTTGTGTGTGGTGTACAATTCCGCAAAATGTGTAATTGATATTTGACTTATGCGTAATTTTTTTCCCCTTCAACATTGCACTGCCTGTTTTTATTTCCAATTCATATTTTATATTCTTAACCAAATAATTTCATAGGTTAGAAAATGCGGGCATCTTTTTCCTATTACTCTTCTTGTGATTGTGAATTCATAGTCAAAAGAATAAATAGGCTGTAAATCAAAACGTACTAACAAACAACAAATGACAGTTGTTTACTAGCGATTAACGAATAATCAGCTGTAACGATTACTGAACTCTCTTTGGTTCATACTGATGACGTAATTAGTATTTAAGAGTCCTTCATTCACTTCTTTATAAAGGAGAACTAGTTAAAGAAATAGAAATTTTAAGCAGTATTCTTAAAATAAGAAGGAATGCTTTAGTGTAATAAAAGTTAAGTATTCCTTAATTTAAGTGTTTCCTTAGAGTCTCTTAAGGAAGTCTTAAGTAACATTCATAAATAATACGAATCCAAAGCAATAGATGATTAATTCCATTCAAAACCACGTTGATCAAAACAAAGCAGATGATGATTTTCGTCTTCGAGGCACCAAATGTGCCGATAATTTCTCTATCATTGATAATTTTCTCTTCTATTTTTTTAAAAGAAATCTGATAAGAGAGATAGGATAGTAACAAGTTCTCTTTTGTCTTTATCTAGTTTAGAAAAGCAATTACTGCTTTCTCCAACCAAATGTTGGAAAAACTATTCGTGTTGAACATACAATTATTATAGATTATAAATTAAAGGTACTCTCCCAGAAGTTGGTGTGTGTTTATCGTAGAATAAACCATTTTGTGAGAGCCTGTAGCAGAATCTTTTCCCGAAAACAAACAAACTCCCCGTATATTTTTACACAAATGAAACACACTTTTATATGTAGTAGTTGAGGAAATGTCTGTAAAAGATGAGCGCAAAATATCACGAATATCGTGATTATCTATATAATATTATCTTGATATTTTTCTAGGGATAAAGGTTTTTTACGTTCCTTTCTTCCTATTTTGCGTTATAGAGATTTTTACTTTTAAACTATAAAGAAAAATAATCAAATTTAGTTAAAATTCCATCTCACTCCCTAAATCCCAAGAAATAAACATAAGAGAGAGGACCAAAACAGAATGAAACTTTTCCCACACAACTGATCTGAGTGTAATTCTCGATATTCTGTCAATGTACCAAGATCACATCTCCTTCTTACTTTGTCTAACTGCTGTTTTTGGCTAGTAGAATTTCATACCATTCGATATTTTCAACGTAAGCGGAACAGGGCCATACCTTCATCGTGTAATTAAGTAACTAGTAAAACAGTGGTTGTGTTAATGATTGTACTGTCTGTTGATGTAAGAATTGCTGTTATGAACTTGTTTATTACATTGTTAATGGGAACTGCAAAATAAACCCATTATACATTTCTAAAAATTATATATGAAGAGGACAATTTTTAGAGCGAGAGAAATCTCAAAAGGAAAATATAACATGAGCTTTATAATGCTATAATAGATCAGAAAGAGTAAATCATTCTTTGTGTCCATGCAGGGACTAAAAAAAAAGAGAAAAAAAAGACAAGTCAACAGTTGTCCAAGCAGCTAAACGAGTTTGAGACCCGCTCTTAAATAGAATTAAATTCAAATTTGATCTAATCTCTTAATGGAGTTTTATCAAGGGGTGGAGGTGAATTATAATTATGGGGATTAAAATCTGTCATCATGCCCATTAGGCAATGGGTGATTACCTCTTTAATTCGTTTTGAACCGATCTAAATTGTTAGAAAATATAAACAGCAAATCATCATTTTGAATGGAACAGATATCTATAAATATTGCTATTGATTGGAACGTTTGCCAGTCTAACCTTAGATCTCTCTGCTGTAGCCTAATCAATCTTAAAAACTGGGGGAAAACGTCCTTAAACTCCTTATGGGATATATGAACTCTCTTGTAGATAAATAAAGAAAGGAGTGTACAATTTGAAGATCACCAATGTGACCGCGTTATTTAACCCCGTTATTGTTTTATTGGGGTTATTTACATTTAGATTTCTGACCATATTAATTTAATTACAGTTTATGGTTTTAATTATTATTAATTAAAATTGAAAATAGTTTTAAAATACGTATATTTCTTCCACATATTTACTTGATTTGAATTACCTACAAGTGGTTTAATTTTATTGCCATCAAAGTACACCTCCATAGTATCTCAACAGAAGAAATTCAGATGGTGGATTTTGGAAGGATTTGTTAGACCCTTTCATAATAAATGTATAGTCTTTGGAAAGGAAGAGGGTTTAACAAGCACTGAAGGTGGCTTTAACTTGCTTCATTGCAGTGTTATATTTTCAGTTCTGCGTTGATAATATCTAAAAATGGGAGCTTTTGTTAAACTTTTCTATGTTAAAGGGGCATTAATTTGATTATTTGGTTTTTAAATTAAGTATACCTTTCACTTATTTTTTACAAGTGAATATATGAACATATATTCGTAACTGAATCTTTTGTAGGCCTATCAAAAGATTTTTCTGTAGTGAAAAGACAGATTCTACGTAGTAGCTTTTTCAAAAATTGCCCATTTCTACTTTAAATTTTGATCACATTTGTAAAAGTGTGGAGTGAACATTTATTTAAAATTAATGGTTCATCAGATAAACCAGGTACAAAATTGTAAAATCCATCAAACACTAGTAGAAGACTTGTAGGTTAAAATGTAAAGATGAGAACTCGTTTAATTTTTCTAATTTTAAGGGGCATTCATTTCCTTATTTGGTTTTTAAAAGAATTGTTCTAGTAATTATACAGTTTCACTTAGTTTTTCACAAGATAAAAATGTGTATTCGTAACTGAAGCTTTTGTAGAATTAGGAAAAGATATTTCTGCAGTGAATGGAAAGACGGATTCTACTTAGTAGCTAATTCCAAATTTGCCCCTTTATTTTCTTAATTTTAGGTAGGTTATTAAAAATGTGGAGTGATCGGCTTCACAATTTTCACACTAAGGATTAATTGAATTGTTTACTTCAGTGACACTTTTCATAAAATGGAGGTTTTGACAGGATTTTGCTATTTGAAGATAAATACATCGTTGTTGCAGAAACAACGTATTTTCCATATAACTAATGCAGCTGTGTAAATAATCAGTTTATTACAGAAAGAACCCAAGTGCCATCGCTTAGATTTTTTCTGCGGTAAATTCATTTCTTCACTCATGATGGTCGATGGCCCTGTTAGGATAACCCTTTGTAATTCTTGTTATTGTATTTATAGTTGTTGCGACTGTATGCAGGGACTAGTTGAATGTGTCTTATATTTAAAATAGTAGTTTATTTAGTAAGTAGTGTTTAGTTTGTTCTTAAACTATGTCTGACATTTCAGAGGATTAAACTAATCCTAAGCGTAAATGTAGAGTGTTACACGAAGAAAAATAGAAGCAGAACGTTATTCAGAATACTAGAGTAAAAGGACAGATACAAGTGCCGCAAAAAAAGGAGGTTTCCCAGAAAGCATCGCCAAACAATGTAAACTGTAAATGTCATTTTAAATTTACTGACGAAACTAAACAGGAACTCTAGGATTAATTTTATTCTTTGGAGAGTAAAATGCACAAGACATATTATTCTTGCAAACTTTGGTTGAAGTTAAGCTAGCCCTTGTCAAACACACTTCTTTTTTATAGCTTAACAGACACACTGGGGTGTACTACACCCCTTTTGAAAATATTTTTTATTTATTTTATTTTTTCAAACCTTTGAACTTATAACGAACTTATACTTGTCTAAAAATCAAAATAAGCTTTAAAACATTTTTTAATATTAAAAAAAATTTAAAATATCTGTAGCCTAGTTACAAAGATGGCCAACTCCATTTTTTAAGAAATTTAGATATTGATTGTTTTTAATACAAAATAGCATGGGGAATCCAACTCTGAACAGTTCTGATGACAAACACGACCAAAACCATGTTAAAATTGCATTTGAAAAGTAGCCTTGGTTACATAATCGGCCTGCCCTCAATTAATTATGTTGGTGACAGAAACGGCCAACTCCTCATAGCACCAATCAGATGGCTTCATTTTGTCACGTGACCTGGCAAAGGCAATCTCATCACTAATGTAATATTCTAGTGAGAAGCATTGAGTTTCGCTTTAATGTTATTGTTTAATATTTTAGCCTTTTAATTAGTAATCTGAAAAGATTTATTACACCAACAGAAACAATTAAAGGAACTAATGTTAAGGAATCTCCTTTGTTCAAAGGAAGGAAAAAAGTCCAAAATAATTGTAAAAGAAAGTACAAAAATAGCTGAAATTGTAAGACTCGGCTATTACAGATAAGTTAGTTAGTTTTATTCTGTGTTTATTGTTTTCCGTCAAGAAAGTTTTACTGGACAATAAAACCGGTATCTTAAGACATCTTTTGTAATTTAAAAAAAATATCTGACAAGTTTTGTATTATTAAATTTATATTAATTCCATCGTTTGGGTTTTTAGTTAACCTGGCAAAATTTAGTACAGGATTAACCCTGATACATTACTAAATTTTATTACTGACTATCAACTCATCACCAGCAACAGTTTTGGTGACAAAAACGGCCAACTCCACATGTTAGTTACAAACACGGCCAACTCCATATTTCAATGTTAAATATCTCTTTTAGCTTAGTAAGTAGAAAAAAAAATACTATTCCACAATGTTCTGTATATAATTGGTAATCAAGAAAAAAAAAGTTAACAATACAACTTGTGGGGAAGTAGTTTAAACAGTTTTTCGCCTTTCCTGAAAATTTTGCTAAATGGAGTTGGCCATCTCTGTAACCAGGCTACAGATATGTAAATATTTTCAATCAAGACAAAACTTATGAAAAAAATACTTGGTTTTTATAGTATTTGAAAAAAAAATACTTAAATATGAAAATATTCAGGAATAAATCATTGTAAACGAATTATAAGAACCCATATTTATTAGAAAAATTCAAAATTATTAAAAAAGGACACACACTTATCTTAGCCAGATTGTCAAAGTTCCTAATCGATACACTCGTAATATAGCTGAACACTGTGTTCGTCACACTTTGGTCGCTGGCATGTTGTACAACAATCTTTTGTTTTCCTGTCTTTGGTTCTTTCACAGAGGCAACACCTTCTTTGACGCCTGTCCGCTACAGGAATTGGTCTTATCTCTTCGTATTGGATGCTAAGAATTTCATAAATATTAGCGCGAAGGCTCCTTCGAAGCGTAGTTGTCTCTAGCCTTCTTTGTAAAAATAGCTTCAACATTTCTAAATTCAACTGTTTTAGGAACTGTCTCCTTTTCATTTTAGGATTTTCATGTCTCATATTGTATATAATCAAGGCTTTTATGCCACTTTGATACATCATAGCAAACCAAATTCTCATAGGCCATCAGTTTGTGCGTCGAGTTACTGTAAAACCGTGACACAGCTGGTCAAATGTGTCATCTTTCCTTGTATTGTAGAATAAGATAACCGAAGGCTTCTTTGTGACATGATCAATCTCTTTGCTTGAATGCATTGTACTCAACAAGAGAACATTTTTTTTCGGTTTAGGGGAATACGAAATGAGCATTTTGTTTGAGCCAAGAGCGAACAATGAGTTATCTTGAGCTTTGGCCGCAATAAAAGAAGCAGGTATTTCGGGTTTATTTGCCCTAAGCGTTCCTACCATAGTTAGATGAAAGTTTTCAAGCATGTTGTCAAACAGTGGTATAGAAGAAAAAAAATTGTCTACAGTTATATTCCTATTTGTGTTGTGGATAGGCTCGCTAGTAGTAGGGTTTGAGCGACTCTGGAAGATTGGCTGCAACTAGGATCCCAGGGGTCTGGCATATTTCTTAGTTCAAGTAGATTGTTTAAAATAGTATAAAGTTATCAAATTAAATAATGTTAGAAGGAAAAAGTAAATATATTTAGTTTATATACATATATACACAGTGTAACTTAAAATCAAAATTGTTACACCAAAGACACACTGGGGTGTGGCACACCCCAAGCAACAGGTTAGGAACTCCACTAAGGCACTGGCAGGCAGAATGAAGTAAACAACAGTGGCACCTGAGCAGCAAGGCTACAAACCTAATTTACATGATCATCAAAATTCCCTCAAGCCAAATATTATTCCCGCAGAAGAAAAAAGACATGGAATGGGGTGTGTCACACCCCAGTGTGTCTGACAAGGGCTAGTAAAACGTAGGCGTAAAAACTAACATGCTGACAGGCCTCTTGATGAACAGACATGTCAACTCTCACACACAATGAGTGAATCTCACGCTTTCAATAATCAACTCCCGCTATCACGTAAGAACCTAAAACTCACGCAATTTGGAATGAAAAAAATTTATTTGAATTCCGATGAAAAAGCAAGTCGCGCGCAGCGCCACTCTCGCTATTTGTTGCCAACGTAAACTCTTTTTTGCGTTGCTTAAATAATTTGTTGCCGTTTCTTTGTAGTTTTATTTCTTTACTCTACAATGTAAACTAAACACTAAACAGTTATAGTTCAATTGTAATTCTGGTACTTACGTATTAACGCCACCGCAGCAGAAGTTGCGCTAATTCGAATACGCCAATAAAGAGCAAACTGGTTAAAGGGAAGCAGAATTCCATTTTTTTCAGCTTTGAGATTCATATACTTTCATTTTATGATTTGTCGCAAAAATTTTAGGCATAGATTGGCGGCACTTCACTTTTAAAGCTCATGTTTATCCATGATCTAATTTTATTAACTTCAATAAACTTACGAAAGGTTTGGCCAGGTGTTTATATATATATATATAGCTACCTGGCCAAACCTGTCGTGATATATAATTACATTGCAAAGTAAGCAAATATTGGCGCATGCGCATTAGCAACTTCTGCTGCGGTGGCGTTAATACGTATCGGTAAGTACCGTAATTCTTTTGTGATACGTTTGTTACATTGTTTACAGGACAGTATGTAAAAGAATTGTTAGAATGGTCATTTTAAAAATGGTTTTAATAACTTTAACGTTTAACAAAAGTGTTAGTTTAGTTTCAACTCTCAAGTAGAACAAGCTCTGAAAACTGAAATTACTGGTTTATTAAGTACTGTTAGGATTGGTTCCTCTATACTGCATCAGTTCTTTATTTTCAATATAATCAAATCAGTGGTTCAGTTCTCAATTAACAATTATTATTATGAATGACTATCTCCTATTATATTACAATACCCTTAATATTACTAATAATCCGGAATGACTCTAATTGTTGTGCTCACAGATTTGATTCTACGTTATAGTTTATAATGCCTTGTCCCTGAAATAATTTCAAGGTTTATACACGAAGTTTGCTCACCCTGCTTGCCACTCATGGATGCTCGTCTGAAGTCTCAATACTCCCAGGAAGCTCTTACTCGTCAAGTCCGTCTGACTATCTTCAAGAATACTGCAGCACCTTCCCTTGATTAATTTAGCCCACTGACCAAGTTTCCTCCCACCCATAGGTTTATATATTATTGTAGCAACAATGACGTCTGCCTTGCTTGCAAGGTAAGCAATTACATTATTTTCCCATGCCTGTCACAATAATTGTTGTCATACTGGCTTCTTAGGTATATTCCTAACTAAAACTATCCTAATTCATAACAGTACACTGATTCTTTTCTGTCACAATAAAGTCCATGTTTTTCTTTTCTCATGCAACCTCACGTATTTCTCCCCTTTCAGGTTGGAAAACCTCCCGCATTGTCACCCCTCTAGGTTGACAGCTCTGGATGAACTACCTAACAATAGAAAGTCACTCTATTATAAATAAAATTAAAAAGTTAATGCTGTTCTAACTGAAGTATGTAAAAATGTTTTTTGAAAGTTTTTGGTAATTCAGACAACAAATTTAAGAGAATCAATAAATGTTCTGTTCTTAATAAAAGCCCAATTGACATGAGGTGGACGTCAAGTAGTGGTCACTGTGTTCCAGATAATAACATAAACATATTGAGAAGTTTGATGTCAAAGAAAGCCATTATGGGAGCAAACCAATAAAATACCTCATGCACGAATTGATGTTGTAATAATCCACAATATCAGTGGCGGCGATAAGAACCACCGAGCCCCCCTCTCCCAATAATCTTTTAGCCGGCCGCCGCCGGCGAGTCACCGCGATGCGCTACGTAGCGATAGCTGCATTATTTATCGGCCAACGGTAAACAATACACATACTTCGTATCATATCATTAAATAATAAATACTGCTCTCTAAAAAATAATGGTTATTGCCGTTTTGGATGCACAATGCACAATCTTGTCTGAAGACATTTTACTTTATTTAAGTAATTTCTTCACAATACTCATAAAAATATTGTTATGATAAGGGGGGCCCCGTGTGGCAGGGCCCGTCGCGGGTCCGGGTCCTGGTCAAGGCTCGCGGGCCCGCTATCGCCGCCACGGCACAATATGTTCATTCTAGATAACCCTGATATAAAAGTTAAAGTTAAGTATAGTTTATACCACAAATACTTCAAAGAGAGCATCTCATATTCTTTTGGATGGCCACAAGTCGATGTTTGCTCACCTTGTGAGAGATTGTCTGTAAATTTGAAAGACAAAGCTTTGAGTTGAAATGCTAATCGAAATGTAGCAGTTAAAATGGTTGTGCATAAAAGAAGAGCCAAACAATTTTATTCAGCTATGGAAGACGTGGCTAAAAACAAAGACGATGATACCGTGACATTTACATTTGACTTCATGCAACAGTTACCCTAGTCTCATATACCTGTGCAGGAGGTTTTATATGAGGCAGCTCTTGGTAAATGTTTTTTTAATTCATGACTTAAAAACTAACCTATCGAAACTGTATTTGTACCATGAGGGTGAAGCGAACAAATGTCCAGATGAAGTCTGTTCTATGCTGCTAAATTATTTTGTCACCCGGGCCGATTAATCTGAGGTTGCCGTGAAAAATCGGTTTTCGTTCAAAGAAAGCTTATTTAATCAGGTAGCGCTAAGAATTATGCAATTAAGATGTTATTGCAACTCATTTTATTGTACATAAATGTATCGTATATATTATGTTATGTATATTATACATCAAACATGCAAAAATTAAACACTACAAAGATTTTTTTACAGATTCCCCTCTGTCAAGTCTTTTGACACATTTAACCACGTCTCAAACGAAACCAACACACGCTTCCGTTTTCGTAACTCGCTCATTTTTATTTACTGTATATACTGTACGTAGATCATAACCAGTCAAAGACAAGAAGAAAACTGAAAAGAAATGTTATATTTTCCATAATGTATACTAAATTGATTCGTAGAAAAAAAGCGGCCCATTAAACGTTTTTGTCGGCGTATGTCAGCTATACCGACGGATGCCAATACCGCGGTGTTTTTACGCCGCCGACAATGGGATACCGCTATCCACAAAGTCGTTTGACTCGCCGCCGCTTTGGTGTTTCAATTTCAATTTATTTTCGGAAACTCTCATCGAACCAGTACACTACGAAATAGGCCGTTTAATCGAAGGACCGGTTGATCCGAGGCCGGTTAACAGAGGTTCTACTGTATACCAAAAATGATGTTGCATTGTAACTACAAATTTAAATTCAACAAATCATAAAACACAATAGATTCTCCGTTGCACAGGGACCATACTAAAGTGACTACTGTTGGGATATGAGTGACAAACTATTTGTGGTACCTACTTAAATATCTGCGCATGCAGAAATCATCACAACAATAAAATAACAAAATTCCCATTGCTTATAATAAGTTTGTCATTAAAATCAAGAAGATTGGTCGATTAATACTCTTGCATTTATAATTGATATCTTAAAGGCCTTTTTTGATGACCCAATATTCAAGTACTCAGATGGTGCGATATGGAAATATTGTTTTTTATTAGGTAAGGATAAAAAAAAGACAGAAAGACACAAATATCCAAAAGAGCCTAAAGATACTAAATTGTAATAAAATAACAACGAAACATAATATACTATAGTACTGCATTTTTAAATTTATTATCAATGTTTAATAAAACTATATTTTAAAAATAACAGTATACAAAATCACATTCGCATTATAAGATATACACAATAGAATATAGTCGAACATAATTTTAGGAATATTTTTTTTTAGAAATGTTCCTAAATCATAAATATCGCTGTAATATTATTAACTACTATACATTAAAGTGAGTGCATTTATGCACACACAATATTACACCTGCCAGGGAAAGCTTTAACAAATTTGTAAGTATCAATTTTCCAATACCAAAAGCTAAAAATTGCACAATATAATTTTTCTGCAGATAAAATACTAAGAAATAAATAAATTGTACTAAAAATGCATTATCAATAAAATATTCAAAGAATACAATTCACGTAATTTAATTATTTCACGCTTTATGGGTAACAATATATGATATCATTATCAAAAGAATGGGAATATGCAGGAGGCTATGAAGAACTAAATTTGGCATTTAATTTATAAACTGAGATAAATGTAGCTGAAAATTAAATAAATCTTTATTTTTAAATATATATTATTAATTTTCATATCGATTAAAATATTATCTAACTTTGATAATCAATGTTGCAATTGCCGAGTTCAAAGAGTAAGTGTATCAACTCTTATCTCTCATTGTTCTTCATGGAATAGTTCGCAGCCGCTGCCATTATATATACATGTTCTATGTTACATTCAAAATAGGCACTTTCCTTCACAACTGATGCGCACTGTTTGAAGGGTAAATATTACTAGGAGGTCCTGAAGGAGGCATGCCTGGACCAGCGAATTGAGGTTGAGGAGGATAGTTTGGTATCCCGCTAAAACATAACAACATCATACATGTCTTAGTACATCTACTAAATGGATTGCTATTAAAAATATGACTTTCATTAAACTTCTTTTTTTTTAACTTTCAAAAAACTACTGTAAACAGCTACAAATATAACATCTGTTAAAAAACAAAACAAAAACAAATCACTGTACAAATTCATTAATATACATGAGTAAACAGATAATAAATGTTGATTTAAATAACAAGTTGGCCATATCCATTTAAATAGGGTGGGACTACATCAAGTCTCACCTAATTGTCGTGTCTGCGGTCAGACACCTGAGACCACAGCACATATACTCTGATTGTGGGACTCTGGTATCCAGAAGAAGGAGAATCTTCGAACCTTGGCAATCAAACGAAGATTTTGACAAAAGCACTCTTTATAAGATACTTCTAGAGCTTGTCAAAGACACTGGGATTGGTTTAAAGTGAAACATAGGGGAGCACAATAAGATCATAGTTGAAGTACCGGAGATCAACAAAGCTTCAGTAATAATCCCCCACCCCATAAAAAACAGGGTGTACCTTTAAACTTTATATATGATTATATACTCTTGTTTTAATTTAGTTTAAGTGTTTACAGACAAGTTATAAAATTTCGGCCTACTTATTGCATCAATTTCACATAAGCATTTATGAAAAACAATGTTAATGATTTCAAAAAGTGCAAGTGATTAAGAATATGTCATTCATTAACCTTTTTTTATCTAATACCAAGTGATCAAAATTTCAGGAAAGATCTTTTTTTCCCCATTTTCAAATATTTGTTATCAGGCTTTTTAATGATAAGAAATACTCTAATCTCAAATACTGAAAAATGTGTAATGAAAATATAATCTTTATGTAACTATGTAATATTTACTATAATCTTTAAAATAAATATATAAAATATGCACCATATTACAGTAAATTATATCAGTTTTCAAAAGTGGATTGTTTAAAATTCACAAAAATAAAATTTGGGATGAGAGATCAAAGTTCACAAGCATTTATTATATGACTGAAAACTTGCAGGACTTTATTAAAATATCTTGGTGTAACTTTACTGATTGCTACTATAAAATGATATATTTATAGATCTTTTACTTCCCTGAGCAGTATTATATAAACTATTAAAGTTTACAGCTGTTTCACCTATATAGTGTTAAAATGTTTTCTTATTTTTCTTTAGGTTTAAATGCGATTTCTAAATATGTGTGTTTTAACATTATTTTAACATATTGTAATGTGATAAGTGTTTACATGTTCTGATGATGCCCGACAAATAGGAGAAACAGCTGTAAACTTTAATAGTTTATATAAGATTGCTCAGGCAAGTAAAATATCTATAAATATATCATTAAATTAGTTATGTTTAGAGTTGTCCGATATCATTGAAACAACCAGTAATCAGTAACTATATAATGCTTTTAGTAATCAATCATTTAAAATAATTATATCATTAAAACGTACATTAACTAATAATTATACAACACTTTTATTATTCGGTCATTTTAAATAATTATCATTTTGGTGAACAAAAAATAAAATGAACTTCATGATTTGAAGGATATTTTCACATTGTTAACAATAAAAATTAGTTAATCAGTGCACTTATAACCGAGTAAATTTGACATTTCTCAAAAACATGACAACATGCATTTAAGAAATACAAAATTAATCTCTAAGGATCTTGCCTTTATAGGCTTATTCAATAATTTTTAATGTACTTTTTGCCTGATTTGTATTGTTGACAGAGTTAGGAATACTCACAACAAAAATATTTCTTGCTTGTAATAGAGATTAAGTTACTATTAAATAGGGAAATTCGTTTTCTGTGATTTTTCAATCACCATTTTTTTATTTACATTGACAAATATAAAATTCCTTCTTGGAAAAATTAAAATTTTGGTTTAATGACCATTTTTGACTGCATCAACTTTTGTGTAACAAAAAAATATATTTATTATAAAATTTGTCTTTTAACTATGTGGAAGTTGAACTTTATTTGAGAAGAAAAAGACAAAACACTGTTACAGTCCACAATAAATGAGGTTTAACATCACTACAGGTTTCAACTTATAGTGGTCATTTACAAGTGGCAAACCAATTAAAAATATAAACAACACTTAGCTAGTAAACAACTGGAGGATGTACAGAGGTGTAGAGCAGGTAGGTGATTAAAAACCTAGGGCAGAGTTAAATGAAAACAACAAGCCAGTGTGACAAAAATGGCTCTACAATGGAAATACAGATTACAACCAAGTTGCATGGTAACTTTGAGATGGACTAGCTAGTATAAGTTCTATGCATTTGTTTTTAAACAATGATGAAAATATAACATCAATAAAGCTAATAACTTCATAACAGCTGATCAGTTGAGAACTTCTGTTAGAAATGTCATCTCTGTACAATTGTAAAACAAATTCATGGGGCAATCATGGTACTTACTCAATCCGATCATACAATGTAATACAAGCAGATCCCTTAAACGTAGTCCCTAAAAGTTGGCTTCAAGTTGGTTTCCTGGACCAAGGTAAGTAATGTTAAATTGTATTGGTAGATCAAGGGGTCTTACACAGTAGTGTAAGTTGTTGTTTAAAACAGTTGTTTTCTGAATATGTAATTGTATGGGATCTCGTAACTATACGAATATCACATTTTCTTGGGAGGTCATGGTTCAAAATCACACTCTTGACAGTAACGAGTAACTTCGCTATCCTATTTGTCATCGTAAAGAAGTGGTTATCATTACATGTAGAATTGAAATCTGTAAATTTTTATCTTTTATTGATACTAATGCCTCAAGTCATTATTTTGCTAAAAATAACTTGCATTTGAATATAGATAAAACAAAACTTTTGTATTTTAACCTAAATATGAAAGATAAAAACAGTGTTCCTTGTGTTGCTCTGGGTGAGAAATTAATTGAAAAAGTGAACTCAGCAAAGTCCCTTGGTTTGATTATAGATAATCAATTAACTTGGAAGGAACATATAAACAGCATATGTAGAAAATTATGTTTGAACATATATATGATGAGGTCAGTGAAAACATTTGGCACTGTAAGAACCCTAAATATAGTCCTACTATGGCTTAATTTTCCTTACTTAAATTATGGAATGTCTGTATGGGGAAACTCAAGAAATCAAAATGTTGAAACAAAAAGTCACGTTACAAAAAAGATCTGCGAGACTTGTGGCTGGCCTAACACATATGGAAAGTTGTAAAGATGGTTTTAAGGAGCTGTCAATACTGACCTTCCCAAGTATGTATATCTTTGAAGTTATTATATACTACAAATTTAAATATATGCCTACTGTAGAAAGACAAGTGCATGGGTATAATACCAGGAAAAGAAATGACCATCAACAGAAGTCATACAGATTTGAAAAGTTTAAAAAGCTGCCAAGTCAAGCTGGTGTTATCCTTATGAATAAACCCCAACAAATTGATACAAATTTATGAAAAAAAAAATTCAAAAACAGCCTGAGAAAGTTATTACTTTCAGGATCCTTTATTTGGTAGAGGAATTTCTCAATCACGAATGGGGGATTGAAAACAAATAGGAATTCTATGGAAAAGATAAGAAGTAATATTGTTGCGTCTATTCAGGATTGTCAGAATTTGTTATGTTTGTGTTTGTTTGACTGTGAGTAGTTTATATATTGCCTGTATTTGTTGTTATTTGGCAGCTTGACATTAATGTTGATAGGTGTGGGAAAACCTTTCTGTCAATGATTTATTGCTATATGGGTATAATTGCAATCATCTATCTGTAATCTATTGTAGTATTGTTTATATGATCAATTTAGTGATTGCGTTTCCCTTTTTTATAATTTTATAATTGTGACTGATGACTTGTTTTCTTATTTTATAATTGTTACTGACTTGTCTATACAAATATATTTGTCAAAAAAGATTCATAAAGAATAATAAAATAATTTAATTTAGTGTGTTATAAGTTGAATAATACATGAGATGTACGCAAAACTACCGGGTGACAAATATTTGAAAACATATTGTGGTGGGAAATTTGGTTTCATGAAGGCAGGAATGCTTGTGTTGGCATCGGAAGACCTTGTGGGAGACGGATAGGATATGATACTCAAGCAATATCCCTCCTTTTTGATGTCAGTGGTGAGTTAGCTGTGTGCGGACAAACATGCGTTTTTCTTAGGATAAACGTGGGTTAATTTTTGAAAGTTATTTAAAATCGCAATCATTTTTAAAATGTCAGGAAGACTTTAGGGAAGCTTTTCCTTAAACAAGGGTGCCTAATAAATCAACAATTTCATGCGTAGTCGCTCGTTTAATAAATAGTGGTAGGGTGAATGTTCTGGCTGACCTTCGATGTTAAGTGATACCTCATTGGAAAATATCCGCGCATCCTTGCTACGTTCACCAAGAAAGTCGATACGAAAACTGTGTCAGCAAACCAGAATGTCTTCGGGAGTGTTCGCAGAGCTTCTTTTCGGGAAGAAGCTGAAAATCTATACGTATCTCATTCACATTGTGCATGAGCTTTAAGAACCTGATAAGGGAAAAATATTACATTACTGTCAATGGTTTTTGCATTTTATTCGTAACAGTGTTCGGGTTTTCAATTATGTTTTCTATTCTGATGAAGCATGATTTCATTTAAGTGGCTATGTAAACAGCCAGAGCGACAGATATTGGAGTTCACGTTTTCCATGAAACCCCCACTATATTCACAAAAGGTTGGAGTTTGGTGTCTAATTTTGTACACGGAAATGATAACAGCTAACGTTACCAGGACATCATCATGCAATTCATAGGATTGTTAGAGGCTGATGAACGAGACTGCTGGCTGCATCAAGTTGGTGTAAGAGCACACATAGCGAATAGCACAATGATAAAGTTACGCGAGTTCTTCAGGGGACATTTCACGTGGACTGTGGCCATCTAGATCGCCAGATTTATACCCCCCCCCCCGACTTTTTTCTTGGGGACATATGAAGGATAACGTCTATAAGTTTAACATCACAAATAAACCAACTGATGCACAACATTGACAACGAAATATCCCGCATAAGTGTAGCGACCATCCAAAAAGTAGCAAACTAACATGTTGAGGTGTGTGTTGCAGCAGATGGATGACCTTTCCAGCATCTATTCTGAGACAATTGTGAATAGATTATGCATTATAATAAATAAACAATAATGCATTTAATAAAGATTTTTTGAGAATATTAATTACTGGGTTGCGTAACTTTAGGCTCACCTGTTATATGAGAACCACTCTACAAAATTTGATATTCTTATCTTATTTTTTAGTGCCACTATTGTGCATACATACAGATGACAACGATATGTAGAAAATTATTTATTCAGTTTCCTGAGGCAATAAAACACAAAGTTTGAAATTTTTTGTGATTACTAAACTTACCCTATATTTCACATACTGGGTAAGTAAAACATGTGTTCAAATTGCTGTAAAACTACTAAGTTGTTTATGGTTGCTGTGGAGCATTGTGCTTAAAGAGGTATATTTTAAAATTAAATAAACTTCCTACAGCTTAACTAACACACCAACTGATAGTTTTTACAGAATCTATGGAGATAGGACTTTCATTTGCAACATTTAATTTTATTCCTCGTGGTGTGGATTTGTCAATATAGTCATTAGGTTTTAGTCTATAAACCTTACCTTGGAAAATTGTCCTTCGTATTATCTAGTAGTACACAAATAGAAAGAATAAAAGGATATTAAATTTAAAATGATACGTATTTAGTCATTATTAATAGATTTTGAAATCTGTATTTTCATACTAGGTCCTATTTACTCCTGCTCGTTGTTGTTTTTAGTTAACCCTGTGTAATACATACATTTTTAAATTTTGAATTGAAACCAAAAGGACATGATTGGTTAAGTCGTTAAAATGTTGGAAATGTGATTGGTTCTAAATTTCTGAAAAAAGAACACGCGAGTCAAAATAAAGTCTAGAGAAATTGTTTAAAATTAAAATTAAAATAACTGTCAAATGTGTCCAAAAGAAAATGTTGTAATTAAATATGTTTATAATTAAGGTAGAGTTAACAACTAAGTAAAATTTCGAGTATATATGTGTGAAAAATCTGTTGCCATGTGAAAATAATGAGATGATGTAATCGTCCGTGTTTTTAGTCAATTGTGCCAATGGTTAGAGTCAGTCGGGAAGTAACATCTGCACGATAAAGACGTATGGAGTTCTGTGTTAAAGTTTTCATGTAACAATGTTACCATGTGAAAATATGTCTTTTAAAGTGAAATTAGCCTACAAGAATTAAAGACTAGAAGTAACTGTGAATTTAATGTTGACAGTCGAGAAATAGAGTTTAAACGGTAAAGACGTGATGTAATGTTGAGCAAGCTGAATAAGGACTAATCAAATGGCGGTAAGCTAAATAATTTATGTGTTTTCAGATCGAACAATTGTTTCTGATCGGTGATGAACTGTTTGAAAAGTGTTTCGTGTACAAAAGGTTAGTGAAAATGAACTTAAACTAAACTTTTGTTAGTATGATCTGAAAAGTGTGCACGTGGTCCTCACGGTAATGCTGAGTTGATATCATTGGACAATCATCTAAAAAACTTTTTATAAAATAATAATGAACTGTTTAATCATAGGTTGATTAATCTAAAAGTGTGACACTAACAACGTAATGACAGAGACTAGCAGAAAAATGGACAGATTCGTTTGATGTTGAACCAGAACAATACATTCCACGTGCAGAAACTGGCGGGAATTCGACGTTGGAATTACAAGTCATCAATCCCCAAAGAGTGAATAGTGACTTACGGCATGATTGGTAACATGTATAAAAACATTCTAATTAAACATTACATAGATATTTAATATAAATTCTTTGTTCAAAATGTTAGATGTATGATTTTAAATTTTTAGAAGTTTTATAAATATTGAAAATTTAAGTTTGAATATATATATAGAATGTCTATTTGAAAGGCATAAAATGATCAAGTAAAGTAATTTAAATTGTTCTAAAGAAAAAGAAATAAATTTGTTTTCTTTTTTGTTAACTTCAATTTCATGAGTTGCAACTATAAAGGTAACTTCAATAACTAAAATTTTTGATTCTCCTAAAAAGTAAATAAATAATAATGATTTAAAATAAGGTGTTTAACATAAATATTATAAAAAAATTATATGTGTATGCATAACCAAAATGTCAATTAATAAAATATGTTTAATTTCAGCATAAAAAGGACTTCTAGTTTCTTTTGATAACCATTGTAGTACACTTAGAAAAGAGTTCATGACCCTGAGAGATTTTTAAATCAAATTAAATTTAGAGTAATATTAAATAATTTGGTAATCATAGAACTGCCATGGCGCCCAATACTAATAAACATTAGCTTCTCTTTTATTTTTATAAATAAAATAAAAACAACCCCTCTTATTTCATTTTACTTCACCTGTCCTAGGTCTTTAATCTTTGTGATCTTAATTACCTAATTGGTCCTACCCCATCTCTCTTTTGTCTATTTGCTAAGTATTTTTAATTAAATTTGTTACATGTAAATGTTGAAAATGTATAGGCTATTAGTGGTTACAATATTGAACTCATTTGTAGAGGATTATAATAGTGCTTTGTATTTTCCCTTTAAACTAAAAATTCAAATATCTGTACATTTTACCTGTGAGGAAATGGAATGTGCTGTGTTTGTGGAGGCAGAGACTGAGGACCACCAGGTGGTCCTGCATGCATATCTTCTTGCCGAGGCATTGGTAAAGGAGGTCCTGTCATGGAGTATGGAGCTCCAGTGGAAGCTGGATGAGGATGCTGCATTATGAACTCTGGTGGTAAAGAATATGCTCCTGGACCTAGGCCATTGTACATCTATAATATAGAAACAGAAAATTATTTTGTTAATAAGGAGTAAAAAGGTCTTCATCGGAGAAGCCAATATAAGGGTTGAAGTTACAAAATAGATTAATTACCTAGAGTACAAAAAATATAATGAACTCAAGACAAAAGAAAGTTTATTTAGTGAATTCACTCTTACTAAAAAAAAAATTGCACTTTTATATTTCAGTATTAAAATTGCCTCATTTTGTGATTTTGAAGCATGAAACATTTTTCAGAAGCAATGGTTTGATGATAAATTACTCAATTAAATAATACTGTATGACAAACAGCTTTTTTTAATTACAAGATATGAATTTAAATTTTGAAAATAAAAATTTCTAATATACTCACAGGCTGTTGGGGCGGAGGTGAGAAAGGTACAGGCTTAGGTGCATGATATGGTTCTCTCATCAATGTATGATATAAATTCAATGCTTCCACTAATCCTGAACTAAGTTGAGTTAATTGAGCATGTTTTCGGTCGACTCGCTCCAATTCTGTGTCTATTAGAGGACCCATAGCATTCACTTGCTCTGTACAAACAAAGAAATCCATTAATATTAAAAACAAAAACCAAGATTACATATGAAATGAATTTCCAAATAACAACTGCACTTGAGTAACTTTACATTTAAAATCTACTTTCTTCTAACGTTATTTATATTTTCATAATATAATTATCATCATCACAGAGTTGAATTACTACGGGTTCTAAATCTAAAAAAAAGAATCTTCAAGGCTTCTTATGAATTCAATCGGCTAATCAATACCTCACAATGCTTTATAGGTGGGAAAAGATCTATTCTGTTATCTGGGAATAAAGACAAAGAGAGTCAATTAAAATCTAATGGATAAATAGAATATCCAATCTTCTGTGTCTTTCTTTTTTCATTAAAATAAATAATATTGACTCAAAAGTCCCTCTCTACAGTTGCAAAAGTTAAAACAAAATCTTATTATGTATAACCTAAGACTGACAGTCAAGGAATAAACTAGAGTCACTAAAGATTCATGAACAATAATAAATAATTGCAACTGATCTTACTTCTCAATTTTATAATGTGAAAGTAATAAAACAAACTTTTTTAGATCACTATGCACAAACAATTTATATTAATGGTAACAATAGAAAAGTAAAATCAACTTTACAAAATTTATCAGACAAGTAAAATTAAATAATATATTAGAGTTACAGTATCGACTTAAAGCAGAAAAGTGGAAAAAGTATACACTCCTTCTTTAGCACAGGAAAAGTATAGTGCCTTCTTAGCAAAATTTGATCATTGGTTCCAGGCAATATGTCCTATGATTAGAGTTTATCAAAAAATTAACCTTAAAACCATAAATCCTTGATTACAAAAGGCATTTTGTCTGGGCTACTGGGGACTCGTTTAAAACAATATAGTTTAGTTATTGCATGGGACTTATCACAGTACAAGGGATTGTTTTAGAAGTATGCAATGCTATTATAAAAATGTTATTGGAGGAGTTCATGCCTATTCCAACCACCGAGAAATGAAGAAAAATAGCGAATACATTTTGGACCACTTGGAATTTTCTTAACTGTGTTGGAGCAATTAACGGAAAACATGTTGTGATAACAGCTCCTGCAAATAGCGAATCTTATGTACTTCAATTACAAAAAAAAAAATTCCATTGTCTTAATGGCTCTTGTGAATGGTAACTGTAAATTTATTGCCGTCGATATTGGTGTCTATCGGAAAAATAGTGTAGGGGAATTTTTCCTATTTCAAAGCTTGGAAAATATTTAGCGTTGAATATACCACCTAACAAACCATTTCCAGGAACAACAATACCATTGCCACATGTAATCCTTGGGGATGAAGCTTTCCTATTGAAAACTTATTTAATGAGACTTTATTTTGGCTCACAAGAAACTGACCAGGTTAAAAAAGTAATTTCAACAAAAGGCTGTCCCGAGCAAGAAAAGTTGTCGAAAATGCATTTGGAATTCTATCGTAAAAGTTTCGAATGCAATTAAAACCTGAAAATGCAGAAAAAATTATAATGACCACATGCATTTTACAAAATTTTATCACCCTGGTGGTGATGTAAACAATCATAATGAAGCTGTTCAAATTTCATCCAATATCCGTACATTACCACGACAAGGAGCCAACAGTCAACATGCAGCTTTTCACATCTAGAACAATTTGCCAGATTTCTAGATTCTCCAATGGGAAGAATTGAATAAACAACAGAACTTTGGTGTAATATTAAAAAAAAATATATAGTTTATTTACCGGATTAGTTAATAGTAGGCCCTGTCTATCCATTAATAAACATAATCATAACAAGTTTATTGTATTTTAAATTATTGAGATATTTGAGATTGATAGCTGAGAGCTAATAATTTCGTTGTTTATTACAACATATTTTTTCAATGTTGCTGAAATGTTATTGACCTATACAAACTTTTATATCTATTAGTTTTTGTATCACTATGAAATAATTCTGGATATAATGGTACCATCCCCATATCTGTACTATGACAATTATTGTCAAACATGTAAATTCGAATCTTGACTTCCAAAGAAAATGTGATATTCGTTTAATTATGTAGAGACTGCTTACAAATGTACAGCTTCGATGCTCACCATGGCTGAGACACAGACATGATCAAAGCAGTTTAATATACAGTATACAAATCTATGATGTCTATTAGACCTAATCTAGAAATGTGATATACACAATCATGAGGTTCAGTAAACCTTACAATTTATTTTGATTATATTGATTTTTAAATCTGTAACAATACATTGTAAGTTAACATTTCCTACAAGGCCCAAGAGATCAACTTTTGAGCATTACATTTAGAGAATCTGCTCGTTTGTATGATGGGGCTGGGTAAGTACCGTTTTTAGATATATTCATTTTTTGGTAATATTAGAACGTTGTTTATCGGTTTTTAGGATGTTGTATGCCGATTTACAAACTTAATCTCAAATGAAACAATCTGAACCAAATTATTAATGTTCAATTTAACTAATTTTTGTACTTACTGCTCACAGTCCGTTTTTTTCTTTTATTTTTTATTGGTTACGTCGTTTCGCCTATTGTTCAGGTATTATCAAACCTAGATTTTTACTGGAATTCTTGCATTCGTTGATGCGCGTCAATTGTATAAATTAAAACGTATACATATCACATTCACAAATAACACGTAATACATAAACACAACACTTTGAAACACATAAGTCCATGAACAAATCACTCGAGCTCACGTGTGTACGTGCCAGTATTGAATCAGGCGTACGTGCCTGATTACTGGTTTTTATTCTTATCAGTTCAATATGTTAGCTAGGCTTTGGTTGGAGGGGATCTAACTGGATAATTCTGTCAAATATTGTATTTGCTTGGAATAATGTTTTTTCATTTAATAATAATGTAAGGTCTAATTTTGATGGTTTATAAATTTGGAATTCTTCTAAAATGTTCATGATTGGGCCTTTAGCGCACTTATGTAAAATTTGCAAGTTTTTGTCTATATTTGTGTAGCTGTGGCCTGTTTCTATTAAATGTTCTGCAAATTTTGATGTTTTGTTATTGTATGCGGAACTTTTATTTGGGATGTGCTCCTTAAATCTGGTTTTGAAGGATCTTCTGGTTTGGCCTATATATAACATGTTGCAATCATCGTATGTTATTTTATAAATACCGCTTGCATCATGGTGTTGTTCGCATTTTTTATGTTTTATCATAGCTTGACTCAAATTATTTCGTGTTTTATATGCTAGTTTGTAACCTTGTTTTTTGAAGATTCTTTTTGTGAAGTTGTCTAATAAACCATGGTAATTTATTCCGATGTATTTCGTTTTTTCCAACAGTTAGTTGTTTTTCTTTCCTCTTCTTTGAATTTTAATTTTTATTATTGTGTCTATCATGTTGTGATTGTATCTGTTTGAGATGGCTATTTGCTTAATTATATTTATTTCGTTATTAAAATCAGATTGGTTCATCGGTATGGATATTGCTCTGTGAATAAGACTGTTGTATGCTGCTTGTTTATGGTTAAATGGATGATTAGAGGAGTTGTGGATGGTATGGTCGGTTTGTGTTGGTTTTCTATAGATTTTAAAGGAAAATTTCTTGTTTGTTTTAGTTATGGTGATGTCTAGGAAATTTATGTTATTGTCAATTTTGGTTTCGCTGGTAAATTTGAGTGAAGGGTGGATTTTATTTAAGTAATTCTTAAAATTATTGATTTGTCTTATGGTGCCATTGAATAAGCATATGGTGTCGTCAACATATCTATGATAGAACATTATTTTTTTAAGAAACCTGTTTGTATGGTTTATTATATATGTGTTTTCTATATAATTTAAAAAGATCTCAGCCATGATGCTGGAAAGGGGGGATCCCATTGCTAATCCTTGTGATATGTATACGTTTCAATTTATACAATTGACGCGCATCAACGAATGCAAGAATTCCAGTAAAAATCTAGGTTTGATAATGCCTGAACAATAGGCGAAACGACGTAACCAATAAAAAATAAAAGAAAGAAAATGGACTGTGAGCAGTAAGTACAAAAATTATTTAAATTAAATACAACCAGTCTAGTAAGGCAATCAATAATCATTATTAATGTTCATCTCATCTCATCATTTGATTACAAATCCTCTTTTTTAAGGGTATACTTCTATGCTTATAAATACCTTCAAGTGTAAGCATTTCTTCAGAATCATGTTGGTGTTCACTAGGGTCAGCCTCATGCATCATATGTAACAACCTAAACAGAAACAAACACATTTTATTACAAACAAGGGAAAGAAAACACAAGGAAAATAATGTTTTTAAAGTACATGATAATTCAATATCTACTTTACAACTTGAAAGCAAAATAGATATTTACTATAATACTGTCAGAATCGTTTGAGATGTTCCAAGTTAATTCACATACTGCTGTAATACCAAATTTCTAAAACACAAGCACAGCAGTGTGTAATTTAAAGTGATTTATTTCACAACTGTGTAAAATGCTTGTTGTGGTTTGGTTCCATGAGAACAGTTCAACATATTTTTTTGCAACTCAGTACGATAAATATTCTCTCAACAGACCTCTAAACTCTGGCACTAGAATTTTGTTGGGAGAAGTGGTCAGTTTGGTATGGAGTACAACAGGTCGTTCACATGTTTTTGATATAACTTAAAACAGATTAGAGAGAATTCTGTGTACAATCCTAAGAGTTAAGGATGACACGCGTTTAGTAAGACTGGTATTTGGTGCATGTTACATAAATGTTTGCTTTTGAAATTATACAAACTTACCTTTGGGCAAACAAATTAATATGCAGATAAGGTGATTTACTATAAATTATTTGAAGGAATACTTAATCTCATAGGAGAACACCTAATGTTTCTGTAATCTTAATTTTTAGTGATGAATCTACAATTCATATCACTGCCCACAACTTCAGGATCTTGAATCACAATAAAACCTTGTAAATCTGGAAAATGTATGTGACAAGCCAAAAGTGAATGTGTTTTGTGCCTTTAGCAAATTAAAATTGTATGGCTTGTTCGTTTTCCATGAGAAGATCATCAAATAATATGATCAAACGTTGTTTCATTTCACAGTTATATGAAAATAACCAAGATTGATAATCACTTTCAGTAGATAATGCAATACGGGATTACCTCAAAAAATGAAGAGATTTCCTCCATAACAGTTTTAAAGGTTATCTATGGTGTTCACACCACACAGAAATGATTGTTTTAAGAAAAACTTATTTTTTTTGCTATAAATGATACATCAACTAATATTCTGAATAAATTTCTTTTCCCTTTCAAAGTTATAAATTATTAATTTACAACTAAACAACTTTAGATGGGAGTTCTCCGTCTTAGAAGAAGTAGGAGGGGACAATAGATCTTTAGTGGTCACAGTTGATTTCACCCTACATCACTACTACTACCACTACTAGTCACTGAAATGTTTTGGTTTTCCTAATGACTTAGCATACATTTTAGCAAGATGGAAAATTGTGAACAGTTATTAGTTAAATATAAAATCTGAGAATTTAACAATACTATTGATTTTATGTTGTGCTACACAAGGTGCAATAAATGAAAGTGATTCTACCTATGGTGACTAAAAGTAATACAATTAATCCACTCAATGATTTAGTCTATTAATCATTAACTGAAGCAGTCTTTCAGTTGTTCTCAAATTTGAGTAGCCACATACATGTTACCAACATTATTGATGAAATAGGAAACAGTGGTCATGGATTTCACTTAAGTTATATTGTTGTTGATGGCTATAATAAACAGTCTTTTTCAAATCATTCATGAAAATTTTTTTAGGAAAGAGTTTAAACTTTTGAAGCTACTTGACAGTTAAACACACAAGCCTGAGAAAGAATATCATTATCTAAAGTAAATTACCTCATTTCATTTCATCTACACCTTTTGTTATTGACAAACATTTTTCTTTATAACAAGTGTCAAAATATTTATACTATGATATTAAAATATCATTAAAACATTAGAAATCAATAACAGCTACACACGGTAAAACCATTACAAACAACAAATAACACCAATTAGATATAAAATATAACAAAAAATATAATTTAACACCACAAAAGACTATCTATTGGACACAGCGAGGACCTTGTCCACTACCCACACAGCATCATGAACAAAATTCGTCTACTGAATACATACACCCCAGCAATACAAGTGTTTCAATAATTTAGCTTTAAATATTTTTAAACTGACTATATTTTTTTACAGATTTTGAGAACACAATCAACACAAAGCAAATGCCACTTTAAAAAAGTTAATCTGTTGATATCTGCATAACCAATTGGCATTAAATATAGTATAATGAAGAAGAAGAATTTATTTATAGTATAATATAATATGTAGAAGATTTTAAACCAGACTTAACAAAGAGTTAATTGTACACTGAAGTATTAGCAATAAGAATCACCAAATTAGTCAAGTTGCTTCTGTAAAATTCCTAGGAATAAATATTAATGAAAACTAAACTGGAGTATCCATACAGAATCTTTGAAAAGTGAGTTGAGTAAGGCATGTCATCTTTAAAGAACAATATCAAGATGATATTACATTGCCATGATATTATAAGAACTGTTTATATTACTTCTATAGATTCTCTGCCAAGATGTGGTGGTTTTCTGGGGAAGTGCTTCATCAGTAGAGTCGGTTTTTGAAATGCAAAAAAGTTAGCTAGAATCATGTGCCTTGTATCATGTAGAACTTCCTGTCGACCGTTATTTAGAAAGTTAAATATTTTGCCTATGACTCCCATATACATTTATGAAAGTGTATGTTTATGAAAAAATGAAAGTTTTTTTTAATGCTCAGATGTTAATAATATTAAAACAAAAAATAGTTTTCAGAGTTATTTTTTTGGGATTTAGTAAAACACAGGAGTGAGTAGATTGAATAGATTAGATTTTTTTTCCCCTTTACAAATTCAATGCTATGATTGTTAACAAAAGAAGGCAATGAATGTATGAATGAAATAAATATGAAAAGGGTTGATACCAAATGTATTTGGATAGGTGTATTTCTGTCTACAAGGATGTTAAAAATGACCCCTGAGTGATAAAATACACAATAAATCAAGTCAAATAAGTTTGCCTCATACAGTTACAGCTAGTAATAGAACTGTTAAATATTAATTGGTGTACCATGGTATCAAAATACTTATAACTAATACTCATTCACCTGTCTATTTTGTCTTCTTCAATTTCAACTTGTTCCATAACTTTTATCGTTTTTATTTCCACGGTTTCATTAAACTGTACTCCTTTTTTAGGTTCTGTTTCTGTTAAAACAAAATTATACAATGTTAGAAACAAATTTTAGTTCTTATATACAGCTACAAGCTATGATGATGAACAAAATAAAATACTGTATTTCACAAACATTATTATAGTAGAACCCCTCTAATAAAAAATGGAAAGCAAAAATAACAAATCATTTCCAAAGACTTTTCATGCATTTTAGTATAGAAGAAAAGGTTATAAAAATAAAACAAAAATGACCCCTCATTCATTCGCCATAAATACAGATATATATACTTCAACTATTATTTTTTTATTTTATATAATTTGAAAAAAAAAAATTGTAGTTAGCATCCACTCTATACAGCTAATCCATCATAAAAAAGTACAAAAAATGTGAATTACTTATTTTTTCTGGTTCCACTGTGAGATCTGCTGTAACAAAGTTTGCAGGGAATAAACCTTCACCTCTCTGATTGTAACCTTTCCACCAATTAGGGTCCGAGTCATCCAATACGTGGACTGCAACAGAACACATTTTGAAACCTTCTTACCTTATACACCCATACTACTGATAAGGACAATAAATAATCCAGTCAATATTCAAAATGTTTAGGCTGAATAATTTAAAATTAAATATAACTTTTAATTACACAATTTATATGATTTTACTAGGTCACCCAACAATAAATGACATAGAATACAATGGAATAAGTTACTTTAACAAATATATATTAATTTCAAATTAACAATTAGTTTTCATTTGAGCCGAAATAATCTACTGATATCTGCATTGCCCTACATGTGATAACTCCTATCCATACAAAATCTAAACAGAAATAAAATAGATAAAATAAAACTCGAACATAAGATCTCACAAAAATTTATGTTTACATAATCAACGTGTTTCAATGGCAAAGTCACCATCCTCAGTGATACATGAGCTACAATAACTAAACTATAACTAATATAGTAATAAAATATATACGTATATTATAACAAATCTTAAAATGACTTATTATACGCACGTTATTCATGCCAATGTTAACAAAATAAATAACTTTGAACATGTAGATTTTAACTCTTTCTTTAATTGCAAAATTAAATTTAAAAATCATTTACAATAAAAAACAATTATCTTTCAAACTTGATGCACTTAATAATTATACAATTAACATCTTAATCTACTACTTATTCTATGTACATAGATAAATACAAGTTACTTATTCTACAATGTCTTAATCTAAAATAAAGAAATAAGAGTGCATCAGAATTTTTAGTTTTATTTTTTACTTTTAATTATTTTGATAAAATGCTCCGGCTAACTGAAATGTATTATTATTTATTAATTTAATTTACTTTCTCTTTACGGGTTTGTTAGGTTCTTTGGTGACTATAATTTACTTAAAATATAAAATAAAATTTGGTGGTAGTTTGTTTAATTGAAATTGTCCTTTAATTTGTATTTATCGACTCTGAAGTTCTATTACAGTTCCAATGTTCCCAGTTCCTTGAACGTGGTTCTCGCGTAGACTGCCAGTAGATGGATTGATTTGCCTTAATCTTTTCGACGAATCTTCTTTTCTTCATACACTTTTATTTTCACACACTTTTGTGACGACGATTACTTTTTAATTTATTCGATGATTATTCCTGTTCAAACACTTGTAGAACAACACTATTACTCGCACACTTTTATGACGACGACTCTTTTTAACTTATAAACGACGATTATCTTTAAATTATACTCCGAAGATTATTATTAAACACTTGTACAAAACAACGCAGTCACTATTTATTTTAATTTCGACGGTTGATTTCGGCTAAATCTTTCACAACATTTTTTTCTTTTTGCTACTAAGAGAAACAATTTCTCCGGAACAACCTTCTTCAATAAGTTTGGCACCAAAAAGACCCCTTGCGCTTCTCTTCTACCCTTATATATAATTTTTATTTTCAAACTGCTTTATTCCGATCCTCTGCCTTCATTGGCTTATTTTAAATCTTTTACGATAATTTAGAAATGATGCAATTCCTTTCATTGGTCTTTTTCAAATAATTTCGGTTGAAGGCATTGAACTTTTAAATGCTTTATTTGACTCCTTGGGGTCACTGACTGACTTAAGAATAATTTTTTTCTAGCTGTCAACCCTTTCAACTCTTCACAATTTATGGCCTGCCGAGCACTGACCTTTTGGGAGCCCTCTATTTTGTTACAATATTTTATGAAAAATATCCGTGGATCTTAACATCAATTTGATTTTGTGGTTATTCTAATAAATGTGTAAAATTTGTTGTTATGGTACCGAATGTTGAAACTGTTTAAATTTTAAGAAATAAATACTAGCTAATTTTAAAATTTTTATAAGCCTAGACTATATGAAATTTTTGCTCAATAAGAATTTTTAACTCTGGTAAAAAATATAAGATTAATTTTCATCACGACTAACATGTTGCCAAATTCTAATTATATTTAAAGTTCATATTCTCCAACAGTGTGGAAAGTGAATTCAAAGAATCCCAAATATCAAGACTGAATATGTAGTTTTACTCAAAGATAGCAATTTAACTCCATTGACCTGATTAATGGGTAGAGTGATTGAGACACATCCTAAAGTTGACACTGTAGTTAGAATTGTAACTCTTTGTATGAAGCAAGAAGATTTTAATAATTTTCAATAATCTTATTTTGTTATGTTTAAGCAATGATGGCAATTTTTATTTAACATTTTTAAAACAATTACAAAATGAATTTATTATTTCTCATGAACTTATAAATAGTGCTTAAAAAACTCTTATTATAAGTGAAGAAGCTCGGCCACTGGGGTAGTAATGTAATGTTTTTTTAGAAATGTATATACCATTAAACGTAAACACTATAATTAAAACACATTTTTATTTTTATATAATTACATACTACACATGAAACTATATTGAATATTCAGGGTGCTTACTAACATTCCCTACTGGAATGTCTGACTTTTCCCCGTTTAAGTTCCTGATATATTTCATACCTTTTTCACCTAAATCTATAATTTCAGAACGAATTAGATAAAGTAAAAAATAATTAAACATATAACATCTGACCAAACAAAAAATATGGAGAGAGTAAAATTATTAATTAGAATTGCTGAACATACTGAAGTTATTATGAATAATGCATTTATAAAAATAAGCCGGAACTTTAAGGACTGCAAGGAAATACTATTCGTAGCGTAATTTCTAATCAAGGTGATCTTATTACATCAGTATCGCTGACAACAGAGACTCCGTAGCTCCACCGTTTATAAAACATTCAGATGAGAAAAAAATTAAGTAAAAATGATTATTTCAAGTGAAAAATATACGACCTAGACCGGGAATCGAACCCAGAATTCCCTGGTGTATTTTTCCCTTGAAATAATCATTTAATCAATAATACTAGCTTGGTAAAATAATGTATAAGCGTTAAAATCAATAAATTAATATAAAAATGATTGATCTAAATTTATATTTTATGTTTAATTTAAATATATTTATTTAACTGTACAGTGTAAAAGCTTTCATTAAGAACAACTAAATTTAAAATTATCTCTTTAGACAATGTATTTTCTCATACATTTCTCTCACATATATTTTTCTATAGTAAGTTTCATATTTATAACATTTGTATATTGTCTGTTTTGATTTATTTTTTAATGTTTATCAATCCATGCAGTCTGTCTGTGTAGGCCTCTTTGTAAAAGTACTATCTAGGACAACCGTACAGTACCAACCCAATTTACAACAACACACAAACTGATAAACACTATGCATTGTATAGTTCGTAGTACTGTAGTGGCTACTGTCTTTGTAGTTGTCACTACATGCCAAACACTAAAAGTATTAACTTATTTTAAAAGCCGTAAGAATAATTGCTACATTTTTGATTTATGATAAACATTTACTACAAACTTAAAACCCTCCAGTTAATTTTTGTTTAAATTAAGTGTTTTTCAACACACTTTCACTGCAACAATCAATTTTTAATTGTATGGTAATTAACAAATTAAAAATTAATTTCAAGGAAATACATATCATGGTTTCCTCTTTATGTGTACCTTATTCTTATATTTTACCATGGATTTTATTAGGGATTAGAGACATTTTTAAAAGGAGAACTACTTTATGTGAATCTTGTGTACATACGTTGTTTCTATCTTCTAAACGAAAAGTATAGGTAGAATAAAGCACTAGTACTATCAAACAAAATCAATATTAAACTTTTATGAAGATATCTATTTTAAAGGCCTGAGATACCATAAAAATAAAACTGTGTGTACTACAACTAAAACAGGTGGACTGTTTTGATCAAATTTGTATTGTAAACTTATATTGGCAATAAAATATGCCGAAAAAAATGCTGGTTCAGGAGTTATCCAACAAAAAGGTTGAAACAAACCAAGAACCTTGACTTGAAGGTTCTTTGTCATAAAAAATTTGATGATGATACACAAGTAATATGAGGAAGGATAGGAATAAACCCTAATCACTGTAAAAAATATATTTACCTACATTAAAAGTAGTTTAGATTATTTGTTGAATTTATAAACAATAAATATTTCATATTAACTGTTAATATGAGTTAATATAAACATTAATAGTGAATACCTGTAATAGTTTAATAGTTTGACACCGCCATATGTTAAACAATCGTAAATTAATAACTTTAAAAATATTACTACAGCATAATGCTACTATTGTAATAGAACAAATATTGAGATTGGGTAATATAAATAGGGATGAACTAATATGTAGGCTAAACAAGGGTTGTGATAAAGGAAGACATTTTAAGTTTTATAGTCAACTCCCATCTCCTTTATTTGTTTATTTCCTCTCAGTCTAAACAGGAAGTGACATTCTTGCATTTATTGGTTCTACTCATTTTTATTCTCATAAAGTATATAATAGAGTTTATATTAGAACAGAATGAATATTCCATTCTGTGTAAATAGTGTTATATATTGTTGTGAATCTGTTTTAAAGTGTTATAGACGTTTAATTTATTTCATACATTTTTATTAATTTACCAGTTCAGTAAGTCTTCACTAATAAAGTGAAAATAAACAATTAACGCCATCTTTAAAAAAAAAGTAGATATTTAAATAGAATCCTAACTTGTTTTGCTTCTGCTATAAATTAGTTGTCAAATTTAATAATACATTTCATTAAAATTGAGCTTTTAATAACGATGGTCAAGGTTCATTTTTTATTTTGGCCAATTATTCCTAAACAATAATGTTAATAATATTGTACAGAGATTTGGGTCAGCATTTAGATTTGAATGAAATCGGTAAAAAATACATAAAATATTGACTTGAAACTCGGTACAAAAAATTGTAAAGCATGCTAACTAATATATAATACAGAGTAATATATAACTAATATATATATATACAGAGTGTTTTAGAACTCTTGTCAGATATTTTAGGGGATTGTTCCTGGGGTTGAAGTAAACACAGAATAAGTATTCATTTGTTTGAAATAGTTGTCTGTCTGTCCGCCATTTTGTTCTGTAAAAAAACATTACATTTTTGGAAATAAATTTTAGATATCAAGTCCAAATTTGGTATATATTTTTTTATGTGAGCTTTTATCAATTAACCAAACACCACAACCTTGTTTTGTATTATTTAAATAGCCATCGATAAGTAATGGTTCGGACGTGGTGGATATGTCTTATGGCCTCCACATTCCTCTGATTTCAACCCTTTAGTATTTTTTTATGGTCTTATGAAAGAATTAGTCTATATCAAGACTGCAGAGGAAGAGGATTACCTCGTTGCTAGAATTGCTGCCACACATGCAACTATACAAGATGAGGCCAATGTGTTTGTATGAGTGAGAGAGACTTTGATTAAAAGCTGCAGGTCATGTAATATGACATATAATTATGTTGGAGGGTAACATTTTCAACAAATTTTTTAATAACAATTTGCTGCTTTAGCGCCTTCAATTTTCACGCGATCTTCCGCATTGCATGAATGACGTATTTTGTAATGATTGACGCACGAGCAGTGGAAGTTTCCGCACGGCCAAGGTAATTGACACGCCCTACCCTGTGTTTTACTTAATTGCAGTCCAGTACTGTATTATGTACATTACAGTAACAGTACCATTAGTTAATGTGTCAGAGTGTAACAAGTGTCGATGGGTATCGGCATGAGCCAGTAGCGATTGCATGTGCGGCTTATCACCGCTCGTATCGGCCCCGCGGCCAACTTATCTCCGACTCCAGGAAATCGGGATTTTCTGAAACGGACCGGCTGTCTGCCACAATAGTCCGGATTTATGAGAGTCTACTGTACTACTATTTTTTCAAAAACAAAATGATTTAATATTATCAAAGTTTTAAAAGATAGATTATTGAAGAACAAGGCAACAAAATAAAACTTATTTTTAGATTCAATGTAGGCCTACCTGTATGGGTAGAGAAACATTTACATATCAAGTTTTAGTTAAAAAATGATTTCAAATTAAAAATATATTTATTTGGTTGATTTTATATTATTCTTCAACAAACTACATGTTCTTGACCAACAATTAAAATAAATCAATACTTTGTGAAAATTATTTATCAGCATTTTCTAAGAATTATATTAAATGCTGTAATACTCTCTTTTCTTTTAAAACTAATTCAGTAATACTGTCTAAAGGAATATATATATATATATATATATATATATATATATATATATAATTATAATCACTGATCATTTCTGAATAAATATTATGAAGAAAGACTATAGTATGTGATAAAACAATTGTGTGTCGATCGGTTTTCATGTCTAACACATTCTCCCTCTTGCTAAATCGCAAATCGATGAAGCTGAATTACAACTGGACCCTTATACTGGCCTAACACTAATTATTTAGTTCAATACTCGTAATTACCAAAAGTTTCTACATATTCTTTTGATCTACTGCGGTGAAGTAGTCATGTCAACAAGAAAAAAATCTTTGGTATATTTTGTTCTGACTTCAGTCTCAAACAAAACTTGATTTTCTCGGATTATTAACAAAATTCCTGCCTTTTCCTGAGTACTTAAAATTACTTGCTTTTTACAAATTTTCCATTTTATAGACACTCAGATATTTAAAACATCAAAATTCAGATTTCTCTCCAATTTCATAATTTTAAAATTAGATAACTTTGATATTACTTCTTCAAAACTGAGTAGAACTACAAAAAGTGGGGTGTAGTGTTTGTTTTAAACATTTCTTTATACTGTAAAAAATGAAGTTATTGTTTATATCAGATAACTATAAAAATCACAATAATTATGTTAAAACCCAGCTATAATGAGTGTTTAATTTGAATTATATGACAAAAATACATATTTAACCATATAATGCCACAGTTTCAAATTAAAATTATATAGTACTTTTGAAGAGTTGCGGAGTTGGAAATTTGCAAGTGTAAAGAGTTTATGCAAATTATCAAGACAATTTTTAGTATATTGTTGCAATTAAAAAAAAAAAAAAAAAAAAAAAAACTGTCTATCTTGCTACCTATTTTAATTACACACAACAGTGCACAATGTGATTTTTTTTTAAACAGTTAACAATATCAAAAAGTAATATTATATTCAAAGAACTTGTTCTTGAAAATAAAAAAAAAGGATATTTTTGGAGAGGGAGCGACTGTATGTTTCGTTTGGGACACTGGAGAAAAATTTGATAAAAGCAATTACAGAAAGACTCAAATTATGAATTAATAAGATTATATATTATGTGCATAATTAAGAGCTGTAAAAACACCCTAGATGATGATTTTGATCAAAAGTTTCTGATAAATTACTGTGGACGGAAATAATTGAAAAAAAAAAAATGTAAAAACACTTGCTTGATTTCAAACTCTTTGCGGCTTAGTAGTGTAAAAAACTCTGTACAGCTAAATTTATTTAATAATCATTGTTAAGTCTTCAAACTACTTATAAATACATTGCATACCTATATACAATAGTCAAGAATAGTCCTTTCAATCTAATTATTTTGTGATATGTTTTACTGCCATGAGCAGCGTCATCAAGTCACCTATTAACACTTATCTATATTAATACATTACACATCACACACATATATACATAAAAGACATACATTTTTTAACACATATACTGTGGATGTCAAGTCACTATAATAAAATAACAAAGAGCTTTGTGGTTTCATGTTGGCTGGTTGTTGATCTTTTGTGTAAATGTGTGTGATGTAAAATGCATAATATAGATAAATGTTAAATGATGATGTTTCCCATGGCAAAGAAACATGTCACCAAATAATTCAATTGAAAATAACTTGACTGTTTTATATAGGTATGTAATTAATTAATTTTTTATAATAAAAGGCTTGTTCTAATAAAAAAATAAAATAAAACATTTTCTCCAAGAACATTGCAATATGCTAGATGTTGAAGGATTATTATTTAGTTTAGGTAACAGGAAAGCTTAATTTGTACAAAACACTTATTTCAATCAAAAGTATGAACATTATCAAAGACTTAATGAATGATTTGGCCATCTCTTTTCAACAAAAGAAGAGAAATTGAAATTATAGATTTCTACTTACTGAACCCCATAAATTTGTTCCTCCTTGGTGGCAGATTCTACCAAGTATTGTGCATTGGTCATTTGAATTGGAGGGTGTAATTTTGTATGGATGTTCTAATAATAAATAATAACCTAAAGTTATTCAGTGTATTTTATTTAAAGATGAAGCAACATTTTTATAAATGATTGCATTGCTTATCATCATAACTGTATTTGACTATACTTACTGATTTCTCCAGCATTGAATGTGAGTTCATTATCTTCAACAGCTTCAAAATCATACAACGCTCTAACTTTCCGGGCCTCTGAAGAAGTATTTAGTGAGGCTGAGGGATAGAGACTTGTATTACCACCACTGCTAGCACCACCTTGAGATTTGGGGGACGGTTGCGTTTCCTTCAGGCTCAACTCTATGGCTGCAACAGAACATTTATTTTAAACATAATCGATGATTACCAGTATAAGATAAACTGTATTATTGAATTATACTGAATTATTAACTTTAGGATTATAGGTAACTGAAAGTAGACCTACATAAAAAGAAATATATACATATATATATATATATAGTATATATATATATATATATATATATATATATATATATATATACAAAATACTGATGGAGAGAATTTTTTGACTCCTCCCTGTATGTTAAAGGGTTTAAAAACAATTATTTTGAATAGTTTTGTAGGCAAAATTACAAGCAAGAGATTTTTAATTATTGTTAAGATGGATTAAAAAGTTTGTGAAAAGTGAATAAAATAAAAGCCAAATATAGCTTGGTAATTTAATTGAACAATAAGTAACAAAGTTATTATTTATCAATTAAAAAAACTATCTTGTTTATTTTGACAAGCCATATAAGTAATAAATAATTACTGAATAGGTTATATATTTGCGGTTTTCATCAAATTAGTTTTCTCAAGTATTCATTTTTATATTAAATTAAATTTTTTAAATGAGAAGATAATAATTTTGTTAATGTATTTACCTTTGGCAATATCATCGACTTCTTGTTGACTAGAAACAGCATTTGGATCTTTGGGTTGTACAGTCCGTGACTGAAAACACATCAAATTCTATTTACTCAGTCTGAAGTTTAAATCAATAAAACATATTTCAAATATTTTCTCATAATACTTTGAATTCCACTTCTTCAGTGAGTAGTTTAATGATAAAATATATTATGAATATTAAAAAAAAAAAACTATTTTAGTCACCACAGCTTTTTGTCTCACCTTGACAGGAACATCTGAAGTGAAATCCATTCCTTCTTGTTTTAATTTATTGTATAATGAAGGTATAAGACTCAACTGGGGATCGGTTTTAAAATCACCTTCTGCCCACTTTTTTAATAACAGCTTTAATTTTTCTGCGACTTTTGGTTGACTCCTTTGTAAAATTTTTCTTAATTCAGTTTCAAAATCTCTTGATGCTATTTCTAATTGAAAGTTTCTCCCGCAGTTATTTACACAAGCATCCAATAACTGAAAGCAGAAAGAATTATTATAAATTTTATAAATATTAGCTTAATTTTGATATATATATATATATATATATATATATATATATATATATATATATACAATTAGATATATTAAATTACATAAGTATAGTTCACTTTTTCTTTATTGTCATGATATTTTGTCTTAACTAGGTTCAGCAATATTAATATATCTGTTGTCTTGATCCCTGCCTTTCAAATGTGTATGAAAAATTTGCATACCCTTATTTAGAAACTATAAATATAGATTAAGACAGAGACCTGTCCCATAGCCTCTGAGGTGGGTTCAAGGCTTGCTATTTTACTACCATCAGAACAATAAAAAATAGAGAAAAATAGAAAACTGTACCCTTTGAAATTAGA
Source organism: Aphrophora alni (assembly GCA_963513935.1). Lineage (NCBI taxonomy): Eukaryota > Metazoa > Arthropoda > Insecta > Hemiptera > Aphrophoridae > Aphrophora > Aphrophora alni. Next base: position 41,544,390 of record OY740771.1, on the reverse strand, counting down.
ATAAGTATTAAGACTACTCTAAGTACGTTCTCAAAAGCTTCGTCTAAGCATACTTTTGTAAAATATTGAAAAATAAATAAATTTTAGTTCCATTTTCCAATAATTGTACATTATTTGTAATGTGACCTTTTCTCAACTAAAAATATGGCATCTTCAGGCTATAATATATACATAATGTTTAATATCCGCTAATCTCAAAATTTTGAAATCGTGCTATAAAAAAAATGTAAATTACAATAAAATAGATATTCAAATATGAATGGCTTTGGAGATATCAAATCATCATGAAAATAGTTTTAAAAATAAGGCTATAAAAACAAAAAATGGACAGATCTAAAAGGATACAGAGGAAATGGATGCCTACTAACATGATCTTTTAATCAACATCAAATAGTATATATTTTATTAGAATAACTCAATTTAAAATTAATGGTTAAACATAATTTGAATTGTTGACAGGCAGTCATAAATGGTATCTGATAAAATATAATTTTTTTTTATATAAATTACAATAGCAACTTGTATTAGTTTTGTTATTACCACAGTGTTAAAGGTAAAAATTGTACAGATCTTCTTTAAGAGGAATTCTACTTCTGCAACTGCCATTCTTGCACCAATTACTCAGTGTATGGAAATCATAATTTCACCGATTACAAGAATTGATGGAAAAAAATAATTAACCAACTTGTATTTCTCAAATTTTCTTCAGATTATTTTCATCTTTAGAAATATATTTTAGTTTATAATAACAACTTAATAATAGTTTGGGGTTTTGCAGTGCACTTCTTAATATTTTTATTAATTTCAGACTTCCTAAAAAAATATTCATAAAAAAAAAGTTGGGAACACTAGATCAGAAAATTTGTTAGAGTTCACCAATTATTCTTACAATCTGAATTGTTAAATTAAATTTCACATTCTTGTTAATTTGAGATTCAAACATTTCTTTACTTCTGAAACTACATTATTCTTAGACCATGTAAACAATAGGTCTTTTATTTCCTTCATCCGACAACTCACCACATAGTCTGACAACTAAAGCATATAGTAAAATTTTAAAATAGTAACTTTAATTTCTTTAATTTGTGTAAGCTTTAACAATTTGATGGTATTTATTAACAAATCTGAAATAAAATAACCGAAGACAAAGAAAATAATGGAAACCAGCCTGGCCTGTATTACTTATCAGTATAGCCAGGTTAACACACAAGAAAAGAAACAGGCTACAATAAAATAATTGAAGCTGAAGACAAAGTTTATTGCATTATATACCAATCGAGGCTGGAGCTCTAGGTCAGTAACCAATAACTGAAGCCATAGGTCAATATCAGAAAACAAGTGATACAAGTTCACCACTTAACAATGCTGTGAATAAAGGTGTTTGGCATGTGTCTATATCCATGAATAGTTACCACTACACAAGAATACTAAAATCTTATAATTATGCACACTCTCATGTCAATAACTCTAGAGGCCCTTAAAACTATATAAGTGAAGAAAATGAGATCACATTAAGAAGTCCTCTCTCTTTCTCTCTCTCCCTCCCCCCTCTCTCTCCTCCTCCTCTCTCTTTACTTCTTACAGTGAGTCACACTATCAGGCTTCCTATCTAACTTATGTAAATATCAATAAATTTACTTGGAAGGTTAATAGTCAAAATTACAATTTTTGAAATATTTCATTGTAGAGTGTTTACACCATGTAAATAAAAAAGTAAAATTGTAAATTTCGCTACATTATTTTTGTGGTCATCATCATGCTTCGTACAGTATACGATAATGACAAGACGAACAATATATTGAAATTAGCTTATATTATTCTTTAGGTAAAAACAATGTGACTATTTTTGTGAATATTTTTGAGTAGGTAAAATTAACTAACTTAAACCTGGGAATAATGACAAAGGCTATATATTTCTGAATTTTAATTTTCTTCTTCATAAAAATTGGTTATCGTTTTCCGCTTCATACCTTAGGACAAAATATTAGTTTTCTATGCTATGTAATGGGAACTAGAGAGATAGTTGAAGTTGTAGAGTTTCCATTAAAATCAAAGTAAACTTTCTTGTTAATTTAATTAAATTTTACAGAAATGCTGTGTAATGTAATGGCTTCTAGCTTACTGTGATAGCTTGCATAACAATATGAGGATCTTGGTTATTGAGACGTTTCACTATAGAGCGAAGACAATCTTTGGCGTGTTGTGTAGATGACCCAACTTTATCACAAATTTCCATAATCAAACTCCATTCTTCAGCTGTATTTTTTTCGTCTGTGGCTTTTTCTGCATCATACAAATTTTGAAAAAAATTATTTTTCACGCTACATATTAATTGAAAATAATTAAATAATTCAATAAATCGAACAAAAAATATATGCGTGCAAATTACAGAAATGGAACAATCGTAAGTAACCTACAATAAAAGAGCACTAATTCCCACAACAACGAAATATATTTGCATATAAATTGATTTACAGGGCTATTCAGTATTTCACAACTCTAAATTTATTCAAAATCCGTTGGGGTGTCTAGTTTTAGCAAAACAAATGAAGTTTGATCCAGGTAGTATCACAATATCCTATCAAATTTCATCACAATGAATTCTCGCAGAATATAGTTTAAAATGACTAATTTCTAGGTACAGAGTGTTGTGTGTTTTTGGTTCATGAAAAGAAACCTCCAAAAACAGTTCAATGTAATTTTCCTACCTGGGCAGTATAGTAAACTGATGCACCAATTAAATTGTTTCTGATGCCCTCGTACCTTGACCCTACTCCTAAAAAAACTATGCAATGACAGTCTTGTAATACGAGACTGTGAAACTGTCACTCCACAACAACCATTTGGGGCGTGTTACCATTGTATAACAAATTAATGATGCAGTATAATGGGTCATAATTGATATTGAGCAGAAATGTTTAATCAGATATGGAAACACGAGACATTCAAGGAAGGAAGTTTTTAGTAATGAGTCAACATTTCATGTGAGAAGTAAAGATGAACATTTACAACTCTAGGATCTGGGTCAGCGAAAAACCATGTGAATCTAAAGAGTGCATTCATGATAGCCTAAAAGTGAATATGTTTTATGCTCATGCCAAAGTTCAAGTGTATGGTCCGGTTCTTTTTCATTAAGAAAGCTATCGACAGTATTGCGAATTTAGATATACTTTAAAATTGTCTCATTCCATAGTTACACAAAGATAACTGTCAATTCCAGCAAGATGGTGTATACCAGCACCTAAGTTTGGGATTTCTTCAATAATTATGTTTTCTAGTCTGGTGAGTTGGTTACATAGGGCCAATTATACCAACTTGTTTCAATTTGTCACCACTTAATCAAGTGTTATGTAATGCTCTTATCTGCCAATCTTGCTGAGCTCAAAAGTTGAATCCCCACCATAGATACAGATGTGACATAATGCAGCTCATATTAACTAAAATTATATTTTATAAAAAGAAAAACTTGATTTATTTTGCTACAAAATGACACCTCAACCCATGTTTAGATATTCTGAATCAAATGCAATAATTTTTCAAAGTTGAAAAAGAGACCTACTTCTAGAATAACGCTAGAAGTAGTAACTTTATATCACCACATTTATTTAAATCAAACCCACTATACTTGTAAACTAAAACATTGTAGCTGATGCTATTCTTAAAAAAAAAAAAGAAGAAATTTACAGAGAGGGAGAAAAAACTAAACTTCAGATAGTTTAAATAATTAATTTTTAGGTTTAATGAAAGTAAAATAATTTATTTACTGTACACTAAATAATGCAAATTATTTTTCAGTAGACTTAGTAATACACTAAGCAATTTATTAACCTAAAACAAACACCCAAAATATATTTTTAATAGGCTTATTATTACATCATCTATTTCAGAGATTTTTAATTTAAAAATTATCATTCTAAATAACTATTCAGAAGATTTAAAATTATTTTTACAAAATAATAACATTTTACCTTACGTAGCAATTTATTATAATTTATTATTCAGTTTAAAAACTTGGTTAGTTAAAGTTAGACTAAAAACAGCTGATCATGACTAACTACAGTTCTTGTGATTCATGCCAAATGACTGGTTTAGCTTCCTGTTAGTAATGCAAGGTGTAATCTAAGCCTAACTCTTATTTTGATAACAACAGAGAAAAAAGATAACCTAAACTTTTATATCTTATTCTATTTTAAAAACTTCAAATTGGCTTCTATGAAATGATTTACATATTATACAATTAAAATCTCTCAGCTCAAATGGTACTGTCCTACCAATTTAAACCCAAACTCAAACACTTAACTAACTTTCAAGTAAGTGCAATGGCCGAACTGTTTACTGTAATGTAAACTGCTTGATTATTAATCACAAAATATTTTACTGTTGTAAAGCGACTGTTGGCTAATATAATTAGACTGTGGATTCTCCCTAGACCTATATACAATAATCATTAAGATCAGACTACTATAAAAATGTCTAATCAAAAATAGAACTATTTGTTTATCCTATAAAACTTATATTGACAGTTAACAACTACATTATCTACAATCGTATTTTCAAAAAATGATTCCATATCATATGAAAATGATATCATATGGAATCATTTTTTGAAAATACGATTGTAGATAATGTAGTTGTTAACTGTCAATATAAGTTTTATAGGATAAACAAATAGTTCTATTTTTGATTAAACATTTTTATAACTTAATTTTTATTTGAGTTGTAAAACAAAAATGTCGTCCGTCATTTTATGTTTTAAAGACCAATATAAATCAATCCTACATAAAAGAAATCAAAGTAAATTAGAAATCAGTGTCCTAAAAAAAGATATTGGAAATAAGTACGATTAAAAATAATAATAATAATAATATATATATATATATATATATATATATATATATATATATATATATGGAATCATATATTATATATATATATATATATGGAATCATTTTTTATATACATATATATCATTTATCTTTAAATGCTTCCTTATATTTTTATACCGTAAAATTAAATTATTATGTGAAAGTTACTTTTTCATTAAATAAATAATTTAGGTCAAGTATTTTATCACAGATATTCTAATTAGCCTACTTACATGCTTTATTTTAATTGTTAAAATAACTAATTTATTATTACACTAAATAGTTATATAGGACTATGAAATTCTAAACTTAACTTTATTAAATAAAAGGTTATGAACTATTATCTTAGTTCATTAAAAATAAAACAATTCCTTAAAGCTCTGCTCCACCTCGGGCATATTACAGTCATCATCCATAAGAATAATGTAACATTTTAGAAATTGTACTGAACTAAATTTTTACCTCACAATTATCATTTTATTTTAAAGATCACTTTAAAAATTAAGTGAAGAAGGATGTTTCCTTTTTTTAAAAACTAGCATACATTCTTTAGTTTTGGAAAAAAATGGGGCCAACATTTGTAAATCAAATTTCAATTTCGCTATTTTTGTGACTCAATGAATATTCTTAGCGAGGAAATTTAAAAAAAAAGAAAACATTTAGTGTTTTATAATCCATTAAGATAAATAATGCCTCTCTGCCTAATTTAAGACTCAAAGTATTAAATGAAGTAATGTACCCATACATTCAAGGATGCCTTCCGCATGGTTTGAAAGGGAACCATGAATATAAATTCTAGTAGTTATCTTACTTCGCTTTTGTCTTGGTTAAGGCGGCCCATGAAAGCTGTACATATGTGAAGAAGTTTCCACTCTCTATTCTCGTGTCAGTGACTCGACCCTGTTTGAATCTTGTAAATACACGAATATCACAGTTTCTTGAAAGGTTTGGGTTCGAAATTCATTATAGACAATAACTTCATTACTTGTCATCGTAGGGGGAGGGGGGTTAAGTACCATTACTTGCAGAATTGAAATTTACAGTGTTGACACACCATCATGAGGTAAAATTGAGGACGAATTCTTATTACGAAAGCTAGAATTATGTGTTGGGTACTTGATGTGGGTAACTCATAGCACCCGGTGAAAAGTCATCTAGTATGCATAGGCTCACAGTAGTCTGTTGCGACAAGAATTTATTTTATTTTAATTTTGGTTCTTAGGAAGTGGGTATTATTCCAACATCAAATATGTTAGTAAATTAAAATCAGAGTCATAAACTATGTACGAAAAATCATGATAAAAATAGTTTGACGCAAAAAAATTGAAATTTTAGAAAGGATTTTTATTTGGTTTTTAAGGGGCAGGTATTATTGAAAATGGGTATAAGTTGAATATGTTAGTCAATTTAAGATTAGCATCATAAAATCCATATTGCAAATCTGTTTCAATGAAATTGGTTGAAAAAACAGAAAGGTAAAATTAGTTGCCCATTTTTTAAGAGGCACCCATATAATATTTGAAGATCAACTATCTTGGTAAATATAATCAGTGTTACAAAAACACATGGAAAATAAGTGTGATTAAAATGAGTTGTAAAACAAAAATGTCGTCCGTCATTTTATGTTTTAAAGGCCAATATAAATCAATCCTACATAAAAGAAATCAAAGTAAATTAGAAATCAGTGTCCTAAAAAAAGATATTGGATATAAGTAAGATTAAAAATTTCTAATGTTTTTACCACTTATATTTGGGGTGGTGGGGGGGGGGATTGGGTATAAAAGTTATGCCTAAAAAGCAAAAATAATTTTAGAATCAGCATCCTATACATATAAAACAGTAAATAGGTTTGATTAAAATCGGTTAAGAAATAATATATATACACGTGTATGCATATATATTTTGGGCAGCCATGTTTTATGAGGCACATGTTAAAGTCCTACATAAAATTTGATAGTAAATTTCTAGTCAGAAAATGAAACATCATCACACACAGTAGTGTAAATTGGATTTATGGCACTGAATGAGTAATGAAATGCTGCACCCCTACTCCTTTTACACTTAACACGACTAAATTCACACCCATGCTCCCTTGTAAATTCACCTTCATAAATGCTTGAAACAATATAGTTAAATGATGATTTTTCCATCATAAATAAAAAAATGTGAATATATACTAAAAAGTTTTTTGTTTTGCAAAAAAGACTGTCCATATGATCATACTAACCTATAGGATGAGAACAGCTCATTTTAATAAAATTTTACAAAATTTGCAATCAAATTTATCATAAACACCGGTCATATATCTCCAAATTAGTCTTTAAAAATTGTATGAAGTGTGTAGGTTATAACAAAACCAATATAGCACACTGAGAATTTTGCTGTTCTCAAATAGTTTTTGAAAATATGAAAATGAACCCTGATGTCATTTTTGGAAACTCGTTGCTATACAATCACTACTTTCTCACTCATATGTAATATAGAGATTTTGTGGTCCCCAAGTACAAAAAAGTAGTAATTGGAATTATGTCTGTTTGTCGTATTTGCAATGGTTTACATCCCAAAAGCGTGGATTGAATTTAATCAAATTTGATATGTGGGCATTTTTGGTCATACTTCAGGATTTTGTTTGTTTGTTTGTTTCATAACTCAAAATCGGTAGCTTCCATAAGAAAAAACACAAAATTATGATTTTATCACAATCACCTCTAAAGATTTTCATCAAATTTTGTTCAAGTGAAAATCACCTCTAAGGATTCAAACTAAATGTATTTGTCACCATCTCTACAAAAATTTTGATTTGTGAGTTATCAAAAATCAGCCATGCTCTACCGATTTCGTTCAACTTTATGAAATATGAAAATTAATGGCGCAAATCTTTACCATTAAAAATGAACCTTGACCCTATGTTAACAAATATTTTTATGTTGAGGACGTGTTTATGGTACAAGCGAAGTAAGTTTTGGGCCTTATTTAACATATAGCTAGATACTTTTTCCAAGATGGTGTCCATGGTCACTTTTCACTATTTTATTGACAACTACCAAACTGACACTTTTGTGACGTTTATTTTTGATTAGTTTTTATTTGGTTTTGGGGATTGGAGAGGATAAAAAGTATGTGCACTGTATCTGATTGCACTGTTTAGTATTATTATTTTAATTTTAACAATATTTACAGCTTATTATTCGTTTTTACGTTTTCATAAATTTAATACCTATCAGTAAATGTATTAATCACTATTTAAAAACAAATAGAAATATATTTTTCAAAAGCTCAATTTATTTAGATGCCTAGTCTTTGTTCCGTCACAAATAAAATATATTGTAAATGATTTTAAATATTAAAACATATGAAAGATTGAACAACAATGCTTCAAAATTAGCTAAAAACAATATTATCTAAGCATAAAATATAGTCACACATATTTTTAATATATGGCTATAAGTGTCAAAACTGGTGTCATAAAGTATAAGAAGAACAAAATAATAATTACTGTAAACTTTATACATTAACAAAATTAATAGATTCTTAGTAGCACTCATTCTTTTGAGAGTGCATTGAGATGACAAATTTGTGTGGAGATTCAAGTGTGGGCGTACATGCGAGGCGGGGAACATATTAGTGCAGCTGAACTCTTTGAGATGTAGAATTAATGAGGCTGAACTGAAAGCACAATTTATCACAAGCCTGACGGAACAGCATATGCCAAGGGCTGCATGGTCAAAGTGAAGCTTAGCCTTAATATGAGGACTCTGGATATCAGGCGACCTCCAGTTTTAATTTGACTTACCTATGCATACGCCCCGCACGGGTACATAGTTTATTCCATTAGCTAACAAAGCTGACCTTGGGTAACTTACAAAAGACAACAGAGAGTGACAACTAAATGGAGTTGGAAACTGGGGTTTTACCTAACCTCGTGTAACCCACTTCCCAATAATCGCAGCAGGACCTAGGGACTCTTGGTAGCCGACCTAACATGCGATTGAAAAAGTGAGAGATGGAGTCGAACATCTTAATATTAGTAGAAATGATCTCAAGAGTTTTTCAGGAGCGCAGAAAAGACAAACTGAGGAGAGAAAATCTTTATTAGAGTGGGCAGTGGCAAAGGGGCTTCTTATAAAACCCAGAAGTAGGAAGTAGTAGGGATACCTGTGTGTCCAATAGGTGGGTTTGGAGACAACACTAGCAAAGATGGGATAGTTTTGGAAATTTTCATAGCAAATTACTATTATGAAGAGAGGTCCCTTCAGGTGGACTTGAAGGGATAGTATTGACCTTGGGAAAATCATGGGACTTATTACACGATTCTGTGGTTTGAGGCTTTACTTGCATAAGATAGGAATATACTACAGCGAAAACGTGCATAGACTAGATTAGATGCAGATTAGATGTGGAAACCACAGGCTACATAATCTATCATTGTGAGTCTCTTGCCAGCTAAAGACATAGGGTGTTTAGTTTTCAAACTACTGGTGAACTTAGTTGGACGAGCTAGTGAGTAGAGTACTAAAACTTGCAGAGAAGACTAATTTACTGATTTAGAATTAAAAGGCTTAATTGCACAATAGGTAAATGGTTGCAGTGCCAGAGACCGTTTAACCTCATTTTAATCTAAATCTTACACACCATGATTTCCAAGGTTCAAATCCTTGATCTTTGATCAAGAAGTAGGTTCAAATATCAGAACCACCATTATTTCTGTGCACATAACATTGGTACTTTCTAGTTCTTTGGTATTTTAGAGGAAGATATTTACTTAAAATAAATGGATATCAATTTGGTCAACAGAGATAATTTGAAATACTTTGGGTATTTTATTTTTCTAACCAACTTACATTTTTAGAATTTCTTATTTAAATGTAATAAACCAATACTGAATACAATTTCTTTACACCTGATTATAGGAATGAAAATGATTAGTTGTTATTTTTAATCTCATTTCTCAAACATCATCTAAATGCTCTTGTAAAGAAACTCTTTGGATAAAATAAATACTATATATAACTGCTTAGTATCAACATCACTTAATTCTTAATTCTCCTTTCCCACTACTACAGAATAACACAACCATATTGCAACCTCTTTACTCTCTTTAACCAATCCTTAACTAAAATTGACCTGATACTTTTGGTGGTTCAGATAATTTACCAAGAATCATTAAAATAGATAACTAATGAAAGATAATTAACATATTTGCATACAAAGACAAAGGTATATTGCTATCCTAATTTTTATTTAATATACTGCACACAACATTTCAATGAAACACTTAATAAATAAAATATTTTGGCTTCACAAAAGAACAACTTCATTTGGATTTAATCCATCAAAATCAACCAAGCCTCAATACATAATTATATTATAACCAACACAATGTACATATCTATGAAGGAAAATATTGCATTAGTCACTCTAAAATAATATTGAATCATGTTGTTTTTCTTTTACAAGGTTAGTTAAACAATAAAAGATACAAAAACTTAACTGTGAAAATGAATGCATTATTATGAAGACATGAGTACACAATATGTGTATAATGGAAGATCAAAGGTCATACCAGAGACTGCTCAGTGATAATTAGACAGCTAATTGATAGCTAGATGTGTGTTGAACATACAATATATATCTTGGCAACTTTGTTGTTGTTGGAGCACCCAACAGTAACACAAAATGTAATAATTGTCATTTTGTAAAGACTTTAATACTGTAGTTAGAAACTTCTGTTATATTTTGTAACTTGTCGTTGTGATTAAATTCAGACATCAAGTTCATAAAGATCTTTTATAATAAGACAATCAGTTTTCTTTATAATTTACTTAATTTACAGCATTTACTAATTACATCTTAATAAGTTATGAAGTAAAAATGAATTACAGAAACATTTGCAATCAGAACCGAACTTGATGGTTTTATTTAAACTAAGAGAGCATAGTACATAAGAAAGTTTCAAATGCTTGTCAAACATTGATAATATTTCAACACTCATATATACTTTTACTTTTAACATATAACATTTTACATATAACATTTTACTCATATATAGTTCATCAAATAACCACAGGCACAAAATTTTACAGCCAAAGTTGGATTAAGTAAAAATTGAAGTCATTTTCTAATATCAGATAACTATTTTCACTCTTGAATATTCTGTCTAGTACAAAATAAGTTTACAATTTTTTTTTTTTTAATCATCACTGAATGGTAGGAAATGACAAGAGTTACTTGGATATTGCTTGGAATTGGTTGTCATACTATAAGTTATTATCTAGTGAACCATCATAGGTTACACAAGTTTGATGGTGTTGCATTTTTCCATAAAACCTACAACCTACTTTGGTTTAATGAACATAGAATAAAGATTTTAAAATATTTAATTCAAATTTCATACACAGGGAGGTGAAGTAACAAAAATCAGATCTTAATTACATCTGCCTGCCAGTATACAAGAGTTACAAATATATTGCTTAGAATTGGATGTCATTCTATAACTGATTCTAATTCAAATTTCTTGTACAGACAAGTAAGAAAACAGGTAGGTAGATCTTAATTACAACTGCCATCTGCTGTAAAAGTCTCTAAGCACTTCTTTTCAACCATTAATTTGTTTTTCTTTTCTATTTCTAGTAAGTGTGGAAGATGTAGTTTTCTACAGAGCAAACAATTCACAGAGTATTTACAATTCACTAAAATTTAATTCAGAAAGAGGTAATTTTCAGATACTAGTAGGTAGACAGACAACTACTGAACTGTAATTTGTTGGATGCGGCTTTAATTGTTTTTTTTTTTTTGTTTTTATAGCATTATTTGTTTATGTGTTACATTATGAGAAAATTCGTACAGCATTTATTTTTATTGAAATTGTCAGCTTATAAATAATGCAGCATTAATTTATAGTACTGGTACATTATTTATAAAGGGTGACACACAGGAGATGGACGGTTTTGAACTGCGTAGTACTGAGAGTGTGGTGGTGGGAGGTGGTCATGGTGGGGATAGTTCTGCTCTACACAAGACACCATTTCATTTACTCAGTCACTATGGAGCAGTAGGACTTGCAACATCGATTGTTTGTCTATGACAGGTTTGTGAGAAGTCTATTACAGCTACACAGCGATTGTTTCGTGCACAGTTTAATGTCGGTCGACATCGAGCTGTTCCGAGCCGTAACACAATTCTCAGATGGGTGAAAAACTTCAGACTGACTGGAAACATACTGGATAAGAAGCATCCAGGCCCGAAACGCAGTGTAACAACACTGCGTTGTTGAAAATGTTGAAAGGGTAAGGGAAGTGGTAGTCACAAGCCCAGGACGGTCAGCCAGATGTCATGCTAGTGAGCTACGAATCAATCGTGAATCGGTTAGGACGAATTTTGCATAAATAATTAAAATTCCATCCCTACAAAATGCATATTGTGCAACAACTTAAGGCAACTTATTTTGCTGTACGCGAAGACTTTGCTTACAGAATGCAAGTGATTTTGGAATCGGATGAAAATACAATTTTATTAATGAACGATGAAGCTCATTTCCATTTAAACGGGACCATGAATAAAGAAAACCTACGTTACTGGGCTCCAGAGCATCCACACCTTATCCACCAGCGTCCTCTACACTCAGAAAAAGCTCTTGGCTCTGTTGGCATTATTGGACCTTATTTTTTTCGAAGAGAACAGGGCCACAGTTACTGTTAATTCGGCTCGATACATTCGTATGGTTGACACGTTCTTGAAACCAGAACTAAGAAGATGACGAATTCGCTTAAAACGTGTTTGGTTCCAGCAGGATGGGGCAACATCACACACCGCGAACACTTCAATGACAGTTCTTAGAAGCATGTTTTCTGGACAGATTATCTCACATTTTGGCAATGTTCATTGGCCTCCCGACTTATCAGTGTATGACTTTTTTCTGTGGGGGTATCTTAAGAGCTGTGTCTATAACCACAAACCACGAAATTTGGACAAGTTGAAGAATGCAATCATTCAAGAAATTGCTGCCATCCCTGCAGAGATGTTAGTCCCTGTGATGGAGGATTTTGAGAAGAGACTTGAGTCCTGCATTCGAAATGATGGACATCACCTTGACGACATTATTTTTCACAAATAACTGAAATGGCAGGTAATGAGCTTTGTTAACTAAAATGGAAAATAATGAGCTTTGATTTTGTGTAAATAAACATGCATTAATTTTAAAATTGGCTGAGTATTATTTCATTAAAAACCGTCCATCGTCCCGTGTGTCACCCTGTATATACAGCTACTTGTAGTTTTCAAATTGCTTTTCAACAGATGCTGTTTACTTATAATGTCAAAAATAAGAATTAAATAATTAATTTATTGACAATAACAAATAAAGAAACAACTCTAAACTTTGAAAATTATTTTGGACAACACAAAGGAACAACTAACACTACTATTATCACACAAATAGATGTAGGGCTATGTGATATCATAGAGGTGGTTTGTTACCAAAAATCATCTATCTTATTTTTTACACAGTTCCTAATTGACCATGGATTATATAGGCTACCATTGGAAACAGTTTAAAGTTGAAAATAGGTCATTGTTAAGTGAAGTTTATGGTAAAAACATAATTAATAAATAAAAATTTTGAGGGTAAAAAATCAAACACAAAAATCCAAAATGTGATTAGGGGCTTAAAATGGTCAAAAGATAACAAATTGAAGCTAAAACTTGTCTAGGCCTAATCATGAAACTAAAATCATGATTTTGATTTAAATCCAATTTAAAGGAAAGGGATTTTAATTAATAAAATTCTTTATTTGACAACAATCTGTAAAGAATTAAAAATATGTAAATATAATGTCTATAAGACAAATATCCAAAAATAAATAAGACAATAATAAATGAAAGAGTAGTAAAACTATTATTAAATAAATAATAAATTGCCTATTACATAAAATCTTGTTAAAATTATATTTAAAACCAACATAAATAGGCAATACTTGGTTATAACCTATCCCCAGTTTTCAAATGTAATATTTTAGATTCAAATAGATTCTTAGACTAGGTGTACTTCATTATGGGAACTAGAAGCCAACCTCTTATTATGGGACCTTTTATTATTTAATTAATATAAGTAGAGTATTGTATGTATCAATTAATCTTTATAGAGTGACCAAATGCTTTTCTGATATTTTTAATAATTACCACCAACAATGACTATTAGAAATTCAGGTCACAGTTTTATTGCCCACGATTATGTCAATCTTTGCCGAGTCCATTGCAAATAGGGATACAATTCCCTAACGATTTGTCTTTCTGCCGTTGTCAATGACTGACACAGATTGAATAAAAAAACTTTTCAGATAAAAGTAATACCAATCTAAGATTATTGTTACACAATAACACCTCCTTATTAAAAAAAGTTGGAAAATTTTCTCTCTGGCAGGGAGTCTGGAATACCAAAAAAACTTCTTTTTTATTTAATAGAAATGCTCATAATAAAATTATAACCAATTAGAACTGTATGTCTTTAAATAAAATCTGTAATTGCTTTTAAAATTTTACATCTCGTCAGGAAAAAATCTAGTTATCATACACATATTATGATCATAGACAAAATAGTCTAATCCTAAATCATATTGGTAAAATTTAATAAGGACAAATTTGTGATGTAAAACAAAGAAACAATATTATATTCTTTATAATCTTATATAAAAATATAAAGTTTATTCGCTTTTTACGAATTGCTGATATATATGTATTAGTTACCTTTATTAGTAGTAAGAGCACTTCTTTTTTTGTAAAAACCTTTATCTGGCATTATGGCTGAAGTTTTTCTTAATGAAATGAAAATCAATCATATTATGAACCCAACTAACAGATTCTTTAGAAACATTATATATGACCACCATTACGTAGACGATATAATCTGTTTATTCGATGGCACAAGGAGACAAATAGATTTATTTACGAAGTATTTGAACAACTTACACCCCCTATTAAAGTTCATATCTGAAATGGAGTCCGATAATAGCATCAACTACCTTGACTTAACAATATCCAGAATAAACAACAGACACACATTGAAAATTTATAGGAAACCATCTCAAACTGACCACACCATACATAATAGTTCCAATCACCCCTACTCGCACAAGATAGCCGCATACAACAGTTTCATTTATAGAGCACTTAATGTACCTATGAGCCAAAACGATTTCATGAACGAAATATCAATAATTAAACAAATAGCATATAAGAACGGCTTCGACTCTAAAATGGTAGATAAATTGATATTCAAACACAAAAAGAAAATCAACAATCGCAACATCAAATTTCAAAATAGAATTGATGACAATGATAAAAACTATATACCTATGGAATTTAACCGCATTCTAAACTGTCCCATCAACAACATATTCAGGAAACATAGATTCAATATCGCATACCGCACTTCCAACAACCTGGGCAACTTCCTTAACACCAATTCAAAAATAAAAAACGTTAACAAATATGACAATAGTGAAATCTATAAGCTCGAGTGTAACGACTGTGATAAAGTTTACATGAACTTTGCAACTAACCCCATCTACGACCTAATGTCTGATCTTTAAACAAACACAGATGACATTGATAATCCATTTTCAACCTTCACTTCAGTCTCCGTTCAGAAACACTGAATCTATGTCGCGGCCACGTCATTATAAAGTTTGTATCACATTTGACGAAGAGTTAACCTCAGATGGAGGTTTTATTTAAGTGTTAAGCCTACACCTGACGAAGCCGGCTGTGAACGGCGAAACAGTGGTGTAGTGTTTCTACAAAAAAAAGAGTTGCTCTGACTACTAATAAAGGTAACTAATATAAAGAAACAATGTTCGTTATAATGAGGGTTGAGATGTGTGAATAAGCAATAAAATGTGGATTAGTAGATGAAGAAAAAAAAAATTGTGAGCTCAAAATTTCAAGGTTAAAAATTAATTTCCGTACTGCTAAATATTATGTTTCATTTTCAGACTAAAAAGTTACTGTTTAAGAATATTAGAAAGTTATATTAGTTACTTGACAGCTATACGTCAACTTGAAAATTCCTATTATTGTAATGTCTACACAACTTGTATGTATATTTGGTACTTTGCATTTTCATGGTAAAAAAGGAGAACAGTGCATTAAAATTGTGTTTTTACTTTCAAGCTAAGATTTGAAGTAATTGAATCTTTAAAAAAAGTTTTTTAATGCCATAGTATGCTAGACAATTATCATTATATATAACAACTGATATTGTTTTTGAACAAATTAAATCAGTATCCTATAAGACAATTGAAAGGCGCTAGAATCATGAGAACCAGTGACTTATTGTGAGCTAAATATTCAAGCTATCTCATTTTGTATACATTTTTCAGCTATATTTTATAATAAATCATTAACTATATCACTCATTTGAATTTAAAAAATATTTTTGCAATCCAAATGCAAAGATAAAAGCAATTAGCTATAGTTAAGAGGCACTACTACACAAAAAATGATAGTAAAATAATAATGACTGAGAGATTTTAACAATCAACAGATGAAACTAAGGAAGGGATATAATAAAAATTATACTGTTATAATTTATATAGGTCTATTAATTAAAACAATTTTGCAATAATGTACAGCCGGTTGTTCATGTAGTGTTGTTTAAAGAAAAAAAAATTTATTAAACTACCATAGTTAAATAATTAATTGTAATAATAAAATAAAAAATTATAAATAATAATAATTATTATTATTATACTAACGTCACGTACAATCATCCGTGATCCACACATGACACTAACAAATACTAGACGCACATATTAATAACTAATAAAAGACAAAAACTTTTATGCAGCTAGCTATCCCAAGAACAAAGACCTCTTGTATTAAAATGTCCTAACCCCACCTTACTCACTTACTGTTGCTATAGCAACACCACAGTTAATAGTAGGGGTAGATTTCGCCTTTCTTCTCCAAAGACATGTATAGCAGGTTGCGGTCAAATAGGAGCTGAATTGCTGCAATGTTACTCACGTAAAAATAGTAATGTTACATTCAAAATAACGTTTCAATTATAATTTTATATTTAAAATAACGATGAATATATGTAACTTGATGGGGTGTAATAGGAAGTGATGCGCAATATATAGCCTCTCTTATCCAAGTGTCAACCTCACCTTCTCGCTGGTGCACCCTGTTTTAACTGACGAGGCTCTGACGACCGAATATGGCGGTATAACCATAACCCAATCCAAGGTGGAACAGCATATGCCGATGGATGGATGGCTGATGGGTAATCAGTCGCTAATATGCGAACTCTGGATACCAGGTGACCTCCAGTAGTACATAACCTTATCCAGTAAGAGGCTCTGCTGGATGGACTGTTTAACTCCTCCTTTACTCGTGGGAACAAAATGGACCCAAATAATAAAACAAAAATGAAAAATACGGAGGTGAACAAGCCCTCAAACCAAACACCCAAACCTGTGGCAGTGGAGGCGGGCGAAAGCAGCGCCTCAAAGCCAGAAGGTGGGGTTGAGAAATTGGTATGGAGTGCGTGCAGGTGGACCTCCACCATGCGAAGGCTGCTTCTGCCACCTTATGCAAAAAGTTTGCCCAAGGCACAAAAATGGTGGGACTAGTTCAGGAGCCCTGGATCAACGGGGGACGAATTTGTGGACTAAACACAAAAAACTGTAAGTTGATTTATGATCGATCTACCCTGGTACCGAGGGCGGCGATTCTGATCAACAAAACCATCAATGTAATGATTCTCTCAGAATTTACAGATGCTGATACAGTCACTGTATTGGCAGAGCTGAGTGTCCCTGGAGGTAAGAAGGAGGTAGTTTTGACCTCGGCATACTTTCCTGGAGAGGAGAAGGAGGCGCCACCAGAAACGGTGAAACGACTCATCAGCTACTGCGAAGCCAACAGGAAACACCTAATCCTGGGTGTCGATGCCAATGCCCACAATACCATCTGGGGGAGCACCAACACCAACGATCGAGGTGAGTTATTCTATGAATACTTACTTACTACTAACATGGTGGTGGCTAATAAGGGCAATCGCCCAACATTTATAAACTCTATTAGGCAGGAGGTACTCGACTTAACCTTAGTGTCTAGAGGGGTTTCAAAATTAATATGTGATTGGGAAGTGTCTGGGGAGGCTTCTTTCTCTGATCACTTCATGATCATGTTCAAAGTGGGGGCTTGTAGCGTGATTAACCAAACATATAGGGTTCCTAGCAAGACCGATTGGGTGGGATACAAAAGTTCCCTACAAAATGGTGTGAAGGATATACAACAAAAAATAAGATCCATAAACGACCTGGAGTGTACAGCTAACCTCACAACGGAGGCAATAATGAGGGCCTTTGAGGATAGCTGTCCTCTCAAAACCAAAAAAACTAACAGTAAAGTACCCTGTTGGAACAATGAGCTTAGTAAACTACGAAGCAAGGCCAGAAGGGAATTTAATAAAGCGAAGAGAACAAATAACTGGGGAGAGTACCGTAAGGCTCTTACTGAGTTTAATGTAACACTTCGTAAATCGAAGCGTAGCTCATGGAGGACCTTCTGTGAGAGTCTTAATGAAGCACCTGAAATTAGCAAATTGCAGAAGGCTCTTTCAAAGGGTACTCAAGTAAACATTGGTGCACTTAAACGTGAAGATGGCACCATAACATCAACCTTCCAGGAAACTGTGGAAGCTTTATTAACAAAACATTTTCCAGGTTGTATAGCACCTGGAGAAACAAGGGTGTACAATGGTTCCATAAGGAGTAGAGCAGAACTCAAGATGGACTGTCCCCATGGCAACAAGATTGTATCGCCTGAAAGGATTAAATGGGCCATAGGGTCCTTTAAACCTTTTAAGGCTCCAGGTCCTGATGGAGTGTTCCCGGCACTCATTCAGAGAGGGCAGGACATCTTAATCTCAATACTAATCAAAATGTTTAGATCCAGTTTGTTATATGGCCACGTTCCTCAAGTATGGAGGAAAGTAAAGGTCATATTTCTATACAAGGGAGGTGCAAAACCCCTAGACGACCCAAAGTCTTACCGTCCAATTAGTCTCTCATCGTTTATGCTTAAAACAATGGAGAAACTAGTGAACCAACAGATTAGAATGGAGGTTATAACAATTGCACCTCTTCATAAATACCAATTTGCCTACCAAAAAGGCAAATCAACAATATCGGCATTGCATCAACTTGTCAAGGCCATAGAGGAAACACATGAGTCAAAGGGGATAGCGCTATCAGTCTTTATGAACATAGAGGGCACCTTTGACAATGCTTCCTATGACTCAATGACACAGTCTCTCAGTAAAAGAGGGATTCACAACTTTATCATTCAATGGATAAATAACATGCTAATGGGTAGACATGTATCCACCAGCATTGGTAGCGCTACACATGAGGTAGGTACCACATGAGACTGCCCACAAGGGGGAGTTATCTCCCCACTGCTGTGGTCGCTGGTAGTGGATGAACTACTAAACGACCTGAGCAGGGCTGGGTTTCACGTTCTTGGTTATGCTGATGACATAACCATAACTGTGAGGGGCCAGCATGACTCCGTTATAGGGGAGAGAATGCAGAAAGCCATTAACATGACAAAAAACTGGTGTCTCAAAGAGGGCATGAATAAAAACCCATTAAAGACCACTATTGTTCCATTTACTAAACGAAGGAAATTAAATTTACCTAGCTTTCACCTAAGTGGAACCACCATTCCCCTCTCTAAGGAGGTAAACTACCTTGGGGTGACACTGGACCAAACGTTAACGTGGGAGAGTCACCTATCTAAGACGACCAACAAGGTCATTAAAACACTATGGTCGTGCCGCCAAATGGTTGGCAAAACGTGGGGTCAGAATCCCAGAGCTAATAACTGGATCTACAAGCAGGTCGTTAGACCCGCTATCCTCTATGCGTCAGCACTTTGGTGGAGGAAGGTAGACCAAAGTACCGCGCATGCAAAGTTGGCTAAAGTTCAAAGACTAGCATGTCTAAGCATCATAGGTGCCATGAAAACAACATCCACTGCCGCGATGGAGATCCTTCTAGGCTTGGATCCCCTACCGGTTGCAATTAAGGAGGAAGCTATGAAGCAGGTCCTCAAACTACATGAGGAATACCATTTCAAAGTAGGAAACCTCAAAGGACATCTGGAAATTCTCAGAGCCACTCCTTTATTGGATATGGCTGCTGCAAGTGACCAGATGAAAGTAAAAATGATCTTTGATCACAAATACAAAGTTCGCTTCCCCATTAGGGAAGACTGGACGGGAGGCACGGAATGTGTGCCAGCGGACTCCCAAAAATGGTTCACAGACGGATCCAAAATGAAAGGTGGTGTGGGGGCAGGAGTGGTGGGACCAAGTTCAAAAGACATGTGTCCCTCAGTGCTGACGCCACCATCTTTCAAGCAGAGGTACATGCCATCCATTTGGTGGCAAATCATCTGATCAATAAAAACCAATGCAAACAGAAAATTAGCATTATGTCGGATAGTCAAGCGGCATTAAAAGCACTTCAAAATAACAACTTGAGATCAAAGATGCTTCACGAGTGCCATCAGGCCCTAAACCAGCTGGCGGACAAGAATAAAGTTGAACTTGTCTGGGTGCCAGGGCATGAGGGAATAGCAGGCAACGAGGAAGCAGATCAGCAAGCTAAACTTGGTGCATCTAAACCCTTTACAGGGCCATTTCCTATGTATGGATTTGGCCCTAGGGATTACCAGGAGGTTATTACCAACTGGGCCAACAAAGTAATCAACAGAACCTGGAATACATTGCCGGGTCTAATACATTCCAAGAAGTTCCTTAGCCCTAATAAAAAGAGAGGGAAGGAAGTGCTAAACCTAAGCAGAAGAGAGCTAAAACTCCTCTGTGGTATACTAACAGGACATATCCATTGCAGGTACCACTTAAGTAAGATGGGCCTGGTGGACGATGATACTTGCAGGTACTGTGGTGAAGAGGTGGAACGCATGGAACACATCATCATGGAGTGCCCGGCCTTATGCCAAAAAAGACATAAATTTCTAGAATTTATCTTCATTTCGGAAGAAGAATTACTAAACCTCCCGACCAAGGGTTTGATCAATTTTGTCAAAGACATAGATCTCTCCTGAGTCCAACAAGAGGGGGGCACAAAAGATCGAATTAGGTCGCAGTGCAGGAGGCGCTTTTAAAACACTCTCCCCAGTCTTAATAATAATAATAATAATGTAACTTGATATGGTAGACTAATAGAAATGAATTTTAATTTTTTTGACATTAGTACTTGGGGTTCACAGCTAGCTTAGCAAGTTTAGAAAATACACCACTGATGAGAACCCTAGGTAGGCCGGTGTAGAACTTGTGCCACATAGGTTATTTAACACTGTATTACCTATTAACTTAAAGGTATAGTAAATAAACTAACATATTAATAAATTTATTGGTCCAACCATCCTCATGAATTTTGCATAATATACCTATATATATAGGTTAATGCTTTTTGGTACAAAAAAATCTATTAAAGATTGGGATAGGCCTAGTTTAAGCTCGGTTAAGTTTATATTAGGGCTATTATAAATGATAGTTGGTTATTCTGCCTGTAACAATATTCTGTCTAATTCCTACACATTTGTCTACTAGACTATTTATCCTTTATCAGTCTACTATTTATGTTCACAAATTGGGGACTTTCAGATTCAAGTTGGTTGCTCATCATTTTGCAACAACAAATTATACTTAATATGGTATAATTTCTTAAATTTTTAAGTTTAGGCAATATTGTTTCTTCTCAGGAGTTGGACTTTTTTCATTCTACTATCTCAAATTTTAGTTGGAATTTATACTTTGAATATTCATGTTTTTCTGTTGGGACTAATGAAATAACAGTAGGCCTATTAAAATTTTTTGTATTTATTTCTATTCTAATTATTAGATATGGTTATTTATTCTTTATTATGTTATATATATTACACATGTTATCTTTTCGTATTTATTCTGAAGTTCATAAAAACTATAAGCCTAGTTAATTTATTGAAATTGTTTTTTTATTAGTTAATCTCAGATGTGAAATGTCATTATTATTTAAAAATTATGTTAAATTTATTCAGTGGGCCCTAATTTGGAAGGTCTGAATGTGAACAGAAGTTGTGTGAAGATGATTTTATACTGTTGGAATAAATAAATTCATATATAATATGCCTAGCTATTGCAATTCAAACTTGTCTGGTTGTCATATCTATATCAACTGTCTACTATTGACATCTATATATTCATAGCTTATCTAACTCACCATAATTCCGACACTTGACCATTTCCAAACCAATAAGTTTTGTGGTAATTGTTTACTGTAACTGCAACCGGTCTATTTAGCAATTTTTTAAATCATGTTCTACATGCCTTATTTATAATTAATAAAATAGGTTTTCACCTTTTCAACTATTCTAGGTTAACGTCCATTAAGTGAATTATGCGTTAAAGTAGGTTTGTACAAGAATTTTTACTTTATACTAGGTCAAGTAAGGTACATAATATTGTATAAATTTAAAAAAAAGAAGATATTGTGTGTGCGTTCCCAAGCGGTCACCCATCTAAGTACTAAACACCCTCTATGTTGTTTGACTTCGGTGATTTATATATGCATTGAATTTCGTAGTTTTGAAATCGTGATTTTTCGGGGAAAAAGTTAGCTCCGGATTGAAAACTTATTTTATTATTAATAAATAAGTTACGAAAAACATGAACTTTTAAATCGCCAAAGAGACCGGTTGCAGTTACAGTAAACAATTACCAGCTTTGCATTTCAGTAGGATTTTCATTCCTTCACCCTTAAAGCCCTAATTTTTGCTAAATTAAGGAGGTCAAAGAGTAGAATATTATATAATAAAAATAATTATTAGTTTCCTGACGAACTAGAGGAAGTGAATGTTAGGCTATATACCCAAATCGATTTGTAGTCTTTGCCAAGAAGTCAATGTCCTAGACCTACTAATATTATCCTAGTTGCAACAAACTAGGTCTATTTTAGGAGCTAAACACACAAAATTATTAATTTGATTTAGGTTTACATAGGAGGAAGGAGAGAAATTTAAAACTACTCTAAAATTTATGTATATCATTGGGACCTATCAGAGTACTCTTAAACTAAAATTTATTACCAATGATAACAATAATTTTTAATATTTGACATTCTCCAAAAAACTATTTAAATTTTAATGTAAAGAATAACAAACTGGAAGGGCCAAGAAATCGATCAAATATGACAGATTAAATTATGTCAAACTAGGAAACCAGCTGTTAATGGAATGACAGAACGAAATTAGGCCTACTCACCACATATTAATAATTATTGAAAAATCATTTACAAAACATTGTCTAATCACAATATGAATACATTACCAACATCGGCGTCAAATGGAGATGATGTTGAAAAAAGACCCATTTTCAAATACAGGTATAGGAAACAATGTAATTATTAACACTTAGAAGTAACATACACAATAGTAATTTTTGTCGACCATATAAGTCTGTTTTCCAATCAACCTACAAAACTTGCCATTTTATCACCACTGCTTTCTTAATCAAATTCATCATATTTTTGGCTTCTGTTCCAAAACTTTGAAACCACAACAAAAGAACCTGGGATACAATTATTATTATAAACTTATACTGTATAATAATTTTCAAGATCAACACAAATATATTTGTTTTATATCACTATATTATACTTTAATTTGATACATCTAGACAAAACATAGAAATAAAAGGCTTGTGGCTATCGGTGTGAGGAACGCTTTTAAATCTGCTGTGTGGGGAAAATATCCAACCCTTACATCAAAAAGTATACCACAGAACCTTTGTACAGTAATAGGATAGATAAATTTTTTACACAGAAAGTCAATGTACATTAGAGAAGAGGAGGACGTGTGTAGTTCCGCTAGGATCAGGCCACTACTATGAAACATGTTGTATGATGGACTTCTCAAGTTGAAACTTCCTGGTGACACTTCCATTGTGGGTTTTGGTGATGATGCTATTGTCCTCTGTGCTTCCAATAGCGTGGATAAACTGGAGACTGGAGGTGAGAGTTGACGAGAGTTTATGGCTTGTTAACAGTTGGCTGGTGAGTAGATGCCGGGCAGTGCTATTTGTCTCACTAAAAGGGATTTTAGATTAAGAAATATCTACATAGGCGGAACACAAATTATCTGGAAGAAACAAATGACATATCTAGTAGTTATAGAGTTGAAACATAAACTCAACTTTGGTACACACATTACTATAATGATGATGAAAGCATTTCAAGAAGGCGTTAATTTGTATAAATTATTGCCAAACATATCAGGGCCAAAAAGTCAAGAGGAGGGTACTAGCAAGCGTGGTCCACTAAAAAATGTTGTAAATTTCCCTAGTTTGAGCTAAGGGACTTTAAAAAAAGAGGTAAGTAGTAAGCTGTCGTCGGCACAGAGGTCCGCACCACTTAAAATTGTCTCGACGCACATTCTTTATCAGAAGGATATTTTTGTCTTGCTAGGGGAGAATTAGAGCAGCGGCAAAAGCAGGCTTTATGAACGAAACACTAAGAGACACGCTAGGAAGAGAAATCTGTTGGCTAAAAAAAAAACATGGCAAAATGAATTTATGCAGGCTATGACTAGACATGAGTGCTTCAACCCATATCTCAAGCGATTCAAGTTAAGCATCACTTCTGTATGTTCATAAGACTGCGTATGCCAAATTAATGACGCTATCCACACGATTTTTGAGTATTACAAAAAAAAAAGAGTTGGATTCATATTTTAAATCATTTGGGTACGGCTGTTTAGCCCGCACCAAGAGAGAGAACCATGATTATTCAGTCTACACCTGAAACTGATGTGTTAAAACTTCAGAATCAGCCTTTGTCTGGTCTTCCTTTCTTGTGTCAACACATTCATAATTCTTCATCTTTTTAAGAATTACTTCAGTTGCGGTCACTTTCAGAATCTCTTTCTTAAGAATCTTTCTATCGCCTTCCAGATCTCTTCTTTTTCTAGCAATGCATTCTTAAAACTATGCATGTCTTCAACCTTGAGCATGCACTTTGCTTCCTCTCTCAGTTTCTTTCTGCCTTCTTCCCATCTAGCACAAAGAAAGAGCGAATGGTCGACCGTATTTAAGTTTCCGTGGTACACAAATCCTGGATTATTGCTGATGCGGAATCTATGTAGGGAATACCCAAATTCACCATATCCCGTAAAAGACCTGTGGTATATAATGTCCATCTCTCTAAATTGCTGTAAAATACATTTCTTCAAATCCAGGATTTTTTTTAAATTCATATTCCGGTCCCCATCTTTTTTCTCACCATTTTTCTTCCTACAACCTGCCTATTTACTTCAACTAATCGAAGCACCTCCAAAGAAAACAACCGCATCATTTTAGTATATTGTACGATAGGTCCCAATGTCTAGCTCTGGAGTATCTATATCATTTTCTATGTCTTATGAATGTGAATGTAAGGGCGTCCTTCCAGATAACAGACCCGTAGAGAAGTATCATAAGTATGGAGCATTCATAAGGGTTCTTGCTGGGTTTAAGGCTAGCTACGTTACCCATTAAAGCCTTAACTGTCTTCTCTATTATGAACACTTTCTTTTATATAAATTGTCATTGCCATCTTGCCGTCGAACACTACTCCTAGGTATTTCAGACACTCCTGCTAGTGGATGTCCACTCCATTCACATTTGTGCAGATCTTCCAAACACTTAAAACACAAGACCTCATTGCCAGCGCTAGAAACCCAAGTTCAGTCTTCTCAGATCTTGTTTTTCATTCTTTGAGCCTCATACACTCTTTGGGCTCATCCCTGTTTTCTCTGTAGAACATCATCATATCCTATGAGTTGCATATTTTTGGGACATACAACACTTAGGACATAGTCATAATAAATGTTCAACAGAAGTGAACGCCTCAGGTCATGTGCAATTTTTACCGGTCACTATAGTCCATATAGCTCAAGATGACCCTGTTGAGGTATTTTAGAACATTTTTTCTCCTATATAACTCTTCCATAATATCCTTCTGTGCTTCGCTTTTAAAGGGGGTATTTATGGCTTTTATTCGTTATTTATGTCTGGTGTAGCCGAGCCGACAGCAGAGAGCGTCTTATATCTACATATAAGATAGTTATCTTATAACTTCGAAAAAATTTAAGCAGCAGACCTCAATGATAGATTGACTTCTCTTAAAATCAAGTGTAGATTAGATTGCTAGCCATTATCATTTACCGTCTTTTATATTATTTCCTTCAAGAATTCTCTCATATAGTTTACCAATCTAATTCAATATGGATATTGGTCTGTAGGTGCTCGCTACAACCTTCCTTTTTACCTTTTCATTTAATACGAGCTTTGCATAGAAAGTATCCTATGTACTGTCCAGTACTCTGGTATAACTTATTGTATGAATAAGGACAATTTGCTTGACAATTATAGGCAGAATATTGTCGGGTCCTGGGGATTTCTCTATCTTTGTTCTCTTCTCAGCTACCAAAACTTCATCCTCTTTGAAGGGGATTATCTCGTATGTTCTCACTGACGAATATTCTCTGTAGATATGCTCCTCGTGCAGAATCAAGTTCATAACAATTTTCACGATTTCATAATCCGTTATCTTGTGTTTTGGAAAGGTTTTCAGTTTTTCACAATACACTTTATAGGTGAGGTCTTACACAACCCTGTCAAGCTTTTGGCACAGATCCCTCCAGATCTTGTAATGTCCCTTTTTATTTTGGAACATAACACACTTCGTAGCCTCATATATTTCACTCTATTACTTACTGTACCTTAACATATAGCTGAAGTGTTTCTATTATCCCTAGGCTCTCAGACAGTGTCCTGACAACCTCTGTATCGGAGTTCCACCTGTAAACACACTTTCTACCTTTACTAGTTCCGCTACAAGGAAATGTTTTAACCCCATGAGCAGTAATATTTTCCAGTGGTCAATTCAATGCAGTATGGATAAATTTACTCCAAAATTTTCGTCAGAATCCTCTTTAAGAGGATTTCTGGCCACACCTTCCACCATTTTGGCGATTAAGGACCGTCTAATTTCGTTTTGGAAATAATGGTTGACTGTATTCGGAATCTTTTATCATCATGATCGTTCAAGTTCTCGTTTCTCAAACCTTCCATCCTTCAACTGTATTCTCCAAACTATCTGAACAAGCCGTGATATTTATGTATGATAAGTTATCCCCTTTTCTACAAGTAGGCTTCCGTCCAGTATACATCATACAATATTATGAGATTTGTCTCGTCCAACCACTCTGTTTGAATGACACCTCGATGGTCCTCATGGAGAGCCTCAACCATCATTATTCTTGGCGTTGAAGTCGTCTGCCACTATCGACGGCTTCAGGAAAAGACGTCGTCTAATCTAAGCCATAATTTCATTAGTGTTTGTGTGTAAAATTATTGTTGTGTAGACAGACGTGGGTCATTGGATTCTGACCTCCAGTTAAGTACAGTGGAAAGTTTATGTTTAATGATAAATTAAGGATAGGAAAGTTTAATACAGTTTGCATAGTTTGTTTGTTTTTGTTATTGTAAATAATGATGATTGTGAAGTATAAACCTATGGCAATATTGTAGTCGCCAATTTGAATATGAAATGAATATTGTTGTGGTTTCTTATAAAAACGATTAAATGATTATTTGAGTGGAGAGTTTTGAAATATTCTTTATGCAATTACCAATTAATTGTCCTGGTTGGTCCTTTAAGAAGAAAATAAAAGGCACTGAACACACGTTCAATGGTGTTTAGAATAATTAATGAAAATAAATGATCTCTTTACCACAAACTATCAACTCAGCATTTATGTCCAGGATATGGTCTACATTGTTTGGTGTGCTGCAAATTCGTTGAATACTAAATTTTAGCTTTATAAGAACAAATTTATTTATCGACGAGGAACATTTCACTAGGGATGGTGGCAACATTTTATGCAACGAACACACTTGGGTAAAAATGAAACCCAATTCAAGGGTAAACAAATGCAACTTTCAAAACAGATTTAGTGGACTGTGTTATTTGGCTTAATTCACAATCAGTTGATCGGAATATTAATTTACTCTGGACGCTTAACTTATGAAGTCGATTTACAATTTCTTCAAGAAGAATTTATGCAGTTACTGGAATGGCAGTTAATTTATGCAGTTAATGGCTGAAAGAAGTGGAGTCATTCTGTCTCAATTTAACATAATGGATTTTGAATGGTTTTGAAAACAAATTTATATCTTAACCTCTGTTGTGTTGTATATCAAAGAAAAGAGCATTAAAAATGGTACAAAATAACACCTCTCTCGTTTCTCTATCTTATTAGGAGAGCTGCAATCACTATTTAAAAATATACGGATCATGTGATTTTGATCAATTTTTGGGAACTTTAAGTAGTCATATTTTTTAATGGGTTGATATATAAAGATGAAATTTGGTACCGTATTTTTTAAAAAAAATGCATATAGAGAATACCTATGTTTCAAATTTTATTTAAATCTAAAAGGTGAAAAGTGTATTAAAATTGTGTTGAGTTGACATGGAATATGACCCAATGGTTTTCAAATATACAGATCAACTTGTTACACTAAAGGAAGAATTGTTTTGGACTCAACATTAATAAGATGTCGAAAATAAAAGACACAACATTAAAGTCACAAAATTTGTATTTTTTTCTTCTATATATATTTATATTTCTTCATAAGTATTGTTGTTATGGTACAAAATTAAACTGTAACAAACTTCATTAGAAATATCACTTCACTTTAATAATACTAAATCAAGTGTCTTTGGTAAGATGAAAATAATGCTAAGATTACATATTGTTTACAATTGATTTAACTCCAAAAAGTTTACTTAGATTTTCAGGTTGAATCATGTTTGGAATGGGATTACTTCTTACATTTTCTTAGAATAATTTCATGATCATTTTACAGTCGAACTTGGATAATTCGACCTTCTATAATTCGAAAACATCTTTAATTTTAATATTTTGTTTAGTCCCTAGCATTTTGTGTAATTTGAACTCTCAGAGCAGTACTAATGTAGTATATTTTGTAATGTCGATTAAATCCCATCCTCAACCTTCCTCTTTTTGACTTTCACACCTCTCGAGTGTGCCTTGTGTGAACATGTTGATACTTAAGCCTAAGACATACAAATCATTAACTTTGGCCAAAAAGGTAGCGGTGATTAAAAAGTGGAAAAGGGAATAAAGAAGAAATTTGAGATAACTATGGATTTTGGCATACCCTATAACACATTATCGACATACTTGAAAAATAAAGAGAACATTATGAACAGTGAGAGTGCAAAAGGCTAGAATAGGACAAGAGAACCAGACAACCAGATATAGACAGCTGTCTTGAAATGGTTCAAGCAGGCATGCCATAAGAAAGTTCCAGTAAGTGGCATTCTTTTACGGGAAAAAGCTGAACAAATTGCTTCTGAATTGGGAAAATATACTTTTTTAAAGGCAGCACAGAGTGGCTAGATGGTTTCAAGGAGCGAAACAAAATTTCTTTCAAATCTGTTTGTAGTGAGAGTGGTGCTATTAATAAATGTGAAGATCAACAATGGAAGACAGATTTGCAGGAGATGATTGTGGACAGAGAACCTAGACATATTCAACGTTGATGAGAACTGGGGTTTTTTTTTCAAGTGTACCCCAATAAAACACTTTCATTCAAAGGTGAAAAGTGTCATGGAGGAAAGCTTAGTAAAGGAAGCTGCTGGTTGGAGCAAATATGGATGATTCAGAAAACTTCTTTTATTATTGATTGGGAAATCCGCAAACCTTCGATGTTTTAAAAATGGTAAATCAAAATCAGTTGAATACATCTCTAGTGGAAGAGCTTGGATGACAAGTGCAATTTTTGAAGAATGGCTATTAAAAATTGTTAAAAAGTATGGAAAACAAAACCAAAAACTCATTCTCTTGACTGATAACTGCACTGCTCATAACACTATTCCAACTAAAGAAAATGTACAAGTGGTTTATTTACCACCAAACACTATGGACCAGAGGATCATAAAAAAATCTCAAACAATTGTTGGTTGAGAATATTCTCACACATGACACCAATGCACTTAATATTTTTCAGAGATCATGAATGTGTAAGCAAGCTTGGGATGCAGTGACAGGAGAGAGGCAAGAATTGTTTTTAAAAAGCTGGTTTTGTGTTGAAATAAGAAAGTCTACCCTACGAAATTGTAGATGAAGGAGCTCCAGTTGACAGCTGGGAAGTGATTGTAACAGATCCTATCATATATGAAGAATTCGTCAAAGACATTCCAGCATGTGGCGAGCTCACGATGTGGACATAATCACCGAGGTCACTAACAATAACAGCCAGGCTGCAGACGACACATCTGAAGATGAAGAAATTGAACCTGACAACCAGGAACGACCGATCCCGAGTCCGGCAGCTGCATCAAACTACATCTACCAACCCAGGGCATTTTATAAAAGCCAAAAAATGCGAATGATTAAAATTTTCAAACAATAAATCATTTAGATTGTCAAATTATAAGTGAAAGGATTAAATCAGGAAAACAATCGATGATTTATGACTTTTTCAAGTAGGCCTAAAAAACAAGTACAGTAAATATAATTTCTGTAATATGTACAGTAATTCTGGACTAAATTTGACTTTTTTTTTACACGTAAGTAAATAACTTTCTAGGGTACATGTTTTGACACTCATTTTGTTTAAAAAAATAAACTTTATTGTTAAAATATGAAATATATTTATTTATTTTTAACATTAGTTTGGTTAATTCGAATTTGTTTAATGGTCCCTAGAGGTTAGAATTATCCAAGTTCGACTGTATCTTCAAATGATTTACATACATGAAATTAAAATAAAATGAACTAGTAGCAATACATAAACAAGAATTATTGGGGCACTCTTTACTAATAGAATTAAAATACACTATATCACTTTTGAGAAAGCAGTGGACAATGGTTTACAAAACAATTTTAGACTTTAAAAATATGGCAAACATCTTATCATATTTAAATATATATACCTCAGTCTTTTTCAATGGTTACTTATGGTCCCCCACTTCGGTTGTTATGTAATATGATTACTTAAAAGAATGAAATTAATTCATACAGTTTCCTTAGATATTAATTAGTTTTAAAAGTTTATATTTTTGTATTTGAGGTGCAAATCGGATAAAAAAAAAAAAAATGTTAAAGTCAAAATCACTTTG
Source organism: Aphrophora alni (assembly GCA_963513935.1). Classification (NCBI taxonomy): domain Eukaryota; kingdom Metazoa; phylum Arthropoda; class Insecta; order Hemiptera; family Aphrophoridae; genus Aphrophora; species Aphrophora alni. The sequence goes on along the minus strand of OY740771.1, from coordinate 41,513,264 downwards.
AATTACAATAAGAATTGTTGTAGGAATAAAAAAATTAAAAAAATCAAATTTACATTGCCATTTTAAAATTTGTATGAAGAAAAATTTTAAGAGCATGATTCCAGATTTGTACATCAACATTATCATGCCATTGCACAGTTTTTATGTTTAATTTGTGCTAACCATATAAAAATATTCAAGTTTATTGTTTAAAAAAAATAAAACAATAAAGATGAAGTTCAAAATTCAGACTTTGTAATGCATGACTACACCAAAAGTGAAAAATATGCAAGAATATGATGTAGAGACTCTACATCTGGATATCATCAGATTATTTTCTTTTTTTCTTCTTTTTTTTTGGTCTTGGTAAGGTGTGAAATTAAAACTTTTTTTTTTTTAACTGAGTGTTTGGTATCTTAGCTTTGATATGTAATAAAGCTGTGGGTCATAGGTATAATTTTAAAGAATACAAAAACAGTTATTATATAAAACACAATTAAATCAGAGTTAAGTTGATAAAGACATGTGTTTGATGCGGAGAGGTTTCTCTGATTGAAGAATCAAACCTGGGATAATTCTGTCTTTTCTTCACTCTGTCATGAATGTTTCTGTTTTCATTAGTCATATGGGTATGGGGACATTAAGGGAAAAATATAAAACATGGTACATGGCACCTAACAACAAAGTTTACTTTAGCAACTACAATATAATATAATTTTAATAATTATACAATAATATATTTTTTTAATGAGCAACCACCAGGACGAGGAATGACACAAGTGAAGCAACTGAAGGCTATAAATGTCTATGAAGATCTATTGTTTATAAGAATTTGTAAGTACAAATCTATAGCTTTAAATAGTAATTATATTAATGTGATAACAAGATTTTTAGTGTGTGAGATGTTGTATTGTAAAAAAAGTAATCTTACTTTGTTGATAACTACTGCAGAAATTAAAGTATGTGACAAAGCTATGTCGATAGCCAGTTCTAGGGTTAAAACTCGGTTTCAGAAAGTTTTATCATTGTTAATCTATTGCACTACTAATGCTCAAACATTGTGTCTTTTTGTAAATATACGTTAAATAATATTATTTAGAGATTTTATTTATGTTTAATAAAATTCTGAGGAAGCATAGCCTCTCCTACTCTGACCAACCACCACTGGATTAAAACTGCCCTTCAAAACTTTTTTAGTTGTAGATAATGTGTCAATACACCCTGATGAACTATCGTGTGAGGAAGACATTTGATTTTTTTATTACCTTACATTTATATATCTATGGACCGAAGCATTATTGAATATTTACATAAATTTCAGAGATAAAACATAAACAAAACTAAGACCAAGATCCAAACATAAACTACTATCTGAAATTTTGAATAAAATTGAAATGACAATTGAGGATTTTGCTTACAAATCACTAAATATCAATGGTGTGATCTACATGTTGCGTATTAGTATTAATGACAAATTTGTGATATTGAAAACAAAAAATGAAATTTCTTATAGGGAGATGGCGTGTTGATGAAACACAACTTTAACTTAATATATCCACCACTCAAGGACTCACTAAAGCGAGTAAGCGAGTACGGGTGTAGGACTGTGTTGGGTTTCCCCCCTCATCAAAGCTGTAGAGAATGTTTATTTACAACTAACTCGATAGTTAGACAAGTATAGGACTCGCAGCTGCTTATACAGCTTAAGAACAGGTGGTATGCTCAACGAGTACTTGGTCATGGAACTTTAGTCGCGGGTAAGATTCATCTCTTTTAACTTTTCTATCAGCTCTCTCTTGACCCAACTCCCCTTCTCTTTGACGCTTATTCAAAGACAAAGGGTCTTTATTTGATGTTCTTTTCTTTATAAGGGATGATGATCAGGTTTTTAGCCTTTAAAAAAACACATACTAATTTCCATTTTTCTTAGTCACTTGATTAAATAATAACTGGCTGTAAGGTGTCACTTATCATTAATGTTTCATATTATTGATATCATAATCAAGAGCAGATAGAAATATTGTGTACACAAATGTACAGTGGTAAATAAAAACTGGTAACAATTATTTCAGTAGTATTGTTGAAAAGAATCTTGATATATATATATATATATATATATATATATATATATATATATATCAAATTACACAGATACTGGTAATATTTTTGTAAATGCCCAACTGTTATGATGTTTACAACTTATTAGTATATGAACTAAATACAGTTTAACATACATTTGAAATCAATAAGTTACAACCCCATTAAGACAGAAGTTGAAGATGGTGGAGTCTGAACAGGAGCACAAGCTTGTCTTACACTCATCTCCCATGTATCTAGTAATTGTGATATTGAGAATCTACCAGGTAACTTGCGTACGCGAGATTCCAAAGCAACTTGTACTGTTGCTAAAAACCTTGTAGCGCTGTATTCATGTGGGGAAAGATGACACTTTGGTGGACTACGAGGGTAGTCTTCAGGTACAGACAATGATACAGGAGGTACACATGGTAAGTGACGATCATCCAGACAACAGAGTAGCTTGACACAACGAGAGCCAACTTGTTGTGTCGGGTCCAGACTCACCTGTGAATAACAGAGTTTTGATTAGAAGGGATGGTTACCTCTTAAACTTAAAATGTGAGAATATAATATAATATATATTATATTATATTTTTAAAAATAAAGATTATAATTAGACCTTCATCATTAACAAATATTTAAACCATCATCACCCAAGTGATTGATTAAACCATCAATATTTAAACAAGTGTACACAGATAAAAAATTGTATTAATGTAACAACTAAATTCATTCTACCAAGATTGTTTATTTAAATTAAATTATCTTTATTTCTGCTCGTCTACCATCTTCTGTATTATGTACTTAAATTACCGGTTTCAACAGACAAGTATTGTCATAATCAGATTTATACATTTATAAAACATATATATATATATATATATATAGGTTAGAATTTAATAGGGCAAATAGCCTATTAGATTGGTTAGATTTTGTATGGACAGGAGACAGGCTTACCTTGGAAAATGGTCCTCGGTATTACCTAATAGTACATAAGTAAGAAAACACACACAAAAAAAAGATCTGACTCAGTCTTCTTCTTAACTCTACTGATTGAGAAAGTTAACAGTGTTTATGAAATATTTTAAAACTATAGTGTTTTATTGTGTGTGTTTTCTTACTATGTACTATTAGGTAATACCAAGGACCATTTTCCAAGGTAAGCCTGTCTCTGTCTCCTGTCCATACAAAATCTAACCAATCATTATATATATATATATATATATATATATATATATATATATATATATATATATATATTATAGTAAAACTTTTCTTGAGTTATTTTTATTTAAATAAATTATAAATAAAAAATTATTTAAATCATTATGTTCTTTAATGGCACAATAAAAAAAATATTCAATATAAAAAAAATAAATGTTTTTTTATATTTTTTACAAATCTATAATCAATTTTTCTTTTCAAAATTACTATTGTCTATCTCGGGGTCAGGTTGGTGCCGGTCTTCTTCCCAAAAAAAAAAATTATTAATAAAAAAATAAAATAAATAAACCAAATATAACACACAAAAAAAAAAAAAAATCAATCAACAAAAATGTCAAATGTATGAGTGAGAAAAAGAAAAAAAAATATATATATATATTTATAAAAGATTCCAAATTAATAATTCAAGTTTTTTCCACCAATCACGATTAAATAAAAATATATTTTAATAATAATCAGTTCAATCTCACCACCATTTTCAATGTTAATACTTCTTCCTGGTAATTGTTCAGTTCAATACAATAATTAATCCCTTCTTCATGCTTTTCATAATTATTTCAATATTTCACTTTGATCAGACTGTTTTACTTTTCAATCGCATCCTACACACTACAATATGTCAACTGCACTTCAGATAATCTTACACAAGAATAATTTGAAAATTTCTTTTTTTTTTAAACTGTTATTATTAATCATATGATTTACTGTTGTTTCACTCACATGGTCCCCCTGCACCTGCCTATTAAATTTTGTATTTTTGTATGTAATATTTGAATAATTTCCTATAACTTTATATCTATAATTTTTTTTTTTTTTTTTTTTATATTTAAACTTAAAGAAATTTAAAATATATATTTTGAATTGTTATAATTATCTCCTGGGTAACTTTTCCCTAAAAATGTTTATTTAAATATTTTTATGGGAACAAAACAAAATTAACAATGAAAAATATAATTTTTTAATAAAAGTTAGCAGTTATTTATATATTTTTTTTATCGGCTGATTTATTTTAGATGGTATTATTGATCTATTTATCACTCAGCTGTGATAATATCTTTTCCATATCCAAACATGTCGTAGGTGTTGTATTTATATTTTTTTATAGCCGTTACATGGTATGGTCCTTTAATATTTTGATTATTAATATCACTAATATAATAAGTTGATATTCCTATTATTTTGTTTATCTTATATGGGCCGCTATAAATTTTAAATAATTTACAAGTCTTTCCTTCTGCTGTGTTGGATATAGGAAAATTTTTAATTAGAACTAAATCATTTAATTTGAAAGTTGTAGGTTTTAATTTTTGGTTTAATTCTGACGCACGTTTATTTTGTTTAGTTTTGATTCTTTGTTTAGTTAAATAAAGTTTCATTTCAATGGGTAATTCGTCATTGGCATAATTTTGAATGTATGGTTCCAAAAATCGGATATCCTTTTGTCCCAATTGGAGTTCATTTGGCGTGAATCCTGTTGTTTCATTATGAACTTCATTTAACATCGCATTTATATCCGATATATATCGGGCCCAATTTCTATGGTTTCTTGAACAGTATGTTCTTAAACACCTCTTCACTTCTCGTATTGGTCTTTCAGCCATATTTGTCTGGGGATGGTAATATGGGTTAAATATAGGTTCAATAGATTGTTCCTCAAGGGCTCGAATCCAAGTTCGACTTCTAAATTGTGTCCCATTGTCGCTCTGTACTCTTTTTGGTGTTCCATAAATCGGAAAATGTAACATGAAAAGTTTATTTAATATTGTTTTTGTGTTGGCAGATCGAATCGGGTATAATTTTACGAATTTTGTAAATATATCGAGAACAATAAATATATATTTTGTTCGGTTTATGCTAGTAGGAAGTGGTCCTATAATATCGACAGCAACATGATGATTTTTTCCAGTGCATGTTATTCCTCTTGCTATCCCTTGAGAGGGATGTGGATTGCATTTGCATTTCTGGCATAAGTCGCAGGTGGCAAGGGTAATTCTGATACGGCGTCCCATGTTTTTGAATATGAAACTTTCTTTCAGTATGTTTAAACATTTTTTTGCTCCACAATGTAGATAATAGAGATGACACTCCCATATGAGTCGATCGATTAAGTGGTCGGGTACCATAATTAACCATTGTTGGTTCAGATGTTTATAGAGGATATTTTCATGGAGTTTATAAGTGTTCATTAATTTTGAATTTTGTGGAAAAGATATATTATTTTTTAATATTTGAATGATATGTTTTAAATTTTTATCTTGATTTTGATTTTCGGCCATATTTTTAAATTCTTTTTGTAGTTCGTGGTCTTGTATTCTTTCAATATAAGCTATCATTAATTCAGGTAGGTTTGTTATTTGGTTGTTGTCTTGAGAAGTTGTCATTCGGCTTAACGCATCTGCAGTGCAGTTTTCATTTCCTTTGCAATGTAAAATTTTGAAGTTGAAATCCTGTAATGCCAAAATCCATCGAGTTAATCTTGAGCTTAATAGTTTACAAGTTTTTAGAAATGTTAATGCATGATTATCAGTTATGATTGTTATATCAGTACCGTATATGATATATCTTGTTTTTTGTAAGCAGTAAACAATGGCTAATAATTCCTTTTCCGTGGTCGTGAACCTACGTTCTGCTGGTTGTAGTGATCGTGATAAAAATACAATTGCTCGCTTCTCTCCTTGTTCATTAATCTGATAAAGGTGTCCTCCAATAGCGAAATCGGAGGCGTCTGTCTGTAGAAAAAATGGCTTTTGTGTGTCTGGATGGTGTAGTGTTTGTGTTTGAAGAAAAAGTTGTTTGATTTGTTTGAAAGTAATGTCGTCTTCGGAGGTCCATTGGAATTTGACTTTTTTGGAAGTTAATCTGAGAAGGGGTTGTATGTGTTCTGAAAATTTATTTAGAAATTTATTGTAAAAATTGATACAACCAAGGAAACTTTTAAGTTGTTTACGTGTCTTTGGGGTAGGGTAATCAAGAATCGGTCGTAATTTATTGTCATCCATTTGTAATCCAGTGGCAGTTAGGGTATATCCAAGGAATGGTACTGATGTTCTGCAGAATAAAGATTTATCGAATTTGATTGTCATATTAGCATCTTGCAATTTTTTAAATATATGTGAAAGATGTTTTAGATGGGTTTCGAAATCTTGCGAAATAATACAGATGTCATCAATATAAACTAAAGTAAAATCTTCCACACTGTCTTCAAAAACGTGTTCAAGTGCTCGAACCAATGCAGCTTGAGAGGTTGATATACCAAACGGGGTTACTTTATATTGATAAGTCTTTCCTCTAAACTGGAAAGCTGTATATTTTCTTGATTCTGGTGACAGTGGCACTTGCCAATATGAGGCGGTCAGATCGACAGTGCTGATCCATTTACAGTTCTTACCTTTTGCTAACAATTCATTTATACTTCGGTTCTGTTCGAAATCTGGTATAGTGATCTAATTTGCCCTTCGAGCATCTAAGCATAAGCGTATTTCTCCATTTTTTTTATTACAGGGATGATTGGGTTGGTGAAACTGCTGTATGATGGCTCAATAATGTTAATTTGTATCATCCGACTTATTTCTCGTGCTACAGCTTCCTGATGAACTAACGGGACAGGGTAGGTTTGTCCACGAAAAGTCTTGTCCTCTCTCACGTCAATGTGATGTATATATTTATTACATAAACCCGGAATGTCTGAAAATATTTCTTTGTAACTTTTTAATAATTCAATTAGCTTTTTTTTTTTGTGGTGGTTCCAAATTTTCATTTTCCTCTATTACTTGGTGTATTTGATTCTCACTTAGTTGTTCTTGTTGATTCATCTGGTTCCATTTTTTATTTGCCTTATTGTTTGATTCGTTATCTATATTTATTTTGTTTAATTTATTATTATTATTATTATTAATAGTATTATTATTATCATCATTATTCATATCTTCTTTTATTATATAACATAAAACTCCCTCCTTATTCATTTCTTCGAACTTCAAATTAATTATTTTATTATTCGCATTTATATATAGCGTCGTTGTTTCGAAGTCCATATTCATTTTCAATTGGTTTATTAAATCCATACCTATTATTAATTCTCGAATCAAATTTGGTACTATTAAGGCCTGTATCCATATTTCTTCTCCTCCTATTTTAATTTGGAACATGATTATGTGTGAGACTTTTCGTGTCTTCGTACCTACTGCAGTCGTGATTTGGACATTGGTGGTTGGTAATTTTTCAAAATTTCCAAGTTGTCTTTTATTTTCCTGGAACCATGTTTCAGCTAAGCATGTTACATTGGAGCCTGTGTCAATAAGGGCTATAATATGCATCTCTCCTATCGATACTTTAATTTCAGGACACTTTATTGTTTTGGTTATGGGTTTCGTCGTTATGTTTTCATCTTCATTAATTAAGAAATCTCGATTGCAAAACATATTACTAATTATAAGATGATGTCTAGGTACATATAAAATATTGTTAATTAATGTATTTGGCCTATTAGGTCCGGGGTTGAGTCGCAGCACAGGATCAATACCATTGAGTATCGTTGATGTTGATGAATGGTGGATGAAACTCGTCTGGCCAGTGGCATTACCTGTGCTCAGGAGTTTTCCTGCTGAGACGGTGCTTGAGATGTACTGGACTCAGATGGGTTGGCAGGACGTAAATTTTCGGCAATTGCATGGCAGACATTTACCTGTTCGTTGGTCGGATATGCTTGGTTGCGAGGTCCAGTTAGTCTTGGTTGAGTATTTTGACGGTCTGGTCGGGTGAATGATGTATTTCCTCTATTCGGCGAGGGTTGAGAGTTTAGTGGTGGTCGTTGTGTGTACTGTTGTTGATGATAAGGCTGTGGTCGATAGGTGTACTGTTGTGTGGGTGGAAGTCGGTGAGATGGTGCATGATGTTGGAGGTAGGGTGCTGGTTTAAATTGAAACGAGTTGTTTTGATGTAGTCGTTGTTCTCGAGGTGTGAATCTCGGTCTCGGCTGTATTGATGAGGTTTGGTGTTGTTCACGTCTAGTTCGAATGTGTGCATCCTTGAGGTCTTCTCTCTGGAGAAGCAGCTCGAACTCTATGATTGTTTCGATTTTCTGGACCCTTCTAGCGTCTTGTATTAACTCCTCAAAATGTTCTGCCAAGCACGTAATAATCTCATCCTCCGTTAAAGGTGGTTGGATGGCTCTTAGGGTAATGACACGTTCTGTAAAATATTCGGAACGGCTTAGTTTCCCATTTCTCTGGTACTTGTCTACATCCAGGCGTTGTTTTATAGCTCTTTGGACCTCTCTGCTCCAGTATTTCTTTTCAAATGCTTCCTGGAAATCTGCCCAACTTCGTAAGTCCTGTTTGATGAGAGTAAACCATCGAGCAGCGTGGCTATCCAAACATAATTCCACAGTATCAATGAGTAAGTTGGTTGGATCACCGTTACTTTGAATCACAGTCCTTCGTTCGTAGAACTTCTGTATTCTCCTTAAATGTTCTGTAGGATTGTGCTCTCGGCCGTGGAACTTGGGTGCTTGGTTGTCATTTATATTTGAGCCTCCACACATGACATAGATTTGTGGAGCAGTAGCAGTCGTCTTGGTGCTCCTATTTTCTTTTTCTATAGTCTCGACTCGTTCGGTGTTGTTGGTCATCTGGGCTGTGAGCTGGTTCATCCGTTTCTCTTGTTCTTTGTCTAATTCCTTAAGTTGTTCTACCTCAGTTCGTATTATTGTGTTTTCGTATTGACACTTATCCTGTATCTCCTTCGTTTTCCGTTCCATACTTTGTTGCACTTCCTCTTTATTTCGTTCATTATTCGCCGCTAATTCTTTTTCTAATAAACTATGTCGTTCTTCCATCTCGATGATGAACTGTTCTTGCACGGTTTGTTGTCGTTGTTGAAGACGCTGCCATAGTCTTTCTTCACTCTTCTCTATTTGTGCTCGGACATCTTCCTTGATGCTTTCGATCTTTTCATCCTGCCTGTTAAAACGCTCATTTAGTTGACTTATATTTTTGTCTTGTTCGTCAAAACGTTTATTTAATTTTTTGTCTTGTTCGTCAAAACGTTTATTTAGTTGATCATTATTTTCTTTTAGCATTTGGCGTATCTGTTCAATCATTGTCATTGGTGCTTGTACTTCTTGACTTACGTTTTCGTCGCTCGATCTTTCCACGATTTCCTCTTCTTCTATTTCACTAGTTTGGTGATCACATTCAGGGATCCGCGACCCTTCCAGCGGAACGTCCTCCAAGTCTCTGATATTGTCACTCGCGATCACGTCTTCTATTCGACGGGACGAAAATATATCAGGTAAACCTTGTGATTCCCGAGCTCTCTGGGTCATGGTAATATTTGTCCTCAATTCATGATTTAATTCTTTTTCCATTTTATTTGATAAATTATGATTAAACATAATTTGATTTATAATATCTATTTATTATTATTATATTTATTTATATTTATATAAAATAAGGAGTTATTTAGGTTAATTTGGGAAAAGGCCGTCACGTTGGTCGCCAAATATAGTAAAACTTTTCTTGAGTTATTTTTATTTAAATAAATTATAAATAAAAAATTATTTAAATCATTATGTTCTTTAATGGCACAATAAAAAAAATATTCAATATAAAAAAAATAAATGTTTTTTTATATTTTTTACAAATCTATAATCAATTTTTCTTTTCAAATTACTATTGTCTATCTCGGGGTCAGGTTGGTGCCGGTCTTCTTCCCAAAAAAAAAATTTATTAATAAAAAAATAAAATAAATAAACCAAATATAACACAAAAAAAAAAAAATCAATCAACAAAAATGTCAAATGTATGAGTGAGAAAAAAAATATATATATATATATATATATATATATATATATATATATATATATTTATAAAAGATTCCAAATTAATAATTCAAGTTTTTTCCACCAATCACGATTAAATAAAAATATATTTTAATAATAATCAGCTCAATCTCACCACCATTTTCAATGTTCTCCTTTTTTAATACTTCTTCCTGGTAATTGTTCAGTTCAATACAATAATTAATCCCTTCTTCATGCTTTTCATAATTATTTCAATATTTCACTTTGATCAGACTGTTTTACTTTTCAATCGCATCCTACACACTACAATATGTCAACTGCACTTCAGATAATCTTACACAAGAATAATTTGAAAATTTCTTTTTTTTTTTAAACTGTTATTATTAATCATATGATTTACTGTTGTTTCACTCACATGGTCCCCCTGCACCTGCCTATTAAATTTTGTATTTTTGTATGTAATATTTGAATAATTTCCTATAACTTTATATCTATAATTTTTTTTTTTTTTTATATTTAAACTTAAAGAAATTTAAAATATATATTTTGAATTGTTATAATATATATATATATATATATAAGTACAAGGTTTAAATCTTGAATTAACTCGTGTCAAATTAAATAAACATGAGAAACTAAACAGTCATATAAAAACATATTGCCACAAATACAATAACAAAATGAGAACATTATTTTATATAAATATCACTGAAAGAACACACTGATCAAATGTCACATGAAACATGTCTGATAGTCAAATCAGACAGTTGACATATTTTGCTAATCAGGACCCAAACAAAACATATTCATTGACATCGCTCCAAAATGCCTGCCGGTTGTAAGAGTAAAAATCCACAAAATTTGCCATGACGGTGTTATCAAATACAACTTTACTAATTTTGTTCAAATATTAATAAAATTTAAAAACTAAACACCTGAAATGGCAAGTACAAAAATGTTACGGCTCAGGAATAATTGACAAAAAAATAAAATAATAATAATAAAATAAACTTTGACCACCATAATTAAAAGCTTGAATTTAAGCAAATATGATCTCTGCTAAGAATGTGTTTATGGTACAAGTGTAATAAGTGTGGCCGTACTTAAAAACTATTGAAAGATAGTGTTGATGGTTCATTTTCACTTTTTGACTGACAACTATTGAACTGAGATTATTCTGATTGTGAATGGATGTGTGAGAAAGTTTGTGCAATGTCTCTGCACAGTTTATTACACTTATGTATTCTTACATTACTTTTACCCTCACTGTGGTTTCATGGCTTGGTTAGCAGCCTCTTCAGAAGCTTTTCAACATTTTGAAACTAAAGTTTAAAATTGTCACAAGATAATTACATTTACAAAAATATAAATCACTGACCATTATTATTGTTGATGATAATATTATTCAAAATATATTAAAGTTTATTTATATACTTTCACAATTGCATTTTTAATACTGTATATTATTGTTCTTGTTTCAATATATTAAAAATACATGGGTGCTTATATGCAGGCCAATAGTCAAATTTAATGAATCAGTGTTATGTTCTTCCAACAATTAAATGAAACAGCTCTATTTGCTTAACACGTTAGCTGCCACCGGCCTATTTTCGAATGTTCGGCGTAATGCCAACTTTTACTGTTAATTATTTTTTGATATTTTTACTTTAATTGTGTTTATAATACACTAATACAACAAGATATACTTTAAACTGTCAAAATAAATTGTTTAAAAATTTGTTACCTATCGGGTCGGCCGCGATTTTTTTCACCGAATTTTGATTGACAAAAAAACTTGCCGACCCGATTGGTCGCACGTTCATACTGGCGTATATTTCGTTTTAGAGGTTGGGGTCTCTCAAAGTAAGAATAAGCATCTCTACTCCATTACTACCTTCAGGGAAAAGATTGTGTACGCACTACTAAGGTTGCAAAACGGACAAATCGAGCCAGTAAAACATGTTGGACATCACCACTTGTCTGAAACGGCGGTATTTTTAGCAGTGGCGGCGATCGCGGGCCCGCGGTGCGAGAGGGCCCGCGAGCCTTGACCGGGATTTTCGGGAAATTATACCGGGATCCGGACCCGCGACGGGCCCTGCCACACGCACCCCCCCTATCATAACAATATTCAGATAAGATTGTGCATCGTGCTTCCAAAACGGCAATAACCATTATATTTAGAGAGCAGTATTTATTATTTAACGTCTTGATACGAAGTATGTGTATTGTTTACCGTTGGCTGATAAGTAATGCAGCTATCGCTATGTCGCGCATCGCGGTGACTCACCGGCGCCGGCCGGCGAAAAGATAAACTCCGGTCCCGAAGGGGAAGATTAAAATTTTAAAATAGCATCAGGTATCAAAAAGATTACTACATTTTGTGAAACGTGTCCTGGGAAACCATTTCTTTGCGAAGATTGTTTTAAGAACTTACATAAATAGGCAAGATCCTTGTGAACTCTGGTAGTTTTTCTGTAAGGTTGTATTTTTTTCACATTTTGTGCTTTATTTTCTCCGATGCGACTTGAAATTTTCTTTTATATTTAAGATGTGTAGTACTCATGTTTGTATACGCCCATTTTAATGACAAAACACCTGTTACTGCTTTTGTAGCAAATAATGTAATGTTAACTGTCCATAAATAACTTCATTTCATTTGAAAGTATAATTTAGCATAGGCATATAATGTGTTGCCAAATTTAAAAAAATATTCTGACAAATACGGTTTTATATTTATTACATTCCTAACCAAAAACATTACAAATAGATTCAAGTTTTATTCATATTTCAGCACTAAAAATAATGTAAAACTTTAAAATAAAATGTGCCGACCCGATCGGTCGGCAAAATATCGTTTATTAGCAGATGATATATAACTGAAATAAAAAAAAGTGTTGACGAAATTAACATCAATAACATTTTTAGTATTGTGTTCTCAAATTATAACTCTTTAAAAAGTTCCCAAAGACTACTGATAAACGTCACGGATCGATTTACTTAAGCCCTATAAAATCCCGCAGCCGACCCGATCGGGTCGGCCGATGTTTCTAACAAGACGCGCTGTGCCGACCCGATCGGGTCGGCGTGGCAGCTAACGTGTTAATCATTTTTTGATGTTTGATCATAATTCTAACTCTATTTACAATTTACAGTTAGTTCGCCTTTTTAATGAGTGAAAATTGAGGAATGAAAGTAGAGCCTGAAGAAATATCGAAAGTGTGAAACTGTTTATAATAGTTGAGAAGAATCATTTGGAACCCAACCAACATCCAGATTTGCAATTTACAAATAGAGAAATATGTTTGTAAACACAGTTGGTTCTAAATGGAAAGTAATAAATCGAAATTGATAAAGTAGGAAGTTGTTACAGATTGAGATATAGATGTGAGAAAAGTGTTTCCTTGTTGTAAGGTGATGCAACTTTACTTGATTCATCATTATTACGTTGGGTATCATTTGTAAGTTAAAATGACTGTACTTTCTTTTTATGACTCAACACTTAACTATTTTTAGAATGTTTCAATTACAAGTTATAACGACCTATTGTTTGGTCGTGGATTCTTGCCTTCCCTTACTGTACTTTGTACACCAATTCTGCATCTAAGTGGAACGATAAATAAATTTCTATTTAGACATGTTATATTAAAAAATATTGTTCTTTATTGAACATAGCAAAAGAAATCGATATTATTATTGTTGAATAAACCTATAACTAAACATAAAAAATCTTATCATTAATATTGTCCATTTACAATCTACTAATTGTTTATTGTCTATTTTGTAAATTTTTCTCATGTAAAAGATTTCACTCTACTTACGATTTACTTGTCTTTTCATATATTAATACTTTCATCAAACACTTGTCACTTTTATAGTTTTACCAATAATCTTTCTTTCTATTAATAACGTCCATGATGATTAATTTCTATTAACATTTTAAATTTACTGTCTGACGTTCCAGACAAAGAGTTTTTACATAGACACATCTGTATCATTCGACATTTTTGACCAGAGTCAGGAGCTGAGTAAGCGCACTCCCTCCTATCACTATAATTCCTAGATATTTGTCATGCTTCCAAACTGTTCCATCTTCTCAACCAATTGAAATAGTTTTAGGATGAACATTTCCTTATATGGAGAGCATCAACGTCACACACCATTATAGCCTCCCTTCCTTCTCGAAACTTCTTTATGATGCTATTGTATATTTATTTATTAATACAAAGTTTTTCAAAATTATGAATTTCATACTTCATAATAATTATTCTAAAAGTTCATTTTAGTTTATTATTTAAATTGTCACTATAAATTTTCTTACCCTAACACGTTACTCATAATTACCATTTACTTACATATCATAAATTACAAAATATTATTTATTACTAATTAGACATTAATTATTATTTATTATTTAAATTATTAGGTAAATATCGGTTGTACCTCGGTCTTGGATTTTATAATTTTTCTATAAAAAATTATAAAATCATAAATTATTTACCTTATATTTAAACAATCAGATCATATTTATTGTCAGAAGACACTTTTCAAATCACAAAATGCATAAGTTTGGTAGAAAATCAAATATATAAAAGTACGAAATTCAGCTACATAGGTTAGGAATGTCTATGTTAATATTTATGACTACATTCATCAAGTTGGTTGTTTTATTTGGTCTGGCTAGATGAATATATATATATATATATATATATATATATATATATATATATATATAGACTGGGGTTTCATCTGCGCCATAGTCATCTTCCAACCGCCTTTTCGCTAAAGTAGAGCTTTGCCGCCACTTTTTCTTCAATTCGTCTATAGCTTTCTCTTTCTTTGGGATTTCTGCTTCGTCAACTTTTTTACAACTAACACAGCTCACACCCAGAACAATGCCTAGCATTGCTACGATTTTACATCTAGCTATGTTTTCCAAATTTTTTAAAAACAAATTACAGACTCGTCCATACCTAGCTCAAGTGTATTCCGCATGACAAATATCCTAGATAATTACATATATAATATATATAGCTACATGACCGGACCTCGCCTACATCATTTATGTCCAAGTGCATAACTTACACAACTTAGACACTACTCACGGTGAAGTCGATTTCTTATTTTCATTGCCTATTTTCTAATAAACAAATAGATTTTGTGACTTTAACTTGACTACCGTAGTCATAAATATAACGTAGGCTTTTGTTATCAGAGCTGGATTTAACCTCACAACAACTATATTCTTTTGTTTTCTATATATTATTTGACAGTGAAAAAATGCATTTTGGGACTTAAAAAGTGTCTTCCGACAAAAAATATGATCTGATTGTTTGAATACAAGGCAAATACTTTACGATTTCATAATTTTTTATAGAAAAATCCCAGACCGAGGTACAACCGGTAAAACAACAAAAATTTAAAACATGTGGGAACTCATTGGTTATCCCTTTTAGAAGCTGTCAAAAAGTACATTGAGCAATGAGACTCGCTAATTCAATTTTTTTGTTATGTGACTAGTGGGAGCTATAAAAAGAATTGTAATTATTCCCAATTTATGAAAGTAAAAGATCAATTAGAGAATCCTCTTACAAAACTTTATTGTTTGTTTTTAAGCAGCTTTCTGCTGAAGATTACTTCCCGTAAATGTATTTTTTTCAGCACAAGAGGAACCAGTAATACATTTGCTACGTAGAAAAATGAACAATATCATGATTGACTTGATAGTTAGATTTCTTAAACCTAGAGCTTTTAAAGACATGTTCTTTTTTTTTTTAATTTTTATTTTTCTAAAATTAAAAGATGACAATTTAGTAATTGGACATAAATCTAGGGCCTATATAAATGAAAAGTGTTTTAATGCTGAAGATTTAGTATTTTTTTTTCCCAGATGTTAGATCATTTTAAATAAATGATTGTGAGTATATAAAAACAAATTTCCCCTAGAAAATGAATTTTTGAAACATGCTGAGATTGCTGATGTCTCACTGCAAAAAAGCATGACTTTTAACATAATTAAGTTTCTGTTGAATCAATTTCCTAACTTACTTGCTGATGAAGAAACAGAAAAAGAGTAGATGAAATGGTACAATATTTCAAAACTTCAGGAGTTACAATTTATTTAACTTATCCAAATTAATACTTGCTGTGCAATACTCTAAGCTCCAACAGAAAGAGTTTTTAGTAATGTAAGGAAAAACAAACTAAATTTCATACTTCTCTTGGATGAAACCCCACCCTTCTAGGTTAGATGAACTTAGAAACACCCTTCTAGTTCAAAATTTTTTTAAAAAACTTAAGTAGTTAACTTTCATGCTATAAAAATAAGTTTTCAAAAGAAACTCTTTGATAAATAAAAAGGGTTTCGTTATCAACACCTGCAGCTTCTAATTAATGTACGTGTATAGTAATAATAAGAAATAAATTGCTACATTTATGTTAAGTTAACCTAACCTAATATATCTCTATTTTTATTATTTAAATTTACATAGTTTAAAAAATGTAATGGCAAGGCTTAAAATTAATAATAAATTATTCTTAATCTTTTTCTGATAATTTTAATAGAATGCTAGAGCCCTGTTTTAGTATTCTGTTTTTGCCTACATTTTATTAGTCTTAAGTAATTTTATAAAATAATAAATCTGTTTAATTTATATAAATAAGTAACAATAACACAAAGAGTATAAATAATCTTATTTGTTATTATATATACAGTATCCGTTTTAGTACATGTAGTCCTACATGTATTATCTCATTTTTTAAAAATTGTTTTGTTTTAATTATGCACATTATTCTATAGTAAGAGCTACTTTCTTATTGTGATTATGTTTCCGAACATTTGATTACTGATGGCCTTAAAGAAAGGTTGGTAGCTTTGGAATTCTATGCCAAATATTATGTAATACCTTAAAACGCTGGTCCAAACGAGCAATTTCTCCCTGTAAAACTTCAGGAATATCATCTGGTGGTTCTTCCAACTTCTTCTTCTTTAATGGAGGAGGTAACATTCTAAATAAAAGAACAAATATCAAAATAAAATAAACAGCCGAACAAACTATTTCACTACAATAATTAATAAATATATATATCTTAATTTAAGTAATATAATTAAATGTAAAATAAGAAGACATCAGCCTAAAACATTTTTTATATAAAAAAGGGAACTTGGAATTAAACTTTTAGTATACTAAGATAATATTACAATTTATATTCATGAATGTTGTGTTAAGGTATTTAAATTTAAAGTATAAAATAAATAATATTAAAGTATAATGTTAAATTATCTCATATTTAATTTGTGATGTGTTTTTGTGTTCATGTGCAATATGCGTATATGATGTGAAATTTTATGACCTGATGATGCCATCAATGATGGCGAAACATGTGCAGTCCAGACTACTAAAAGAGGAAAAAACAGTCAAAGAGGCAAAAGAGTCGAAAAACACTCAGTGTTTGTTGAAAAAAGAATAAAGCAAGAGTATAAATATATGAAATTATTAAAGTGCTACCTAGGGGAAGGTGAATCATAGATTTTAAAGTCGAACTGGATCACATCTAATAGAATAATTTTTTGAAACTTGGATATCAAATTGGATCTCACAGAGCATTTTTATAGGTATAACTCATCTAAAACCTTTCTTGGAAATCTGATTATAATAAACAATTAATTGTCCTAGCAATTATTCAGTTCAAATTCATGTTTATTCTTAATGTATTTTTAAGTTGTGTTCTTTAAGAATATAAACTGTATTGATTTATTTGTGATATTACAACACGATACAATCCAATTAATACATAACATAGTGAAACCTCTACTATCTATCAGTTTGAAGGGTCTAAATATATATTTTTTAAACTGCAATTAAATTTATCCTGAAAAACAACGAGGAAAGACTTATAGAGCAGTAGGGAGGGGAGTTGTATATAATGAGGACCATCGAGTAGGATGTGAGATAATTAAGAATAAAATTGACTTTTACATTAAGACTTTAACATAAATTTGCATTGGCAAATTGGTGTAGTTTGAGCTCCATTATCTTTTAGAAATAATATAAAAAAATATTTATACTGAACCAGCCAGAGAGGAAACCTTTAAAAAAAATTAAAAACACTGATTAATGATTTTTTGAAAAAGTAAGAATTGATTATCACACAAATTAAACAGGAACCACAAATCAATTAATTAATAAAATGTAGCCCTTCTTATTTGGAATATAATCAGATTATAAACAAATAATTATAGATCTGCACTGTTAGAGATTTTTCATTCCTGTCCAACAAAAAACAAAAATCTTTAAGCACAAAAGAAAAATAATAACTCATATATACATAAAAATGCTGAATGAGAATTTACGTGAATTACTTTTTATATTAAATATATATCATAGAAATTTACAAAAAAATATTATCGAAGTGTCACGATACACGGTTAATAATTGCTCTATAAAAATATCGCAATTAAAGAACCATATTGTCAAAAAGTAAAATTACCTATTGAGAACTGCAGTAATTACTTTTATAAAATAAGATTTTATATCTTAGATTTTTTAAATATGAATCGAAAGGTTTTAAGAAACAAAGTGAACGTGTGTGCTAACAAAGATAAACAGAAGAGTATTTGTTGTTGTTTACATAAGGTAGTGGATGCTACTAGTCTAGTAACGAGGGTGGAAGATAACTTAGTTGTCAGAATTTTGTTTTCATTAATAGAATAAATCGTATAGACCTTGAAGATGAGTCCAAATCTTGAGAGATTATAATTATGCATCACATTCGAATATTGAATCTTTGTATAAACACCAGTGTCTTTGTGGCCTATATATAAGTATGATTTTTTATACTTTTCATTATCGATTGCTACAAAAAAATACATTAATTTACATTTAATTTACTTTCCATGTATCATATTATATAGTAAGTATTGTATTTTACACTTAAAGTGGAAAGAAGATAGAAATAAAAATAAGTCTATAAACGACAAGAAAACTCAAATTTTTCACAATCAGTAAAATATTTGTTTCCTGCAATATCAAAGTTTACTAGCAATCCACTTTCTTGATTGTCAATGTTAAGGATACATTTATTATATAGTCTGTATCTTATTGTAACTTTAAACATTGTTATATTACTAACTAATTATTAAAGATATCCTTTATTTCTTTATTATTATTCTGTTACTGTTGAAAATGAGATGATTGTTGAATAATTTATAATTAATACAGTAATGCAGTTGAGTAGCCTCCTTTTATTTGTGGTGTGTTCTAATTTGTGAGAGGACTTTGACTGAACAATAAATCCTGTTCAATTACAATTTTGTTTTAGTGAATTTTTGACATACAAATATTATCTTTAATGTAATAGCAGATATTTCTTGTTGAAACTCCATATTCAAGGATATGGATATGTTTTTTAACAGACAAATTAAAAAACTAAATAATTTAAAAGATAAACTGAAGATTCATAATAAGCGTAAAGCCAATATGTTTTCTAAACACCAATTCTATGATAGAGTTATTAACTTATCTAATATTAGTTTTGATAATAAAGAAATGAAGATTCTTAACAAAGGTCTTAAATACAACCCTAGATCTTCTCTAAAAAACAGTAATTTTGAAACTCTGTCTGTAGATATTGAATCTATAAATAAATTAGACGTTAACATTAAATATTTATGTTCAAATATAATTGGGGATACTGTTTAGAGTCTTCCTAATAAATGTTATTTTAACAATGAAGTTAATATTATTAAACAAATACAAAATAAAGTGAAAGATAACAACCTTGTTATTTCTAAAGCCGATAAAGGCAATTCAGTTGTTATTTTAGATAAAGTTAATTATGTTTGTAAAGTAGATGATATCCTTAATGATAATCCCTCTTTTAAAATATTAAAAAGTGATCCTACGTCTAATTATAGTAAACTAGTTAATAATTATATTAAGAATTGTACTAATTTGTTCCCTAATAATGTTGGCCAATACTTGAGAGTTATGAACCCCCAACCACCTAGATTGTATGGCCTACCTAAGCTTCACAAACCTAATATCCCTGTTCGTCCCGTAGTATCTTTTAACAATGCTCCTACTTATAAATTGGCCCAAAAAGTCAATACTGTATTTAAAAGTGCCACTAATTTTACATCTAAATATAGTATTAAGAATTCTTTAGATTTAATTAACAAAATTGGAAATGTTACCGGTACTATATACCTTCCAATGCTAAAATTGTATCTTTCGATGTTAAAAGCCTGTTTACAAGTATACCCATTAACCAATGTAAAAACATAGTCAATGACATAATTAGCGATACCAATGTTGATATTACACTTAGTAATGAATTAAAAACAGCCATAGAAATTTGCATTAGTCAAAATTATTTTTAATTTAACGATAAATTTTACCAACAAATAGAAGGGTTGGCAATGGGTTCACCTTTGTCACTTCTTCTAGCAGAAATTTTCATGGCTGATTTCGAAAATAATTTATTTGGTAAAGACAATCCTTTATTTAAAAATATAATTTATTGATACCGTTATGTTGAGGATGTTTTGTGTTTGTTTAGTGGCACTAATAGACAGTTAGACTCTCTCCTTAAAACCATAAATTCTGTAAATAGCAACATTCAGTTCACTATGGAAGTGGGTAACAATAACAGCATTAATTTCTTGGACCTTAACATTAATATCAGTGATAGTTATCATAAATTTAAAATTTTCAGAAAACCTACTTATACAGATACAGTTATACCTGCTAATTCTAACCATCCTATCAGCCATAAACATGCTGCTTTTAACAGCATGGTACATAGACTTATTAGTATACCTCTTTCACCTAATGACTTTTATGATGAACTGAATGTCGTTAAACAAATTGCTGTTAATAATAAGTATGATGTTAGTTTAATAGATAATATTTTAAGAAAAAAAGTTAAAGCGTAGAGTTGAAAATTTAGTCTACTCTTCCCATAACGAGAACATTGAAATAGTTAGATATTGTAAATTATCTTATATCAACAGAACTAGTTATAAAATCAGTAACCTTATTTCAACTAAATGTAATCGTAAAGTTGCCTTTTATTGTACAAAAAATCTAAAGAAAATGTTGGTTAATAATAAAGATAAAAAAGAAATGTTAGAAAATAGTGGAGTTTATAAAATATCTTGTCAAGATTGTGACTCTGAGTACATAGGTCAATCAGGTAGATCTATAAAAGTTAGAATTAAAGAACATGTAAATAGCTGGAAACATGGCTATAGAAACTCTAACTTTACTAACCACCTTTTGGACTCGGGTCAGAGTTTTGATCCGAAATTGAATGTTAAACTCTTACATATAGAAAATAAAAGCAATAGATTAAATAATTTAGAATGTTTAGAAATAAATAGATCTATTTCACTTAGGCCTATTCCCAACTTAAATGACCAAATTGTATTAAATTCGTCACCTCTTCTAAAACCCATCCGTAACATAGTTCATTAACCTTTATCTACCTGCTAGGTCATCCCCCTACCTTTCCCGATTTCTCTATTGTATTTCAGTTTCCTGTACTTATGTTTAAATAGTTGTCTATACCTGTAAATTATCAGTTGCCCGATGATGCCGCAAGGCGAAACAATTGTAGCTCATTTATACTATTAAATATTTGAAACTTTAAGCTTTTGCTTTATTTTATCCTTACAAATATTATTTTATAGCATGTAACATTAAACTTTTAATTAAACAAAAAAAGACTGCGAGTTATGACAAAAATTCAAATTGATGTAATAAGGAACACCACAATTTATACACCATCAAATTTGATCAAAAACTATTTGGGCTGTAGCTGTAGAGCACCAAATGGATGACAAACGATAAATAAAAACTTCTTTTTTTTAACACTTTATTGCAATCAGGATACAAAACAGACATTTTAAGGAATCTCAACTTCAATTATTTCTCTTAATACTTTACCTTATGACAACTCTGAATTCATATAAATAATTTCTTTTATATAAAGTACTCAGCCTATGATTTTATTTAAGATTTTCTTTGTACTCTTCATGGGACGTCCCCCCCCCCCCCCGGCCATACACTGTCACTCATGGTGTACAAGAATAGTTCTTTGGATTCATAGTATAAGTCCAGGTTTTCAGCTTTCCAGTGTCATCCAAACAACAAATATTAAACCGGTGCATGACTTTTTGTACACCCGGTATATTCTAAAATTCTTATAACTAACAAGATTACTAAAAGATATTGTCAATGTCTTTGATATAAACTCTTAACCCTAGATTTTACTTATGCCTAAACAATTTTTAATTTTCTGTCCAAAGTCCATAATATAAAATTATTTAAAGTAGTTCAAAAATGATATTTAAAAGTTTACAAATCTCCGAACACTAAGTTAATTTGTTAATAGTTATCTTTATACAAACAAGCAAAATTAAAGTTCTTCTATACAAAATTTGTCTTTTTAACATTTGTTACTGAAATTAACAAAATTAGTCTTTTTCCAGGCAATATTTTTCAAACAAATAAAATATGTATACGATTTAATGTAAGCGTCTATACCAGGACGCTTATCACTGATTTTATTTAATTTCAAATCAAAACTATTGTATTGTTTGAATAGCTCATTCGGCACATTGCTCTTGATAATTGTCGGAGGCGATCAGCCTAATGAGAAGGTCTCATAGTGACAGGAGAGTCAACACGACCACTCTTGCCGGACAAAAATGAAACTCTTTAGAGTCTTCTGTACCAGTTCGACTATGAAATACTGTGATTGGTGGTTCTTTTGGGCCAATTGGGGGACAATCTGACGATTATATCGGCACACTACACACTGCACTCTCTAAATATGTTTTAATTTCGGGGAGAAACTATTCTTTCCTAAAAGTACTTATTTATTATAAAAGTTTATGATGTTTATTTATTTCAAAATGGTATTGTACTAGTATTAATACAATGTTTAACCTTTTTCATTTATACAAATAGTTTACTCAAGATTCTATAACATTTACCAATTTCGAAACACTGTCTGTCCATCCATACGAGGCTTCAAATATATGATTGCAATACGAGAGATGACGTAAGTGTCCCGACATCATATCTCACTTACTTTATATATTAGAGACCCAAAAATGTGAAATGTTACAAATTTTATGTTGAATCTGATCCATGTTAAAATCTTTTCTTTGGAATAAAAAGTATTGTTATTATAGTTATTGAAAAATCGTTTAACCTTATTTAATTCATTACAGAGTAATTGTCAAAATAGCTTCCAATGTATAGCTTTTGTCTGTCAATCAATTTAATAAAATTTAGAACAAACCAAATATAGTTAAGTTGCAACCTATTGGATATAATTAAAAAAAAAGCTCTATTATAAAAATTGAAACCCCAACTTACTTGATGTCAGAGCCAAAGAGTGCTTCTAAACAAGGACCAAAAGTGCGTTGAAGAGTATGATTGATAACAGGGCTCTGTAAGTGGTTGCTGAGGGCCTCTAATAACGGATGTTGCTCTCTTATTGGAGCTGAAGTCCCTTCTCCCTACACATAACATGAATTGTGTACTTACTATATATATATACAATTATTGTGAGAATACTTTTTTCTCAACATCTTTACATTATAACATGTGGCGTAACATGAAAATATGTAATGCCATCAACCAGAATCAAACAAGGATAACTTTCACAAAGTCACACTATACGAATAACAGCAAAATATGTGTTCATCTCTACCAACTAAGCCACGTCACTGCCACATTTTTAGAATATAGGCTACCATTATTTTTTTTACATATAACGTACCTCACCCTTATAACATGATCATTCCAAACATTGTCACAGGAAAAAAGATGTCAAATAGGATAGTGTTGAGGAGTTTTATTCGACTGTTAACATTGAAGCTCTTTTTGAGACCATAAAGTATAAATGTCATACAATTAGATCATCTTGTAGGTATTTACATGCATTTGAATAAAATCTTATTATTATAATTACTAAATTAAGACATTTACCAAATTCTCCTTTTTAGGTATTGTATCTTGATGGAGGTCTCATACTGGGTTTGCCTAAGAGACCCATAAATTTGTTCATTCTGTTCTTATTTATAAAAAATAGTTGTTTTTGTATATGTTTTATTTAGTATATTATAAGTTTTTTTATATGTATAATTTGTAATTATAAAAAGTGAATAATAAATAAAATTTTTAAAAAAATGTAATCATTTACATATTTTGTTTGATATTGAGATTTTTATGTCAATGACACATATAATTGTCATTATTTGCCAATTATTTCCTAATCATAAATTCATTTATATTTGGTTGAATATACTTATTTGGTTGGATAATTAATCTTATTCCCTAAAAAAAAAAAAGCTTGGGGGAAATAGCAGATATTTAGATTTAGACCTATAAACACTTAAGGAAAATTTACAAATTTGTGAATATTATTACTCCCACGCTTCATTTTTCTCTCTATTCAAGCTTACTCTGATAATAAAATTGCTCATTTCTAACATCCAAAATAGATATACAGCACTGTATAGTTGTGAATTTGCAATAGATAAATTTCTTAAAAACAACAAAAAGTGCATAACAAATATAAAATAAATAATTTATGTTAACATTACTTAACTCTATACTTTATGCCCATAAGGTTAACAAGAATGTAAATCCATCATATAAGATACAAAATTAACCGGTGCTAAAACCCTTGATCACAATATCTCACAGCGATGAACACTTCCATTAAACCACTCTGCTGTAGTGTTGTTTATCAATAAATATATAATGATAAATCAACAAATATATAATGCTTAAAATAAATTAATTCTAAGCAAATTTTTTTTTAATGATTCAATTATGAAGGGTGCTTGCATATCTAATTTGAAATATTATTGTTAACACTATTATTTTATACTGCATAGAATGCATATAATATAATAATTGTTGTTAGAAATGGTTTGGTTATATATATATATATATATATATATATATATATATATATATATATATTATACCGGGTGTTTCAAAATGAATAGCGGGGTTTTAACGCCTTATAATTTTTATTACACTACAATTACAGCTATAAATGATTCACCAAATGAAACAGCAACTCGAACAGTTTTGTTTGTTGGCACCAGTGCACATGTGCATGCAATGTTTTCGCCGCCATCCGTTAGTGGCAAAAATGGCGACTAGTGAACAGAAAGCTTTTTGTGTTTTACAGTTTGCAAAGACGGAATCTGTAGTTACTGTGGAACGTGCGTTCCGTATTAAGTTCGGTTGTGATCCTCCAGGTGATAATAACATCCGTAGATGGTATCATCAGTTTGAAGATACCGGTTGCCTTTGTAAGGGAAAGAGTACGGGACGACCAAGAGTTAGTGAAGAGAGCATTGAGCGAGTGCGAGAGTCGTTCACGCGTAGTCCACAGAAAGCCGTTCGGAAGGCTAGTCGTGAATTAGCAATTCCTATAACAACTGAATTGAACAACTCTCCTAAATTGAATGTTTTTTGTGCTATATCCCGGCAGAAGGTTTATGGGCCTTTCTTTTTAGACGAAGCAACTGTAACTGGTACTTCTTATCTTGATACTCTACAGTTATGGCTCTTCCCTCAGATGATGAACAAGAGAACTTTATTTTCCAGCAAGATGGTGCGCCGCCTCACTGGCACAACGAAGTACGCGATTGGTTGAACGTTACTGTACCCGACCGCTGGTTTGACCGCAAAGAGCCCAATGACAGAGTTTGTTTCGCATGGCCTCCACGGTCACCCGATCTGACGCCTTGCGATTTCTACCTTTGGGGGTTCATAAAGGATCGTGTGTATGTACCTCCACTACCAACTGACGTTCCCGAATTAAGAAACAGGATTGAAGCAACTGTTACAATTTTATTACTCAAGAAACACTAATCAAAGTTTGGGAAGAACTCGCATATCGTCTTGACGTGTGCCGTGTGACGAATGTTGCTCACATTGAACACTTGTAGGCTTTTCTGTAAAACTCTTTGAGTTGCTTTTTCATTTGATGTGTCATTTATAGCGGTAAGTTTAATGTAATAAAAGTTCTAAAGCGTTAAACCCCGCTATTCATTTTGAAACACCCGGTATTATATATATAATGATTAGGTATGGTTTGGTTATATATATATATATATATATATTAGAAATATGATGAAAATGGATTTTATTTTGCATTTCCACCAAATAAAATAATTTTTTTTAAATGCACAAAAAATCAATTTTCTGCTTACCCGTTTAAGATCAAGCTTCTCCAAGACTACTTCGCACTTTAACAGAGTCTCTAGGGGCATTCTCTTACTGGGAGTGGATAGTATCTCTAGTAGTTTTTTCATCTTGCTCAACTTCTCGACATCTATTATATATAAAAAAAAATACTACAGTAGTTGGTATTATTATAATATTAATTTATCTTATGTGATCTACATGATAGTTGAAAACTTCAGATTCTATTTCCTAAGCTATCAACCCAGAACGAACTCAGAAGCATTGAGGAGCTTCTTCAATGATTAATAGTACTATAGGTTGTAATGTATATGTTATGTTCACTGATATTTGTTTTATTTGTAATCCTGACAATTTCTTAAGGAAAAACGTATAGCATAATCTCCAATCAGGAAATATTAAAGGAGTTTTTAGCGAATAGTGGACATTAACTTAAGTTTATAGGCGAACCAAATGTCTAAAATCATAGTTACTTCTTATTCTATTTTACAAATGTTTGTTTACAAAACAATAATCTTTCCAGAAAACAACTTTAAATTAATCATTTAAGCCTGGAAAAGAATAATGTTTTATTGTATAATTAACTGTATAATCATACCAAGTATTAACAAGTTTTGATACCCTTTTATAAGCTCTGGGAGATTTCGATTTGCTAATCAAAAGCAATGGTAGGCGTTCGATTCCTGTCGAATTTTCACAGTTTAGACTGTAACACACTCCTTGCTAACTTTGTGAACAGGAGCCTCTCTTAGAAGCTTGTTTTTCTGGGTAATGTCTTCCAATTAAGTCCCGTCTCATTGGTATTGTAAACAAAATCAGGGTCGTAACCTTCTGTTTTTGTTTTTAAATGTTTGTCAAACTCGCCAACAGAATCTAGACATGCAGAACTTTTTTCTCTACTTAAATCAAGCTCTCAATGTCATATTTCGCCTTAAAATTATGGATTCAACCACCGTTTGCTTTGAAACCATTTAATAATTCAATCTTATCTGCAAACATTTTTGCTTTTTCACAAATGATAAGAACAGAAAAAGGATTTCTCATCGATTGTTGCTGCAAAAAAAAAAAAAAAATTAAAATATAACGTCTTTTAGCTCTTTATATTCTGTCATTCTTATCATTTTTGTGAACGGAACTTCCATGTTCCCTTTCCAAAACAAATTTCATACCGATCCTCTGTTTTTTTAAATGTCAGAAATAATCAAGGTTCCCTATGATAAATGTTTTAGCCGCTTGTTTACCGGACACACCATTTTTAGCTGTTCAATGATTTTAATTTGCCACTTATAAACAATACTATGCGATTCCTTTTCCCAGATATTTCAATCAAAACAAATCTGTTTAACTTGAGAATAATGACAAATGACAAGACTTTATAGTATAGTACACTACAACTGAGCCGGCCGGTGTGTGAAATACACAATATAGGTCATTTATACTCTGTCCGCAAAAGAATACATTTCCATGAACCTAAATTTTATTCATGTTCAGATGATTTTTGCATCAATTTTTTTTTGACCAAAAATGAAGTTTATAATTTTTTCCGACATATATTTGGATAATTGGCAATCTGAATGACTGAAGTTAAATGGAGATAAATGGAGTTGTACTGTAATTTTTTGTGAGTAAATCTTTAAGATGTCCTCCAAAGAAACAGAAAGTTTTGCATACTCCAGTTAGAACTACTGGGCTTCTGTGATAGAATATTTTAATTTGGAAAAAAAATAATAATATCAGACCAATTATGGGATAAAAGTGCTTGAGAGGGTGGTCAACGGTTGCAAAGTTCCTTAAAGGACTATTCGTCAAATCAATAACCACCTTACAGAAGGAGTGAAGGGCATTGCAGGTGTACATAGTGATATTAATCAACTTGAAATTTCCACATATGACATCAAAAAAGAAGAGCCTACTGTTAAGAAAAGCAGAACCATCAACTAAACACTGAGAAAGAATCGTAGTCGCACAACAACCATCCCAAAACACATTTAGTTGATTTTCATAAATCAACTATTTACTGGCATATATTGGGGTATTACGAGCGAAAAGAGGTACCGACCTTCAGAAAACTTCTTCTTACTCTCAAAGCTGCAGAACTATTTAATGGTGGCAGGTGGTCACTTTTCCAATTAATAAAATCTTTAGGGTTTGTTTATAAAAAATTCAATAGTATGAAATGTTTAATGAAAAAGCCATTGGTAGCCCTAATGAGTTGCCAATTAGAAAAATCCATAATGTGTAATGAACAAAGTTGTCTTTTTAGACATTACTTGGCTAAATTCAAATTCAACTAAAGATAAAGGATGGACTGATGACACTGTAAAAGGAACCTTAAGTACACCACTAGGGAAGGGCAAGAGTAACTATTTGTTATGCAGGTGGAAAGCAAGGTTGGATAAAGCCCCCTCTCTTTTTGTTTTTGTATCAAAAAATATCTAAGATTATCCACAAGAAGATGAACGGTGAAGTTTTTGAGGCTTGATTTCTAGACGCATTGATTCCAGCTATTGCACCTGGCAATGTGATATTGTGATGGGCAATGCGCCATACCACTCAAGAATCAGGCACAAAACACAAACTACAGGCTGTATGAAGGCTGAAATGATGGTAGAAAATGCATAATATTCAACTATTACTTGCGGAAATGGGAAATTTATGAGATTGTCAAGATGTATTAATATTATGTTAATGTAGGAGCAGCTGAAATGAGATTTACTGTCATTAGATTTTCGACTTATGACTGCCATTTCAATCTTATAGAAATGGTTTGGGCTTATCTCAAAGTATACGTGAAAGATAAAAGAAAAAAAATGTAAGGTTAATGGTGTTCTCTTTATGGACTCTTAATGACTTTAACAACTCTTTATGAAAGTAATCAGTATCGGCATCCCAGAAAAATTGAAGAAGTATGTAGCTCACGCCATGAAATCGATAAACAAAAATTAGTCAAACGAGGGAGACTCAACAACAAAAGTGTGGAAGACTTCATAATAAACTTGTGTCCATGTAATTCTGACGAAGAACGTAACTATGGATGGGGACTCAGGTGAAGAATCCTATTGCTTTCCATTACAGTAAGTTTGCTAGTGTTTAAGTAAAATAATTTTTGTACAAATGAGAAAAGATACTCACAATTTTAGATAGGAAACTATACGTTTTAAATTTTTATATAAATAGCGTTTCTATAAATGATGTGAATATAACTTACATTTGAAAATATTTTTCATCAATATTCTTAATCCGAATCCCTTTATCTATAGTTGATTTTGAATTACATAAAATTTGAAAATTTGTGTACATTATTTATTATTATTTATCCATTATTTTTATTTTTGAAATCATAAAATAATATTTAATTTATAAAAATATAAATGATTGTTTGATTTTGTTAGAGTCCAATTCACTTCTTCTAATTATTACAAACCAATAGAAAGAATCTTACAACTACTACAATTAACATATTTAATAAATGAATTCATTCGTGAAATCTGGTGATTATGAGATGA
The DNA here is from genome assembly GCA_963513935.1 of Aphrophora alni. Classification (NCBI taxonomy): domain Eukaryota; kingdom Metazoa; phylum Arthropoda; class Insecta; order Hemiptera; family Aphrophoridae; genus Aphrophora; species Aphrophora alni. Next base: position 41,483,433 of record OY740771.1, on the reverse strand, counting down.
GTACAATCAATTCGAATTTCCTTTTGAAATTTTAAATAATCGATGGGTAAGTTCACTCACCAAATAAAACACAAATTCCAATTTTATTCTTTATTATTATGATACTTGATTATTAATCGATCATTGGATCCAAGTTTTTAACAAAAACCAGTCCTCCATTCATTTTTTTTAAATTTCTATTGTTGTCCATGCCTTCACCCCCTAAACCAGCCTTCTTCTATTTATACTTTTTTTCACTTTTTGCTGTTACTTTTTCTTCACTCTGTCACTTTTATTACATGTTACATTATATATTTACAAATGGAAATTATTATGATGATGTATGATATGATTTTATGTTAATGGATTATATGGTGTGAACTATGATTATTTACAATTACATTTTTGTGAGAAGAAGTTTTATTGTGTTATTTACATTATTTATAACTGTGGAATTTCGTATCATTACAACAGACATACCTTGTTTCAAATATTTTTCTTAGTATGTATGCAATAGGTTTTAACCTGAATAAGCAAACCGAGCTAATATGTTCAGATATAACCTCCCAGTTAGCAAAATACATTTTTTTTATGCTATAACCTCAGGTTTAAAAAATCCTACCAAATTCAACTCACAATCTTGTGAAATCAAATTCTTATAAATTTTAAGCTACACATATCAGCAATATTAATAAAACGCACAATACTGATCAGAGATTTCTTACTGGAAACTTGTAGTCTAAGACTTCTTATAAATTTACACAAGTTTTATCGTGATAGATAGGATAAGATAATCTTTTATGGAACAACTTTTGTTTATCAAATTTTAAGAATGCGGAAAGTTGTGAGGGTTAAAGCAAGTTCTAAAATGATCTTATATAATTACTTTAGTATGAGAATATTGATATTTAAAGTCAATTGATATTTAAAGTCAATTAAGAAGGAGAAGCTCTTTTTAGCTATGAATAACACAAAAATCTAATATGTAACGAAATATTAGTTAACATTCTTCGGTTTCCTACTCAGATATTGTCCTGTACACAACCAACTCCTTAAGTGAAATAGGAGAATTTTATGGTTTATAGTTGTTGTAATAATAATATAAAAGTTAATCTAACCTGTCCTAAATTCATATTAGATTAAAAGCTTGTAAACCTCTACTTATTAATTATTTTAAATGTGTGAATCATTTAAAAGATGGTTAATTAAAAAGAATATAGTTTGACATATAATTCTTTAGCTGAATTTTTTGGTTAGTTTGGGATGACTACCTATTTGTTTGTTTACTATTTTATTGTATACTAGTCGTTTTCAGTTAAGAATTTTAAGTTTTGAATAACTACATTAGTATCCATATAAAACAGTAAGGGAACACACAAGTAGGCATTTCAACGTCAGCTCCAAATGAAGCAAAGACCAATGCGTTGTTGTAGCTCCTGATGTTTTCCATAAAATGTCGTGAAAGTAGAGTATCACTTCTAAATAGATTTTGTAAATCTGGATGGGCCTGTTGAATATTTATCCTTATGCTCCCTGTGACAACACAGTGGGGTTCTGCCAATCTCACAATGAAACATCAAAGCACCGCAATATCTACATTCATCAGAAAGATCACCAATATCAAAATATGAATTGTTAATATCAAATGCACGTGCAATTTTAAAATAATGTGAGGTCTGAGGTTCATGTTGGCATCAAAAAGTTGAACCTGTTGGTTTACTCAGTGTCCTTCGATTTCTATAACTGGCATTTTATCGTCAACCAGTAAGTGTTCAACTGTTTCCAAGCTGTCTTCCTGTGGCCGGTATTTTGTTTTATACTGTGTAAAACTTAGAATATCTATAGTTCCCACTCAATTGTAAAAAATTACTAATAATCCATATAATACATTAACTTGTGCAAGATATATGTATAAATAAGAGAATGACAAATTTTAAAATCAAATCGGATCAATTTGAATAACTTTTTTGATTCTTGAATCGGATCTCATTAACCATTTTTAGAGGTATAACTATTGTATAACCTTTCTTAGAACTCAGATTGCAGATTGCAAAACATAATTATCAGTCATTATTTAATTAAAATGCTAATTTATGTTTATTCTTAAGGTATTGGTTACTCTAATAATACAAAATTTGTTGATTTATTTATGGATAATACTATGTAGTTGTGGAATGTTTTTTCCCTCTTAACTTACTAAAAAATATTGTTAAAATGTGTATACTTTTAAACTAAACAAAATATAAATAATATATTAAAAGCTTTGAAAACAAATGAAAAAGCAGGATTACAAGTCAGGTTGAAAAATATAAATACTATAAAACAATTTTTTGCTCAAAATTTTAACATTCCTTCATCATTGAGAAATCAATATATTTATTATTACTTTTCATCCAGTAATAATTAAAGTACATAATCTTAAATGCACCAACCATTACACTTCAATTAAAAACAAACAAAACAAAAATGCATAATTATTTAAATAAATAAACTTCAACTAAACATTCTTTTGCATGAATATTGCAGTTACAGAAAAATGATTACAACATTAAGAGGAACAATATCAAACTACCTTCGTTGCCCATGCGTGCTACAACTCTTCTCAGAGGCTCTATGTATTTGCTCAACTGTCGTACTTTCTCCCTGTATGCTTGATCCTCTTGTAAACTACATGGACTTGGAGTGGGGACAGCTTGTCCAGGAGTGTTCAGTGAACTGCTTGGTGATGGTGCCATCCCTGTATTACAATTATATTCTTGACTTATTTACATAAAAATTATTAACTATTTAGATTCAGAAACACTACTAAACAAACAGTGTAATGTAAGTATGGTTCTATATACAACTTTAAAGAAACTACAAATTTCCCCATATATATATTTTAATATTAGATGACGCGAGGCACTTTCTAGCACCTTAATTATTATTAGAAAGTAGGTATAGGCCACGCCCCTTTAGTTTTGTATAAATATGGGGGTTGGTGCAGTGCTAGGTTAGTTATAGATTAGATATTATAGCTTGTGTATCACTGAGGATGGCAACTTTGTCGTTGAAACACGTTTGATTATTTTTGTGAGATCTTGTGTTCAAGTTTTATTCTATCTAATATTATCTGACAAGTCAAGCTCAATATATAATTATTATAGTTACAGGTTACTTCCCCTAAAGATATTATTTTTAAATATCCTCAAAACTCAATTTTGTAGGACACACTCAATTTTGTACACCACACAACTATGAAGGTCTTATAACATGTTTATTTTCGTTACCATAGTTCTTTCAACATTTTAAAAAAACGGACTAAAGAGAGTTTATATTGAATAGTTAATCAAAAAATCAATTGAAATTCTGTTAATTATTAAAAATTACATCAAAGCCTAAGCTGATTGCAATGGAGGTATTTTTATAATAATACGGTGATCGAATAATTAATGAAGTGGCTCCTGAACTAAACTTAGCTGGATGTTTTTAAACTGAACAAAATTTTAAATCACTATTTTGAATTGAGAGCTCAAATTAAAAACAGATTATGTTTAAAACTAGATACTATTGTTTTATCTCCTACTTTTAGGGAGGCATGTTTCCAAAATTACGACTTATAAACTATCGCCACAATAGAAATAAAATTTATTCAAATAGTATTCTTAGAAAAACTGCTAAGCTACATTTTGAGTTACTTTATAAACAGTACAGTCACACAACAATAACTTTATCAATGGGATAACAATATTAGTTAATGAAAACAAATCTTAAAACACAAATTAACAGAATAAGTTACTCACCAATTGAACGCAATGGCCCTCCCATACAAGTCATCTGTTGATTAGGTGATGGCACCAGAGCAGGAGAAGCTACCATCTGATTACTGAAAAACCATTTAAAATACTCATAACAAAACAATTACACAATCTTTAAAACATAATAGATCTATTTTTTTTGTTAGGAATAAACGCTAACCACAGAAATTTGTTTTGACTAATCGTTTCTAGAATTAACTACAATAATACCCTAATAAAGAGGCTCACCGTGAACTCTCATAAACTTAAACTATGGAAATCTATATTTAGGAAATCATTAACCTAAAAAAGATTAATGGAGCATCAATCAATTACTACTTTTGCTTACATTAACAACTAGACAAAATGTTAACTTTTCCAAGAACAAAATAGAAAAGTAAAGAAGAACATATAGAGATTGAATTTGTATAACAAGACAAGATAATTGGAGGCAGCCCAGAGAATTTCGTCATTCAACAAGGAACATCTACCCTCGATAGTGTTCCAGTTCTACATCAAGGAAACCCTTCTCACCAAGTTCCGAGAAGAGAGGTATCAGTGTGATCATCTAACAGCAGATAAAATCAATAACATCTTCTCCCCCAACAAAGTCTTTGTCAACGATCACCTGATTCCAGAAAACAAACAGTTCCTCTCCAGGCTCAAGAAAAAATGTCAGGAAGTGAACTATGTCTTTGTATGGTGTCATGAGGGCAAGTTCTTCATCAGGAAAGTGCCAGGTGAAAAAATGCAAAAAGTGAGAACCAAGGCTGATTTTGATAAATTAAAGTAAAGAAAGCAGTAATCTCACGCATAACTGAATGTTAAGCAAGTCCAAAGAAATTATGTATACAGCTTTTTGTATATTATTATATAATGTATGATTTTTGTTTATTGGCTAGACCAATAAATTGTAGAATTTAACAAAAGAATTTAGGTTTTATTTATATTTTTGTTTTTTGTTTAAAATAAACATTTATGTATCAAATTTAAATTTATTATGGATGATAAAGTTTATTATAATGATTTAAGTCATTTTAGGATCTTGAAGCTGATGGAAGATCTCTATCATTATTATATGCGAATAAAAGGAGTATTAGAAAGAATTTTAATAGTTTACAAGCCGAACTAAGACAAATCAAGAATACGATTAATTTTATCATACTAACTTGATAAATAATTGATGATGAGTTAAATTTGTATAAACTGCAAGGCTTATTTGCCGCTTGCTGTTTTGTCTCTACAGGTTACATAGCTACACGTAAATTGATTTCATAAATTAACTTTCAAACAGGTTAGAAAATTGGAAAAATAATATTATTTACGTTGGGGATATAAATATAAATCCGAACGCTGATGGTACCTGCCACAGTGTGCAAAACTATATTAGTTTATTGAATAATAACGATTTTACTTGGCTCAATAACAATCAAACAAGAATTATAGATAGTTCGAAGACAATTCTTGATCATATTGTTCATCATGGAAATATTGATAGTTTTAAGAGTTCTATTTTGTACATTGGTCTTAATGATAATTGTCTATTAGGTTTAAATATTTATTATAAGCTGTAAATTTAAAAGATTGAATATTGATATTAGTAATCATTTGCCTAAAAAATTTTATTTTTCTTGTTTAAAGTAAACTTATTTTTGAATTTGTTTTTGTAGCTACAATATTTCTAAAGACTTTAATGGACAATTTTTGTTATTAATATTTTACTTATGCTAACTTTTAATAGAGAAGATTATTTTGTAATATGAGTATAACTTATATTAAGTATAATATATTAATTTTAATGATAAGATACAGATGCCAGTGAATGCGAGTTTTGTAATTGTTATACTGAACTCATAGGTTGTGTATTTTTTTAAAATTTACATAAATAGTTGGCCACGAATGTAACTGTGGCCAACTCAATTTCCTGTAGAAAACAATGTTGTTGATGTATTTAATAAATTCATATTCTCATATTGTCTCAAGTAAGATTAATATTAAGGGGAGGGGTGAAACAAACAAATCACAAAGATAACAGTATAAATAATAATATGATTACCATACCTTGTTGGCATACCAGCTGGGGATTGTGCTGGAGGTGTGGGACTCTGCCTAAGATACTGATTTGGTGTTACTGTACGTGGTCCCACAAAACCTTGATTCTGTCCTCCCATCATCATACCTTCATTTCCCTGTTAAGACCATTCATAATGTTACAAATAAACATAAAACTATTGTTAAACAATTATTAAATATAATTTAATTTAATTTTGAAATTTAATATAGTTTTTACAAAAATTAATTCATAATATAATCTTTCTCCTTCGGTTGAACTAATGTAATACCAAATACTGAAATTCGATAAGTGCATTTACATTTTTTCAAATTCCTTAAGATAAAATAAGCAGTTCCAAGGACTAAGAGTCAAATCATCATCGAGTATTAGAATAGAATAGACTAAATCTTTATTTTATGAGACGAAGTTAGGACCAGGAGCACCATCATATAACTCAAAAACCCAATTATTTTAAATTAATAACTAAATGTATATTTTATAACACAATTATTGTTCCATTCTAGAATGTTGTGATACAATAATGACTTTTAATAGTAGATTAAAAAATATAATATTGAACAACTCTTAAGACATTTATGATTTTTCTTGTAACAGTGATTTCAGTAATTGATGTTGTTTTAAGATCTTTATGTAGTTTGTCCATGGTTGTTTTGTGGTGCATGTTTCAGTATTTGAGATTTTAAAATTTGATATGATTTTAAATGAGTGCTACATTTCAATGTATATTTTATGATATTTATTATTGTTCATTTAGTGTTTCTAAATTATTGTATTTGTCTATTTTGTATCAATATTAGGTTTATTTATTTATTTTAATATATGTTTGACAAGCTGCCTATGTGTAAGTCTAAAGATTGTTCTATCACAGATGTTTTGTAACAAATCAAAACAATAAAAATAAATAAAGGTTTTTAAATTTTGTGGCAATTGAATTATATGAATGAATATACCGGGTGTTTCAGACCACATAGACACTATCTGTAGCGTCTAAATATATATATATATATATATATATATATATATATTTAAAGTTTTTAGCGGGAAATGTGACTGCCAGCTCCCTAACAAAGATAGGGCAACCAATTTTTTTTCCTAGTTTTACAAGAACACACCCTTTCAGGAGATATGGGCTAGTATGGACTTCTACGTAGTTTTCATATTTTTAATAAATTTCAAACTTTAATAACTTTTATAGAGCAAAAAGTAAAAAAATTCAAATAGCAACCTAAATTGAAAATTGTACCATTTGAGAGACCTTTTGAAAACAAACATTTTTTGTATTGAAAGTTTGGTTCTATCTTGCACCATTGAATAACTGTAAAAAAAAATTTTAAAAAAGGCATTTACGAAAATAATTTTATTTCGTCACACCCTGTACAGTAATGAAAAGATAACAATTTTTTTGCTCCAAAATGTTCAAAAAAGAGAGACCTTTAAAATGAGGTATCACACGACCTATGTTTCTATTTGAAAATTTTCCAAAAACACCACCCTGCCCCCCCCCCCCCAAAGTGCCCTTTTGGGTCATTGAGGAGCATCGAAAATAATTTTTCTGAATTCTTTGGGGTCGAAAAAGGGGGGTTCTAATTGAAAGGAAAGTTTTATCTGGTTTCGTTTAGGTGCTACAGATAGTGTCCATGTGGTCTGAAACACCTGGATATATATATATATATATATATATATATATATATATATATATATATAATAAGCATTTAAAATTCTGGACTTCTCGACTGTTAATGTTCATATACAATTTGTTTATACACATATATTCATATACAGTTAACAAACAAATACACTTGGAAAGAATTGTTTGTTAAGATATCAAAATTCAACCATCAAAGAAGGAAGGAGAGTATTTAATAATAATTATCCCTGTTATTAACATTAAGCCAAATGGCAGCAAGACCATTTTTACTGTCATTTCTATAAAACTCTTTTTTTTTCAAATTCTATAAAACTCTTTTTTTTTTCAAATTCTATAAAACTCTTTTTTTTTTCAAATTCTATAAAACTCTTTTTTTTTCAAATTCTATAAAACAAGTAATGTTGAGTAAAAAGTAAAATGAACATGAGAGGAACTTTTTCACATGGAAAAATATTAAAATTACAAATAAAATGTAAAAGTGTTTGTTTGATATCTAGCTTCAATTACATTAGTCACGGTTTCTATTCATTTCCAAAATGTTATTCTTAAAAAGAACTTTTGGGTTTATAATGTGATATTTTATGGTGATTATTAACTTGATATCTTTTATAATTTAGAAAAAAATTAATACCTAAGATTAACAGAACTCAAATTTTCCATTAATATTGATTTTGATAAAAGCCTTAAGTTTTATTAAGTTATGTAATTACTCATTTTCAACTTAAAGTTAATCTTAATTTGCAAACACAGCGAACTTGGAGGGTTGACGTGCAAAGTATGTAGTGGTCTCCATCAGTATATAATTTTTTTAAATTTCAGAATCATATAAAATTAAGGATTCACAACACTAAAATTCTGTGTTCAACAATTTATGAATATATTAAGATTTGCTTAGTAAATGTACAGATAAATAATGAGAACTGTTATTTCTTTTTACCTTTCGTTGAGCCATCTGTGACATCTGTCCAGCACTCATGGGGCCACCCATCTGGCTTTGAATAGGACTTCCCATCTGACCTGGCATAGGCCCTCCAATTGAGCCCATACCTCCAGTAATTTGTCCTCCCATTGGCCCCATCTGACCACCCATAGGTCCTCCAATTTGACCACCCATGGATCCTGATATTTGTCCACCCATAGGGCCACCAATCTGCCCTTGCATAGCTCCACCTATACCTATCTGACCTGTCATTGGACCACCAATCTGATTGCTCATCTGAGCTCCTGCCATGGGACCACCCATTGGACCCATCTGACCTGGCATTGGACCCATCTGTCCAATTACATTACCCTGAAAATAAATAAAATAAAACTCATATGAATAAAAACAACTATATTCTACACTCAAAGCAATCTTATAGCCTGAAGAAAGAAACAGCTCTAGAGTCAATTTTGTGGAGATTAAAAACACCTGCTTTGTAATCAGTGATTAATATTGAAGTGATAAAATATGTATTTGACTACAATGTTTTAAATTACAACAAGAGATAGTTGTGTGGAAATAAGTTTCAAACTTTTTTTTTAGTACACATAACACTAAAAGTTTTAATAGCATTATTGTATTAATATACAGGGTGTCCAAAAAGTCCTGTACCATTGAGATTTCACTAATTTTTTTCTTTTTGTTTCAGGACTGAAAATGTTGACCACTGAAGAGTGGATAGAAATTATTCTTCTCTGAGGAAGAGAAGGAATCTCAACAGAGGAGTTGCAGATGAATTTAATATGAGGCATCCTGAACGAGATCCAGTGTGGCACACAACAGTAAGCAATTTGCTAGCAAAGTTCAAAGCTACAAGTAGTGTAGCTGATGCTAAAAGAAATGGCCGTCCAAGCTCTTCAGAACAGTTTGTGGAAGGAGTTTTGGTAAAAGTTATTGCAAGTCCCAAAAATTCAATCAGCCATACCAGCTTGGAACTGGGCGTTCCTCAAAGCACAGTATGGGATATTTTGTAAAAGAACAAGTTTCATCTGCATAAGTTACAATAGTTACATCACTTGTCAGAAGACGATCCTGATCGCCGTATGGAAATGTGCTATTGGTTTATGACAAAGTTGGAGGAAGAGCCACAGTTTTTGGTCTAAAGTTATGTTTTCGGACAAAGCTAATTTTTATAGAAATAGACAGGTAAACCGATATAACCTGCCTCATTGGTCTAACAGTAACCTTCACTGATACAACAGCAGTAAGGAGCAAGGAGCTGATCGCAACATGGTTTGGTGTAGCTTGTGGAAAGACCGGATCAAAGACCCCATTTTCTTTGACTGCATAGTAACACTAAAAATAACCTGACAATGCTCGGAGATGAACTGCTTCTTTATTTGAATATCCAGGGTTTGGGATAACCAGAATGGTTCACGCAGGATGATGCACCCCCACACTATGGTACACAAGTTCGTCATTGGCTAAATGAACATTTCCCCAAGTTAATTGGTTGTAGGAGACGAGTGGTATAGCCCCGATGATCTCCAGACTTAAACCCGATGGTTAGTGCTGTGTGGGGTTATGTAAAATCCAAAGTGTACACAGTCAAGATTAGAGACAAAGACAATTTGAGAGAGCGCATCTCAACTGTGTGTCGTTTAATTACACCTGGATTAGTGAGGAACATTCTCCGGAATGTGGGAGAACGTTTTCAATTATCTCTTGACTTACACGGAAGCCATATTGAACCAATTATGTGAAATAAATATTGTATTGTAAATATATGTGTAATTAACTTGTATAGTAAGTACTATATTAATTAATATTGTTCTTGTAATCCTAATGAAGTGATGTGAATAATCGCGAGTGGGCACTTAATTATCGTTTTTTCCGAGTGGCCACTCAGGTTCAGGTGAATAATAAGAACAGACTCGGCTCCAACGACGAGAGGGCTCTCACACCCTCGAGTAAACCATTGACCTGCGAGTGGGCTCTCCAGTTATCAGGTGAATAATACCGAGTGTACACTCAGCTGCGTGAGTGCCCTTTCGAAGATTTGCGAGTCTCATCAGTAGGACACTCGCCCTTGTTGAGTGAGTAGCTATGGCCGAGTTTATGCCGATTAGGAGACGCAAAATTTATGTAGTCCGTCGCGAAACCAGTGAAGATGTGTTTAAGACTTTATACAGGTTCAATTCGCAGAATGTTGAATGGATGAGTGAGCACTTTTTGAACGGTGAAGTGACCAATCGTGGTGGGGCGTTAAGTAAGTTTGAAAAAATGAAGACTTTCCTAAGGTATGTTGGTGATCCTGGATTCCAAGCAGGCGTGGGCGAGGACATAGGGTGTCACAGAACAACGGCAACAAAAACCATCCAAAATGTTATGAATGCTATTGTTAGGAAGAGCAATGTTTGGATAAAATTTCCCTCCAACGATGATGAAATGGAAGTAGACATGGGAAAATGGCGGGAAAAATACAATTTTCCTTCAGCTATAGGAGCCATAGACTGTACACACATTCCTGTGGTAAAACCGACCCTACACGGAGACGAATACATAAACAGGAAACGATTTGCGAGTATAAATGTGCAGGCGACTTGCAATGCGTATAATGAGTTTACCAGTGTTGACGCTTCCTGGCCTGGATCGGTACACGATGCAAGAATTTGGAGAAATTCTGAAATTCGCCCCATTTTGGATAGGAACACGGTAGGAGCGTTATTGCTTGGAGATTCTGGTTACGGAATTTCCCCTTGGTTAATGACTCCCTTCTCACCTCCTACAACTGAGCAAGAGAGAGTGTACAATAGAAGTTTGTCACAGGAACGTGTAATAATTGAAAGATGCTTCGGACAGCTAAAGCAACGCTTTCCTATGCTGCAGCATAAACTGAGAATAAAATTAGCCAACGTACCGACTTATATCTTAAGTTGTTTTATATTACATAACGTAGCAAAACGCCTAAATGACGAAGATTTTGTTGTTGACGAGGTAGAAGAAGAAAGAGTTGAAGACATCCAAAATGCTTACGTTGGTGAACGAGCGATCCGCGAAAGAGGGCAACAAAGAAGACTTGAATTAGCAAGGATCATTTACAGAATGCGACGATAGAAGATAGACGACTAGTTGTTAAACATTTTAAAACTGTTTGGTTACACTTGCTTAAAACTGATTTGAAAAATATATAACACAAAAAATATTCAAAATTGCCTCCTCATCCTAACATTTCCTCCACCCACCCCCCCCCCCACCAAAAAAAAAAAAAAAAAATTTCAGCAATTTGCGTGCCTTTTTGCAGCAAGGTGCGTGTGCTACCTACACTGCGGCGTGTGTGGGTGACACACATACCGGGTGAGTAGACAGCTACACCTTTAACGGATGTAGACTGATACTTAACCCGTTGTGTGCGTACCTACACTACGACGAGTGTGAGCGTGTGCTACCTACACTACGGCGTGTGTGGGTGACACACATACCGGGTGAGTAGACAGCTACACCTTTAACGGATGTAGACTGATACTTAACCCGTTGTGTGCGTACCTACACTACGACGAGTGTGAGCGTGTGCTACTTACACTACGGCGTGTGTGGGTGACACACATACCGGGTGAGTAGACAGCTACACCTTTAACGGATGTAGCTGTCCTACTTAACCCGTTGTGTGCGTACCTACACTACGACGAGTGTGGGTAACACACATAAAATATTTTGTTTATTTTATATTATTTGTTGTTGTTGTGTTTTTTTTTTTTTAAGTTGATATTTATTTAGAAAAGTAAACAAACTACTCATAGTATGACAACATTGCTTTGTTTGTAAAGTTTAAGATCTAGGTATACAAAGAAGCGAGTAACATAGTATGACATTACAAATACTTAAAAGATAACATTAAAGCAACACAATTATTTCTGTCCAGGGAAAAGACTCATGGATATTGCACTTGTAGTTGCCAACAAATCGAAAGTTTTTGAAGGATCGTTGTCATGTTCATCAGCTCTTTTTTCTTGATCTCTTTCCTTAGTTGTTTCATTATTTAGCTTTTTGTCCAATAGTTCTTGGACTTTTCTGTATGTTTTCAACTGTTCTAATAGAACAAGTCGCTGCAGTTGTGGTGTGGATAGATGTTTAGTTTCCTCTGTTTCCGCGGAAAGTTTTAGTTTCTTTTTCTTGTTTTCAGGAACTGTCTTAGCCTGCAATGTAGCTGGTGATTGAAGGGTTAAATAGTTGTCGGGAATCGTGTTTCCATAATCAATGTTTGTATCTTCGTTATCATCCATATCCTCTTCAGATTGGAAGTCCTCCGAGAGCCGAATTTTGGATTTAGCAGTCCCAGCGGTTACAGCACCTAAAAATAATTCAAAACATACCATTATTTGTCATGGATTGAAAGTATGCTACTTTATGAAGTGCAGTTATAACTTGTTTCATTGCCTAAGTTTGTTCTTTTATGTATTAAAAAAAATATATAAATATTGTAAATATTTGATAAATATATGATTATTACTTTATAAACTAACCTTTTACTCTGACGATTGAAGGATTCTCATCACTCTCCAGAAAATTCAAAAATTCTTCTTCCCAAGGTTTTAAAATGATTTTTTTGTTTCCAGTCTTGTTGACATCAGCTTTCCTTTTCAATCGATACTTCATATTTTGCAATTTCGTCCATAGCTGTCCTTCTGTCAAGCTTACACCTATGTCTGATTCGACAAGTCTTTTCACCTCTTGAATCGCCAGACTTCTTTTCTTTTTGACCTCTGGTAACATAGATTTTTCCAACAAGATTGGAAAAGATTTTATAATAAAAACGAACTTTTGTTGGTTTTCATTGCTGTCAAAGTTTATTATTTTCTTTAATTGGTCTTCCATTTTTCAAAAGGGTTAATAGTAAGGAATAAACTAAATAGAGTAACTATATGCACACTGACGAGTGATGACTGCTCGAGGGATTTGTCAAAACAACTGTTTCCCACGAGAAATGGTAGGGGTAGGAGGAGGGGGTTTCAAGTTGCTACTTGTTCGTGAACAGCGAGAGCCCACTCGCAAACAATTGACTAGGCGAGTGGGCAATCGCTGGTTGTCTCCAAATCTTTATTCACATGTTTTGCGAGAGCCTACTCGCTACCCGAGCCGACACTCACCTTCGTTTGGAGAGCCCACTCACGAGAGCCCTCTCACCATTATTCACATAGTTCATGGTGCGGGACTTTTCACACACCCTATGGAAAAACATTTTATTTTAAACTTAAGATATAAGTTTTGAAAATTTCATTCATACAAAAATATGGAACCATAAATATTCAAATTCTATATTTATAAGCCATAATTCTACTTTCTTACAATCATAATAAAAATACAGATATTTACATGTGTTTAATTTTGTATAGCATTTGGTGTAAGCAAGAGACTCTTGCTTCAGTTTTTTGTAAAATTGAGAAATCAACCCCTAAGAAATGACTGCAGCACAAAAAGTCATGCTCCTGGCAACTGAGAAAATCGGGGACTGATTTTTTGTGAATTTGTGTTAAGTGACAAACATGTAATTGAAATACAGTAGAACCTCTGTTAACCGACCTCGGATTAACCGGCCTATTTCGTAGTGTACTGGTTCAATGAGAGTTTCCGAAAATAAATTGTAATTGAAACACTAAAGTGGCGGCGAGTCAAACGACTTTGTCGATAGCGATATCCCATTGTCGGCGGCGTAAAAACACCGCGGCACCAACGAGTCAAACGACTTTGCCGATAGTGGTATCCCATTGTCGGCGGCATAAAAACACCGCGGCAAAGGCACCTATCGGTATAGCACACATACACCGACAAAAACGTTAAATGGGCCGCTTTTTTTCCACGAATCAATTTAGTATACATTATGGAAAATATGACATTTCTTTTCAGTTTTCTTCTTGTCTTTGACTGGTTATGATCTATGTATGGTATATACAGTAAATAAAAATGAGCAAGTTATGAAAACGGAAACGTGTGTTGGTTTCGTTTGAGACACGGTTAAATGTGTTAAAAAGACTTGACAGAGGGGAATCTGTAAAAAAGCTTTGTAGTGTTTAATTTTTTTATGTTTGATGTATAATATACATAACATAATATATACGATACATTTATGTACAATAAAATGAGTTGCAATAACATCTTAATTGCATAATTCTTAACGCTACCTGATTAAATAAGCTTTCTTTGAACAAAAACCGATTTTTCACGGGAACCTCGGATTAACCGGCCAAACGGGAAACCTGCCCGGGTGTCAGTCCCGACTAGACCAGTTAAGAGGGGTTCTACTGTAGTTAGTAATTGAGCTCAATCAAGAAAAGTTGTTTATCACTGTTGCTTTTCTTGATTTGATTCAATTTTATTATTCCAATATGAATCTAAATTATTTTTTTTTAATTTCAGATTTACTTACTGAACAAGAATGAGACCTCCGCGAATAACTAGATAAGTAATATTAGTAACTAATACAAGGATTAAAAATAGCAATAAAGCTAAAATTTCAAAATTATTTTAATAATATAAATGAGCTACAATTATTTCGCCTTGCGGCATCATCGAGCGCCATGTTAGTTGCCCGATAATATCGCAAGGCGAAACAATTGTAGCTCATTTATATTATTAAAATAATTTTGAAACTTTAGCTTTATTGCTTTATTTTAAAAAGTAACTAATATTATAATTAAACATACTGTTCAATTTTGATCAAAATATAGTAATTACTCCAAGAAGATTGATAAAAATATGGATAATAAAGCATTATATGAATTTAATTAGTAATCATAATACTCAATTACAGTAGAACCCCTCTAATCCGCCCTCGGGTGGTCCGTTACTCCGGTTAATCCAACCGTGCTCGAGCTCGCGATATGTGCCGACTTGCCGATGACTCACGGCCCGTCTGGCGCCATTCATCCGGTTTGTTATCGCTTTCCTGCTTCAGTGCTGTGTCATCTCTCGTGTTGTTTCTATTGATTTGCTATAGTACTTGCAGAGTTTATATATAGATTTTATTATATAGACTTTTAAAAGTTTATATATCACTTATTTCACTTAAAAAAAAATCTCTTTATATAATATGTAATAAATATTGACTTTTTTCTGATAATCCGACCTTTTTTGCGTTCCGACCATGCCCCCAGTCCCGAAGGTGACGGATTAGAGGGGTTCTACTGTAAATGTATTGAATAAAATTATTAAATGGCCTGAAGAGTTTGTCTTAATTAAGAAAACAATTCCATTTAGTATCTAATCTAAGGGCACACAAATATAAAATATGAGAACAATTTATAAAACTAGAAATTACAAAATACTTCTTAAATTGTATAAAATACCCAAATTATTAAATTTTATCTCATCTTCAGCATTGGTTCTCTTGAAATGGACAAACACTGGTGAAACTTCAACCACCAAAATAAAGAAAACGCACAATTTTCTATAAAAAACCATCTATATAAAATGAGACGACTTTAGTGGGACAAAGCTTCAAACCTGTAACAACTAAATATAAAAAGCTTAGTCATTGAAATGTTGTCTTGTTTAAATTCAGAGTTTGTTGTAAAAAAGTTGTGTGTTTTCTTTCATTTTGGTGATATGCATTGATAGGGTCATATTTTAGTCTGTTCTAAATTTTATGAGATATATGTCATAATTAAGTTATTACCTGTACTCCCCCAGTAGGCATCTTCTGCTGCATCCCTGGTCTTTGGTTTAATGTCTGTAGTACTGAAAAATGATGGAAAAACTGGGATATAATAACTGATATATTTGTGAATATAAAATACCAGGTAGAAATTATCCAATTCAAGTAAATTCGAAAACAAAGAAAAAGTAATATGAAACTCTTTTATTACAGCATTTTTTTTTTGTATTAAAATGTGACAGCTAAAATATAACAGTAAATAAATTTAGTTTAATGACTTTGCTGATGATTTAAAGATTTCCCCCTCTTTACAAACATAAAAATCTCTAAAGAAATAATTATTTAGTTTTCCTAATTCAATAATTTGATGACATGTACAATATAACTAAATCAATAAAGATGAAAAAAACATCTTCCAATAAAATTAACATAATACTACCCTATTTATTAATAAAAAAGTAACTCTGTCCTTTATATCAGCATTACAGTTTACCGTGGATCATCTCTAAATGTGCATATGGTTTGCCCTTAAACAAACATAATAACAATTCTTATAATGGGAAAACTGAATTTCATTAAAAGAGCTGTTACATTTTTGGTCACATTTTGAATTTTGTTTACTCTGATGATCCTAAAATGTTACGAAATTAAACAATTAGCATATTCATAATGCTAAACCCACAATAATAATAAAATTCTTGTACAATATCAATCAAATTTCTTACAGTTTTATTCATTTTTTAATTTGAAATATCAATTTTATAATTTGTTACATATATTTAACCATCCAATTAAAATTTATTGTATGATACTCTTAATCAGTTACTGACCTTTGAACTATTAAATATTTGTCCGTTTTAATAATCACAAAGTTCTCTTAATTAATTTTTTTTGTTTACTATACTGTGCTCAGAATAATTTGCATAAAATAAATCACCAAATGATAGTTTTAACTTGTTTTCCTTATCAGTAATAAATAAAGAACCAATATTAAGTAATAATATTTGTTGCATCTTGTCTTATAATTGAAACTTCACTGTGATAAATTAAATTTGTAATATTAATTTCTCGATAAAATGTATTAGTAAAGACTCAATTATCATATTTTGCCTTATGTCATTCCAGGTGGATTTTTCACAAAATCTTTCTGTTTTTAAAAGGGTCACTATAATATAAAAGTGCTAAATTTGAATTTCTCTATCAAGGTATTTAGTCTGTAACTATATTATAAACATACTTACAAACAAGTAGTAAGAGCAACAGTAATCAATTAGAATCAAAAGACTTCAAAAAGTTAAAATTGATAAAAATCTAAAAACATATTTAGCTACAATTAAAAAAATTTAAATTACACAAGAGAAAAATATTCAGATGATGGGAACTTAGGTTTTAAAACTCTATTGAACATTTTTGTGGCATTACTATAAACAATAACGTATAATGCAGTTAGCACTTGTATCGTTTTAGAACAATTAACTCTAATTAAATAATAATTAAATCTGTTTAAACTTTTTTAAAGCTTTGAGAGTAAGTTAGCTATTGGTATATTGCTTAGTAACTTAAATAAGGCAATTGATTAAACATCTAAAATTCTTCTGTGCAACAAGTTACAGCTTTATAGTATAGAGTGTATTAATTGAATCTTATAATTCTACCTTAAAAATGTCAGTATGTGTTAGTAAACCTTTGAGATTTAGGACTAACGATGTACCACAAGGTTATGTCTAGAGTTTTTCTTATTTATGATTATATTTTTTAATGATTTACACTATATGTTTAAGAAACTTAAAAAGGATTTTAAAAAAAGAACTTCGCTTTATAAAATAGAAAACAAATACAGTAGAACTCCAACTATCCGAATCGATTTTGGGTGAAATAATAGAAAATTTATAATCAAGAAAAAACAGCGAGAGCGCGAGCGGGCAGGGTAGAGTGAGTCATCGCTTCCCCTTTCCACCATCCGTGCATTATCACTGTTCTGATAGTTCAGTTTGGCCTCGCATTGAGTTTTACTGTGCTGTGTTTCATGTCTTGTTCTATATTAATCATTAAAAATGAGTGCAAAACATAAACGTGTTGTCCTTTTACTGAAAGATAAAGTGGAAATTATAAATCAGTTGAATAAAGGAGTGCCTGGAAAGCAACTTGCAGAGAGATTTGGCGTGGGAAAAGCTAGAGTGACAAAAAGCACTATTTGGCTTTAAATACACAATCAACTTTAAAACTAACAGTGCAAAAATTTTAAGCTTTGTCAGTGTATTTGAAAATGAAGCTGGGTGTTCTTATAGAAAATTGGAGAAAAAAGGCTAAAAGTGAGCAGATTGAGAATGCAGATTTCATGTGGATTCTGCAACAAAGTTTGTTTGGACAACCGATTTCAGGACCAATTTTATATGAAAAAGCACGAATGTTTTGTCAAAAAATGAGTGTGTAACTGCTATTAAATGGCTCTGGATGGCTCTGGAATTTTAAATTCAGATATGTCATTCAGGAGTTAGATGTAGCGAGAGAAAAACTATCTGCCAATTCCGAGTCTGCCAATAGTTTTATGGAAACTTTTAAACAAGAAACTATAGACTACAATATTGGTCTTGTGTATAACACCGATGAAACCTGTTTGAACTGGAAAGCTTTGCCGAGAAAAACTTTGATATCCAAAACAAAAGAGAACAAAGTGCTCCAGGGCATAAGATTAGTAAGAAACACGTCACAATTCTCGTTTGCGCTAACTCTACAGGCAACCATTGGCTAGCTGTATTAATGATTGGTAAAGCAAAAAAAGCCAAGAGCTTTTAAAAATGTAAACAATTTACGAGTGACCTACTTGAACCAAAAAGTCCATGGATGAACACCGTTATATTTTTGGAATGGTACAACAAAACCTTCATCCTTGAGGAAAAAACTTAAAGAAGAAACTTGAAAAACAGGGAAGGTTCTGCTCATCATTGACAATGCGCCAATTCATCCACCCCTTGAGTTTCTCGAGAGAGAAAACAGAGATTTTAAATGTTTGTTCTTGCCGCCTATTGTAACCAGTCTGCTGCCCATTGATCAGGGTGTAATTGAATGCACCAAACAACACTACCAACATCAATTGATTCATAAACTGCTACTGGTTGAAGATGACAATGAAGAAAGAGTTCTTCAAAAATATTAATTTGAAAGACTGCTGTTACATAATTGCGGATTCGTGGTATATGGTTGAAAGCCATATTATATTATAAAGAGCTTGGAACCAAATAAACGCACATCAAACAAAGAACAACTTGAACTAGAAAAGCAAAGGAAACAAGAAACAACAGTTGTAGTTGACCAACAAGAGTAGGAACTGTCCGTGGAAGACTTTGTAAACATGGCCGGTGCAATCACAGAGAATGTTTTGGACAAACAACAAGGTGATGACAAGGACAATGATGAAACCGATGAAGAAACAAAAGATGAAATTGTTCCTACGCACAGAGAAGCTTTCAATGCCTTAAAGTGGATGGAGTGGCTTCCGGAATGTGAAGCTGTATAACTGCTTGTTGTCTCAAGCCCCAGCAGGACCTTGCTGCTCGGAAACATGCTGCTATCACAAGGCAACACACTCTACTCAAGATGTTCAAATGAAATACATATGTAACAACTGTATGTATGTACAAAGAACTATTTAATTTATTTCTTTTCATTTAATTACTTATTCATTACTTTTCATTCATTATAGTTACATATATGTATGTAGCAATATTAATAAAAACCTTCGAAGTTATGCAGAATAAGCGAAAAGCAATTCGAAAGCCGAACCCCCTTTTGGACACTATAAAACGAAAAACTTCCCATGAGCCTTTGCGAGAGCGTCTTTTCAAGGAACAAGGAAGCGTGGCTTGAGTCAGTCTTGTTCCAGAATCCTAGTTGATCAGTCTTTTTCAGAAGTCAGAGTAATACAGTCGTATTGATGTAGCGGCTGGATTGGTGCAAGTTGGCATCAGAATGGTGGATCTTGAGAAATAGTGTTTGGGAATGGACATGAGGTGAGGTATTGTAAAGGAATGAAGTGAACAAGGACAATATTTATGTGAGTAAAGTGACGATAGGAGTAATCATTGTGGTACCAATCAAAATAAAACTAATACATAAAAAACTTTGTTTCAGAAATTGTATATGCTTAGAATAACTTGTTACCTTGTAGAAATGAAATTTAAATTAAGAATTTTAGTTTAATAATAATAATTAACAATGTTATGCAATCTTATAATAAATTAACTCAATAAAAGGAGATTTCGTTGTAATTAAAATGACTGGCTAGATTCATTGTGTATGAACCACTATCACGTGTATAGAAGCAATTTGTAAGTACGACCAGAATGTTAACCCTACCTTAGGTAAAAATAACAAAATAATTTAATTAATAATTTTGTAAGGACGCAGACTTACAAAATAGCTCAAACAGATTTTAAATAAAAGTAATAAAAACTCACAAATTGAATTAACTACACTTACAACTGAAACTACACGAATTATCTAAACCCAATTGAATCCTAAATTTTAGAATTTTAATATGAACTATTTTGCTTGATTATTTAAAATGTTTGACTACTTAAAAACAATTATCAATTTCTTTTTATTCTTCAAACCAATATAATATACAGAAATAAATTACTTTATTTTTATATATACAAAATTATTATAATTTTTTTTCAACTCGAAAGTATCAGAAATACCGAAAAACAACTAAAAATGTAACTGTATTAGGATTGTAAAGTTTCACTTTTGAGGGATGGTAAATCTGAAATCAGCGATTGGATCATGATTTTTAAATTGGTTTAGTAACGTCATTATCAGATGTAGCCAATGAAATTGATTCCTCATAGAATTCATCTAGTGAGAACAACTGGTGATAGAATCGTTCCATCATATGTATAATAGTAATGCCGTATATTCAACATCGAATTATCAGATCATAGATGACAAGTGAATCATATGTTTGGGAGAAATATAATAATTTAGGGGTTTCATATATCTTTAATATATCAATAACATTTTGTTATAATTTATGCGCCAGGAACGTGTGCCTTACATTTTTAACAAATTTAGTGTATAAGATTTTGAATATATGATGTGACAGCCGATGATTCGATTGATAGGGCATTGTCTTTTGTGAAGTAGAAAATTCTGTCTCTTGGAGAAGAATAGAACACTTATTTCACAACTCTTGTGAGAGTCAGGTGTGTTCTTAATCAGTGTTAATTTTGTCCGTTGCTCAGACATTGTCCTGTTTAAAAAGTTTAGGTTTTTCAAAATAGTAGAGAGTAATACTATTTGGTGTTCCAAAAAATTTCAGAAAGTAAAGTTTTGTAGTAGAAAAAGTGGTGAAGTGTTGTTTAAAGTTGTGAGCACTTTGGTAACTTGTGATATTAATTTACAGTAATTACAGCTAGTCATTCTAAAATTAATTATATTTTACTCAGAACCAAAATGAAAAAAACAGTTGAAAGAAAAATTAAAATTTAAAAAAAATTTTATAAATAAAAATTTGTATTTACAACCACATTGTCAGCAATATGATAATTGAATCTCACCAAATCTATTGTCTAGATCACAACATCTTATAAATTGTGAGCTTACAGAAGTAATTAATTGACTATTTAAAATTAGATAAACTGATTTTTGTTTTTGTCCAAGGAAGCGGAATGAATAATTTGCTGATTGGTGAATTAATGTGTATCTACATTCAATTTGTATTCTTTTATGTGTGTTTGAATAAATGTGTGGATAGTTATATTTTTGTCTGACTGAGTAAATTTTCCTAGAGTAAATGACCCCAAATACTTATTAAAATGTTCCTTTGATAAGGTTGCACGTTTCCTAAACATGATGGTGCCCAACATTATACAATAAGTACAAAGGTACAAGGTTTTACTGGTCTTGATGAATAAAACAAAATCAAGGTTCCCATAACAGGTTAAAGTAATTAATTTAAATATTTCTAAGTGAATAACACTTATATACCAAAAATGCTAAGAACCAAAATTAATTATAAGTAATTGAGCTTTCAAATGGTATTTTTGCTGTTTCGTTGGTATAAAAACAGTAATTTTTTACTTTGATTTTGTACAAGGGTGTGGGTCATTAATTTGCATGTATCACTAATATTTTAAGAAATTAAGTATTGTGTAACAACTCAATTGGAAAAATTAAGATTTTTTCCATCAGCAACTCATAAACTTGCGATTTTGGAAAAATGAAAATCAATATGGTCCTTAGATAATTGGGTCCTTACCAGCAACATTTGAAAAAAATTTGATCAAAATCGTAATAGCCGATGTTAAGAAACCCTTGGTTTTTTTCTGATCCAGTTGCCCGATGATGCCGCAAGGCGAAACAATTGTAGCTCATTTATATTATTAAAATATTTGAAACTTTAAGCTTTTGCTTTATTTTATCCTTGAAGTTAAAAAGTGTCGGAAAAAATAAGAAAAAGAAAAATTGATAAGTAAGATATACACATACAATATGCATAGGTTAGCAATGGGAATTCGTAGGTAGGTCTACTAAATCTGACTATAGTCAAGTAAAAATTTGGGCGTTACAAGAAGGTTTAGGTAGATGACTATATATATATATATATATATATAGTCACTTAGCCAAATTCATTTGTGATGACTCTTTTAAAGTCCATTTTAGCCCGGTACACCTAAATGATAGAAACAACATTGTATGGGAAAAATAAGTTTTAGTATGAATGTCTCATAAGACATGTAATGTGCATGCGTCATACGATATGCGAATGTCTTGATATATCTAACCTACGCATACATGCATTTTGTATTTTTTATACTTTTCAGAAACCTTTTTTTAACTTCCTGTATATTGGCCTACATACTTTTCGGATGGTTTTGTTTTTTATTTTTATTTTTGAGGTGATGTCCAAATAGTTAACAATTACCATGTTTTTGATTTTTTTTAGTAAATAGTAGTACAACTTTTTTCTAAGTGAAAGCTAACAGGAACACAGAGAGCAACACTACAATCTTCATAATGATATCTGATCTGACTCTTTTCACATTTTCTGCTTTTCCTTTATCAGAACATACTTTATAATAATGTGTAGTATTTTATTAATTTTTTTGTTGGGGAAATTTTAAAAGGGACATGCTGAGCTGATAGTCTGCTGGCTGGACCAAATGGACCAGGTCTTAGGGGACTGCTTCTTCCTCCCCTCCCAAGCAAGTCTATTTCCAATATTTTTTTTATATAATCAACTAAGTTCATCTTCTTGTTATGAACCTCCTTGTAAATATTGAAGCCGTTTACAGTGGACATTACGAACATGTTAAAGAACGCTTAATCCACCATTTTATTGCCTTCCTATCAAATGGATGATAGGAAAATAGTTGATCCCACTAGAAATAATAAATTATTCAACCACACCTAGAACCAAGCGGAATATTGGAACTAAAACATAGATTGGTGTATAATTTCCAGTTAAATATCACTCATAAATCTACATTGATGCCCGAGTTTGACTCAAGCGCTGTCCATGATGACAAATTAACTCAATCCAACTTACATTTGGCATAGACCCCAATCTGTCAATAACGTACAACTCATGATATATTAATTTTCTTTATAATGTCTACTTACAATTTGTAGCAGTGCCTTGAGGTGGTGCCTGCGGAGGAACTAACCCCATCATTTGATTTCCAGAACCTGAAAACAGTGTATAGGTATATTAAATAGTTTACAAACAGCAGTTTATAAAAAAGATGTGGTATAATATTTTATGTCAAAAGTGTACACAGTTAAATAAATAATATACAATTTATTATATTTTTTTTTAATTCTTTAAAAACCAGAATGAGAAGATCTGTTTTTGCAAATTGGACAATATTTATTTGAGGGAAAATAGTTATCCTTGGCATGCAGCTGATACACTGATATGAGAGGGCACAGATTTCTTAGTGTACATGCTTGTGTAGCCTACCTGACTTAGGTATTAATATATGCAGATAACCAAGAAGTACAAAAGCCTTAAGAAAATTTTTAAATAAAAAAATATAGTTTTTATCATGAGACCTATATATATGCTGAGTTTCACTAAATTTGAATAAAATTGACAAGAGGAAGATGATCTTTAGGAGTATCTCAATTATTCATAGTAAGGGGTCTTTTCTATACACGCTCTTATTACAAATAAATTGGGAAAAACTCAAAAACTTAAAACAATTTTTTGTTTAACTAATTTGATAAGACAGTATTTTAAAGATTACCAAAACCCTGAACAAATATTTAGCACTAACTTTCTATCTATATAACTATATTTATTTTCTTCTTATCTAAATGAAAATGTAACCACATTGGTAAGTCTTTAATTACACCCTTGTCTCTTTAAAATCTGCACGTAAACACCTCAAAAAAGGAAGACATTTTAAATATATTTATAAAACAATTTTATATGTCTAAATATACACTTATTAAAAGATAAATCTTTCAGAAATTTTTGGATATTCCCTTTTTTCAGTTGCATTTACAACAAACACTGTTGATATAAAATTTTATTGCTCACCTTGACGAGCTAATGTCTGTAAAGCATTTATAGGATCCACTGCTTGTCCTCCTCCACCAGGCGGTCCACTCATACCAGTTGCTTTCTTAGAGTCTGAAATACATTTTTTTCAAAACAAATCATAACATATGTATATAATATTAACGAGGTATCAGCATTTGGCTTTGAAAAAATGCTATAAACCTTACGGTTTCAAACAATATTTAAAAATATATATAATAAAATTATTTAATTGTTTTATTAACGAAAAAGTGGTAAGAAAATACTTTAAACTATATTTCTTTGTGCTTTTCAACATTATTTTCCTGACATTAAATTTCATTTTTTCTTTAAATGTTTTTAATACTCTAGTGAAATTGGTTTCTTTTTTTAAAAAAAACAACTTCCAAATTGTTCAGTTAACAAACTGAGACATATAAATTAGAAAAAAAATATGAACACAAATTAAAAGAAAGATCACAACAAATTCAAAGGCACAGGAGTATACAAACTATCATATAGTGACTGTCCAAAGATATATAGGACAGATAGGAAGGTCCTACAAAAAATGGTTTAAAAAACATGTCAGTCAAACAAAATGGACATTCAACAAAAACTGAATTCAAATTCAGTGAGCACACCATCCAGACCAACCATAAATATTTCAGTATTAAGGGTTCCCTAAAAATATTACAACACTGTAAAAAAGGAAAGTTCCTCAATCTGTTGGAACTATTCGAAATATACAGGAGTTTTAAACAAAACAACAATATATAATTAAACAAAAAACTTAACTTTGGTTTCAATGCATGTAATGTTTCACATTTTTGCGCATATCGTTTTCAAAGTATAATAGAAATTGTCTGACAATTGCCGATTATGGCATTAGTATTTATTAGATAATCCCGGTTGCGATCGAGAAATATTAGAGGTTCATCTGCTGTTACATCAGCTTATCAGTGAAATATTCTATTAGACTTTGGATTGATCACTTACTACAAAATTAGATGTGAGATATTCAAAGCGAGATATTCAAATCACATAATAGGTTATTTTTATATAAAATGGTCTGAAACATGTGTATAATTATAAGAACATTTTAGGTTTAAGAGTTTTAATATACAATGAATAATGATACCCTGTTAGTTCGAATCACAGAGATCAAACAAATTATAAAGATCTGACAACACTGTTCAGACCAAACTCTTCATATTGTGTCTATTGACCGAGATAAAATCTTCTGGAATTTCCAAATGATGTCATTCTAAGTCAGCTAGTGATGGAAAAAGTAGGAAATTCGCACTTTAGAAAGAGGCGAGGCAGAAGACAATTCTCCAGAAAACTCCAACCGATGCGGTCTCACTAAGTTAAGACAGATTAGTGTTTGACTAAGTAAGACGATTATGTAAAATCTTAGAATAATAACACAAGTTATAATTCTAAGAGAATATCCAAGTTCAGTATTCAAACTAAAATAACCTCAAACTTGGAACATTCAATTGTATGTTTGGTATAGCACACGCTAAGTTCTTGCAAATGAATGAATTATTATAGGAACTATATTAATTCAAGTTTTGATTTAGACGTTAATTAAAATAATTAAAGGAATCGTTGAGATATATTGACTTTTGGAAAATTTTAAAATAAAAAGGAGTATGAATGTTTATTTGATTTGATTAAAATTTAGGATTACTTTATTAACATTTTAATTTGGTTAAAATTTTAAGACTATTTGATGAACATTTTGATTTGGTTTCATTTTATACACATACATTTCAGGTCGGTTTTTAATGTTGTTAATTTTAAGTATTTTTTCTATTCTAAAATTTATAATACATATATGCATTTCAGATATCACAACTGTGTTTTAATTTAGGTACATTCTTCCAAAGAATATGCCCTCTGGGGTTAACTTTACTTTTAAAAAAAGAGTATATGTGCTCAACCAAATGTTGGCGCCCTATATTTAAATTTAAATAGTTTGAGTATGGATGTACAAAAGTAAAGAATCTTAAAATTAGTAAATTCATGACCGGAAAAGAGAGAAAGATTACATTCATTATTTGATACTATTCTAACAAAAACAGAAGAGATAACAACCCTCTCCAATGGTTATTAGGGGAGCATCATTTTGCAGTATGTATCATGACAATAGATCTAACTGTTTGGATACCAATGACTGAACTGTATAATAAATTGCTTTTTAATTTTAATATATTATTTTTGTGCATGTGTTATTTTAATGAATGTTCAGTAAGTGTTAATTGATAAACAAATACATCCTGCTCAACTTGAGAATGACTAAATAGCCGAAACAGCCATAGTTGAAGAGTCAAAGAAGAATATGGAAGAGGTAAGTCCTTGTATTATGGAAAAAAAAAGAAGATATTTAATATAAAAATGAGACAGATCATTCAAATATTATCATGTGGATAAACACATATGATTGTGTTTAAATAAATATAATAAATAATGACATAAATAAAACATTTTATTCTAGTATATGGGGCTTAAAATGTCTCAAAATAAAAACTAATTGATAACAATAAAAAAGTTATGCAAATCGCTTCTACATATTGTCCAGACATTTCTGGGAAATAGTTTTGTCCAGATTTAGAGCAGGCTTCATATTTCTATTCCATATTTATTATAACTTTTTATATACATTTTCACTCTTAACTTTTTCCTTTTGCTCGTATGAAAAATCAGAAGACCATAGTTGTATAGAATGTAATTTCTTTCAACCATGCAGGCCTTTATTGCGAAGATGTGAATTCGATCTAAGGAAAATCTTTCGGAAAGTATACATTTAACAACTTTTATTTGGAATGGCAAAACTATACTTTTTCCCATTTTCAGTCTTTAAATAAATAAACATTTTTGCATCATAAATAAATGCTAACATCTACATCGTAAAAAAAAAAATTGATCGCAACAAAAAGCATTCATTCAAGTGGAGATGATTTTTTTTTTTTTTTAATTTGTGTTTTTATTACATTTTTTTTTCTATGAGCAAAAGTTACAAGTGACAATGTATATAAAAATTATTATTTTTAAATAGGGTTGGATAAAGAAATGAAGCCGGCTCCAAATCTGGATCACGCTATTTTTCCTGTACTACTGATGATATAGAAGCAATTTGTAAAATTTTCTCAGTCTAACCAACTAGTTTCTCATCCGATGTTATGAGTACTGGATTTTTAGTGTTATAGAATATACTATATAATATATATATAAGAAAGGTATAGATCCAGTTAGGCTACCTCAGGTTTACCATACACAAATTATAAGTATAAGTGTATATTATTTTAAAATAAAACAAAATATTGAGAAGTTGATATTTATATTTCTTTTATTTTTATTTACTATTTATTTCCTTATCTATAAACATATGTATATAAAAATAAATTAACCTCTGAAACATGTTTTAGACGATCAGGATAGTAAGATAAAGTAAGGAGCATATTTACTTGTCTCAGTTAGGAGTTGCATAAGTCAGGTTGTTCTACAAAAAGGGTCATTAATTTAACTTAAAAAATACATTTTTTAATTCAAAATACTTACTCATCTCTCGTACGTGTAAAATAAGTCGAGCAACAAACCCCAAATACTCTTCCTGTAAACCAAAAACATATAAAATAATGTTGGTATACAAGCGTAATTTAATAAATGTTAGTACATGAGAATTAATTTAAACATTACAAACAGTAAAATAGTTTTATTTGTTGTTTATTGAATGACTCATTTTTATTTTGAATCACAACAAATGTAAATTGATGTCTAAATTAGCCTGACTCATGTCATCTCGTGTATATTTAACTATATCTAGTGTAAATGTTCATCTATCATGAACTCAATAGTTATTTATAATCAATAATTATTATTACATTATAGCCTGTTTATACAAACAATAAATACTGTTACTGTGCGTTGAATAGAGAAAAGAAATACTATTTATATAAGCTTATCTGAATCTCATAGTAAAGCTCGTTCTTTTTTCAAGCTCGTTCTTTTTTCAATGTCAAAAGATTTATAAAGGATCCCCCCCCCCCAAGCCTTTTTCAAATGTCTCTGCAAATGTTGTAAATAATTTCATCTTTTACTTCATTTTCTTAAAATTGTGTATGATTAGACTACTAAGCTCCAGATTCCGGGTTCATATTTACAACAACAAAAATATTTGGCAGCTAGAATATACTGAAATAAAGGGAATCATAAATTGTGAAAAGACACTATTATGAAATCTAAATAAGACACATTACAGATACAGTGTGTCTGTAAAGTCATGATGGGGTATTGAATTATATATATATATATATATATATATATATATATATATATATATATATATATACAAAAGTATACATTTAAAAGCATGAAACATAAATAAAATGATAAAACAAATAAAAAATTAAAAAATTTCTGAGTTCTATGTGGACCCCGTCGATAACTCTGCAAGTGTTCAAATAATATTCCAGCTTTTCCCACACTTGACCTAGAACATCTTGAGTTATTGATACCACTGCTTCTTGAATTTGATGTCTTAAATGTTCGACATTCCAAATCCTTTCACTGTAGACATTTTGTTTAACTTGCCCCCACAAATAAAAGTCTATAGGTATAAAGTTGGCTGAGCTCGTTGGCCAAGTCCACCTCTTTCAATTCAACGTTGAGGAAATTTTTCATGAAGGAAATCATGAACAATTTTGGCACAGTGAGGCAGTGCCCCATCTTGATGAAAAATAAAGTTTTCATCCTTGATTTGGAGAAAAGCTCAGCTACAATATATTAAGGTAAACAATTGCACTTACAGTGGTTTCATCAATGAAAAGGGAGCCAATAATGTGATCCCGAGCAAGAGCCCACCAAATCCTGACTTTTGGGTTGTCAAGCAACATATTCAATGAAGGCATGAAGGTTGCCCAAATTCAAACATTATGGCGATGTACATGTCCTGAACTATGAAAAGCTACCACTTTATTAAACATAACTAGATTCAGATAATTGTCATCAGCTTTATTTTCACCAAGAATGTCCACAGTAGTCTCATACCTTTTATTTAAAGTTTTCTCTTGGCAGTAAAACATGCAATAACTAAAGTTCAAATCTATAAAACCTGAGCTATTTCTTTTCAAAACTTTGTAAACTGTTGTTCTGAAAGACATTGATCACATTTTCAAACAGATCTTTATGGATTTTGTAGAAAGATGTTTCATATGTTTTCATCGGTTTTTCATTGTTGGCTGACAATTATTAAAAAACATATCACAATTTAGGATCAGTTTTTTAATCCTGAATCGTAAATAGATTATTTAAAACAGGTGATCTATTTACTGTTTTAAATAAATTATTAGAGGAAACAGGAGCAAACATTACTATAAAAATAGATTATTACAACAAACAGGTGATCAGTTAGTTATAAAAAAGTATAAATACATTTTAGATTATGTTTCTAAATTGCAATAATATACTAATTAAGAAAAAGGCCTAAAAAAAGTTAGTTTTGTTTATTTTGCCAAATATTAAATGTGCAGTATCAATTTTAGCGACTAGAACGTTTGTCCAATTTTTACAAAATCTATAAAAACAACATTTTACATAATAGATTGAACAAAAATTATACAAGATCTGAAGTTGATTTACAGCCAATATATAATCCATTCACAATAACGTAGAAGTAAAAATACAAAAACAAATTTAAAAACTACAAGATAATATACTTGAACACTATCTAAGGTTTATGACAAATCTGTACCAATAATTATGAAACAAATATTAAAATATAAAATTCAAATGCCATAATTTTTTTAAATATATCTTGACCTACCGATGTTGACGTATATTTTCAGGCACGTAATAAAAACTTCAAAATCATAAAATGCAAGATAATAAATCTATTTCATGAGTTTAAAAAAAAAAAATCAAATAGACATTCCTCAAGGATACACAAATTGTGATGCAAAAATGTATAAAAGACCATTGAATAAAAGACTAACAATGAAACAACAATTGAATAAAATTGAAACTAATTGATGAATAATTCAATTTGTCAAGGCAATAAAGCTAATATTATATTATAAGCTGAAACATTTATTATAATATAATAAAACCTCTTTGTGTCAGAGTATTGGTTTTTCGATACAGCATTTACGTAGATAGCAAATTCTTAATTTAGGTTCCCACATTTCAAAGATTGCAAATATTCCAATTTTTTTTTAAAACTAGATAAGTTTTCATTTTAAGTCTACAAAGTCAAATCCATTTAAAAATCCTTTATGAACTGAATTTCATGAAGTTTTCTAAATCTTTTTCTTGGATGGTCTATTTGTAAAATCAATAAGCCTCATTTAATTTTGTTTTTGTTTCTTATGTATATATTCCGAAAATAAAACTATATGGGGATATTTTTATACCTACTTGAGTAAGAGCTTGATGGTTTACAAATTGAAACTTGATTTTAATTCACTGAAATAGCCAAAGTACTAATGTTATGTTGAAAAATCCAAAATTTCTGACTCATTATATTATGTTCATTTTTAATTTATGTACTTTGAATGACTGACATGTGAGGAGATAAGGAAAGATCAATCTTAGACTTTGAATGTTTGTGCTTGATAAAGTTATTGACTTAAATTTGGTATTACAGATTGATACAGTGTTCTG
The DNA here is from genome assembly GCA_963513935.1 of Aphrophora alni. NCBI lineage: Eukaryota > Metazoa > Arthropoda > Insecta > Hemiptera > Aphrophoridae > Aphrophora > Aphrophora alni. Next base: position 41,452,196 of record OY740771.1, on the reverse strand, counting down.
ATAGTGAATCAGATCCTACATAGACAAGCCTAATAATTTACTATTGTATTTTAGTCTTACTCTATCTTAACATGAACAGTACTTTAAATGAAAATTTTATATGAGTTTCTGAAACCACGTTTATTTTCTCTATCTTTAAACTTTCAATAAAAAACTTTCCCTCTCCTCTTGTTTTTTAAAGGCAAAAATCATTGCTTTAAAAAAAAAGATAAAATAACACCAACCCTTGAATAGAATCAGGGACAGAAAAGACAGATCCTACATAGACAAGCATAATAATTTACTATTGTATTTTAGTCTTACTCTATCATAACATGAACAGTATTTTCGATGAAGATTTTAGGTGGGTTTCTGAAACCACGTTTGTTTTCTACATCTTGAAACTTTCCCTCTCTTCTTGTTGCTTAAAGGCAAAAAAAACCTTTAACAAAGGATCATTGCCTTTATTAAAAAAAAATAATTAAAAAAAGATGTCCCAACCATTGAATAGAATCAGGGATGGAAAAGAACAAGAGTTATAGAAAAGATGAAAATAAGGGATCTAACCCAAGACTACATGAAAAAAGTGTAAATTCAGTTTATTTGGTTCCTCAGGATTGCCAAGCCCGTACTCACCATAGTGAGCCCCTAAGGGTAAGAAACGTTCAAGATGGAGAAATAAAACTTTTGCCCTTGTGGAACAGATACAAATGTAGACATCTAAATTGAAATGCAAGTGTTAGGTGCTTACTTTGATCAAATTAGAAGACAGAATAAATATCTGAAAATCAAAGTTTTAGGAAAGGAGGCAAATGTAGGTAGTTTAAAATTAGTTCAGAGTTTTATTACACTGGGTTGAAATTCATAAAAATAATTTTTTACCCTTCATTGTTTAAAAGCAAAAATCTCTCAATCATCATCAACTTTTAAGATTTTCAATAGCTACCTATAGCCTAGATTACTGTAGGATACACGACACTGTAGATATTAAGATATTTGTTTTTCAGTATAAAAAATATAAACCCAAAATTTTTTATATTATATATTTGAATTAAAAAGAAGTTATAATTTTAATTTAATAATCCATAAGATGCAAACTTATGATTTTCTAAACATTTTCAAAGCCATTATTGCACACCATTAAACTAGAAATTGTGATAACCTCAAAAAGGCTTTCCTATCAAATAAGGAAAGAAAGAATATGAAATAATCTCTCTATTAAATATATTTGCCACAAGTAGGTGTGCTAAATTGAAATAATTTAAATTTACAGATTTATTCATATTTTTTTCTTTTTTTTATCAATATTTATGTAACCAAAGGTCAGTATGTCAGTTTGGAAATATTACCTTATATGAACTATTACATTGAGACATATTTGGAAAATTATATAAGTCATTTGTTATGTGGTGGCGCTTGAAAGGAGGGCGGTCTGGCTTGAAGTGGAGAGGCCCGAGAAGGGAAGTGACTAACCGTGTACACTGCAATGCCTGCTGTCCTGCCCTTCTGCGATTTATCAACACTAATGGTATTTTGAAATGAATAACCATTTGACAAAAGCTGTTCTACAGCTATGTTCCTTTACTGTGACAATTATTTAGGTTAGTTATTAATTTCTCTCCTAACCATTTGTCGTAGTTTTCGTAGTTCATTGCTTCATGGTAGTCACTATGCTTCTGTCTAGATTTGAAAATTAATAACGCATTTGAAACAAACCTTTCTCACTTCCTGCACGAACAATAATGCCATATTGACCTTTAGATATTGGAGTATGAAGGCCTGCTTTAGAGTTATCAGACCATGAATGAGGTTTTGTGTGTGACGAATGTACATAGGTTTCGTCAGTACAGTACTACCTCGTTTATCCGGACCTCGTTCAACCGGATTGCCGGGATTATCCGGAACGAAAAATAAAAAATTTAATGTTGATAAAAACGTGATTTCCTGATCACTACAGTGTCGCCTTGAGGTAGTAGGGCGGGTTGTTGATGCACTGGGAAGAGAAAGTGGAGGAGCAATGACCTCCGCGCCACTATCTCCCTACCCTGACGCGGCATGACAGTGACCAGTTACCTTGTCTATTGTCTACGCCGGCGGGTAGTCTGTCGCGTGTTAGCGACCGGAATACATCATTACCATTACTATATCGTGCTGTGCAGTCTTTAGTTTCTTTACATTTTTGATCGGATACGGTTAATAGTATTATATTTGTGTGTTAGCGTTTGTGCGTGGAAATGGCGACGAAACGATAACGTAATGTGCTTACAATGGCCCAAAAGTTAGACACATTGAATCGTATAGACAGGGGCAAATCTTTAAATAAACTTGCTGCAGAACTCGGCGTAGGGACATCAACTGTGTCAGATTGGAAAAAAAATATTGAAGACTTTTGCTTCAAAATGATCGCTAAAGATAGTTTAGAGGGTAGAGGAACTATAAAAAATGCAAAAAACGAATCGTTGGACGAGGCATTATCTATGTGGTTTAGTGCTCAGCGAGAACGTGGTGTTCCGATTTCTGGACCGATTTTGGCTGAAAAAGCGGCAAGTCTAAACAAAAAATTAACAAATCCTGATCCAAATTTTACAGCTAGTCAGGGATGGCTGGAGCGGTTCAAAAATCGGCATAGCAGAAGACAATTATCTGTGACTGGTGAAAGCTTGTCTAGTGATCAGGCGGCAAGTGAAAAGTTTAAGGAAACTTTTCAACGAATTATTTCATCTGAAAAACTTTCTCCTGACCAGATTTACAATGCTGACGAAAAAGGACTGTTTTATCGTATTTTACAGAGCAAAACCTTAGCTTATAAAACTGATGAGACAGTCAAGGGCTACAAAAAGAGCAAGGATCGCCTAACTGCTTCTGGAAACCACAAAATTCCCTAGTGATAATTGGCAAGGCAAAAAAACCTCGAGCACTTAAAAATGTAAATCGTGCATCCTTGCCTGTAGTTTATCTAATTCAAAAAAGTGCTTGGATGGACAGCTTTATTTTTAAAAAGTGGTTCTTTGAAAATTTCATCCCATATGTGAAAAAATTTCTCAAAGAAAAAAAACTGCCAGAAAAAGCGATTTTGTTTCTTGACAATGCGCCATCTCATCCTGCAGAAGAAGATCTCATCAGTGGGGATATTAAAGTTCAATTTCTACCCCCAAATGTGACTCCAATTTTGCAACCTATGGATCAGTGTGTGTTGGAAAATATCAAGCGTGTTTATTGCAGGGAATTTTTAAGGAAATTAATTGAAGAAGAAGGCGAATAAAGCGTGATCGATTTGTTAAAATCTGTATTTGTCAAAGACGTGATTTACATGATTGCAGACGCTTGGGATCATGTTCCAAATAGTGCTCTACAAAGTCTTGGAAAAAATTGTGGTCAAACATATGAAATATAATTGAAGAAATGAACCCTACGAAGTGAATCCAATGAAACCACTGTCACTACAGAGCAATTGTTAGGCATGTTTGCAAGAATTGACAGTTGTTCCGATGTTGATATCAACGACATCAATTATTGGTTGACAGACAACAACGAAGGAGGTTATGGAGTCATGACAGATGAAGAGATAATTGTAGCATGTACATCTACGCAGGGAGCAGACGACAGCGAGAGCGAGGAAGAGGGAGGCAGCGTACGGCCGGAGATGACGCACACGGACACGACGACACAGCTGGACAACATCATGGCGTACTTGGAGCAACAGCAGGATATAATGCCAGCTGAACTAATGATGGTGAAACATTTACGTGATCGTGCCGCATTGAAACGTCACACCAAATTAAAACAGACGAAGATAAATGACTTTTTTTGTAAATAACAACTAAACCCTGTGTAAATTAAAAGCATGTGTAAATATTTCAAGTGTGTAAATAAAATGTTTTTCGTGATTTACAGTATTGTGTAAATTGAATGACTGTAAATATTGTGTTTTTTCATGACCAAAAGGAAATTATAAATGGTAAGTTATCATTTTATATCTTGTTTTATTTATCTTTCTATAATTCCGGATTATTCGGATTTTTGATTAACCGGATCATTTCCGGTCCCAATTAGTCCGGATAAACGAGGTTGTACTGTATACATTGTTAATAATACACTGTGTAGAAACGCACTGACGAAAGGACGGTGGAACACTAAACTCACTTGCTTCCACCACTAAAAAGTGATGGAAACCTGTTTGCCCGATGAAGGGCCACTACATACCAAATGAGCTCTAGTATGAATTCTACTTTAACATTGGTTATTTAAAGATTTTGTGGACTTCAATTTCAGATTTTGATAATAAATAAAAAATTAATTCAATTCTCCTGACATAAAAGAAATTACACAAATATACAAGAAACTATTTGCTGGATATATGACCAATATGAATAAAAATTAGGCTAACACGTATAAAATTAATGAAACATAAATTTAAAAAGAATAGTTCTTAATTCATTGCTGTCAGAGTTTGACTAAGAGTTCATTTGTTTGACCTTATCAAAATCTATAAATTATATTATTGCACAATAGAATTGATTATTGTTCATTAGTTATAATACAACAGAATTCAATCCTAACAAACAAAACAAGGAAACCATGTGATAAACAACCGATCTTGAAACTTGTGGAAATTTCTCATGAAGCTTGTCAATCGTAAAGCGCCAGTTTTGGCGAATTTCCTCATTAACTTTTTTTGTCAAGTCTTCATCAATGACAGTTGGTCGCCCATATCGCTCTACATCATGAACATTTGTTCTTCCTTCATTGAAAAGCCTACACCATTTACGCACATTACTATCATTCATTACACATTCACCATAAACTTCAACAAGCTGCTGGTGAATTTCGGCAGGACGAACTTTTTTAGCGTTTAAAAACCGAATAACTGAGCGTACTTCACAATCGGCGGGTTTATTGATTAACATGGCGACAAACAAAGCAGTGTTACGATAGAACCAACAGTGGCAATGATATGAAATCAACTGACTCCATAGTTGGGGACTGGGCAAGAGTGGCTAAACTTGAATGGGCGTCACGTGACAACCTGCGCGGTAGCTATGCGCAAACGGTTCTTACTTAAAAATGACCTCTCGTAATATACAAAATTATAATCCAAACGATGGTGAAATGAAAATGTGTAACTATGTGAGAGGGTAATGTTCAGAAATCATTTACTTCATTAATGGTCTTTAACACTTCAATAAATTAGAAAGTTTAATATTGGCCTCTGGGCTTAATGTCTTAATTATTCAAAAGGTATGTTTTTTATGACTATCTATAACTAATTAAAATCTATATATTAATTCGATCTCACCAAATTTGTTGAATTGTATTTTCAATATTTCTTCATTACTATGTATTTGTCGGTTATAAAAAATCATTCTGATTTACACTGCATTATTTGACTTTTCTTTAGAAATACTCTGTCATGCTAGATTGTTGAACTGAAATGAATTTTCTTGATATACAGTCTTCAAATACGGAAAACGTCTTCTTCGTTTGAGCGTCCCAACAACAATAATCATAATTCTCTTCAAGTAGGCCTACACTTCACTCCGGGAAACATCAAATTTTTTCGCCTTCATATTTTTTTTGTTAGTTAGATTTTTACTTATGAACATGAGATAATTTTGTTTCTTTTATTAAATTTTAACATGGTTAGTTTTTAAAAATAATTTCATGAGTTTAAAATAAATTTTATTATACTAAGATTATTAGAGGGTTATTTCTCAAATAACTAAAATTAATTAATATCTAATTTGCATATTCAACTTATAAAAATAAGAAGTTCGGTTCAATGAGCATTGAAAATTCAATGAAATTTTGTCGACCAATCAGCGAGACCATTTCCCTTCGTGGGCATGTTTTCAAATGTAATCTTCTGTAGTTGGCCATTATTTGTGACGTTACTTGCTTTTAATTTTAAATCCTAGCGAATTTTTCTACATCTTATACATTTTTATATGCTAAATATTCTATTTATTGTTTGGTATCATTTGTTTCTTTAATTAAGTTTCCACTTGTTTTCAAACAAACGAATTTATTTTGGAGCCTTTCGCCTATGATTTGTCAAGTTGGACGCTTACCTACTCGTACTTTAAATTTAAATATAAACATGGAATCATCGTATCATGTTTGTCTTTCCTGGATAGTTGGGATAGTTTAGATTGATTTTGATATGGGAAACACAGGTCAAAGATATTGGAAATATTTTTGTTTTGTTATTTTCTGATCGAAGGTAGGGTTTTATAATAGAAATGGACCGTTTGTTTAAGTGTTGTTCGTAATTGTTCATAGATGTTGTGGTGGTTCATTCATTAGGATTTTGCTTTAAACAGGAATGACAAGAATTTCTATAATTGTATTTGTAGGTTAGAGGAAAATTACGAAATGTTGCAAATATGTTTCTATCAATAAAATTATAAGAGATTACCTAATAATCATTACATGATTTAACTTATAGTAAATAGGTATCCTAAATTACACTTACTTAGAAAAGTACAGATAAATATACAATTGTAAAAATTAAAACAAATATTATTACATGTTAAACTAAATATATAAATGGATAAGGAAAAATGTGAATAGGTAGGGAAGGATCATAATTGTACATATTTTAGAAATGAACATGTGATTATAAATGGAAATGATCTTTAGATGGTGTTACTGTTTTAAAATGGAAAAGATACACTAATCCACATTTAGCATGTAAAGAAAACAAGCTCTCTATTATATCAAATCAACAAAAAGAGACAAGGATTGTGGAATCACAAATCTGAACAGTTATATGAACTAATAAAATTGAATTATTTCATAATATAAACTTAATTACTCCTGAATTAACATTAAGTTTAAAATATAAGCATTTCATGTGTTAGTGGATTTGATACAAGTTAACTATAAGCCAACACAATATATGGAAAAGAAAATATCAGACTGTGCCTATTCTTGTAAAACTGACGGTAAAGTAAACCTATTTAAGTTGGGGATTTCCAAATAAACTTTGAACAATTGCTGAAAATATATCCAAGAGAATCTAATATTAATTTACAGAAATAAATACTGTTGAAAGTGAGAGTTTTGTAAAAGTGAACTTAATAAATTGTGATTTTGAAACAAATTAAAAAAAGAAACTGCTAAATTTTTAGCCCTATTATTTGATCATAGACTTTCTTGGATTCCACATCTATCTGATCTGAAAACACGGTGTAATAAAATACTTGACATGTTACGTATTCTCAGTGGTTCTCGGTGAGAAGCTGATAGGACCTGTATACTACATTTTTACTGTGCTATTGTTCGATCGCGGATTGATTACAACTCCATAATTTACTCATCCGCAAGACCATCAGCTATGAAGAAGCTTGATTCGATACACAACTCTGCACTGCATATTTTTTCTGGAGCATTTCGTTCGAGCCCAGTTTCTAACTTACATGCTGAGACTAGTGAACCATCTCTTACTCGACGAAGACAGCAACTACAAATAACATATATGTATGTAGTATGCGCTCCAAACCGTATCATCCAGCTTATGACATAATATTTAAAAATCTCTTGACGGAACGATATAAATGGTTTCAAAATTGTACTGCCCCATTTGGCATTAGAACAATTAGAATCCTTAACAAATTGCGCCTTGTAGTTCCTCCAATGAATGAGAATGATCCATGTTTTATTGTTCGATGGCTCATTCAAATGACAACTTTTGATTGATTTTTCACTATGTAGGTTCATCAAGCACAACACTCCTTATGTAGTGTATCATCAGGAGTTTCACTATATACTTGATGAATACCCAACTAGTGAAATTATTTTCACAGATGATTCTAAACAGGACAGTAAATAAAGTCGGTTGCGCATATTACTCATCCAGTTGGACGTCTACGCATGGATTACCCTCAGCTTATAGTGTATTTTCTGCCAAACTCTTTGCTATTTTGAAAGGCCTTAATACCATTCCATCTGGTTTCTGTCACTATCTTTTGTGTACCGATTCCAAAAGTGCTTTACAGGCTATCTGGGGTGTGTATTCTGAAAATCCCTTGGTTGAAGATATTCAGTGTTCCATACACAGACTTCAACTACGGGACGTCGGAGTATCATTTTGCTGTGTACCTGGGCATTGCAAAATTTGGGGGAACGCAAAAGCTGACGAAGTTTCAAAGGAAGCTACAATTCAGATACCAATCACAGAGCATGTTATTCCCAATTTTTAAGAAATGGGAAGACGAGTGGACAAATACAGAGAAGCTGAGGGAAGTAAATGATATTGTCTGTCTGTAGAATTCATCCATACATGCCAGTCGTCGAGAGGAAGTGGTGTCTGTGTCATTCCATGATCACTCATGGATTTCTGATGGAACAGGGGAATCCACCACAATGCCCATTTTGTCAAAGTGTGTTGTCAATAAAGCACATCCTCATTGAATGTGTTGTGTTAATAGGTGTGCAATGAAATTTTGGCCTACCTAATTCTATTCAGGCGATGTTGGGGGATAATGCTTAGATCCTTGATCAGTTATTGTCCTTTTTGCGTCGTCTGAAAATTTTTGATAAAATCTAGTCAATTACTGCAATAATTTTACCACTCTGAAATATTAAGTTTAGTTTTTTCTTTTAAATTGTATTCATCGTAATTCGTAGCAGGGCCCTTTTACAGCCCTGTAATATTTGTTTTTATTGTTGTTCATTGTATTTTCCATATTTTAATTGTTGTTAATTGTATTTTCTATATTTTATAGTTGTTAACTCGTTCCAGGGCCTTTTTACAGCCTTGTAACATGTTATGTTGTCGTTTAATTTTCTTTGTTAATCTGTATTAGTCCTGTATTGTTCTTAAAAATAGTTTGTAATTGTATTGTTTTGTATTTGTATATATAAAGGTTGGAGCACATCAATTTTAAGAAGGCGATAATGACCGCAATGGTTTATTGCCTTAAAACCCTATTAAAAAAAACCACATACAATACCTCCACTTCGACAGCAACCATTATATGAATACTAAACGAGCAATTCGCTATACCCAGGCAATCAGAGCCAAAAGGGTTTGTTTTGAGGAGAGTGAGCTACAGAAATTTAACAAAAAATTGACATCTCCATTTGTAAAAAGGGGTTCTCCTGAGATACTGGTTGGGAATCAAATTCATTTGGCACAAAACACAGATATCACACCTAAGAAAAAACTTGTCCATCTCTCTCGTCACCGATTATCACCCAATCTACAGAGATTAAACATACTAAAAAAAAAACTTCATAATTCTATATGCTTCCAACCATACCAAGAATCTTATCACGAACCTCCCAGAGTCTTGTTTAAACAACCCGCAAATCTGAAACACATGTTAGTTTACCCCAAACTTCTGGATCCCATCACACCTAAACAACCTAACCTTACCCATGGTACTTTTCCATGCAATGGGCCAGGATGCAAAAACATGCCAAATACATCTTCCCTCCAACAACTTCAATAGTTCCTCCAGTAAAAAAGAATTTTAAACTAAAGGTCATACACATATACAAGAAAAAATGTTATCTACTAACTACAGTGCAGGTTTTTGTCGAGCTCAATATCTTCCCCTAACCACAGACAACCTAAGCACCACGATGAATGGCCACGGACATGATGTAAAAATCATGGATGTAGAGAAACTAACTACACAACATGCAACAATCCCCAATGTTGTCACTTTTGATGAGCGCTTCACGACAAAAATTATAAAATCATTCCCTGCACAATGTAACCCTTCAGTACTAAAAAGATAAGAACTGCCTCATCAATGAGTCACAAAATCTAGAAAACCTCCTAACATTAATCTTAAATAAATCATTCTTTATCCTCTCTCAACAGGTAAAAAAAAAAAAAAGAATTGTCTTACTCTCTACTATTTGAGAAAGTGAACAGTGTTTGCGAAATATTTTGTTGTTTTTTTAATGTTGTTTGTATATTCCTATTTGTGTACTACTAGGTAATTACCAAAGACCACTTTCCAAGGTAAACCTGTGTCTCCTATTAGATTGAGACATATCTATATGTCTCCATTGAGAAAATAAACATTGAGAACTTGAGATTGAAAAAGTAAAACAGTGTTTACAAAATATTGCAGAGCTTCCCCCTTTTTATTCTTCTTAAGCACCACTTTCTAAAGGTTCCAAGGTAAACCTGTGTCTCCTATCCATACAATATCTAAATATTATAATCTTTTTTCTTTAAAAAAAAAAAAAAAAAAAAAAAAAAAAAAAAGGTTAGGGTAGAATCAATGCAAAATAAATTAAAAATTAACAACAACTATGAAATAAATCTAAAGCACCTTGGAGTATAATTTATAAAACAGAAAATTTTCAATACAGGTCAATTTCTTAACTTACCCTGGATTTAGCTTTCTGAAATACGTGGTTTTCCATATCAATACTATTTTTTGAAGTAGGCATCCCCGAATTTCTAATGGCTTCATCACTGAAAAGTAAAAATAAACAACAATTAAAATAGAAAATTAAAATTATTAGATTCTCAATGAAATCTAAATTTAAAGTTAAAGCTTTGTGATGTATGGAAGAAGATTTGAATAAAAATTGAAGCAAAGGCTATATTTTATATAATCTATAATAACATTAATGAAAAGTAGAAACATTGAAACAAATTTAGTTACTTTTTTATAAATCTGTGAGGGTTTTGCAAGTAAAGGTGTAACTGTTGCAGCAATGAGATATTTCAAGGCAGCATTCGACAATACTTATGTAGTACATGAATTGAGGATAAAAGGCAGGATGAACAGTGGGTGTTTGGTGGTATATGTAGAGAAACAAAAGATTCGTTAGTTGTCACTGTTGCCAACAGAACTGGCTCTACCCTTCTTGATAAAATTATTGAAAATATTGCAGATAGTAGCACAATTTATTCTGACAGTTGGAAAGGTTACCAAACAAATAGAAGGATTCCTACATGCTAAAGTTAATCATAAATACAATTTTATTAATCCTGATACAGGAACAGTTGAAGAATGTGGGGCAATACTAAATGAAGGAACAAGAGACATAGGGAGACAGCGAGACATCATTTGGAATCTTATTTATCAGAGTTCATTTAGCGACAGCATCATGTGAAAGAAAATAGAGACTGTTTTGAATCTATGTTAAACTCTATATCGGCCCATTTTCCACCGAAATCCGATTTGACTACTTTGTTTTTAAATAAAGTGTTTTGAATTTTGAAAGTGTTTTAATTTTAAATAAAGTGTTTTATTTTATGATTTGTCTCAAAAATTTTAGGCGTAGATTGGCGGCACTTAAAAACCGCCAAATCTGTAGCTGCGGTGGCGTTATTACGTAAGTACTGGCAGTCTTACAGATTCAAATTTTGTTTCAATCATGGTATTTAGTTTGGATATTAATTCTAGTTATTCTAAAAAGTTACCTTTATTTGCAGTGCTATAACTTACAAAACTGTAAAACGAGCATATCCACTATAGTTTGTATATAAATGTGGTTTTCTTGAACTTTAAGAGCATACGCTTCATCTATTAATGAAGGAACTAAAGCATCCTCACCATGCTTTTTCTTTAACTGTTTGAAAGAGTCCCATGAAATTATACAGTTATTATGAACCAAACTGTTTTCATGCTGTCTGAATCCTGCGTTTGATTCCATTGCTCTCTTTCAATTTGAAAATCCTTCCTTTATATGTTCCTTGAGAAAGAATGCGAAAAAATCAGCATAAGAAACAAAATACTGCACCATTTTATTGCTATAATCTAACCATGGTTGATTTTTTGTACCATGAAGACTGGACAATCTTTTTCTCTTTCCAAATTGTCTGAAGGGATATTGCTTTAAGTAAAGTTGTTTTGGCTCACCTGTTTGCTTTACTTGCTTTCCTGGATATTGGAGAAGCTTTTGACAACACCTCCTAAAAAGTCAGAGCCTTCTCTAGAAAAAGGCTAAACAATTACTGGAACTCAGCAGAAAGGAGATTAGCGGGATTAGCCTGATAAATCTCTGGACACTGCCCAAACATATTATCAAAAAAAAATTATACTTACAAAATTGATACATTCTGCCTTCTCCTTTTTGCGTTTCTTGGATATCTTTTTTGCATTTTTGGTCGAGGATATCTTTTCATACAGCTGTCATCTTTCATGCTTTCATAAAGAATCCTTATTTAAACTTCCACAAGGTCCATGTAGTATTAACTTTATTACAGGATCATTAAATAAGTACAGGATCGTGTTCAGGATCAGAAATTTCAGTGTAAACAGCTTTACCAATATTATCAGTAGTGATCCTATCATAAAACCACAGAAGTAAGTGAATATGTGGTAAACCGTGCTTTTGCCATTCTATGGAGAATATGAAACATTTAACTTTTCCAAAAAGTTCTCCTTTGATTAAAAGATCCATTAATTCTTTTACTTTCAAGTGAAAAACTCTTGCAATTTATGTTGTGACGCTGAAAATGTTTTTGGCCAAGATATAATTATCCTTCAACATCTTTCCAGTTAGAATTGCACGTGAAGGTAATGAACAAATCTGAGCTACCATAATGATGGACAAAGACCAAGCATCCTGAGCTCGCTTGTGCATGTATCGTGGGCTTCCTGTGTAAGATGATGTTAATACGATTCTTAGTCCTACTTGATTAGCATCGTGTCAACCTACGTCATCTCTTAAGTGAAATATACTCTTCAGCTCTAAGTTTACTTTGATTGAAACTCAAGTAATTCAATTTTTCAGTCTCTATTTTTCCACTCACCAACCAAAAATTGGCTGAATAAAGTGCCATAGTGTAATAAATCATTTTCTTCTCCTTCTCTCAGCATTATGTTCCAGGAATAAAACTGAGCAGCAGACTTAGTTTTTCTAAAAGGTGATTTAGTAGTAGGATCTTGTTGATGTACATCAATTGAATATCCATCTTCACCATAGCTAAACATAAGTGGATACTGCAAAGCATCGTATGAACGATGAAGTTCACTTAAGCATTTCAGTTTTTCATCACAATTTTCAATAATGATTATCTCTTTACTGAAACTGCTGTCCTACAATTACTAAAGCTACTTCAGAAGCTGATGGATGTCCTATATGTGCACTTCACATTCATTCTTCATTTTTTCTAACATATTTTTCAAATCTTTGACGTAGACATTTGTATCATGCAACATCTTCTGCAATTGCTTTACTAAACCTAGCTTGATATCAGGATAACTTGATGATCTTCTTTTTCATCATCCCCTATAAAGTATATTTGGAAAAACTTTGTCTGCTGGTCTCACTCTGGTTGCAGACTTCCACACAAGTGATACATTTGTCCTTGCACTTTGAAAGTTGCCATGAACCCATTTTCAACCATTTGTTTTGCTCCGGATGACGTCATTTGAAAGCATCTGTTATGTTGTCTAATGCATTCAATGAAAGACAATGATCAGGGTGATGCTCCAAATGTAAACTATTAAGAGGCTCTGGTGGTGGTTGAAGCATGGGAAGCTGCACGTTACCATTGCTGCAATACATGCCAGGACTTTTGCCTTTTAATTTTTTGCAGAGAAGTATGTGCATTTGTACTCTATACAAAATTTCGTTTTCATACAACTTTCCGTTTCAAGAATGCGGCAGTTCAAAATATTCAAAGTTAAATAATTAATAAACTACAAATTTTATCAAAAAATGTTATGACACAAAATAGTTAGACAATTTTAAGACAAATAAAATGATGTATAATTTATTCTTATTGACTGAAGTATAATTATTAAGAAAATTACATTTTGGTTAACATGGGTTACCATGGTTATTAAACGTCCATTAGAAAAGAACAAACAACAAAACAGCTGAGTACAAGTAAAGTGGTGTCAACGTCTATTAAGTGACTTATTGAACAGAGGGATATTAGATTTTTTATAATCGTTGGTCAAAACGGCGTCCTCGAACTTCGTTGCAGAGTTGAAAACGCTTTAAGGATGACTCTGACTTTTTCGAAAACATCACTTTCTTGAATGGTTGCAGCAGCTTCAACGATTCTTGCTACAAGATCCAGAGCATCAGTTATAGGAGAAGCATATACCAATTGTTTCATATGTCCCCACAGAAAGAAATCAATAGGTGTGAGATCTGGGGATTGTGGAGGCCATGGGATCGGACCACCACGTCCAATCCAACGATCTCTAAACACTTCATCCAGATATTGTCTGACAATATTGGAGAAATGGGCTGGTGCTCCGTCGTGTTAAAACCACATCGTTTGTCTTAGTTGAATTGGAACATTTTCTAAAAGTTTAGGCAAGATGTCCCTCAAAAAAACTAAATACGTTGGTCCATTTAGTCTACCTGGTAATATGCAAGGCCCAATTAAATGCCCATCAATTATTCCAGCCTTAACATTGACAGAGAATTTGTTTTGAAACTTACGTTGAACAATCGCATGAGGATTCTCAAAAGCCCGTCTATGTGGGAAACGTTCTGTATACAATCTACTAGCTAATCTTGAATTACCCCCAGCAACTCCATACATAAAATATATGTCAGCATTTTCTTGAAATGTTGTTGTTGTTGTCCAATGGCTTTCTCTGGCTCACGCCATCTTTGATCTTGCTTCCCAGTAGAGACCAGGGAAGTCTTTTTCCCTCTGCTTCTCTTTATCCAGCTTTCTGCAGACCAAGAGATGGTCCTTGTTCATGACGGTGTCCGAGCTTTCACACAATGTGCAGTTGTCATAATCCAAAATCTTCATCCTCTTCAGGTGTTCATTCAGGCAGTCGTGTCCAGTTGTAAGTCGAAAAATTGCGACAGATGTCCTCCTCTGCAAGTCCTTGACTTTCTCATACAAGTCGAATACATCTTCATAGGACTTGTTCCTTATGTCCTCTTTCACCTTATTGGTGAACTCAAGATGAGATGCTCGTTTCAGTTCGCCAATCCTTGCTTCCAAGGTGTGTACTCTTCTTGGTTTCTGTATTATGTGAGTTCCTCGCTTGGCCAGCTCATCTGCTTGCTCATTGCCTTGTATGCCTACATGTGATGGGATCCACTGCAGAACTATTTTCTTGGTAATATGCTTGACTATTTTATACTTCTTTTGGATTGATTCAGTCAAGGAACTTGTTGGTGTATTTCCAGCAATTGCTTGCAGCGCTGACTTAGAATCAACCAAAATCACAGTGTTGTTATTCAACCATGGCCTGATTATTATCTGTCTCAATGCCTCATTGATTGCGAATAGCTCCGCTTCAAATACGGTAGAGCCTGAGCTCAGCGCAAAATAGTGGGGGAAATGTTCACAGAATATTCCTGCTCCTGTTTCGCCTTTAATTTTTGAACCATCAGTATATATTAGCAACCAATCGTCTGGCGGGTACAAGTTGTTAATAGTTTCCAAGGTTATTTGAGCAACTGTGGCTGGGTTATCCTTAACTTTATTTATTGGCTCTGCAAGTTGAGTGCTTATGTTGTACTTGATGTAGTCCAGCGGGCTCTTCAGTTGTGTTGGTTGCTCGATCACCACATTATTTGGTCTCGATTCAAGCATTAGGTGTTTGAAGCTTGTTTGCGTTTTTAATGTTTGTTCTGCTGGTGGTTCCAAGATCCACGGGTTATTGTGTCTCCTGTGAAGAATTTTTTCATATGCTATTATGGCTTTGTACTTGTACTCATTATGCAATGGTTTGGTGTTTGTATAAGCATATAGTGCAGGAATTGGTGTAGTCTTCATGGCACCTGTTATCATTTGTAGGCAGTTGTTTTGACTTGTTTCAAGTTTTCTCAAGACATCCCAGCCTGTCAAAGCAAGCATTTCTCCACCATAAAGAAAATTTGGTTTGATGTATGATTTGTAGGTTTGGCATAGTAGGTCAAGCGTCCCCCCCCCCATTTTATTCCTGCTAATCTTTTTAGTATATTATTTTTGGAAGAAATTTTTAATGCAATGTAGTTTGCGTGGTCTTTCCGATTGAGCATCTTGTTAAGGATGACTCCTAAGTATTTGGTGCCGCAATGCTGCTGGATTACTGCATTTTCTACTTGGAGAGATATATCTTGTGTTTTTGTTTTCAGTGAGAAAAGGTGATAACTTGTTTTCTTGACATTAATTTTCATGTTGTTATTCTTGCTCCATCTGGTCAAATCACTCATGGCCTCATTCATCCTATCACGCATTGAATCAAAGATGTTTTTGTGCTTGTTACTGTTTGCCAACCATACCAAATACGACATCCGCATACATCGCACAATTGTGTTGTTTGGATGGTAGCGCTTTGGGGAGATCGTTTATGTATATGTTGAATAGCAGTGAGCTAAGAACAGCACCTTGTGGGAGGCCCACTTGTGTTTGTTTATATTTGGATACAGCCGTTTTCCATTTGGTGCATATCCATCGTTGGCTTAGAAAGTGTTTAAGCCAATAAAACATGTTACCTGTTATATGTAGGTCTCTAATCTTTTTTAACAGCTGAGATATCCATACCGTATCAAAGGCACCTTTGAAATCAACAAAGACGGCCAAAACCGATTCTCCTTTATTGAACGAGTCCTTCACACTCGGTGTAAACCTTAACACTTGGTTCATAGGTGTATAGTGAGGCCTGAATCCTGCTTGGTTGTTGCAGATTAGATTGTTGTTTTCCCGGTACTACTGTAATCTTGCAGCAACCATTCTTTCCATTGTTTTTGCAATTATTGAAGTCAGGGAGATTGGCCTGTAGTTGTGCATTTCATCACCTGATGTTTTGGGTTTATTCTAGAAATGTAAAACGGTTCATCATGTTAAACAATTACTACACTTACACTACAAACAGAGAACACTATGTAGCTCAAGATTTTGTACAACAATGAGTAGGTTGTTTACTTGGATTCAGCTATTTACTTGTAATCAGCTGTTTTGTTAAAATAAGCTGATTTGTTGAAATCATCTGTTTTGTTTGTTCTTTTCTAATGGACATTTTAATAACCATGGTAACCCATGTTAACCAAAATGTAATTTTCTTACTTCAGTCAATAAGAATAAATTATACATCATTTTATTTGTCTTAAAATTGTCTAACTTTTTTGTGTCATAACATTTTTTGATAAAATTTGTAGTTTATTAATTATTTAACTTTGAATATTTTGAACTGCCGCCATCTTGAAATGGAAAGTTGTATGAAAACGAAATTTTATTGGCTTTTATAAACTACCTACAGTATCAATCATACCAAGTATCATGATTTTCCCTCAAATAGTTTCAAAGATATTAAGGTTTAAAAAAAACACATAGGGCCTACAGACAGATAGACCGAAAACGGAATGAGATAAGACATTTTTTGTTTCTTTTGACATGCTGAATAACGTGACAATGTTTGTTCATATGGTTGCAAGACACCCTGTATAAAATATTTGGGAATATAATATATATATATATATATATATATATATATATATATATATATTTGAATACCAATAAACCAAAACCAAAGACTTGCCAATATAAATGCAGCCCATTACTCTCAATTTCTTTCATTTGGAGTTGAATTAAATATTGGAATTTCTTGTAAAAATTCCATCACTTTGTAGACATTGAAAAAATAAATAGACAAAAATAATGGATTTTGATACTTGAAAAGGGATTTCCCAGCTAATACATTGATCAAATTGATTAACCCTTTGGAGATTTGACGATATTTCGTCATTTGTTGTTTTTGCGAGAAAGACCATCAGACGAAATATCATCAATCTAGGCGTAAGCGTAACAGGCCATTTAACGATATTTCGTCAGTTACAAAATATTTAATTTTGCTGAAAGAAAGGAACAAAATAAATAAGATATTATTTATTTTATTTTAAAATATAATTTGAAATCAAAATAATTATTACTTTTACTAAATATGATATACAATTTCTATAAATTAAACATAAATCAGCTGATTGGTATTTGGACTTTACGGAGTTATTGTTTCTTGTTTTTCTATCAGTAAAAGTGTATTTTGATTAAATAAAAACTATTTAATTATAATTATTTATTAGTTATATAAACTTAATTGTATAGTGTGTTAATTTTTCATTTTGTTAGTGGTTTTATTATTCATAGTTTGTGATATTGTTTCAAAATGAGTGGTGACTTTGTTAGATCGAATGAAATAGGATCGGGAACTGAATATCGAATCCATTTAGTGATTTATATACTAAAATTTCTGAAGATATATTTGATGATTCAGATGAAAACGCTACTTATGATCCTAACAAGCCTCAAAGAAAATGTTCCTTAGACACTTTGGATTAAAAACTATTAGGCCTACAGTTATAGTGAAAATGGGGTTAACTATCAAACGTGTAATTCATAATGTAAATAGACAAGTTTTGAGTATTGACTCTGATATTGAAAGTGGATCAAGTGATATTGATGAAGATGAAAATATTTGGAGCAAATTATAAAAAGATTTTAAAACTCAAAACAGTTTTAGTTATAATGAAACACCTGGACCTAAAAATTGCCCTCCATCAAATTCTAGGCCTATAGATTATTTTTAACTTTTTATTAATTATTCAATATTAAATTTGTTGAATTGGTAGATATTGTTGCTATACTAGTTACATTTTTATTTAACCGAATTTAGTGAGTATTTTACTTTTCAAATTATAATTAGTTTTAAGGTTAACTCGAAAATCTAATAAAGGTTATCGAAAAGGTTAAGTTTCATTTTTTTGCTGTAGGACTTGGTTTTGATATATTTTTATTAAACTTTTTTAATTGATATACCGTAATATATTAGCCTATATAGATAAAAAAAAGAAATGTTTCCTACGGTAAAAATATTTATTGTTTTCAAAATATTACCATTAAAATTTAACAAATTTCTTTAGATTTTTAGCAATTTTGTGATTTGTCATGCAAAAAAAATCATATTTTCCCTTAATTTATATATCCTAAGAAAATAAATTATCTTTAATTTTTAAAATATTGTTGAAAAATAACAAAAAAATAAGTATTTTATGGTTATTTTAACAAAACCATGCAAAATGGGTCCATTTTAGATCGTGCAGTTTTTTATCCTTAAATAAAAGTACATCTAAACATTTTATACTACTTCTAAAAGAAGTGTTGGTCCATAAAGGGTTAATAATGATGTATGTAAAACACGATTTCATAAAATTTCAATATTAAATCGCAACAGGATCTCAACTGGATATTTACTATAGCAAAATATGATCACGATGTGGGCTACAACAGATATTTAGCAAAACTTGATAAGTAGGATACATTGGATAATTGGTAAATATCAGTTGTACTTCCTCTTACGATTTTTCTATAAAAAAATTAGGAAAACAAAGTATTTACCTTGTAATCAAAGGATCAAATCATATTATATATCGCAATAAACATTTCAACTCCCAAAATGCATTAATTTAATAGAAAATGAGATTTATAAAAGTACAAAATCCAACTAGGCTATATAGGTTAGTGATGCCA
Source organism: Aphrophora alni (assembly GCA_963513935.1). Classification (NCBI taxonomy): domain Eukaryota; kingdom Metazoa; phylum Arthropoda; class Insecta; order Hemiptera; family Aphrophoridae; genus Aphrophora; species Aphrophora alni. The sequence goes on along the minus strand of OY740771.1, from coordinate 41,432,809 downwards.
ACATAAATACTAATAACTACATTCATCAAGTCACTGTATTTATGATCGCTTGTTCTCAATTCAGAAAATTTATTTAGTTAAACTAAATAAATTTTCTGAATTGTGACACATAATATGATCTGATCCTTTGAATATAAGGTAAATTACTTTATCTTCGTAATTTTTTATAGAAAAATCTAAGGACGAGGTAAAACCAATATTTACCGGATAATTAACAGCAGAGACATGTCGAAAATATATTGTATAAACTCAATTAAATTATTTATTTGGATGTTTGGAACTGTTACTGCCAAATTTCTTTGGGAAATACTTTTAGACATTGTAGCAAAACCCTATAGCCTAAATATGAAATTGGCTTACGATAAAAATGCCTATGTTGGGCCAAATATTAATTTCCCATTACCTAACCTAAATGACTCATGCTGTTAAATAATGTAAAAAATTTAACTTACATTTTTGCCACTACACTCTGCCTAAATGTTGAAGTCCGCCACGAATTTTCTTCGGCCGACATTGTTGTTTTTATATGTTTAATAAGCAGCAGTCAAATCTTTTACAGGCCAACTAAAACAAAGTACAATATCAACTTTCAACTATTGAAGAATTTAAAACTTAACCAATGTTATAAAACAATATCTAAATTCTGTTGACAAACCTACCTAAACTATTATGTAGCCTACTTTGAAAAAATACCTAAGTTTAAAACCAAAACAAAATAATAACTTCGGTTTAAAAACCAAAACAAAATAGTAACTTCTGTTAAAAACTAAAACGAAATAAGTATAAAGGTAGCCTTGATCAATACAAGTACAGTAGTTCACTAATCACTCTTGCTTATTGTACAAATACATCATACTTCATACACTGACAGTAGTGGCAGTCTGGCACATACAACTGACATTATGGCAACAAAACATTGAACAGAAATGATGGTTTCCGTAATTTACTGTTCTCCAATTCTCACCAAATAATGGTACAATCACCGAAATTCGTCATAATTATTTCAATTAACGTGATACTATAAAACGCCATTTTCTTTATTTTAGAATGTTATAACTATAACAATATCTAACAAGAATGATGGTTAACAGTTATTTAGTGATTCAGATTTAGTCAGAAGTCAGAAGTCGGTGGTTAGTATTCATGTACATATCATGGTATCGTTCAAATTGTTATTCTCAAGAGTTCCATCCTTTTATTCTAAATATTTTTCTTCATAGTAGAATTATAAAAGAGAAAGTTCCATCACTTTAAACAAGCAATTGTTCACTTAGGCTCATGTGTATTAGCAAAGAATGTTGGCAAATGCCAATAAAGGCTTAGAACAATTCTTTAGTATTGTCATTCTTGCTGTGGTAAACGCTGATTATAACTTCAGTTTTGTCATTGTGGATTGTCACGGTCAGCTGTCTGATGGTGGTGTATTTGCTACAACAGAACTGGCAAACAGGAAAATTGCTAGATGTGCCACAGAGTGAAACTCTCCCAGGAAGGGTAGCTGCAAATTTGTTTGTTCCTTATATGTTCTTGTCAGACGATGCTTTTTCTCTGAAACCTAACATAATGAAACGCTTCGCTGGTACTTTTGAAAAAGACTCAAGGGAAAGAATATTTAATGGACGACACTAAAGAGGAAAAATGGTGGTAGATAATGCTTTCGGAATTTTGTTAGTCGATTTCAGAGTTATATGGAAACCATTGCTCTTAGATCCCCAGAAGTTGTATTGGTTTATGCTCATCCACACTACAACCTCAGACGGGAATCAAATATCGCGTGGAGGATTGTAGGAATGCCGAGTGAGACTCTTCTATAATTGAAGGAGATCCCAAGAAAACCCTGTGAGATCGCCAGAATGGTTCGGGATAAGCTGGGTTTCTTTTTGAGAGGGAATAGGAAAAGTATCTTTGCAATATAAGTATTAAGAAGTGTTAAATCAATTATTGTTGCTGAGAGTCTTTTGATTTCATTATAAATTTATGTGCTATATATTCCTATAGGGTAAGCTTAGTTGTTAACAACGTTTAATAATTATATGATCTCGGAAGGAGTAGGTAAAAAAGACACTTGAAGTCACATAGGCAAAACAATAAAGTATAGGATGGTCGGGAAGAATAGGTGCGATGACCTTGAAGCTAGATCGCGAATGGACTGTAAAACGTCACAACCTCTTTTCTCGGCCATTCCTTAATCTACAGACTGACAAGTGTTTAGCTTTTAAGCCTAAGAATGGCTTTTTTGGCCTAGTTCATGTAGAAAATGGTAGAGAATGAGAGAAAAATTCGAATTAAAGAAAACTTCGAAATACAGAGGTGGCCAAATTATTAGACTATAGACTGTTATTTCTCTTTTTTAAGAGAAATATCATGTTACATTAGAACTTAATACATTTTTTTTTGTTTAGTAACTTATATTGCTATTATAACATATACTGAGGTATTTAATTGTCTATTTTGTAGTAATGTATGTTGGTACAACTGGTTTGACCAGCTGCTATCACAAACTGACATCAGCTGTGCTGTATTGTTTTCCTAGGTTAGTGTAAACAACTATTTTGGTGTGTTTTTATTCCAGTTACAGTCTATATTGCCATTTTATTTGATTTTTATTGTAAAATTACCTTAAATATTTAAGTTTTAAGTGATAGTTTAGAAGTTTAATCCTTTTTTCTAAATCATCAAACAAAGTACTCCGAAAGTCGTGAACTGTTTTCAATTTGAGGTTATGGGTAAGAAATCTGACCTCTCACCTAGAAAGGTGTCAAATATAAAACTTCCTTTGGAAGAAGAATGTTATTCCCAAGGCCAGGTAGCATCTAGATTAAATATTTCCCAGAAATCAGTTAGTAGAATCAAGAATAAGCTTTTTAATCGTGAAGGTTTGGAAGGTAATCGGATTAGGAAGTGTGGTCGGAAGAAGATCCTTAGTGAAAGAATGGCCAGAAAACTAAAAAATCTTTCAATCTCCAATCGCAGAAGTACGAGCAAGGATCTCTGTAACAATTAGAGGAGTATGGGGTGAAGATTTCGCCTAGAAGTGTAAAAAGAGCTTTAAATAATGAAGGACTAAAAGGGTGCCGGCCTAGAAAGAAACAGAAAACTGTGAAGCACCCTACATCTGTTATGGTTTGGAGCCAAATGTCAATTAAAGGACCAGGTAGGCTGTATATTGTTGAAAACACAATAAGAAAAGAGCAGTACTTGCAGGTTCTGAAAACCAGACTAATACCTCAAGCAAAAGAGTGGTACACGGACGGCGAGTTTATTTTCATGCATGATGGAGCTCCCTGCCACCAAGCAAAAATCATCAAAGAGTACCTGGTCCAAAAAGAGATAAGTGTTCTTCCCTGGCCTGGTAACAGTCCAGATATGAACCCAATTGAAAACCTCTGGGCCATAGTGAAGCGGAGAATGAAGCAAAAGAAGATAACGACAAAGACTGAACTCATAGAAACACTGATTCAAGTTTGGCATCATGACGAAGAAATCAAATTGTGCTGTGAAAACTTAGTTAAAAGTATGCCTACAAGGCTGAAATTACTTAAGAAAAACAAACGATTGTTTACTAAGTACTAGTATGCAAATAATTAGTGTTAAATGTGCTTAATGTAGAGGCAAAATGAATAAATTTATGTTTTTCGACTCTTAGTCTAATAATTTGGCCACCACTGTATACACTATATTTGATTTTCAACACATTGAATTTAGTACATCGCCAATAATTAAGACCAACTAGTTTTGAGGAAAGTTTGATATAAAGTTACTAAAATTATTAATTTTCCCATTAATAACTTTTATCACAAATATACCACTTTGCTATTTTTAAGCATTTTCTGGAAATATATTTCTTTCCATCCTTACTGTTGTTTTTTTATAATTATCGTGGTCGATGTGGATGTTTTTCACACAGTAATGTTTTTTTTTTTTTTTTACTTAACATAGTTTGATTGGCTGGTTTCTACAACACACATGTTCCTACTGTGTTAGTAGATCTACTTTGTTTCAATTGTGAAGAAAGCAGTCAAATACATTTAGGATTATTTTATGGAAATTAAAATAATAAAATACAAACTTTTGGGACGATGGAATTTAGTGGATGGGTAGATAGATATTTTTTCTCGTCTGAGGTCTGTTAGGTATTACACCCAACTCGAATAGGTTGGTACATGGTTAATAAAACCCATGATTAGGTAATAATTATATACTCCTATTACTAAGAGTTTTTATGAGTCTTTGAATATGTAATTTCCCTAACATTCTTGAATTGTTCGTTTGAGTTTTGCAAGGTATTTATTTATGATTTGTACCATTTTGCTTTTTGGAAGTTTTTCAATAAACATTTAAAGTCGTTTTTAAATTAAATTTTCAGAATGTTGATAAAGTCACTAGTTGGTAGGAGTAAATCAGAAACTTTTTACTGTGTTCAATCGTTCAATCATTTAGATTGAGGATTTTGAGTCTTTGTATGTAAGAATTTTAATTACGATCTATATTTTTAATAAATTGTAATGTTTTGAATTTAGTGTACAGTTCCGCTGTATAGCTTGTTTCATGTTTATCTAAGGATTATTTTAGGTTTGTGTTTATGAAGAAGCACAGCACGGCTGGCCCTATCCCACCTTTATTTTTAGAACTATCTGTGAAAACTTCAAGATAATTTACCTGAGCATTATTATCATTTATTTTATTTTTTTAAATTGTGGATAATGCATGACTTATTAGTCATTACTGTACTTATATAGATATTTGGGTGATGTGTATTACATTTTAACTATACATTTATCATAGAAGGTGGCTTTTCAAAATCAGTAGATTTTCGCTGGTTACTAATGAATTCGTATCAATCAAACGCCATTCTATACAGTGATTGAATACACATCTACGCATATATACATCTTTATGTATATGAGAGTTTTGTTCTTTCAATCTATATCGGTGAAATGTATGTTTCAATTTAAACATTTTTGTTATTAGTTAAATGGGATTAATACAAAATTATATGTACCAGCAATGTCTAAAGATGCTGCTACAGAAGTTTCATTACATGTTAAGGAGATATTTATGTAGATCTGTTATTAAATGCAGGACGTAATCAGCACATCTTATTTTTTCCTGTACGGTATGCATAGTGTGTGATTGTTATAATGTTTTTTTTTTTGACATAGCACTGTAATCTATTTTTTTTTACCATTGTATTCACTATTTTAATGAAACATGGTAATTAGGATTCTAGTTTTTATTTGTCTTCATTTGGTATGAGGAAACCGATGATCATAAAACGTTTTAATGTATATTGAACTACTTATTATTCCACATATTATTATAAATTTGTAGTAATTTTTCTAAGGTTAATGTTGGTAATGGTTTTATAATTGTATAATTAATGCAATCTATGCCAGGAACTTTTTTTTAAACTTTATCACTGAATTGAATTTTATTAATGTGAGCTTGTCTTCTAAGAAATGATTTTTTGTCTCAATTATTGGGGGTTTTAATTCTGTAATATAGGGAACATAAACAGGAACTATGTATTTTAAAAATGTATAGCTATGGTCATAATTATTTAGTAAGTATGACTTTTTAGTACTATGGGCTTTAACTTAAAAATTTTAATTATATTCTAAAATTGTGCACAGATTTTTTTTCTGTGATCTAGTTGCACATATTTTGCCAACAGGTGATCTTAGACTTTAAAATTTCTTTTTTGGATTGGTTTGTGCTTGTTTATAATAATTGTTTGGTGTTTATAATAACTGGTAGAGTCGTGTTGTTTATAAATTTTTTAAAGCTCCGTCTCCTTTTTTAAATTACTCTAGAGCATTCGATACTCAACCAGGATTTAGGTTTGAAAATTTTATTCCATGATACTTGTGCAGGTAATTTGTTCTTTCGTATCATTGTTATTATTGCTTTATCAATTATATCATGAAAAATTATTGCATTTAATTCTTTATTTATTTTGTTTATTTATTTTTATTTTTTATGTTAATTGTGATTTCTGACCGGAAGTATTGCCAATTGGCAAGTTCAAAGTTTATATGTATTTGGTTGTTTTGTATGTTTTTAGTGGATGATTAAATAGAGTATTAAAATCTATGCATATTGGAAAATGCATGCTATCTAATCGGATCTTTTAGTACTTCCCATGATTTTAGTAATTCATACATAGCTGGAGTAACAAATATAAAATCTAAAATAGCCTATAAATAAAATCCAAGTATAATTTTGAATCAGTTGTTGTTTATCACGATAAAGCTATAGTTATTCATAAAATTATTAAAAATATGCTTTTCTCAGCTGACATGTTTTTGACTGTCCCAATAGGGAAGATAGGCGTTGAAATCTCCACATAATAATGCGAATCCAGTGTCAAGGGGAAAAATATAGTTCTCTAATATATTGAGTATATTTCTTTTCTATTACAATATAAGTTGTGTATAATATCTCAGTGATTAGTAGTTGTCATTTTGATGCCTTGATTTGAAGTTTGCCCATTAAAGTATTCGTTACTTGGTAACCTTAAACTGACTTTATTCCAAAAAATTATTGATTTATGTATTACAAAGGATATACCTTCATGCCATCTGCTCTATTTAAAAATTAAATTGAGAAGCCTATTGTTTTAAAGTTATGGAAAGGTTCTGTACTAAGCTATGTTTCCTCCAAAAGAGCTATCCTTTATTTATTTAGTCGTTATTCCATTTCTGGCATTTTTTATATTGATTCTATTGCACAACTTTTTAATGATTAAGCCAAGGTATAATTCGTTTTATTGTTTTTTTTTTGTTGCTAAAAATGAATTACAATTGTGCTCTTAAGATAGGATGTATTTTTTAAGTGTAAGTTAACTGGGGAGCTTGACTCTGTGGAGACAATTCTACCAATTGGTCTTAAATTATTTTGATCTGGATATTCGTCCTTAACGGCTTTTATTACTACAAATTGAATATCTATTTTAAATTGTTCAAGTTTTTTCTCCATATTTATATTTGTTTCTGTCTTTGCATTTTTATTAAAATTCCTTGACCTTTTTTTCATAGCTTCATTCAATAATTTTTCATAATTTTGCCCAAGTAAACTGATAAAACTTTTAACAATAGTTAAAAATTAATGGTTTGTCTTTTGTAGAATTCCCCTTACTTCTAATTATTTAATATGTAAACTCATATTGTATTTTATTTCAATATTTTAATGTTATAAATGCGCTTCACCGACGTAAATGTAACAATCTTTCAAGTATATAAAACTCGAACACAATATCTCACAAAAATTACGTTTACTTACTTAATCAAACCCGTTTCAACTACAAAGTCGCCATCCTCTGTGATACATGAGCTATAATAACTAAACTATAACTCAGTTATTGTAGCTCATGTATGACTGAAGACGGCGAGTGGCGACTTTATCGTTGAATCGCGTTTGATTAGGTAAACGTAATATTTGTGAGATATTGTGTTCGAGTTTTATTCTATTTAATAAGAATTTTATTCTATCTCACAAGTCGAGCTCAAAATTTATTTATATCTAGTGCATAACATTTTATAGAATAATTAAATGCTGTTTATAAAAACCACAGTTTAATGCAATATTAAATCACTTCAAAAAGACCTACTGTACTTCTTAATTATTTTAAAAGCTTAATTTTTCGTTATAAAACTTTCAGGTCCTCGACGGTTGACCCTCCCCTCCATAATAAAACAACTTTTCTGCTTACGACCATGAATATGTTGCTATAGCTGGGTGTCAAAATTAAATAAAATTACAGTTAGATTGATGTATACATTTTTGAGATAAGGATAGTCTATTACTCCTGAATATAATTCAATAGTAATGATAGCAATTAATGTAGTTGGAAAAGAATTTTACTTTAAGAACATGAAATCGTGATCTCTTAGTTACCTTCCACGTTAACAGCTGTCAGTCAGTTCCATCTCCACACTTCTCAATTCTCTATGTTATACCGTTACCTCTCTTCTAGCTTACGTGGAGTGATTTGGCTAAGGCTTGAAATGTATTAGGAAGTAGTTGTTTTTGATAGTAGGACAATATTGAATCAGTTTTATTTAGTTGGTCTTAATTCTTTTTAGTCTTCTGTAATAATGGTAAGTATTGATTTAACGTCATTTATAGTTGAACATTTACTAAAAAATGTAAATTTGCATATAATATGTAAAGGTTAGTGTAATCTACCTTTTAAAAATTATACTGTACTTACAACTGTCATTCTTGCAAGTGATTTTTTGCATGTATTTGTTATAAGTAAATAATAGATTGTATAGCCTATTTCCAATTAAAGCTTTCTTATTTCAGTTTATTTTATTTTATTTTTTAATAAAGTCCAAAATTTAGTTCTTGAAAAGGCACATTTTCAATAGAATCTTTTTGAAATAATTTTTTTTTAGTCAATATGCATTGTAGCATATGTATTGAATATTTGCTTCAATTTTGTGAAATCATTAAATATGCACATTATTATGTGTGTCACATCTTACTGATTATGCCATTTGTCCCAACACCATTTTCAATGCACCAAATACATTATTTATTTAAGAAAATAATTTAAAACAGGGGAATCCTGCTTTGATTATGTTAGTACAATGGATGAAGTCAATAAACTATTCCCTCGCATGATCTCCTGTGCCTGTGAGCCCTTTGTCTTGGTGTTATAATCATATCTCTCTTTATATATTTTGTTTTATTAGGTCAGGTAATGTATGTATACATATACACATAACCTTATCTGACCTGACTTTTACGTAAATAACTCTCATAGCCTACGCCTATAAATTCGTTTAAACCTATTTATATTTTGCTTTAACCTAATGTAGGCTACTGAATACTATTGCACAGTCACACAATGTAATTTCTAGGAGGCATGTCACACGAAACTTCATGCTCGATATATTGGGCAATGTAAATACAGGTGGTGGTCTACATTAATGACAGCAAAGTATAATCCATACTTGCATATTTGTTATTTTCTTACATAAATAATGTATTTGGTGCATTGAAAATGGTGTTGCCACAAATGCCATACTAAGATGTGAATTCTACAAATAAGGTATGTATTTAACGATTTCACAAAATAGAAGCAAATATTCAACATGTATGCTACAATGCATATTTACCTTTTTTTTTTTTTTTTAATTTAGGATATCTAAAAGTAATACCTTTGTTAATTGCTTACTGTGACTGCAATGTCTTTTTGGTATCAATTTTTTATTTAATAGCAAAATTAGTTAAAACTTGGAGCTAACTTTTTCACCGAAAAATCATGATTTCAAAACTACAGAATTCAATGCATTTATAGATCACCGAAGTCAAGCAACATTACGTGAGGGTGGTTGGTACTTGGATGGGTGACCGCTTGAGAACACACAGATTTTTTTTCTTTTCTTTTTCCTTCAAATTTACTCGTAGGTCAGGTAAGGTGGCTATATAGAGAGAGAGCTTCCTTATTTGACTTTGTAAGGTAAAACTTTGTGTACAAACCTATTTTAACGCGTAATTCACTTTGGACTTAAACTTAGAAAAGTTGAAATTATGTTGTTGTTTTTCCGTTAAAAAGTTAGCTCTGTCCAAAAAGACTGGTTGCAGTCACAGTAAACAATTAGCGGTAAATATGGAGAGAAGTTGCCTGATCGATTTAATTGTTTCAAATCTCAGCAATTTCTCTTTAAAATAGTGTTTTTTCCACCATTTCGATTAATTAAATTACCACTTTTTGTCTTTCACAATTCATTATTTCTACCCTAAATCAGCGTTTTAAAATGACTACTATATGGCATTTAGAGGTTATTTCGACATATTTTATCATTTTAAATAAAATCTATTGATTTTTTTATTCCGTGTGGAAAATAGTTCTGTTTTAAGAACTGTCACTGTGAAAAACTGTCAAACTACATATATCATTTACTATGTATCATTTAGTATTAATCATATCGTGTAACAAATTCAGGGAAGGTAACACATATATATGGGTACCTAATCAGTCCTGTTTAAAGAACTACAGGAAGGTAATTATATATAATATATATTTACCTTACTTGACCTATATATATAGTTCTTTTACTAGGTCTGGATTTCAGAGACCTAGTCATCTGGAATCTTATATCATAGAAGCGTAGTAACATCAATGTATAAAAGTGAATGAAGTGGGCATGACCCCACGAGTGAATTCAATATGACTACTCGATTGAATATGTTAAAATTTGCCAATTTCATAGATTATTAAGCAATAATGAATTGTGTGAGATAAAAAACTACTCGTTTTGTTAATTACATCCTATTTGATTGAAAAACCTTTTTTTAAAGAGGAATTATCGAGAGTTCGCATTTCAATCTATCGGACAACTTCTCCATATTTACCAAATTACCATACTTTCATTCAACAAACATAATTGGTGGAAACAGATCTAGCCATCTGAAACAATAATTAACTTTTTACCGTGTTTTTTAGACATAGCTTGGGAGTCAAGTTCTATCTTTCATATCAACTTTCTACATTCACTTATAAGTAATATTGATGCCACCTAACCTTGATATGTGTTAAGTCAAGTTCAACGAAATTAAGTACTGTGCATATCTTAAGGTTTTACTTTTGTTGTCTATTTTAAAGTTTTTATATCACAATAATTGAGGTTTATAACCTTTTTTACGAATATCTGCAGATGAGCAAATAAAGTTACATTGGTACATCTCTTAGAATCATTAATTTATCAACAGATAAACTACATACTGTTCAAGACAGTTTTGTCTCATGGTCTACTTTCTATAATGAGAAAATGGTAACTATGTATTGAAGTTTCCCCCCAGAATTTAGTTGCTAAAAATCATACAAACTTAAATTATTTAACTTATTTGTCACTAATTAATCAGATATTTTAAAAAGTAAAACCGATATTTATCCATGAAGTTTTAAATTTTTTCATGGACACTCAAAAGGTCATAAATTGTTGATCTACCAATATATGCTTTAGATAGGGGAGTTGGAGTTTTCCCATTATCATATTTTTTATAATGTCCCACTTATATGATATGGGTGAAGTTGTACGCTTACATTTTTGGTTTGAGCCTAACTAATGCTTCTTCTTTATTCAACAATGAGGTTCTTAACATATACAATTGTCATAAAACCTATCAAAATCAATAAACACTATATACACTTGTTAAACACTATCAATAACGTATGTCATTATTGAACAAGGTTAGGTACGAAGGAGTAACACATAAAGTGAAAGAATAACGAAATGAGAACTGTGTTGGAAGAAAGAGGTTTTGTGTTTTTATGGGAAAACTATGACTTATCGCTGAGTCAAGTTATTAGGAGTAGGAAGTGTTACGTTAAAAAGAGTCAGTAGACCATAACAATATCAGCCTTTTTTATGTGTACAAACATTATAAAAGAATATAAAAACTCATCATTATAAATTGTCACCACAACGTGGGCAATCAAAAAAAAAAAGAAAAGAAAAAGAAAGTAAATTAAAATATATTAATAATAAGTAATATATATATAGTTGCCTAACCAGACCTTATAAATCAAGTAATTACACATTGACAAATGTAATCATAATTATTACTATATGCATTCATAACCTAAGCTGGACTTTTATATTTCTTATTTTCTACTAAACTAATGTATTTTGTGACTTGAAAAGTGTCTTCCGAAATCAAATATGATCTGATTGTTTGAATATAAGATAGATAGTTAACGATTTCATATTTTTTTATTGAAAAATCCGAGACCAATGTAGAACCAATATTTACCATTTCATGATGTCCGTTACTAATGAACTAGGCAACTGTGAAACTCTGAGAAATGCTAAGTTTCCTGAAGTTGAAGAAGCACTTGTGTCTTGGTTTCAATAATAGAGACATTTTGATATTTTAAAAGAAGAGGAAAAATATTTTATAAACAGTTTCTCTAAAAAAATAATTTAATTTTAGAGGCATTAAAGGTTGGTTGGATAAATTAAAAAATGCTATGTTATATTAGATTTCTTCAAGTGAGTGGAGAAAAACTGTCTCTAGATGAGGTCTGAAAAGTATGATACAATTCAAGAGCACCGAGAAGTTTTACTATCTGCTCACGAGTCTGTTAGCTGCTAACAATCTGCTACAGTGGGCTGAGGAGATAGTGTTGACTATGACCGAATTCTACTACTCAAAAATATTCTAGACAAAGGAATGACTGATCCTTTTAAAACAAAAAAGCAATACACAATAGTTGATTATTTAAAATTTTGATATAATTAGTTCAATAGAAGTATTTTTGGTAATTCTGCGCAATTACTTGGTCAACCCCAAATTTTTTCATATTTTACTACGGTCATAAGGATGTTCTCAGAAAGCAAGAAACATAACATTTAAGGCCCGCAAGGCCATCGTACAGGTTGCCGAGCGATAAGAAGGTTCAAAGTCCACGCGATAACAGTGGCTTGCGGGAGACGCAAGGAAGGCCTATAATGACAGGTTTGGCCAGGTAGCTATATATATAGGCCTATATATATATAGCTACCTGGCCAAACCTGTTATTATATATAATTATATAACGGTACTGTCACAACTGGCCTTCCGCGCGTCTCCCGCAAGCCACTGTTATCGCGTAGACTTTGAACCTTCTTATCGCTCTGTATGATGGGGAGACGCGCGGAAGGCCTATAATGACAGGTTTGGCCAGGTAGCTATATATATAGGCCTATATATATAGCTACCTGGCCAAACCTGTCATTATATATCACTATATATATAAACGGCTTTGTCCTGACTGATTGAATGAATGACTGACTGACAGAGAATCAACGTAGAGAAAAAACCAACAAAGATATTGATACCAAAATTTAAAGGCATATTTGCATGAGGTCATAGACGCTCACTAAGAAAGGATTTTGCGAAATTTTAATTTTAAAGGGTATTAAATACAAAAAGAAAAACGAATTTTATTAAGCAACTAGGCTGATTATAAAGTTTATTTTCTTAGAATAGGTCAATTTGTTTCTCGATTCTAAACCAAATTTATAATATACTATGTTTTGTTTACATTAGGTACAGATCTAAACATGCACGCATGCAGGTATTCTTTTGTATACCTGCATGCGTGCATGTTTAGATGCGTAGATGGGAAATACCACTCAGTACTCCAAATCAGTACTTTTTTATCAAAACATGCGATTTAATAAACGTATAGATCACAACTTGAATGATTCGCGGGCAAAGCCGCGACGGGAGATGCTAGTAATTATATAACGGTACTGTCACAACTGGCCTTCCGCGCGTCTCCCGCAAGCCACTGTTATCGCGTGGACTTTGAACCTTCTTATCGCTCGGCAGATGGCCTTGCGGGCCTTAAATTTTATGTTGCTTGCTTTCTGAGAACATCCTTATGACCGTAGTAAAATATGAAAAAATTTGGGGTTGACCAAGTAATTGCGCAGAATTACCGTATTTTTCAAATAAATTTTAGCATTTCAATTTGATTTAGTCTTAGTTACTGTATCCCTTTTTTCTTTTATGTACAGTATTATATAATGTTTTGTTGTGTAAACCTTACTGTAGTTTTACTACTGTACTGTACATTGTGTGTTTCCTTCTTGACCCTCTGTAGTCCGGACACGTTCTGTAATCTGATAGGGCTTCAGTCCCTTAGGCATCAGATTCGAGAGAGTCTACGCACTTTTATAACCTGTAGTGTCCATGCAAAATTTTCAGCCATATTGGTGTATAAGTAAAACACCATAACCAATCAAATAGTAATGTCTTGGGACATGTATTAATATAAAACTTTTTTTTTTTTCATTTTAGCCAGCTCCACCTAGCTCAACTTCAGTAGGGTCTGGGGGTAGGTCTCCGACTAAAGCTGTTGCACCTCGTTCCTCAACGGGAGGTGGAACTGTAAAACAAAGGTATAGTAGTTTACAAAAACAAATAAATATGTAGTTTACTTAATTTTATTTAGTTTTATTATAATATTATTAAAGTTTCTAACTTAACAGAATTATATTTGGAATACTTTAGAAAAATGAGTGATGAACTAGTTTATTTTGAAATTATAAATTGTAAAATATAAATAATTTTACATAACATATTGGTCTACATTCTATTGTGAAAAGAAATTAGTATTTATTTATTTAATTTTTCGTGTCTCAAGGGGACTAGGATAAATAAAAAGATATATATATATATATATATATATATATATATATATATATATAAGGACTCAAAATTATTAATCTTTTTATGTCTTTATCTAAAGGTTGAAAAACAAGTATCTAGAAAATCTTTGTAATCAGCATAAAAATTATTTCAAACTTCTCTGACAAATTAACCATAAAAGTTTACTAAAATCTTCTGTTTGTCCCAATTTTTTATAATAAATGGACAAGATTTGTAACCGCCTGTAGTGGTTATGAATATGATATACAAGCTGTCTCCATTATACCCGGTCCTGCTATACAAAATTTCCCGTTTACACAATTTAAAACATGAAAAAGGTCCTTGAAAGGTTTTGTTTTTGAGCTGAGTTGCACCAAAGTTTAACATAACCGCTTCTTTTAATTACCGGTACTAAAATCCTTTTTAACATAAGCTACTTGATCAATATCAATAACCTGTAGTAACAGTACAGTAACCTTGAAACAGTGTGGTGTTTGCTTTAACCCTTTATTTCTTTTTTGACGTTATTCACAACAGAAGGTTGTAAATGGGAAATTGAACTTAAAGCTATTCAATTCCAATAAACCCTTAATTTTATTCAAGTGCCACCTTTGGGGAACTGCTTGATAAATTATTTATTAACGTCCTTATTCTGCCAAACACCACAATGCCTCAAGAATAAAATACTGTCTTTAGTATTTATTCTTAGATGTTAGGAATTACTTTAACATTCCTTTATTACTTCTATTATTAAATCAAAACTAGCTCTTTTTTCTCTTATTGCTTTAACTTTAAAACTCACTCTCAGGGAGTGTCATTTGAAAGAGTTATTTTGCAGAATCTATTTAAAATTGTAAAATTTATGAGAGCACAAATTATTTTTAAAAACACACTTAATTTTAAGCTGAAAACAACATAGGGTTAGTTTAAAATCCACACAACAAAATGTTATCCAGAAATAAAATTTATATTTTAATTAAAAATTCCTTCTTTAATTCTATATATTATACAATAGGTATTTCAAATCATAAATTTTCTAAATTTTAAAACATATTACAAAAATTCAACATAAATATCAATGACTATTATTTCTCTAATTATTATTAAAATGAAAATATCTGTACTAAATATTAAAATCAAACTTACTTTAAAATTAAAACACATTGACTTTAAAAAGTACATATATAAAATAAAAAAGAATTTAAATTTGATCATTTTCCCCAGAAAGTTAAAAAAAATTTTTTTTATGTAAAAGCGAATATTTATTCAAAATCGTAACTGTGGTACCTTGTGAACATATTTATAGCTGTTTTCAGCTCCTGTAAGGCAAGGCTGATTACAGTTGTTCTGGTGGAGGTTGAAGTCTAGTTGATGTCAGCTAGCAGTCCTCAGTTACGTTGAAATCAGTTGTGCTGTTGTTAAAGTTGAATGGTTGCAGATTGAAGATCTTGTAGTCGAAAAGTTTAAAGATGAAGTCCAAGTTTGAATCAGTGTGGCTGTTTGTTGTATCTTGCTATACCATTTGAAATGCCAGGTCGCTTCCAATAAAACTATCGGTATAATGCTGACCACATAAAGATGATTGCAGATGACTCTCCTCCTGGTGCTGCTTAGAGATGTTCTCCTCCTAGGAGCTGGATCAAGAGTCGTTCTCCTTCTAGGAGCTGGATAGAGTTGTTATCCTACCAGGAGCTTGATAAAGACTGAAGAAAAAATCTTTTGAAATGGACCTCCAAAACTTACTCCCTGTTCCACTGGTACCAATTTCTATGAACATTTCCCTTTGATTTATGATGTTTAAAGTTGATTAATTTGGTTTATTTCTTCAAGATTTCACTTTAGTTAGTTTTTATTATAACCCTTTTGGTTATTTTAACGTTTGTTTTACTTTAATTAGTTGTTGATTAACTGATTATTATTTAGTTTATTTGTACATGGGTTGCCAGCACTGCTTTTGCAAAATCCAAACACTTGACTCATCCCCTATTGTGTGGTAGGGGTTACTGCAGGTTGATTCCTGTAATGTCTGATTTTCTGGAATTTAATTTGTAAACTTTCTTGAAAATTCCCATATTTCGGGTTCTAACAGGAATTCTGGAAATCTAAATGTCATTTTGTTCCGCTTGACTTCTGGATTCCATACAACTTTAATTTAAAGTTGTAGAATGATAACTTTCTAAGATATACCCTTTTTAGTTTTTTGTGATTTTTTCTTTGACCAACTTTTGATCGGTTCGGAATTTCTTCATTCTTCTTTTTGGTTTTTGTAGCCTCTGCCTTAGAAATGAAGGAATTCTTTACGTTTTTCATTTTCTGATAAGTTATTCATTGTTAAACTTTGTCGATTTTTAGATGGTCAAAAACCCCCCCAAAATTAATTATATATGTACTTATTTTGATATCATTATATTATGTCACATATCCTTAACCTATTTCCATTATAAAAATTTTAACTTATTATCTAGACAAAATTTTAGTTTTTTGTCTATGCATGTTTTTTGCAATAACTATTAAACTATTCGTTTTAATAAATATTTTCTTGTATTTCCTATGCTAACCAGTTATTCTTTATCATAATATGCTTTTATATTCAAAATTTAAGCAATTTAAAATTTAACATAAGAAATTGCATGTGAATACTTTTTGTAACAAGTTGAATCAGATTATTTATTCCAGTCTGGACCTGTAATATCACGTGATCAACTGAGCTATTGTTCTCAGTCGACCTGTTGGCTCATGTTAGGTAGCCCCATCCCACTTCCCTTGCTTTGAACTTTTCATTTTTTAATGAAATTGACAAAACTTTTATAATTCTACTTTCCTTCATATTAAACTAATTTTTTCTGTACACATTATTAATTATGGTACTTACGTATTAACGCCACCGCAGCAGAAGTTGCGCTAATGCGCATGCGCCAATAAAGAGCAATAATTATGATTGAAGTTAATAATTTGCTTACTTTGTGATATAATTATATATCAAGGTAGCTATATATATATATATATATATATATATATATATATATATATATATATGCACACACACCTAAAAAACTATCAAATGTCCACTTTTACAGCTCATGTTTATCTGTGATCTAATTTCAAATTATTAACTTCAATAAACTTACGAAAGGTTTGGCCAGGTGGTTATATATATATATATATATATCACAAAGTAAGCAAATTATTAACTTCAATAATAATTATTTCTCTTGGCGCATGCACATTAGCGCAACTTCTGCTGCGGTGGCGTTAATACGTAAGTACCTTAAAATTATTTATGGATATTACCATTTATTTATGTATTCTTGATATTTATTATGTTTTAACTAAAATTTTATGTTTTACAAAAATTTTTCTTTTTGGAACGATTTTGGTGATAAACCCAAACCGTTTCAATATGACTACGTTTTATTTGCTGCAGTCTTTATCCAACTTTTTTGTCATCTCTCTAAAGCTTCAACTTGATTCACTTTTCCCTTTCTCAAAACTAATTATAACCTCTTTCCTCTAAACTGATTGAAACACAACAGATTAATCTTAGAAAGTGTTAATCACCTGTAATATATGTTTTGTTTATAGTTGTATATTTATAAGGAGATCTTTATAACAGTTTACTCTCTTATTATTTGTTTGAAAAGTACTTTGATGTGGCGAAAGTCAGTGTTTATGGATATCAAAGTAAGAAAAAGAGTTTTTTATATAAAATGGCCATCAATTGTGATTTCCCAGAAGCTGTTGGATCGATTTTGATTAAAATTTGTAAGTTTTTTGCAAGTCAAAAAAATCGGAAAAATCAAAATTCAAAGCATCTACCATATTCCTAAAATCAGCTATAACGATTTTGATCATTGTACCCCAAGTAATTGAAAAGGTTCTGTAGTAATTTTCAAAAAATGAAAATGTACTTTAACTGCAGTCATTTCAATCAGCTATTAGTTATACCTAAGCCGTGTTTCTGCCACAAGAAAATCAAGTGGAAGCTCTACTTCAATGTCAGCTTTGTAGACCCTTAATTAAAAATTAAATTAATTGTAAAAAATGTAGTGTTTGAAACAATCATACATTTAAACTTCACAAAAATGTTTATTTCTGGATTTTTTTGTAGGAAAACAACCACCACCACATCAGCTCGTAACAGAAACACTGGCACAGGAAGTGGTGGTATGTGGAGGTTTTACACTGATGATTCTCCAGGCATTAAAGTGTAAGTTTGGATTCATATATTTGTAATCTTTGTACTGTTGCTTTGTATAAAAAATTGTTTTAAAGCTTTTATAACTACATGGTGGAAAGCTTTTTCTTTGTGGTTGGAAAGTGTAGATAGTTGTGATTTAGTAACCTATACACATTATAATTTGATTTTATTTGGCTTAGAGAATTAAAATCGACTATTTAAAATGGTATTTTTTTTAGTTGTTTAGTAATTTGGCCACCCTATCCAAATTTGAATTATAACAATCATATTTATTAACCCTAGAGGTGGAAGAAGCCTTTTTCTGTGGTGGTAGTTGCAATTTAAAAATCAATAAAATATTTTAGATATAATCAAATTCTATCTCGTTATACTATATATTATTTTGTTCATAAAAGTCTGAAAAATATTACTAGTGCATATAAAATTATTTAAAATAATAAAATTTTTAGTTCAAAATTGAAAAAAATAAATACCTGTTCCAAAATTAATTGTTTTCTTGACTTTTGGGTTGATTTATAACTGAAAATTTGTAGTGTAACTCAAAATATACACACAAAAAAAAATGAAGTTTTTAAATAACTACAGAAATATTTAGTTTTGTAAGGTGTGTATTTTGTAAAAATTAAAAGTTTCATCTTATATTCAAAAATTTCATAGAAGTTATATTATTGTCAGAAAACTATTAATTTTATTTATATTTCAAAGTATTTTGAAAAATCAAAGTAAATAAAAACTAATGTAATAAATGTATGAAATGTTTTTTGAAAATAATTCTCATGTATTTTTCAAGGGAAAATCGTAATTGTTTACACCATTACTTCAATACTTGTTGAACACCAATAGTTGTTACAAATTAGTAACAATGTACACTTTACTAGCATCTAGAGCTGAATCTAAATATGCAAAATGCCAAATCTAATTGGTGATAATGCTGATTGAAAATGAGGAAAGTTGCAAAATTATATTTCCCATGGTATTATACATCACTGGCATGACAAAACAGCTGATTTTATTATCTACCAATTAAAAACTAAATATTGAAAAAATTCAGAGTAAATCGCACATAGTTTTTTGTCTTTCAGATATTATTATTTTATTTAATTAGTCTGCTTTCATTTATTTATGTTGGTTAAAAACAGCTGTTCAATTGTCTTGAAGAAAGATATTTACCACTTCGATGCTTACATGCCTATTTAGTACTCAAACCCAAATAATACCAACATAAGTTTAAGTAAAATTAGTCCAATGGTATTTTGGAAATGGCCCAAAGAGGAGACCTCTGTCAAAATTGATTTTCTTGCCATCAGAACATATATTCCTTTTAAATTAAAAATATTTCATTTAAAAGATAAAAAGATTGATCACTAATTATTATCATCGAATTAAAAATTTAAGTACTTTTATAAATAAGTTCAGCGAGAGGTATAGTTTACATCACATGACAAGACTGAAATGTTAGCTAAGCTATAGGATCGACAATAATGTGACATTCGATTATTTAATCAAGAGGATAAATTTTTTTATAGTTTCGGTATGATACAATCTATTTTGTAACTTACAATACAAACTACAGTAATTTTTTTTAAGTACTTAATTATAATTGTTGTTGTTTCAGAGGCCCTGTTCCAGTGTTGGTTATGTCTTTGCTCTTTATTGCTTCTGTGTTCATGCTTCACATTTGGGGAAAGTATACTCGTTCATAGCTCTCTCTGATTCATTTGAATTATCATTCCAGCACATTTCTTCAGCTGACATCTTTGTACGTCTTGTTAATGTATTTAATTTATAAAGTAACTTTAATATTTGTTCAAAAATAAAATATACTGATTATATATATTTTCAGTGTTTTCTTCCTGCCTGTAATATTCTACAGTTACATTCAAATATTAAAAATTAATTCAGATTTCCCAGAGATAAACAATAGGTAAAAAATTAATTAAAAATCAGTAGATTGGAGTGAAATTACAATAATTAAGTTGGTTAAAGATGAAATATGCACCACAATGTCTCGGTAAGTATCTTTTGTTCGTAATTTTTCTGAAAAAGTTGTCGATTCTAATAACATTTTCCAAGATGTATGTAGGAGATTATAATCTTCGCTCATAACTTGGTAAGCATAAATTATTAAATCTTAATCCATTCAATTCCATATATCATCGTGAATTATGATTGTAAAGTGAACACATTAATTTAGAAATAATATGATTTTCTAAAACTGGCACGAATTTTCATCTTTGATATAAAGGGGTGGCTGTCATGGGGCTCAAATCCTATTTAAAAGATAAGGAAAAAAATTGGATTAACAGATGTAATTACAAATTACTACCTCATATCAATTCTACAAACAATTTTTAAGGTCTAAGAAGAAGATCCTCAGGTCATAACTTAATAAGCATAAATTATTAAATGTTAATCAATTCAGTGTCCTAAAGGTTGCAGATCGTGTAACATTGATGGGAAAATGATAAAATTTTCTAAAATGTTAAAAAATAATATTTTGTAAAAACTTACTGTTGATGTGTTTGACTATATTATGCATCTGAAAGTATATTCTTAACATAAAATAACGTCACAGTTTGTGGTGGGAAAAGATGTCACACGCACTGCACAATGTTTCCATAAAATCATAAAAAGTGATAGGTCTTATAATGAATTTACTGAATCTTATTTTTAAACTGGTTGTTGTTAGTCAAAAAATACTATTTTATTTTAGCAAACTGTTAGATCAAGGGGTTGTCAGCTTTGAGGCTCTCAATATATTTGTATATACCACTTGTTCTAACATGCATACATTATGAAAAATAGCCGTTTAGATTTATTAAATCTACACAATTATAATTGAAATCAATTAAAATTTTATTTCAAAATTGCTTCTACTATCTATATGTCTAAATAGTTTTAAAAAAACAAACAATCAAAGAAGACACAATGTCTTTATCAAACTTATTAAAATGTTATTTTTGTTCTGGTGATTAAATAACACTGCTGTAATTAAAACTGGCCTGATTATTACCTTTCCTTTTGTAGCTTTGGTTTAAATTATTAGTTAGGTTTCCAATGTTTATTAGATATTTCTTATTTTGAAGTCTGTAGCCTTTAGTGTTTACTTATACTTGACAAATGTCTTATACTATTAACCATACAAAATTTACTAATTCTTTATTTTTAATTTGATTTTTTCCGGAGCTGCAAAATATAGGTCTTGCTCTAATGGCTGTTGGGATGGGAATAATCTTATGATTGTCCAAATTAGCTTGGGTTTTACAATAATGGATTTAAGTTCTTATTCTTCAGATCTAGTTTGAATTCTATGTGAATTCTCAAAACTGGATATCACTTTATTTTATATTTCACAATTTAATCACTTTTAGTACGTACTATTCTATACTTATTACAGATTATATCTAAATTATATTACACCTTACTTAATTTAAAAATTTTGTATTAATTTTTTAAAACTATTTAAGACTATCTGATATATTACGTCTTCCCTCCAATGAATTTGAATCTTTTTTTATATTACCATTTGCACAGCAGCACTATGACATCAGAAGATGCTCGTCTTTTTCCCAGCTGTCTTTATTCTAGTTCATTAATCCAATGATTTACGAAGTGCATTTCACTTCGTAAATTTATTTCGACTCTAATTTATATTATTAAGGAATGAATTTAAATTATTTATGTGTTGTAATAAATTTATCTTGTTTGAAGTGAGATGTTATGTGAGTGTTATTTCTTTTACAGTGAAAGTGTTGTACTTTGCAATCTATTCTCTATTCAGGCAGGTTAGGGTCAGGCCGATTCACATGCAGCCGCCACGCCGGCTGTCTTCACTACACATTTTTTAAACGGTATCAAATCGTATGATCTTCTAACGTTTATCCTTTCCTCCTGCTTTCTGTTGATGTGTTTAATGGCGATCATATTTTCTTAATATGATGATTCACAATTTAAAACCAAAATCATTATTATTCCTTCTAAAAATTTTTAACTAAACATTTGTAATTGTATATTTTTATTTATAGTTTGTTATAATACATTTAAGTACTTCTTTTTTTCTGGCTTATTTTCATTATGACCGGTGGAATGTTGGTGAAAAGCCCCCAAAGAAACGTCAACCTCTTCCACCATATTGGGGGTCACTCTTTTTAATGGTTAAGAGGCTCCCATTGGGCTAGGTCACATAAACCTGTGGTACGAAGAAACCCATTTATTTACGCATTAGTTGCTCCGAGGGAGTTTCCTCAGCTATTATTGATTCTTCACTGTCGCTGCTGTCATTTTCTCCTATATTTATAACAAATTGATCGATTTGTTCTTCCATGGATTCAATGATGTTATCCAACTCCCACAATTTTTCTTCTTTGCTCTTAACATGTTTTACGCATTTGTCCCAATTCTCTTTAGTGACTTTGTTTATACCTTCTTTCAAGAGACGTTTTACTTCAGGAAGTTTAAACGTTTTGTTGTTTGCTGCAACGTAGCCCTTTATATGTGCCCATATTAACTCGAACGGATTTAGTTGACAATGATAGGGGGGAAGTCTCAAAACAGTTTGTTTTGGAGCTTGGCTTCTTCATCAATGATAATTTTGTCATATTTTGGTTTTTCTTTATATGCAAGTTGCAGTAGTTCTTTTTTTTTTAATGACACGTCCACATTAATACCTTTTTCTGTTAGCCACTCTACAAGTAGATTTTTATTACAAGACGTTGTTGGAAGCTTTTCAGCCTTAACTGAATGATATGATGCATTATCAAGTACAATTACAGAGTTTTCTTTTAGTTTTGGTAAAACGTTTCTAAAATGATCTAGAAAGACGGTTCCATCCATTTCATTATGATAATCGTCATTTGATTTTGACTGAAAAATCAGTGATGCTTCATCAACAAACCCATCTTCGTTTCTGAAATGAGATACTATCAGGCGCTTTCCATTGCCTGTCGGATGTTTTAATCCTGTTGATAAGCCATTTGAAAAGGCATCTTTTCAACTTTTTACCTGACTGTCGAACCAAACTTTGCCTTTTGTGTGCCCGTTGTTAACCCAAGTTTCATCTTGATAATAAATTGGTCGACCCTCTTCTCTATACTTTTTTTAAGGTTCTAAGATAATTTCGCCTCCAAATAATAATATCATCTCTGTCGGCAAGAAACATATTTCTCCTCCTTTTACCGAACTTAAAACCCAACTTTTTCAATACATAATAAAATGATGGTCTTTTGAAATTTGGCAAATCGCTATCGTCATTCACTGCACACAATACTTTTTCAACTGTGGGTTGTTCATTTCTAAAAAAAACCCATGAACCTTACGCTTTATAGCGCATTTTGAAAAGTCATCAATTTTCTGAATTACACAGAGCCTCTTCTTTTTATTAACTGGAGATTTTAGTCCTGCAACACAATCTTTTTTGTAGGTAGATATAATTCTATATACACTCCTTTTTCCTACTCCTACCGAATTCGCAACCTTTGTGACTGCACAATCTATTAATTAAAACTGGTTCAACATAGCACAGATCCATATCCCAAATTAAAACTATTCAGGGTTCTTTTTATACTTTACTGATTGAGAAAGTGAAACAGTGTTTACGAAATATTTCAGAACTTTAGTGTTTTTGTATATATCCTTACTTGTATTCTATTAGGTAATACCAAGGACCACTTTCCAAGGTAAGCCTGTGTCTCCTGTCTATTCAAAATCTAAATTCTAACCTAAATATCTAAACTCTTATAATTAACAAGTAAGCGACTAACTAAATTCTAACAATTAACAAATAAATAACAAACTAATCAATTTCTAGACTATGGTCTGATTTTATTACAGTCTACAGTATAGTATGGGTTTGGCTCATCCATTACCTCACTGCCGGAACTCTGCGTAATAGCTGTCATCACTCGCTTCACCAAAACTATCTATTTCATCATCATTATTGTAAGAATCACTTTTAAAAGTACAGCCATTTTAAAATAAATAAAAGTCACTCAAAAATACACATGAACATAGGAAAAACAGAAAACGAACATTAAAACATACAAAATTAAAAACCACTTTGTAATTAATTAGTCACACTAGAATCCCAAACAAGGTTACTAGAATCGCATTAGTCATACTGGACCCAACTAGACGCAACGTTTTAACACATTAGTTTAAAAAACAAAAATTTGTTGTTGACATTCTGTAATATGGTTAAAAAAAAAACATCTTTGGCATAAAGAGCGGAATTAAATCCATTTTTTTTAAACAGAAAATTGGATTAAACTGTAATTTGAAAAAATCAGATTGAATATTTGTTAAAAACGAAGCACTTGTGGATTATATTTTGGGTCCCATTCAGTTTTTACTTATCTCGAAGTATTTGCATGATTGATTAAATTATGTAATCTGAACACATTCCAGTTGTTATAAAAAAGTTCATTTAATGAATTTTTCACAATGAATTCTTCAAGTTCTGTCTACTTGTTTCTGTAATAAATGGTTTTCAGACAATGGACTGAAGTTAATAGTTTTAAGATCTATTTTCACAGAAAATATTCATATATTGATGCTTTGAGTATATTATTATATAACGTTTTCATTTTGAGAAAAACAAATTATTTACTTTAGGCTGTCATGACAAAATTTTTAACTAGTCTCCTGTTTATTACTGGACACGGCCATTTCAGGAAACATTTCCTAACACTCAGAACCACCAATAGTGATCCCATTTGTAAACAGTCTGATGAGATTATTATGCAAATCCTGCCTGGAATGTGAAAGGCTTGAGGCTAAAAGATGAGTAATGATTTTGATGCTAGCATAGGAGCCTCGTTGAGGGCACAGGTATCAGCTTGCCTTGCGGGTATGATATCAGCTTGCCTTATCAGGTCCTAGGGGTATACAATAAACTTAGGTTGACTCCAAGATTCTACCAAAAGATTAATTTTGGAATTATCCCCATAACAATATTGGAGACTACTCTCAAAAACTGAAAGAGGATTCTTTTGAATGAATTTTTGTATTTGAGTCAGAGAAAAACTGCACCAATATCAAAACATTTTTAATAATTGTTTTGGTATCACAAGGCTACATTTTGTAGTAATGGTTGTAGCCTTGGAAAAGTTGACTGTCATATGAGATACTGAGGTTTACACCAGTATAGTATCTGGGAAGAGGACAATCAAAGTTATGGAGTCAGTAAAGTTGGTGGAGAATTACTGGTAACAAAATTATGGGCCCTAATTTTTTAAAAGTGAATTTATAAATTTAAACAGAGAAATTTACAATAACTTTAGGCTGAATATATTACAAAATTTATTACTACAAGTATCAGTAGAAATTCGAGATGACAGGACCCTCGCTAACAATTTCCTTATTTTTTGTCAAACTTTTGACCAACTCTGCTCTAGGGTTGGAAGAGGTGGTGGTGGCCCAGTCAATTTCTCAACAAGATCACCAGATTTGATGTGAATAGTCAATTATTTATCAAGTAGGCTGAAAGATATTATTTCAACATGGCCATTAAGATAAATTATGATGTTACGAGTAAGGAATGCAAAGGCATCAATAAATGATGAGGAAGTGTTATGAATACCTTCTGAACAATACTTGAACTGTGTATTGGGAATAGAGGAATGTATCCTGTACACCTTTATTTTTTTGTAAGGTAAACTTAGTAGATTATTTTAGAATGTTATTTTAGTCAAATAATAGATAGAATAAAACTTGAACACAAGATGTCACAAAAATTATGTTTACTTAATCAAACGCGTTTCAACAACAAAGTGATATAAAACAACAAAAAGTTATATATATTACTATGTATGTTTGTATTATCTCTTATTTATTTAACTCTGTTATTGAAGGGGGAGGGGAATCTGTGATTTTTATATTTTAATATTTACTTTAATACAGGATAAAAATGTTTGTCAAGTCAAGTACTGTTATTTTATTTTGTTTGTATTTTAATCTCCTTTTGTACAATTTTGATAAACTATAATATGTATTTAAAGGTGTATTTATATCATGGTAAAATGGCAAGAGTAAAAATTCTGTTATATTAATTGAGAATGTATGTCCTTATGAAAAAAAAACTATAAATTTTTCTTAAACATTATACAATTGCTACATGTATTATAAGATTAGAAATAGAACTAAGTAGTGGTGGTGATAAGGTCCTTACAGACTCTAGCTTCTGGGGGGGGGGGGCACACACTGTAGCGTTATTTAATTTCACCACGAAGTTAAGTTCCGACAAATACATTATCTCCTTGAGATAGCAACCACTGGCAAAATCATTCGTTTTTAACAAATATTCAATCTGATTTTTTCAAATTACAGTTTAATCCAATTTTCTGTTTAAAAAAAATGGATTTAATCCCGCTCTTTATGTCAAAGTTGTTTCCCTTTGCGTTCTACATCTTGATAATGGCACTTTCTCCTCGAAATTGCTAATAGAAACATGAAGTAAACTACACATTTTTTTTCTTTTCGGAACACCAGATTAAATAAAATGTCAATAATAATATAGAATCAGTGTCATGTGTAATTTCGGATGGGACAGCTAACAAATTTTAGGTCCCTTTGGGACTGTCAAAACTTTTAAATAAAAATATTTATATAATCATCAATGACGTCACATATAGCAAAATTAATTTTTCTTTGAAAATTTTGGATCTCATTGTAATTTTTTAAAAGGGTGTATTACCTTTTTTTAAAATAAATATGTGAATATATACATATATAAATTTAAATATATTTATTTAAGTATTTATATATAAATATATTTAAATAAAAATATTGTCTTTCAGAGAATGCTGTATTATTATTTTTACCCTGTAAGTAGCTAACTCAGGTGATTTTCTTTCTCAAACATTTAAAACAAGGTAAGGACATAAACCTTTTTTTATTCTTGAACATGTGCTCTCTTTATTAGGCAGTTCACCTTCCAAACTTGTCTTTTCTCTTGACTGGTATGACACTAAGAAAAAATAACTAATTAAAAACCATAATATGAAAATATTACTTAAAGTTAAGCGGTTCACATTTAAAATACTACATTTCAAATGCTTGAAATGCCCACGATTCTTTATTATGTCCATAAACAAAATGTTTTTAGTGGGGGAGTCCCAAAAGACAGTGTTGCCAATGTCACTAAGCTCAATTTTAAAAGAGATATATATTAGCTTTGTTTAACTTTAAATTCAGTTCACTATTGTTTATACCTTAAATAGAGAAAAGTTTAATATTTTTAATCTTTATCATAAATTAAGAAACAATTCTATCTTTTTTCTAATCTGCGATAAATATTAAAAATCGATACTTTCAATGTCTTTCATTAAAGAATGTAAATGTTTTCTAACACACAGGAAGATACTAAATAATGAATCATTTGTTGTTAACACAATGATATGCAGCACATATCTATTAAACATTCAGATGTAAACTGCAAACATTATATCTTGAAGTATTTCTTCTAGTCTAAGTGACACTTAACATAATTTGCAGCCTCTATAATATAGTATATGTTATAGGACAAAATATGTTATCCTCTTTTCTTGGTTTTGCATATTGTCGGTTAGATTAAACCAGATGGTTAGCTTAAACTATGACCAAATCAAGTCCCATACTTGACCTAATGAAATTTACCTTCATTTTAAACATAAAATTAAGGTTAATGAACTAAAATCTTCTCAAGTGACATTCTCATTGCGGCACATAGATCCAGGCTTTGGAGTTTATCTTAATAACAAACTAATCCCACAGAGTAAATCTGCTAAATATTTTGGAATGCATCTTGATGAACGTCTTACTTGGAAGCATCATGTATGTATGAAAGCAGACCAAATAAAACAAAAACTGTGCAATCTGTATGGTTGATTGGACGAAAATCCCAATTGGCTTTGTATCACAAGAGGTTATTGTATATCTCAATTATTAGACCTATTTGGTGCAGAATTATGGGGATGTACGAAACCCTCAAATCAACTAATTATACAACGAATACAAAATCATATTATTCGTACAATTACAAATGCAAGATGGTACCAAAGGAATGATGACCTTCATTCTGAACTAAACCTGAAAAGTGTGAATGAGGTAATTCAAAACTGCGCTTCTCGCCATGAAAAGAGACTTCATCGACATGTGAACGTGGAAGCTATCCAACTTTTAGACGTGGAATATGACAAAAGACGACTTAAGCGTCATAAACCGCAGGACTTAGTTAATATCTAGGTTTAATACATGTTATTTTATGTTATATGTATTACTTATTTAATCTATGGATTAAGATTGTATTAATAAATTTTTTAAAAAATTAAAAAATTTTAAACTTATATATTTTGTAATTGAATTTAAATTCAAGCAGCCAAAATTTTGTTCATTTCAAACACAAGTTATTATTTGCTTTATCTAGAAGAAGTATATTAATCACCAAATTCAACAGTGTCAAAATGATGAAAATTAACAAAATTTTTGTCCGTAGTTTTGGATTAATTGAACTAAATATAACTGTGAAAAAATATGACATAACCTGACATAAACCCTGATTTCTAAAAATAATTGACGTTATGACCATAATTAAAATTTCAGACTTTGATCTTCCATATGCATTTAGTAAACATTAAAGAATGGAAAAAATATATATAATTACTTCATAATAATTAGCCATTCACTTTGTGTATTTTATACAACTATCACAAAAAACAAGTTTTTCCAATTCACACACCAGCATTTTATAACTATATACTGATATTCAGAGAGAGATGCAATGAGAAACCATTTATGACTCGCAAAGCTTTTTATAAAATCAAATTATTAGGAAGGTATAAAAATAATTTATAATCATTGTTTATATTAAATTAACAATAATAAAGGAAACATTATTATGTAAAGGAGAGAAATTATAAAACAAATATGAATATATACTACAAATATTTACAATATATTTATAAAAAGTAAAGAGCATTAAATACTCAATAAATAAAAACAGTATCAAAACAGGTACAAGTTCTTGATCTACACCTGTTACTCTCAGTGATGTACAATATATATACAAATGACATTTACAAATGTGTTAACTAAAATAACTACATAAAATTGATGTAAATTTTGTTGATATATTTATCTATTTTGCCTGACAACAAAGAGAAAAGAATTTGTCAGGGCACTACTAGCCAGTTTGGAGACATTGGTTTGTATCTGATCTCTAACTACAGGCAGTTCACTGTATATGGTTTTATAAAGCTGGGATATCAGGGATGCAGTAAATGGGGAGAAGGAATTTCTTTCTCCAGATTATACGATAATCTTACATGACATTAACATTATTACAATGGCAATATAAACAAATTATATAATATAAATAAAACTATTAAATAATGGTAAGTACATAAATCTTTGAGAAAACTGAACAGTGAAATTTAGTTTTAAAGAAAATACTTTTTTTTTTATAAGTATATGACATAGTGTTATAAAATATGCATGCATAATTAAAATAATATCTAAGTAAAAGCTACAAAAGTGACTAGTTGATGATAAAAATAGCTACAAACAGAAATTATTGTTTTAGTAAAAAAAGTTTAAAATAAGAGAGTTCTTAGTAGCCTTTATAACTAAAGAAAAGAAAAATGAATAATGAATTTTATAAATATCTATGATACACTTATAAAGATTACAGGGAATAAATGAAATAAACACATTTATTTAAATAATACCAGGTTTATGAGTAAAACTAGCCTTCAAACAATCATATCACTAAGATGCAGAATTTGGTTAAAACTCTATTAAACGCCTTTTTTCTAGGATTTCAAAAATTATGAATATTTAGGAATTAGCTCATTCACAGCTTTCTGTAGCACAACAAACTGAATATATTTAACCCAACAAAATATTTTAATACATAGGTAATATTCAACAATGCTTATTGATCTAAACTTCTAAACCCAGAAAAAAGTGGTTTAGCAGTAATATTTAAATTCTGATTCACAATGATTTGATTGAAAGCAATTATACTGCTTCCAAAAACCTAAATAATTTTTTGTTTTATTATGTTTACAATGTATCTATTATTGTTGGTATGCTTATTTTATTTCCAATGAATGGAGTAGTTGAACACGAACTAACAATAAAAAACAAAAATATTACGACTTACAGACTTCCCTGCTTTTCTCAGAAGTTCCATCATATCCATTATGATTAATTAGGTTAAAATATTAAATTTTGTTACATAGCCCAAAATATTTCAACTGCAATTTTAGATTTTAACAAAAATAAATCAAGTTACACTTGATACATTATGCAGAAACTCTTTTCATTCTAAAAACAAACAATTGTTAAAATCTGTTTTTATTATATGCTGACATTATGAAAAGTAATAAACTTTTTAATAGTCTTGCCTCCTTATTTTTCTTTTTAAAGAAATGTATTTTTATCAGACCAAAAATATTTTGCAAAATAATTATTTCATAAATCGACATAATGTAAGACGTTTTAGTCATTTGTAATAATGACAAAGTAACAATTAAAATGTAGATGTTTTAATCAATTCTTTATTATATATATTATTTTTCATCACATGAACAATCGAACCTTTAGATTATTTGACAAATATTATTAACAATTTTTATAATAAAATAAACAACCCGCTTGTTAACTTAAAACCACAATGAATTTATGTATTGATAGTTTTTGCGTACAGAGATAATAGTTAAGATAATGTAACTAAAGGTATATAAAAAATAATTAATACTTAATTAAAAAAGTCAATATATTGTTCCCTAACATTTATAATATATACTTTTAGTTTCTTTTCAAGGAAAATACACCTCAAAGTAGGCGGTTTATAAAATGCATATCAACTTAAGAGTGGTTAAGAAATGGCTGTATTGATTTACAAACGTTTTTGATAGCTTAATATTGATCAAACTAAAAAACAGTAACTATTTATTTTACATCCTTTTTTAAACCAATCTCTTTAATATAAACAGTATGCTGTAATTTTTTAATGGCATAAACAAAGTAAAATATGACCAAATTCAATCGCCCAGTAACTAATAATATGCAATAAAAAAACAAATCTAACATAGGTAAATTTAATTCAAATTTACTTATTTTTGTTTACAATTATTGTAAATATCCTACAGTCTAGATTTTTCACCGGTAATAAAATGTGAGTAATATAAATCATTCTGAATAAATAATAAAACTGAATTTGGAATAACCATTCATTTTAATACATTTATAAAACATCTTATATATAAGTAAGTATAAATGCTTCTATAATATGTGTAACGTGAAGGCGTTACAAATATATTTATTTCTTAAAAAGCATGTTGGGTGCCATTTTGTAACGTGATGTGAGTAGACGGTTGGGCGTCATTTTATAACATGGAGGGTTACAAATAATTGTTATTTTACCAAACACCACGTTGGGCGTTATTTTTGTAACGTAAAGTGTTCCAAATAAATGTAATTTTTAGTATTATTAATTTTTACTTACTAGGTTCTTTCCTTCATTTCTGTACTTCCCAGCCTCAAAATCGTCCAACGTGTTTAGCTAAAAAGGTGTTCTTTAGTTATCTTTTTTTAATACACAAACTTTATTTAACATAAAAGAAAATTTCAATTCTATCAATTTTAAAACAATTCACAATATTCTAAACAAATCTTAAACCTACTTTTACACATCTTACATCTACCAATTTTGTATTATTCTTGTTTATAGCAATGGCCACATTATATAGACCTACTCACAGTTTCATCTCATCCACACTTCTAATAAATTATTCAATCTATCACCTTTATAGGTACTGTACAATAAAACTCCATTATAATCGTTCAACACTTATTTCTTCCCTCAATATTTATGATACAGCCTCACTTCAAGACGACAGTTTCTTACGTCCGACACTCTAGCCGACATTTTGCCGAGAGACTATAAAATTCCGTTGAGTTGCATTTTCTGTTTTGATTAGCTTCAGTTTATCGGAACCCCGCTTCTAATATCATTTGAATATTCCTGAGCTAATCACATTAAAAGGAACGAAATCATGACCTTTTATGGCACATCACGCCATACTGAGTCTTTGTTTTTGCATGAAATCTTCCTGCTTACAATTTATTAATTTATTTTCACTTTTTCTTTTCGTCATTATAAAACACATTTCTCCTTTTACCATTTTTTAAAAATTCTAAGATTATTATTTTTTAAACAATTGTTTCTCAATTCCTAGATTAACCATTTATACTACATTTATTTACAATTGCAAACTACAGATTTATTATTGGTTGGAGATGTCCCATGCTTACAGAACCCCCCCCCCTAGATACAAAATACAAAATGGGACCCAAAGTGCTTTTTAAGAAATAAATATTATTTGTAACGCTTCATTACATATGAGAAAGGATTTAAATTCCAATAAACATTAAAATATCAATACAATATAACACATTACATTTATTTATAAATATAAATCAATAAAAATATAATGGTAATTATACAACTAGGCCTGCCTTTAATATGAAGGATTAAACTATCCATAAGAACAGTAGTGTGGAGTGATTTAACCCTGCAATCGAACTGGTCAAGAAAAGTGATATGTGACATCCATTTGATGATATTGAAGGATTTTGGCTACTAATATATTCTGAGGACAAAATGTGTGGTCCATGCCAACAAAGATTATATTCTATAAATTTGTTTTTATTTGCAATTATGTTCATTGTATATTTACTTAGAAAGTACATAATGTGAACATATTTTTTACTCTTTTGGATACGATTTAAATATAATAACATATCTAAAATCCATTTACATTTATATTAACACGGAATACTAAATTAAATTACTACCTTGTGGGAAATCAATTACACGTGATTGGTAAATCAACAACTACAGTTTTATATGGTCTGGTTGACAGAGCCAATAAGGCTTTTGCAATAAGAGAATGTCTTCTCCATCTGTTCATAGATATAGCTGGGTCGTTTGACAATACCTCCTTTGTATTCAGAGAGAGAAAATCAAATAAAATGAGAAGGAATTTTTTTAACTGGTTGCGAGGAGGTTACCTTAAAGAGAGTTTTGTGTCCTCTTCTTTGGTCCTTAATTGTTGACACTCTTCTAGTCAAGCTAGGTACGAGGTGTTAGGGTGTGCAAATGATCTGGTCATAATGATACGTGGTAAACAGACTTGATCTTCCCAGAGTTAATATTGAGAGTTCTTGATTTAGACTGCAACTGGTGTTAGAAAGAAGAAGTATACAAAAAATTACTAATAATTAATTAAGTAATTACTATTTGAAATTGTGCATTTTTATTTTTAATGTTAATAAAATAAAAAGACTTGATACTCAATTATAAAAAGGTTTCCATCATGACACCAAGATACAGTAACAATAGCATAGTGAATTTGCTGGTAAAGAATATCCTCTTTAGAGCTGCATGATCAAGATTACAGTTTTTAAATGTAATATTAAATTTGTTTTTTCAGTTTTCTCTTTTCAACATTACAATCCAACTTCGATTTTTAAAATACTTATTGTAGTTAACACAGAGAATACTATTTTAAATTCAACAGATCAACCAGTAAACTAATGTTCGCTTCCTTTAAAATAAGTGATACCATTATTCACTTGATATTTTATAGTTTTCTACAACTTCAGGTTATGTCACTAAAAAAGGTAAAATGATATGTATTCAATACAATTGCCATTTAAAAAAACAGCTAAGTGTTTCGGTTGTAAAAACACAAAGACAACTGTCTACCTCAGAATGCCTCTTCATAGTAGGTGGAACTAATAAGAAGAGACAGTGTGTAATTAATCCTCTTCTAAGCCAAGGATGTCATTTGGTCAATTACAGATTTCAAAAGTTGTTTCAAACTGTTTGAAAATTAAAATTACAACTCTCTGATTCTAGCCAACATCACTTATCGCTAGTCTTGAATGGCCAACACGGATAAATCAAAACAATCTATTAGGAGTCAACATCCTTCTATTTACAACATATGAAAATCCAATTCCTGTCAAATAAAGCCTGCTGCTGCAAATTTTTTTAAAAAAATTGACATATTTTAGTCAAAATATGATTATATGAGTGACAAAAAGTATTTTTTCTCTATATTTACACAAATTTAAAAAAAATAATTCCCAAGAATGTGTATTTTTTTGACAACCAATACCAGTGATGGGTTATATAACTCCACAATCTATTGTTAGTAGAATAATAATGTAATTATTTTGAAATTATAAATAATTACTAAAATAAATTATGCGTAAAAAAAAAAACAGTGTTTTAGGTTTATCAATAACGAATACAAGGAATTAATCTGTGTCATCATGAAACTTACCTATCCTGCATATGCCACTGGAGTGCTTAGTAAATACCATGAAGGCATTATTAAATATTGATCTGTACGCTCTATATTATATCAAAACATATTCCATTCCTAAAACCAATCATAACTATGTTTCTTATACACATAAAGTTGTATATTATATTTGTAAATAACATTAATAATAAATAAGTATGTTTTTTAAGGAATAAAACAATTCACAATTCTCATAACCATAAGTTTAAAAACACAAATACATCTAACTAGCGATTTTACTGATTGTGACCATTTTCAGTAAAATACTCTACCAAAAATATTCAGTCGATGAATTATTTACAATTATTAAGTTGTAGCTAGTATTTCTCCAAAAATGGGGACTGGACTATTCAATGTTTTATTATAAGAATTATGATCTGTTTAATTACTAAACACTTTTTTATTGTCTTTAGTCTCAAGTTCATTCACAAATTAACAATTTAAAATTGTTAATTTTTGATCTTCTGCACAAACTAAGGTTGAATCTCTTAACTTATAACAGATTATATAATTTTATTTTTAATTGAAGGCATTTACTACACTGTAGTTACGGTTGTATGGTTATCTATAACCATTTAATAAGTTATAGCTTATATTACTATATATACCTATATATATTGTATATAACTTAGTATTATTTTAATAAGTTATTGATAATTTTGATTCTTAAACTGTTTCACCACTTCTATATTTAACCTACAGTAACTTGTCATTTTTCACCTCTCCAATCTGAAATCATATTGAAATGTTAGAATATACAATATCAAAATGATTACAATAAGTAATAAGAACCTACAGAATGATAAATGATATACAGAAGACAACAAAATGGATATAATGTTTTAAGTAAAGACAACAGAAATATTATTTAAAATCATTTAAGAATTTTGTACTAATTTAAGGTAGTTTAATTTTGTTAAATGTAAACAAATGTTTGGCATATGCATGCAAACCTGTTTAAAGTCCAGTGAACAAACAAGAAAACTTTTTTCTATCTGAAAGCAACTATCCAGGAAACTACAACCTTTCTTCCTCAAAGAATGGTAGAATATCGCCACCACGCTCCTTGGACATTTGATCTTTCTTTAGTGCTAATTAAAGTTATTTATTTTAAGTTTTATAATAATTCAGTGTTCCATTTTTCAAAGGTAAGGTGTACTTTCCGTACCTTGATGTCCTTTTTGTTCTCTAAATTAATATTTGTCATATTTATAAATCAGCAAAAGTACTCCTATAATTTTAATGAGTAGATATTAATAAATCTAGGTGCTGTACTATCAATTACCAGAATTATAACTTTTCAAATAAACTATTTATTAGGTTCAGCGTTTCATTATAAACAAAAAAATAAATACACTCTTCTTTATACAGGCACAAGATTTGTTACACGAAGAATTGGTTATATCATTACATAAGAATTAATTTAAACATCAAATTATGACAAATTTTTACATAAAAATCATTTTAAAATCAAGT
The DNA here is from genome assembly GCA_963513935.1 of Aphrophora alni. Classification (NCBI taxonomy): domain Eukaryota; kingdom Metazoa; phylum Arthropoda; class Insecta; order Hemiptera; family Aphrophoridae; genus Aphrophora; species Aphrophora alni. The sequence goes on along the minus strand of OY740771.1, from coordinate 41,396,632 downwards.
TTAATCAAAATAGATTATTTCTGATCATGAAATAAATATAAAGAATATTACACAGATTATGAAAAAAAGAATAAAATACGGCAAAATAAAACTAGTCACAAAATATTAATACTTTGGTGCCACGTGAAAATGGCATTGAGTATACCCAGCAATCACCTAATTTTCTGATTTTCACAGAAATATTACTAAGTAATCAGTTTGGTTTTTTTTTTCACATTAAAGGTTTTTATCTATATTATGATATAAAATAAAATAAAACAATTGATGATAATTTTAATTCAACTTTCATTTTTCCAGTTCATTTATAATGTATTATTTTGATAAAAAACAAAAATTGGTAATTTTTTTGTAAACGCAATATCTATGTCTACACTAAATATATTGATAACATTTACTACTATAAAACTTACTGTGCTAAAAGTCTTCTTCGGTCAAACATAAACTGTGCCGCTTAGGTTCGGCAATGGTTATGTCAAGCAGTAAGGGGGTAGAAAGATAATGCACTCTAACACGAAGAGGTGGTTAAAGGATAAAAAAATATTGTATAAACTATATGTGGCTCCTAAAGTTATTAATAAAAAGACTGTTTACTGATATAATTAAAAACAAAATAGATTAAGGAAAACGATAGATATAAATAGGGGGTCGTACTCTGTACGCCGGTGGCAATATTTCTATAATAGCTGTCGGCATACATAGCATGATGGTGGCACACAAAGTGTTAAAAAGCAATGGTCAAGACAATCAATTTTCAGTTTTACAATATGAAATTATTTTTGATTGTGAAATACATTAAAATAAAATTACACCGATTATGAAAGCAATTTCATTTTATTCAGTCAAGGAGTAATATCAAATAAAAGGCAAGCAATTAACACTCATTATATTATAAAATATAAATACATTACTTTATACTACATATAGGAGAGAAAGTAATGTATTCAAATGAAAAGTTTTGAGTTGAGATGCTCCACTCTGACTGAAATAAAATATAACTGTAAATAAGTTCAAGGATAACTAGTCCACTCGCCATATCATTTACTATGTTTTCTCTTTCACTCTAAATGACAGAACACAAACAATTTTTTTTATAATGTCAGACATGGCGTGATGCTTCATTTAAATATCTTTTCATCCCAATTTGTAAAACCAAGTAATATTTATGTATTATAAAAAAGGTTCAGTATAGGATATGTTTGTTACACATCTCATCAGGCTGAAGCTGTAGGAGAACTTCGTGTAGCTGTACTATGTCAGTAATTGCTAACCGCCGATTACAATTGAGTTAATGTGATAAAGTAATACATTTATTACTTTATTCCTATTTCTACAAAGTGTATCTAATGTTTTAATGCCAAGTGAAGACATTTAATGAAGTTTAATTGTATGTTATTGCTAACCATTGATTATTGAAAAATAATTGTAATATTTATTGGCAGTGTAACTGAAAACTGAATACAATTGAGTTAATTTGAAACTTTATTCCTCATTCTACATAACGAACACTGTGAAATGACTTTTAATGCATTTAATGGTCAATAATTAAAAATATATTGTACTGGCAATTATTAAAAATAATATATCAATCAATTATGCCCTGAATCGTTTCATCTCTAATTCATACAATTTGCAAATTTATATTTTCCAAAATGTTGTTAATATAACTTTTATTACAATATTCGTATAATGTAGATCAACATTCATATTATAGATATATGCCAATTTGTCAATGTAATTATAACCATTATTAAAAATAATTGTTAATTAAATCGGTAAGCCCCAAATCGTCTCATCCCTAATTCATACAATTTGCAAACTTAAATTTTCAAAAATTTTGCTAATATAAGTTTTATTACAATAATCGTATATATAGATCAAAATTCACATAAAAAATATGCTAATTTGTCAATCTAAATGAAGGAAAAATTTTATCAACTGTCTTTTAAAGCTTCTTCTCCACTCTCTCCATATTGTCGTTCTTTCCATATTTCCCCCTCCCACCTCCTAGTATCGGAACTGCTATCAAGATCATTCATAGCTACTTCTCCCCCCTCTCTACACCCTCCACAAAACCTTTCTATATTACCTCCTCCCAACTCTTCTAGTATCGGAATTGCTATCAAGATCATTTATAGCTTCTTCTCCCCCCTCTTTACACCCTCCACAAAACCTTTCTATATTACCTCCTCCCAACTCTTCTAGTATTGGATTGCTATCTAGATCATTCATAGCTTCTTCTCTCCTCTCTCTACACCCTCCACAAAACCTTTCTATATTACCTCCTCCCAACTCTTCTAGTATCAGAATTGCTATCTAGATCATTCATAGCTTCTTCTCTCCTCTCTCTACACCCTCCACAAAACCTTTCTATATTACCTCCTCCCAACTCTTCTAGTATCAGAATTGCTATCAAGATCATTTATAGCTTCTTCTCCCGTCTCTCTACACCCTCCACAAAACCTTTCTATATTACCTCCTCCCAACTCTTCTAGTATCGGAATTGCTATCAAGACCATTAATAGCTTCTTCTCCCCTCTCTCTACACCCTCCACAAAACCTTTCTATATTACCTCCTCCCAACTCTTCTAGTATCGGAATTGCTATCAAGATCATTTATAGCTTCTTCTCCCCTCTCTCTAGACCCTCCACAAAACCTTTCTATATTACCTCCTCCCAACTCTTCTAGTATCGGAATTGCTATCAAGATCATTCATAGCTTCTTCTCCCCTCTCTCTAGACCCTCCACAAAACCTTTCTATATTACCTCCTCCCAACTCTTCTAGTATCGGAATTGCTATCAAGACCATTAATAGCTTCTTCTCCCCTCTCTCTACACCCTCCACAAAACCTTTCTATATTACCTCCTCCCAACTCTTCTAGTATCGGAATTGCTATCAAGATCATTTATAGCTTCTTCTCCCCTCTCTCTAGACCCTCCACAAAACCTTTCTATATTACCTCCTCCCAACTCTTCTAGTATCGGAATTGCTATCAAGATCATTCATAGCTTCTTCTCCCCTCTCTCTAGACCCTCCACAAAACCTTTCTATATTACCTCCTCCCAACTCTTCTAGTATCGGAATTGCTATCAAGATCATTCATAGCTTCTTCTCCCCTCTCTCTACACCCTCCACAAAACCTTTCTATATTACCTCCTCCCAACTCTTCTAGTATCGGAATTGCTATCAAGATCATTCATAGCTTCTTCTCCCCTCTCTCTACACCCTCCACAAAACCTTTCTATATTACCTCCTCCCAACTCTTCTAGTATCGGAATTGCTATCAAGATCATTCATAGCTTCTTCTCCCCTCTCTCTACACCCTCCACAAAACCTTTCTATATTACCTCCTCCCAACTCTTCTAGTATCGGAATTGCTATCAAGATCATTCATAGCTTCTTCTCCCCCCTCTCTACACCCTCCACAAAACCTTTCTATATTACCTCCTCCCAACTCTTCTAATATCGGAATTGCTATCAAGATCATTTATAGCTTCTTCTCTCTTCTCTCTACACCCTCCACAAAACCTTTCTATATTACCTTCTCCCAACTCTTCTGGTATTGGAATTGGTATCAGCCTCAATGGATCAGTATTGGGAAGATTTGGTCAATTCTGTTATCAGCTCAGTCCCAATAATATACAATATTTTTAGTTGTATTTGTTCCTTTTTTTGTATTATATATGATGAATAAATTTATTATTAAAAATGGAAAAGAAAAAAACTACAAGATATGTGAAGGGATTTGTCAATGATTACCTACATCATTGGTGGTCCCTAGTTGGAAATGGAAGACTCGAGAGTATCTACAATAGCAAGATCTGATTGGTCAGCTTCTGTATGTAAAGTGATCATCATTTTTTCGTCTCCTGAAGAACTCTCGTCAGGTGATACAGATTGTGTTGATGTCGCAGCCTCCTACAATAAAAAATGTTGTTATTTAACTGATTAAATGTAGCACAGAAATTAGATGAAATACCGGTATATTTCTGAAATAATAAATCTATTGACTCTTAATTAATAATATTTAATTTTAATTTAAATAAGTACACAGTTTTTGGTCAAATAAAATATATTACTGTATTCTGAAAGTTGGAAACAAGGAAGAACTTTATAAAAGATCTGTAAATTTTAATGTTTTCTATTAAACTATTCTAATCAATTCTATTATTATGTCCTTAACATCTATATTTTTTATCACATAGGCTAATGAGGACAAGATCATGCTACAATAGAGAAAAGACATCAGTATTTGGTATCATAATCTCATTGGGAGACCAACACTCTTATAACACATAATTTAATTGAACTTTAATTAAAAAATCATGCAATGTAGAAACATCCTAATTAATGAAAATAACAAGTTTATGTGAAGAAATTATTATGAATAGCTTAAGTGTCGGTATAAAGAATGAGATTGAATCCCTAGTTCCTAAATGAAATGTTATTAAAATAAATTTTACTCTATATTCTCTATTTTACATTTTACTATATTTGGAGATTAATAAAAAGATAAATTTTTGTTAATTCTCTTAAATAAGATTTTACATATATAAAAACCAATTAAAAAAATTATCTGATTTTACAATATCTTTCTGTAAATGTTTTGTGATATTCAACTCTTGTCATTTGCAATAAATTAAGTGAAATTTAACATTTTTGAAAATCAGTAAAAAATTGAGCATGCATACAGACAAATATAAAATTTACAAAATTTAATATTAAATTAGTTACTAAATTCTGCCATCACAATAAACAAATATTATGAGGGTTTAGAATTTGGTGGTATGACATATCAAGACTGATTTAAAAATAATGTAATTTAACTCAACAAATTACACAATGTCTAATTGGCTGTTATCTCCTTAAAATGTAGTCCTCTCCCTACACTGCTCCATGCAAATCTCCACAACTGCAGTGCGTCTTAAAATTTGTTTTTTATCTAACAAGATATAGTAATGAAAATTTTACACAATTTTAGGACATGTCATATAACTTTTTAGTATGATAAATCCTCATCAAATTAAATACAAGGGTATAAGATATTAATACAGGATACTTAGTTGCTAATTATTTCATACATTTATCCTCAACTTTGGTTAATATATATTAGAAAATATTGCAAGACAACACCACCAGTAATAGTGAATAGCAAAATATAATATGTATCAGAAATGAAATAAATAAATACATTTAATTTGCTCATATACATTTTACCAAGCACCATATTTTTAACTTTTATATTATACTTACAATTATTTAATTAATATCCTAATTGCCAATATTTAGTAAATTTATAATCTTCATTAATAATTACATTATATTACATCAAAAGTACCGGTTAAATATGTAAAATAGAACCTGGATACAGTTAAAAAAAAAAAAGATATGATTATTAAAGCTCCCTAATAAACAGACAATAATAAAGTTGTATTGTACCTGATCTAACTGAATTTGTTTCAGATATATAGCTGTTGGTGAACCTTCTGATGAAATCCAAACCTCTTTCCCCGTTGTGCCATTCATTGAGACTGTATCCTTTAAAACAAATCATAAACTCGCAAAAACAAACCAAAAAAAAACTAAAAATAAATACAAACAAAATGTTGAAAAATAACAAATTTTATAGTTAGAATTTTAATTTTGCCCTGATATTAGAGTTTCATGCAATGTATAAAACACAATCAAACATTTTCTTGATTAAATGATTAAAGAATGACGTTTTAATTAGCATGCAAAATGTACTATAAGTTTTGGACTTATGAGTTTTATTTTAAAAAGAATGATTATTTCTAGATGAAATTTAAACAACAAACATGAATGTGTACATGATAATGAAATAAGTCATTTTATAATATCATGTAATAGTGTACATTTTTAGTTCTTTGATCTTAAATAGAATGGGATATACATTGATCTTACATAGAATGGGGTATACACCTAGACTTGATGAATCAAGCAGGAAAGGTATCTGTTTTTTTGAATAAATTCAACAAAGATTAGAAAAGTAAATAAAATGAAGGATACTAAATGATCAGAGAAATTTATTCTATGTATTTTTAATAATTAGAATGATAATAAACTTTATAATTAAAAACTTTAAAAGTGCAGTGAAAACGTTTTGTATACAAAGACCAAAGACTTGGGATTAACCGCCAAGTGAAAAATTATTTAGTCTGGATAGAACTTTCAAGGCGAGAGGACGTTTCTCGGATAGACATGTCCGGTTTGGACAAAATGAAAGTACTAAGAAAAAGTGTTTTCTTTAGTAAATATGAACTGTTTAACATATAATGTTATGTACTGTTATGATTCAGTTACGTTTGAGTTAAAAAACAAACGTTTAAAAGTGAGAAATATTCGATCTGGTAATTTTGTATAATTGGCAAAGGTATGACGTAACCCGGAAAACACATATGAAAAAACTAAGTTTTTTGGAGATTAACGTAAAACAAAGAAATTTGAACATTTTAATTTGAAGTAATAATAACGTGAACAATTGATGTGTTCTCACAAGAGAAAACATGAACTTGAAAGATTAACTCTGAAAAACAATAGAAGTGTGATTGTAGTGAAACGACATCATGCATCTGCAACGAGGATAAGTTGTGTTTTAAAAAAAAAAGAAAGGTTTAATTCAAGCAAATACACGTGTCGTAAAGCAAGCATAAACTATTATTTATGTAAAATAAGATATAATTGTTTAATTACTTATAATTTTGTTGAATCTTTTAATTTTGTATTTGTAATTTTATCCGATGTCTCTTTATAAAAGACATATTATGTCATCTTGAATGTAATGTTAAAATCTTAAAACATACAAGAGATGTTTCTCAATCAAAATTTTTAGTTTAACATTTTTAATATGAATTCATAAATGAGATTTTAATAAAATTTAAAAGTATATTAATTTTTCAAAATATTATTAAATTTTATTCCAAGAAATAGGTTGCAACCAAAATTTAACTCAATGAACTTAATAAATTTAAATTCTTTTAAAAATAAAAAAATGATTTTTTAGATAATAAATACTTATAGGATGTTTTAACATGTAATAATTGTTTACAGGTATTTTGTTTCATAATATGTTCTCTTGCTATAATATGTTGTTGAAATAAAATTATGTGTATTTCAGAATACAGAAGACTTCTGTATTTTTATCAAATATTCTATTTAGTACACTTTTTCTAAAGAATTCACGACCCATAAGAATAGTATTCACACTTAGAGTAATAAATTTAAAATTTTATTATTATTATTTTTAAATTTTTTGTAATTAAAACATTACAAAATGGCGCCCAACTTAACTAAACAGACATTTCAAAAAACTAGTCATATTTTTTTCAATTGTTTCAATCAACAAGTTTATATTGTACAATATTTTAAATATAATTCCTAAAATAGATTAGAATTTATATTGGCCTTTCACAAAAATAAAGTTTTATCAAAGGTTTCATTTCTACTTTATTATTTAAAATAATATTATGTACTTGGAGAAGCTTTAAATTGTACAAAACTCATTTCAAGGATACATAAAAAAAACCTTTATATTTATAAATTCACCATCAAATATTACCTGTTAGATGTTCTTAATTTGTTTACCACATAAGATGTTCCAATCTAATGAATTAAATTATTACTTCTGTAGGTATTACTTATTATGAAGAAATCATTAGTTATTGTAATTATAAAATTTATTTTAAGCTTATTTGATGGTTTGAATTGATTGTTAGAAATACACTGTTGATCTCTGGTATTCTTAAATTACTGATATTTGGGTATACATGGAGTAAGAAAAAAAATTTGTTTTGATGATTTAGATGAATATTTCCTATATTAAAAGAGAAAAATATATAAGAGCAAAAAAAAAAAAAAAAAAAAAAAATGGAAACAATTATGTACATAAAACAAATATGATGCGCTTATGTATTCAAACAAAAATGAAGCTGTAAAACGAACTAAATGGAAACGATATATCAAAATAATTATTGAGAAATGCTACACAAGTTATGAATATTTTAAACGGAACAAATACAAATTAACCCTGTAAGTGGCCATCAACAATATATTGTCGAAACTTTGTGTTGTCGGTAGTATGTAGACGAAGTAAAATTACGATTTTCAAATTTACATTTCACCCACTAAAAATTACCTATCACAATAAGCTAAGTACCATTGTAAAGCTAATGATCTGTATTTACAAATTCTTATAACCAAAAGTTCCTAAACTACAACAAAAATAATTTAATAAATCACTAAAGTTACTCAATTTAGTCGCTAGAAAAAATGGCAAAGTTTGTTGCAACAGAAGACAAAATTTATGTCGTATTTGTCTTTTTGTCACAAGTCCACTTTTCTGTCAAACTACTCCACATCTACACTGTGTTATAGTATTTGTTTTCTCTTTTGAATGGTACCTTCAAAATTATCGTAGCTCTCATAGTTAGTGAGGGTACAGATGTTTTGAAACATCAAGACTAAAACAATAATTTCTAGTGCCATTTGCGAAAACAGCACTCAATGTCAAATATTGATTAGTAATATTTAGATTTTTTTTTTTTTTTTTTTTTTTTTTTTTTTTTTTACGATCTAAATATCATTAAAAAGACTGAGATTAGAGCTTATTAGCGTATAAAACATATCTATAGGACTAATTTTTTGGTATACTGTACCTTTCAACTTCCTGCATTCCGAACAGAATACTGCTTTACTTTGCCGTAGCCATTTTTGTTCAGAATCGTAGCATCATAATGAGGTTGTGAAATAGTTTTGTGAGTTAATTTGTGGTTTTTATAATTATTTATGTATTGTGTTTTGTTGGTACAATTCATAATATGTTAAGTTATTGTTTCATGTGATTGTTATTCAAATGAAAGTTATTATTTTCAGTGATTTTTTTGTTATAGGCCTAGCCTAGAAGTGCAAACAGTTATTGTTACATTCTTATTTTATATTTTAGTATTTATTTTATTAGAACAATGCTGGGATTTACGGTTAGTTTAGGATTTAAGTTAAGTTAAGTTAAAATTATTAATAATAATACCTTTTAAAGTCCGTCTTTTGATTTCTTGTCGTATCTTTTATGCCGTAACTCCATCATCTGATTCATCCTAAGAGATCGTCGTACATTAAAATAAATTACAATGCACATAACACTGATACTAACACATTTATTATTAATTTCATGTGTTACTGTCAGTGTTATATGTGTAAGTGTAATTTATTTTAATATACAACGATCTCTTAGGAATGAATAAGACCAGATGATGTAGTTACAACTTCGAAACATTTCATCATAAAAGATATGACAAAAAGTCACAAGATGGACCTTATAAGGTAATATTATTAATAATAATTAATAGTGACTTGGTAACATAATTATATAATGTATAATTAAATAAGAACATAAACAAAAATTATCGTAATTTTAAATTAAATTAAAACCAATTAAATGTATGGCCAAACATCATGATGCTGTTTTAAGGGTGAAGGTGTTGTTAGGATTAGGGTTATTTAAGATTTCAAGTTAAGTTAAAATGTAATAGATAAATATTCCAAGTCCAATCGATAGACACCAGAGTATAAACAATAATCATGACAGAGTACAAAAAGTTAGGTAATTGCTAGGCTTGCAACCTACTAAAGCGACACAAAATGACCAACAGTATATATGCCAAGGTTGGTAGACACAGGAGTCAGACACAGCAAAGAGGTATCGACGATCGGCTGGAGTTGGCATGAGTTTGCCGGGAGGACCAGTGGGAGACTCTGCCGGAACGTGACCAGGGTGTGCTGTTACGGGATAAGATCACTAATCGAAGAGAATTTGATACGAGGAATCAATATGGACACGGAACCACGAGAGATCGCCAATAGGAAGGTGAGCAAGTTTCATATGTAAAACAATTCAGTAAATTCGTGGCATTTATATATATATATATATATATATATATATATATATATACACTGTCATAATAATTGGGATAGCTCTAGAACAAAAGCTTGGGATATTTAACTAATAAATTACTTTGGTATAAAATGTTAATATGTATACCTATGTATTAGATTAATTAATAATAATAAACTTAATAAATTGTCAATACAAAGATTTTTAGGATTGAATATCTGATTGCCTAAATCATTTTCATTTAATTAGAACTTGACTCCAAAAGCCCCCTTTGATCCTAACAACAATACTTATATATATCCACAAACATTTTATATATTATATTTTACAGGTATTTCTTCAGGTACCTTCTGATACTTATTGCATGTATTTCTGGAGTTTAAAATAATTTTTCTGCTTTTTTATAAAAGGCTGTTTGTAATGTTTTTTCTTTTCAAATTTTATTGACTTAAAGACAATTTAGCATTCTCGACTACGTAACTCTAAAATAGATTACTTCAGAAAATTTGGGAATTCACAGTTCAATATTTTCAACCTTTTTCTAGGAAATGGTATATTACGAAATGTGTTTTGAATATAGGAATTATTTTTGATGAATTTTACCAAACTTTTGAGCTATTTTTTACTTTTTTCAAAAACTTTTTTTTCTAATGAAAGTTTTTGATATTGATATATATTTTTATCAACTTTTATTCACAACTATATCACAAAAGGTTTTTATATCTTGAAAAAAATTACAAACATTTAATTGTATGATATATATGCGTTTTTGTAACGATTACTGCAGATTTTTTTATTCATGACATACTAACTCCACAATATTTAATTCCAAAATTTGTTTTCACTACACAGTTGAATTTTATATACTTCTATGAAAAAAATTATATATAATAAAATGTATTTGTATATTATTACTATTTTTGGTCATTTTTCAAAATAAGCCTAAGTTTTCCCCTACATTTGTACTTTTAAATAAAAATTGATTTTTCAAAATGTAACTTTTCAAAAGTGATATCTTTTTTTACCAATTTCTACTCACAAATAAATTCCAATTTTTTTTATATCTTAAACAAAAAAAAACTGGTTATGTGGTTGCCTTGGGGAGGCACTTTCATGGATTTTCACTTTTTTTACTGCTTATTTTTTTATTCTTGACATACTAACTCCAAACTGTTACTTTTTCATTTCATAAATCATTTCTATGAACCTTTCTGAGAAAAATTATATATTACAATTTGGTTTTTGTGTAATAATATTATTTTTTATAAATAAAAAAAAAAAAAAAAAAAAAAAAAGTATAGAAAAATTAGCAAAAATGGAATGCAATTGAGTGGCCACTTCTAGAGTTAAATAAATATATTTTATAAATTAATAATTTTTATTACTAAATAGTAGGATTTTTTCCCTTTAAATTAATATGTTTCTAAATCCTTACAGCTTTTTTTTTTAATGTCCAATTTTACATTATAATACAAATAATAAATACAACCCTATTAACTTTACGGTTTTATTTTTTACATAAAAGCAAGGGTAAAACTAAATTAAATATTAAGGATTTTTATATTAATAATCTTCTTCTTAACTAAATAATACAGAGAATGAAAGCTTGTAAAAAAGTAAATAAATATTAAACACCTATTGCCTCCCGGAATACCCTGATTTTAATGTAATTCCAGGCCGTGAACTTATAGCTCTTAACTCTAATGAAATTAATATTTCCAAAAAGGTTAGATTTCATGCAGTGATAGTCATTTAGTGTCATACTAAAAAAACAAAAAATATATAAAGCAAACAGTTAAACTGAATAAATTACTTACAATAATTCGCTGTTTCTGGTGTGTACGTATATGTTTAGACAGGTGGTCACTACGCATAAACTTTTTATTACATTCAGGACACTGAAACCTCTTCTCTCCCGTATGTGTCCGTCTATGCCTCTGAAATTGTTTACAAGCTAGTTAGCTAAAATTTGCATACATTTTATTTACAACTAGCCTCTTAGGCATTCAATAAAGTTTACATAATTAGTTAATAACTTGAGTTTTAACATCAAAATATCCATATATTATATAATTTCAATTATACTTAAATTATTAAATATATAATACACAATATACACATTAAAAAATAAATAAATAAATGTTTTTGCTGACAGCCGAGTACTGAGAGTTATCTTAGCCTTCAACTAAGTACAACACTTGGTAATTTGCTCTTCAATAGATTGCAGTATATTATAATCATAGAAATATTGTAACTGCTATTGAAATTACCAAATAAATTCATTGGTTGGTTAAAAAAAGAAGCAAAGCTTCAATTTACCATAACTATATTTTTAAGTGCTCTATTAAAGCTTCAATCTAAAGTAAATTAAGATGATACCGGTAGTAATTATACCCTTTTTCTGATACACTACATGTAATTATCATATATCATCATCTTGAGAACAAGAATATAGTGATAAATGAGATATATGTATATATTTGTATTAAAATGAAAAGAAAAATATGAAATATTTTAAATTTCAGCTTATTAAAACTTTGAAAAAAGTAAAAAAACAACAAAATTATTTGTAGTGTGTGTGTTTTTTGTCGACTCTGCCCCCCCCTCCTTGACCCTTCTGGCCTCTACTCATTTAATCAGTCCTTCTGACTTCTACTACTAAGTTCTAATGTATAATTATAAAAACACAATGCTTGAAAGCGATGCTGTTGTGTGCATAAACTTACTCGATTCAGCCTAAAACTGTAACCCATTTATTTTTTATTAGTTGTTTACTCCCCTGTTCCATATTTTCCTCTACAAGTTTTAATTTTTTCTTTTTTTTTCTTTCTTTTTTTCCCCCCTTTCATTGTATACTGCATTTTTGCTTTTTCTACTTCTGCCAACTTATTTTTGAATTTTTAACCCCATTCTTACATTTAATCTCTTTCAAAATTACTAATTTAATATCCTTAATCTCAAATTTAATTTTCAAGATTTCTAATATTTTCTTCATTAAACCATATCATTCCTCGTTTAACTTCTTCTTTAAACTCAAAATTTCCTTTGTTAATTTTTCCTTATGTTGATCAAATATATTTTGAAATTCAATTTTAATCTGTTCTATTTTTCTGTCAATTTTACCATTTACTTGATTTATTTTATTCATAACCTGTTTTAACTGTTGGTTTGTCTGTTTTATCCCACTCATTTCCTGTTTGATTTCTAAATTAGCTTTTTCAATTTAATATTTATCTCTAAGTTAGATTTTTCAATATTATTATTTATAAAATTTAGAAACTGCATTAAATCTCACAATTTAAACATCGGTTCTCTCTGAACTTTCATAATATAATTTTTTAATATCTTCCATTTCTGGTTATTTAAAAAAAATATATATTCACAGATTAATAAAAATTTATTATTTATAAATAAATATATAATTTAAAACTATATTATTTACTGATATAGTTTAAAATAACTAATAATTACTAAATAATGTATATTTATAATATTTATATATATATATATATATATATATATATATATATATATATACCTTGTTTCCGTCTTGCAAACTTTTTTTGTAGTGTAATACTACGCGCGTTTCAGGAACAAGTTCCCATCTTCAGGTTTTATAAAATTTATATAAAATTTTTACTCACATGTGAGCACGTCATAATTTAACACAAACACACACATACACACTAACGAAGCACGAATTATTGCACATATAATTAAAAAACCAAGTATAAAATTTTTTTTAGAACAGTTGGCTTTATGCCATGTTGACGTTACACTGGTCACTGGTCGACTGAGAGATTACATCCGTTATCTTCATCGTCAATAATATTCACCAAGCCAATTTGCACCAGAATAACTTAGTCCTCAATGAACAATAATATTTTAAATCGAATAGCCTGTATAATACCGCAATTGCTACCTGTAGGCCTATAAATATTATTGACAATGGAGATAACGGATGTAATCGCTCAGTCGACCAGTAACCTGTGCAACGTCAACATGGCATAAATATACATTATTTAGTTGTTAAACTATTGCAACTGGAGACATAAAAATGAACTAATAATTATTTTAATAGTTGATTTACTTTCTTCAACTGAAAACTAATCTCACCACCACTTGTCAGTTTTAAAAGTTACTTTTACACCTCCACAATCAAATATTCATAACTTTGGATAATCTACTTTCTCCTATTAATAAATGTCCTTTCTTCTTCACATACTTAATAATCAATCGTTAAATTCTTTTATATAATGATATTTACTAAATATTTCCGTCCATGTTAAGGACGCTTTTGCCTGTCTCTAATTAACATACAATACTTCTATCTAATTTTATCGGTTGCCAGGCAGATCGCCACTGCCTTATTCGACGTTTTATAATGTAATTATTATTAAACATAGTTAAAAGAAAACATATTTATATTTATAAAGGTTCCTGGTCATTGTCTTACGCTAACATATTTGATTTTTTTTTTTTTTAATGATTGAATAATAATTTTTCTTTGATTTGAATCTATAACACTCCATATCATCTGTCCAAATCAAATTAATACGTAACCAGAATCAACCACTCCTATAATCTCTGACGACTTCATAAGGAGTTTAATCTTCTGATTATGTGTACCTTACTCAACCGAACTGAATCTTAATATACAGAAAAATGTGAAATGTTACACACATTAATAACTTTATTCATTTTTATCCTTCTTGTTTAAAGGTGAAAAAATTCTCGGTCGTCATCACATAATTTAAAAAAAGGAAGATTAGAATATAAAATATAGACGATTAGTACTGATTATGATGCATCAGTAATATTGACAATCACCAATTAATTTCTTGGGAAAATATTGTCAAGATACCAGAAGAAAAATATTTGTCAATACTACAATATCAGTTAGTTACGAAAAGTGTAATTGCCGATTCATACTTCTCTAACAGATTCAAGCTTGACAATTATTAGAGCTCACCATAAAATAAAATAGCGTATTCAATTACTTGAGTAACAGTATATTGTTCTATATATAATAATTAGTTGATAATTCAATGTTAACAAAGTTTGTTACTCAATTATCCTTCATAGATTATAGAGAAAATGCATGGCTAATATTAACAACTACTCAATAACCCCCCAAAAACGTTAAGAAGATAGTTTGCATAGGAGAACATATTTTAATGAGAAACAAAAATTACATACTATCATAATTCATGTTTATAATTTAAACTATAAATCAAAAGGCACCTAGGTATTTCTACAAAAATAATTTAATAATTTTAAAACAACAAAAATAATAACAAGTAGTTCTGTAGTTTTTGGTTTATCATGATAATTTTATTGCTCATTTGGAAAGGTCCTGATTACAATCGTTTCAGATTGCAATACAAACGACTTGATTGTTTTTTAATTCTGTTTTATAACTAAATAATAATGAAAAAAATCTTAACATAAATCCAAAATATTAATTAAAACTGAGAAAAATGATGTTATGTAAGGTTTAATTAATAGGCTACTCAAATCATAATCCAATTATATGATTTCATTCCATGCGTCAATTTAATATTTCATTAAAAGTAAAACTGCATAGTTTTACTCCCTCTAGTTTAGTTAATTAATAATAATAAAAAGTTCATAAGAGGATAGAATATATATTATCTAAATATTTGTGTATGTTTGTTACACAACTTGTCGGGACGAATTTCTAATATTTATTTTGAACCTTTTTGGAAACCAACTAAAATTGAATTAATTTAACATGTTATAATAAATTAATACATTTATTACTTTTACTATATTCATCATTCTACAATCACTAAGTCATGGTTTAATGTTAAGTTTGAAGATATTTAATGAGGCTTACTGAACATAATTGAGTTAATTTGACACTGTATAATAAACTGTTACACTTACTATCCTAACTTTATTCCTCATTTTGCAAAACAAACACTGTAAAATGATTTAATGAGCACTAATTGTCAATCATCGTAATCGGTAATCGGTGATTATTAAAAATAATCGTTTTCGGTAAACCTCGAATCGTCTCATTCGTAGTTTTAGCTACTGCCAATAAGACGAGGAAGGAACAAAAACATTAAAGTAATTGTATTATCTTTAAAACAAATATATTACAAAATTACACTTTATAAACAAATTGATAGATAATATATAGTACTAACTATAAAACGTAACCATTACTGTAATACCGAAGCATCAGTTAATGTAATTACAAATAAAATGTCTAGTTAGACCTAGGTCTTCAATACTCTAGTTGGTACAGGTAGATTGCTCTAGAATCTTTGCATGTGTCAGAAACCTCTAGTCAATGTCAAACTTAGTAAAATCATGTAAAGACAGTAAAAGAATATAATACATGCCACTAAATTTAAACTTGAACTAATTGTTCGAAATCAACAGTTAATATGATAAAGTAAATCCACCTCTGTCTCTTTTATTCAATAGCAGTAAACAAAATGGATTTGTATGGCCATCGGTCAATTTAAAACTACTTACAACCATCTAGTAACACAAATACATCTATCACAATAAAACAATACAAATAATAACAACAATATAAAATTATAAACTAACAAGATTATATAAGCAAAATAATACATAGAGCATACCGTAACATCAGAAATAATGAAAGTATTTACTTGTGTACTTCGAAACCTTTCTGACCCTCGAGGACTCACAGGCTTGGCAGTCCTGAGGGTTTGGCTCGATCTACGCCTTTTTTCATGTACTTTTGAGCTAGATTTCTATTGTAGAATCAGTAATGTGTATTTCCTATCTATAATGATTATTTCTACTCATTTCTCCGCCCTGATTACTATTTTCCCTGGGTTATTAGGTTCCTGGATGATACACCTTTTTTCTAGTGTAAAATAGTTCTATCTTCTATTATTTAATATTTTATAAAAGTGTTGAATAATAAAAATCATCTTATTGATAGATTATTTCAGTTCAATCGTGTTGCTTTGATATGTTTTCATTAATATAGACCTCGCTATAACCAATTAAATATTGTTTAATAGAAGGTACTACTAAATAAACAATGTGAATTGTAATATTTCCCAATCTTCTTGAAATTCAACACAATGTGAATAAATTCTATTTTTCTTAAAGTTATAATTTTGAAATCAGATTTTATTTATTTGGCTGTTGTTTAAATAAAGTTATTAAAAAGGGGAACATTTTGGTTTCTCTATGTCTATACTTCAGTAATGCATGTTGACATAAGTCCCAATATTTGAAGTGTACTAGTGAGACACCACTCATACAGCCTTCCTTTCTCTTAATTAATTCCTCAGATCTACACATGGTAATATAAACCCATTTGTACTAAAGGCGAAAAACCCTTCATAATTGCTTAATTGTCTTATAAAAAAAGAAGAAAAATAAACTTAAAATAAATACTCTTAGTCCTCGAATTAGGTAGGACTATACTTCAGTAATGCATGTTGACATAAGTCTCAATACCAATACATCACTCTTAGAGAACCAAGAGTTGGTCAAGAGAGATCAGATAAGAAAGAAGAGAGAGATCTAACCCAAGACTGCATGAACAAAGATGCAGGTCCAGCTGCATCGCTAGGGATTACCATAGCCGTACACACTACAGTGAACCCCTGAGGTTAAACTTGTTTTTAATCTCTTGAGAAGAGTGACTAGGCATAAATAAATAACTCTGTTTCATATCAGATCTCAAATAAGACTATTTCATTGCAATATTGCTCTATCAGTTTGTGCTTTGCTAAAAAAAAAATGTACTGGGCTTGTAAAATCGAGTTGTGGTTGAATACCAGGCTAGACTCGTAAAATCAAGCAGAGCTTGGCTCAAAATTTCAAGAGTTTACACATTCCTACAGTCCTAATTTCAAATTTATTGATCAGGTTGAAGACCCTGAACAATAAAAATTATTCATCAGTCCAAGAGCCTAAACATCAAATCTATCGTCCGAGAGAGCATCAAAGCCCTGAATGATTATTCTTGTCATGCTCTGAACTATCTGAACATCATTATTTGAGTAGTATTCCATCTATTGTTATTATATCCCTTTTTGGATATCATATACATATCCCACCCCTCGATTATATTCTGTTAATTAGATTTTGTGAAGTGTTGACTCTCAAGAGGATCTCCTTCTTATAGGAAAATATGTTTTTTACAATAAAAGCTTATAGTTTGAAATAATTGTAATAAAAGACGTGAAAATTAGGCACAAATGAAATGCACATAGTGAATACATTGATATATCTATATTTTCTTAATAACTACTTTTTACTACATGGCCTGTTGTTTACACATGCAAATTTAAACAATCTAAATATAAACCAGTTACCATTCTGGATGTCAATGTAAAACTAAGGGACATCAAAATACAAACTGCATCCATGTAAAATCGACAAACCAACTACAGTACCTCCACTTCGACAGGATCCATCCTGTTTTTATTAAATGGGGTTTTAAAAAAACCATTAGTCATTATCGCTTTCACAAAATTGAGCACCTTGCTCCACCATTATACATTCAAAGACAATACAATATAAAACAATATATAAGAACAATAACAAGACTAATACAGATTAACAAACAAACAAAATTAAACAACAACATAACAAGTTAAAACGCTGTAAAATAGCCTTGGAACGAGTTAACAATTAAAAAATATGGAAATTAACAACAATAAAAACAAATATTAGAGGGCTGAAAAGAATTACGAATTCTTGTAAAGGGACGAATTACGAAGAATACAATTTAAAAGAAAAAACTAAACATAATATTACTGAGTTGTAGATTGATTCTGCAGTAATTGACTAGACATTATTCAAAATATTCACGCAAAAAGGACAATACCCGATCAAGGATCTGAGCACTAACCCCCAACATCGCCTGAATGGAATTAGGTAGGCCAAAATTTCGTCGCACACCTCTTAACATAACACATTCAAGGAGTATGTGTTTAATTGATAACACACCTTGACAAAATGGGCACTGTGACCGATTCTCTGTTCTATCAGAAATCTATGAGTGATCATGGAATGACTGATACAAACACGGGTAACCACCACTTCCTCTCGATGACTGGCACATATGGATGAATTCCATGGACAGACAGTACCTTTTTCTTCCCTCAGCTTATTGGACTCTGTATTTGTCCAATCATCTTCCCATTTCTTATGCAAAATAATGTTAATTGTCATACAAAGTCAGATACCATAACATGCTGTGTGGTTGTTATCTGACTTGAAGCTTCATCAGCTTTTGTGTTTCCCGAAATTCCATAATACCCAGGTACCCAGCAAAATGATACTCCGATGTCCCGTAGTTGAAGTCTGTGTATGGAATGCAGAATATCAAGGGATTCTTAGAATACATATCCTGGATAGCATGTAAAGCACTTTTGGAATCTGAACACAAAAGATAGTAACAGAAACCAGATGGAACGTTGTTAAGGCCTTTCAAAATAGCAAAGAGTTCGGCAGAAAATACACTATAGGCTGAGGGCAATCCATACATATACGTCCGATCGGATGAGTAATATGTGCAACCGACTTTACTGTCCAGTTTAGAACCATCTATGAAAATAATTTCACTAGATAGGTATTCATCAAGTATATAGTGAAACTCCTGACGATATACTACATCAGGAGTGTTGTGCTTGATGAATCAAAAGTTGACATTTGAATGAGCCATGGAGGAATAAAACATGGAGTATTCTCATTCGTTGGAGGAAGTACATATGTATTTGTAGTTGCTGTCTTCGTCGAGTAAGAGATGGTTCACAAGTCTCAGCATGTGAGCTAGAAACTGGTCTCGAACGAAATGCTTCAAAAAAATATGCAGTGCAGAGTTGTATATCGAATCAAGCTTTTTAATGGCTGATGGTCTTGCGGATGAGTAGACTTTGGAGCCATAATCAATCAGCGATCGAACAATAGTACAGTAAAAACACAGCATATAGGTCCTATCAACTCCCCACGAGAACAACTGAGAACACATAACATATCAAGTATTTTATTGCACCGTGTTTTCAGATCAGATAGATGTGGAATCCAAGGAAGTCTATGATCAAATAATAGGGCTAAAAATTTAGCAGTTTCAGTAGTTTGAAGTTGTGTGTTCTGTCAAGAAATAATAAAGGCTGATGGTTCAATCTTCGACGACTAAAAGCAATGCATTGCGTTTTGGAAGCAGAGAACTTAAATCCTGTCAATCTTGACCAAGATTGCAGTCTATTTATTACAAGTTGAAGGGCTCTTTCGGCAGTTGTCATACCTTCAGTAGCCACATATATAGCAAAATAGTCAACAAATAAAAAACAGTGGAAAGTGTACTGCACATTGGCAGTAATTCTGATGATTGCTACAGCAAACAGGGTCATGCTCAGCACACTACCCTGAGGGACACCATTCTCTAAATGATAACGATCAAACAACATAATACCAACACGTACTCTGAAATATCTGTTGCTAAGGAAGTTTTTTTATAAAAGCAAGAATATTGCCATTTATACCACATGATTTTAAAGTATTCAGAATACGTCTTCGCCAAGCCATATCATAGACCTTTTCCAGGTCAAAATACGCTGACACAAGAAACACTTATGTCTAAAATAAGTAAAAAATGTTTGAACACCATTTTATAGTTTTTCTTGTACAATCATTGTACGAAACCATCATGTCACTTTTGTTTACAACGCCCATACTTGCATTGTAATTCATAATCCATTTCAGTTTTTATTTTGTATATGACCTACTATCAACTGAGACCATTTCGTGTTTATCTACTATAGACAAAAGTGTCACCAGACTGCCTACAACACTAACTACTGAAATTCTTAACATTTCCACAAAAGATAAATGCAGATCCGGACACTCTGTGGAAGTGTATACCACTGAAATGATTGATAAAAAATTTGCTCACAGTGGAGAATAAACGCAATCGTGTGGTCGACTCTGAGGCTGTTATGGTGCTTTTCCGTTGTAATCCTGATGAGTTTCTGCGTCGATATATAACTGTTGATGAAACATGGATACATCACTACACTCCAGAGACAAAAGAACAGTCAAAACAGTGGATTTTTGAAGGCGAACGAGCTCCGAAGACGGTAAAGTCGGCCGGTAAGGTTATGGCTACGGTCTTTTGGGATGCTCGCGGAATCATCTATATATTGATTACTTGAAAAAGGAAACAACAATAACAGGAGAGTATTATGCGTCATTATTGGAATGGCTGAGCAAAGAAATCAAAGAAAAAGTCCTCATCTAAAAAAGAAAAAGATCCCGTTTCATCAAGACAATGCACGGGTACACACCTGCGCAGTTGCGATTGCCAAAATTATGGAATTAAAGTTCCAATTATTACAACATCCACCGTATTCACCAAATTTGGTCCCCAGTAACTATTTCTTATTTCCAGACTTGAACAGTTACAGGCTTGGCGAACAAAGGTTTACGTCTAACGAGGAAGTAATCGCCCAAACAAATGCCTATTTTGAGGAGTTTCCAAAATCCTACTTTTTAGACGGCTTAAAAAAAATTGAAAAAACGCTTAGACAAATGTAGAGTTTAAATGAGATTATGTTGAAAAATTAATAAAAATTTGCCCCAAAAAATGGTTTTTCTACTCTTTTCTAAGGACTTATTGAACGACCATCATAGCTTGAGCTTGTTAAGAGTCTTGATCAAAGTTAGAGTTCCTTTAAAGCTCGAACTCAAATAAAGTTCAGGCTCAGGTCGATTAACCAGAGGCTCAGTTCGAATTAAATAATCGGAGTTTGGACAGCCCTATTAAAGTTATATAAATGATGAGAAATTGGGTAAAAACCTGTAAAAATAATTTCAAACTAAATGGATGGTGGACTGGTAATATTGTTGGTCAGGGTTAGGGAGGGCCTGTTTGTACTTAAATTCCCTGACCAAATTATATTTCCAGTCCAACCCTAAATACCATTATATAAAAATCAATTATAAAAATCCACGAAAATATTTACTCGCATGCTTTGGAAATTATTAATTTTCAATTTGTTAATAAGCAACTTTTACAACTGTATTATTACATTTAACTGTCTGTGAACATGATTTTTCCAGTTGTAAAGATTTGATTTGTTTGTAATCTTTGCTGGTGACCAAGTGTCCCTCTGTGCCATTGATTGTCATTTTGATTCAGGGGTTTCATAAGTCACCCAGTCTCATTCCTGGTCACTATCTGAGTCAGAATGTCAACACCATCTTCATTGTAAGATGTCAAAAAGTTAAGTGAACTACTCTGACGCTGTTTTTTGAGTTGCTCTTTAAGAGTTTTTAGTACCCAACAAGCATAAAGTTTTCGAAAAAGCAGTTTTACAAAATAATTTCATGAAGAAGTGATCTTGAAATTTGCAGAAATTCTATAGAAAGAGCAGAATATTGTAAACTTACAGTATTCCTTAATCTTT
This sequence comes from Aphrophora alni, assembly GCA_963513935.1. Classification (NCBI taxonomy): domain Eukaryota; kingdom Metazoa; phylum Arthropoda; class Insecta; order Hemiptera; family Aphrophoridae; genus Aphrophora; species Aphrophora alni. Next base: position 41,374,286 of record OY740771.1, on the reverse strand, counting down.
TCTGGTATTGCATGAACCAATTCATCACTAAAATCACTCATCGCACTTTCACCGTAAACCTGGCAGATCTGTTTCTAACTGGTTTAATGTTCTTCGCATTCATAAAATGAATTAAAGATCTAATCTCACAAGCAGTGGGATTTTCAATCAACTTCACCAGTCTGAACAAGCACTAAAAAAGCATAAACAACAAACAACAATGTCAAAATAAAGTTATCTCCTTCTCCTTGACTCAGAGCAACTATCACGCATGTGCCAAACTTCGCTCGCAACACTGCTGTGATAAGAAATACAAACGGAACTTACTTACTGGACATACCTCATATTAGCTTTAATATTTTTAGATATTATTGATACTACTGACTGACGGTACTTGGTAGAACTCCATTTTCAAAAAAAGAAAACCACAAACACAATTTTTAGTAAATTCTATTTTTTATTGAGTCTTGCCAACCATGGTTTCGCCAGTGACAGCATTTACGAGGCAGCTTAACACAGAGTCATTTGACTAATTTTAATGAAACTCAATATATGTTTTTATGGTAATGAGTTCAAATTTGATATAGATTGTTACACAGATGGTTTCGAAGTCCCCAAAATTCTCAATACAACCACAAAATTAGATTGGTCATTTTAAATTTGATATCAGTTATTTTAATATCTGAAGTCTGCAAACGAGCGAAACCAGTTTGATTTTTGTATATATGTTAAATCACATACTAACCAGAGATCTAGGTCAGCAAATGAACAGTATTTGCCCCCTCTCATTAAAGAAAAACATTATATATATATATATATATATATATATATATATATTTTTTTCCTTTTCATACTTTGACTACGAAAGTCCAAAGTTGTATGACAGCATAAATTTCCACTCCCTGTATACATGATCACTATTTTTTCTTTGCAGCTATATTTTCTCGTTCATAATAAAGAAAATAAATGTGGAGTAATTGAAACTTAATACCATGATCAGTGTGGTCTCTTCATGACAGACCTCTTGAATAATTCGATTTATACTAAATTAATATTTTACCTGTAACTCGTCTGAGCGAGTGAAACGTTTACCGCAGAACTGCCAACTACAAATGAAAGGTCTCTCTCCAGTATGCCACCTTAGATGTGCTCGAAGATGTGATGTCTTCCCATATATTTTGTTACAACCAGGGATATGGCAAATGTGTAACTTCTTTCTATCACTCGTCCTAGAACAAATGTAATGTTCACATTTTATCTATAATTTTTATAAAGAATTCAAAAAGCCAAAGGCTATAAAGTTAAAAAATGTGCTTTTGAGAATACTTATTGATTGGAGAAGTTTACTTTTTAGGTACTACGAGAAATTGTATCCTCCAACCCTCTTGAAAATAAAGATTTTTAATGGAAAGGAAAAGGATTGAGTTGTACTTGATATTGAAGAGCACACCACAAATATATTTTAAGACTTTGCCCCCATCTAAAATAGTTGCTAAAAGTATTTGCATGGGCAGCTATTAAAAATATCTGAGACAAGAATTTTTAAAAAATGTTTAATGTCTGTATCTACAAATAGGAAAAAAAATGAAATTTATTGTTTTGATATAGAAATTTTACAACATAGATACACTTGGAGCATTACAGTCATTCTATCCACTATTTATAGCTTATTTTAATTATACAATTTGTATTAAAGACCAGATTAAAAATTTATCTAAGTAATCTTATCAAATGTCCAGTGTAGTTGTAGATAAAGGGCCTATTATGTTTCTTATCTTTGTTTCACTGTTAATATGAATAACTCTCATATTAATTTTGAAAAAAAAAAAAAAATCTTAAGATCATCTATAATTTAAATTTCATTTTACATAACATGATTTGTTTGGTATGTTTGTATGTTTGTTTGGTTTTATTTATATATACAAATGTATTGTAAGTTCCATTTTAATACAACTTGTTTATTTTATATCTAGATTATTTTCCTTTTAAAATTTTCTTTTTATATAAATTCAAAAATTTATTTGCGTTTTATTTCTACAATAGTATATTTCAGGGTGTATAATTTGATAGTGTTTATTTCTTAGTTTTAATTAATATTTGTAAATGATTTTGTAGTTGAAAGGTAGTCCATATGGTTGGAGAAAGCAACAACCCTTCCAGATCCTCGGATCAATTACCTGAAGCAAAACTTGCCTCCATATGATTAGCTTGTTAAGAGTGGGAAGGAGATAGTACTTACCACACAGCTTTAGGTTCATTTGTAGGCCTATTCTCTTTCAGTTTAGCTATAACTTTCTGAGGATGATGATTACACCATCAAAATGTACATAAGGGTAGTATAAATTATTGTTTTTATGGTTTGGAGATTATTTACTTTCCTTATTAACTCATTTTAGTTTATTATAGTTTAATTTTACATAATTATATATATATATATATATATATATATATATATATAAGTGTATGTTACCTTTCTCCACCTTCACTGCAATTGGGACATGTACAGGCCACTCTCCTTGTGCGAGGTTTCTCATCTCCCGAATCATCTTCACCTCCTGATCCGTTTGTTGGTGGCGTAGGTGATTGTAAAGGTTGTGGTGGAATATTTACTACTTGCCACCTGGCACCACCTAATGCATGCTGTAGTCCATCTCCTGAATCTGTCTGCAGTTGGTTTCCGCCTAGTTACACAATAAATAAAATTACATATTATAAAACTTCTCAAATTTTGTTACAATCTATATAGTAAAGTAAATTACTTAATCTTTCTTTAAATGTTTTCCACTAGAACAAATTTTCATAGTAACTTATATAAACATGGTCTTGTTTATAGCTTTTTTTACAATGTTATTATTTATTTTATATACCATACTGAAATCTGGGAAAATGGCAAACACAATGATTCCTGGGTTTAAATAAATCAATTTAAGCTATTTACCTCGGTATATTAATGTACCATTATACACCCTCCAGGTAAGAAATGCTAACATTTTAAAAATCGATTGTGATAGATAATTCATATTCAGTAGATAGTTTTAAAACCTTAAAATTGGTCTAGTCTCAACCTTATGTAACTTCTTTTATGATGGGGTTTTGGTGACAAGAGCATAATAATTGAGGTTAAATTTTTTAGTTCATCATCAAAAATTAAAAATAATATTCTAATTTTTATAAACAGTTGTGTTGAGAAAATAAATTTACAAGAAGTGTATTTTATAAATAGCTCATTTGTCAGATAATAAGGCATTTACAATTTGTTATAGAAACTACTAGACTAAATACATAGTTCCCAGATGAGACGAATCAGGGCTTACCGATTATGATTATTTTACTAAACAACAACTAGTGATTATGATTACTAAAGATCAGTGTTCCTTAAATGTCTTCAAAACTAAATCATTACACATTGTTTGTAAAATAAGGAATAAAGGATAATTAATAAATGTTACCATATATTAAAGTGTCAAATTAATTCAATTGTATTCAGTTAAACTATCATTAAACATTAAGATTATTTTTAATAATCAGCGATTAATAATTACTGACGTAGTACAACCACACGAGTGTCTCCACACAGCTTAGGAGTAAACATAGAAAATTTAGCCCGACTATTTCTAGAAAATCCTGAGTGAAGTTGCTTTATAATAAACAAAACACAGTAATACCTTGTGTGTTTTAAAAACATTACTGGCATGAACTGAGTGACATTAGGACTGTGTTGGTTTATATTGATTAGCACTTGCTTGCAAAAATACCTATTTTAAGTTGTTTTAAAGTTTCTATTTTTTGGTTTGTACAAACTGCAGAATATACTAGAATATGGTGAAACTTTTGTGAAATCTATTGTGACTAATGTTATTGAAAACATAAAAATAGTTTTACCACGATATTGTTGCAATCTACTGGTGTCGATGGCAAAGAGAGGATATACAAACAGAATTTATTTGTTTACCTGATTAACAAACATAAAAATAAATATTTAGATCAAGAGAAAAATATATATATGTTCTATCTTCTTAATATTTTATCACTTGCTTTTAAAAAGGGGTTTAAATAAAGAGAATCGACTGTATGTGCACGTGTGTTGTGTGTGTGTGTGTGTGTGTATGTGCGCACACAAGTGTGCGTGCATATGTATGTGTGTGATGGTAGTTTCATTATCACAAATATTTATCACATCTTTACAGCTGTTTGCAAACTTTCCGTTTCCATCACAAATGAATCGATAAAAGAATCATATTCATTGGATTCCATAAAATATCGTTTTCATTTTCAGTCACTGGTCACTGGTCACCTTTAGTCACATTGAACATTAACCATCGTATTTCATCAATATGTAAATTTTTATCTTGGTCAAAATTCATAGTAAATAGTTTCAAAAATTAAAAAATCAAGAAAAAATTATAAAACAAACTATAGACACTGCACAAGGTGACACAATATTGTTCTTTTAGCACCAACATTGTAATCTGATCTTTACGCAATACCGGCGAAACATCACTTCTTTTTTTATACACATCTATGAAGGTTCTAGAATGTCATTACTATTTTAGCGCATTTTTTAATACTCATTAAAGGGTTAATGTCAACACACATCACTGAAGTATTAAACATATGAAACAACTTTGACCCATTTTAATGAAATTTAAAAAATCCGACTTAAAAATAAAAATCAAACAAAAATTAAATTTATTTGCATCATCTTGAATATCAAAAAGATTGTTAAAATTTATAATTTCCTTTATTTATGAAGTATTACATGATATTGAAGTATTTTAATTGTCAAATTGATTACAATGAGCCCTTTATTAATTAAAGGATGTCATAAAACATCATGGTTTAACTCAAATAATCTATCTTAAAAGGATTTTTATTATACAATACTTTTATTGAGTATTAAATAACAAAATCTTAAACTAATTTTGGAAGACTCAATAAAAAAATAAAATATTTATAATTCAGGAACCGAAAAGGAAAAGGTAAAACAGGATCATGAGGAAAATGAGGTAAGATAATAATTATTATAGACAGGAACTAGACATAATCGAGTCTATGAAATACACACAAACATTAACCATAAGTTTCAATTCAGAAAATTTAAAACAAAATAATAAGGATTTACTAATAATCATAAAACTTGAAAAAGAAAAAAAAAACAGATATCTTGAAAAATTAACTAATAACATTGTAAATTTGCCAGATATAGTAGTACAAGGCGAACCTACCAATAATCTGTACACCAGCAGGTAAGCTTTGAATGAGAGGAGGAGGAGCAGAATGTCCTGTTGACTGGTTGATGCCAAGTTGGTTCTGAGCAGAGACAGATAGAGCACTTGTTGGTATTAGTTGTACATTGCCTATTCCTGGCAAGTTTATTGTCTGTAGGCTTGTTGGTAACTGAACAAACACAATATACAGATTTGCATTAGATAATTTACAAAAAGTTATTATTTATATCATTTTCATAAGTCTTAAAATGTGTAAAAACAACTATTGTGTGCATTCAATATTGAATTTTTAGTAAAAAAAAAAAAAAGTGATTTTTGTCTCTGATTAACTTTGTACTTATTTAACATATAGCCTAAAATTATAAAATTATTTAGCACAAAATACTATAATATTCAATCTCTTAAGAAGGTACAAAAGGTTCTCCTTCAACAGTTGAATTTTTAATAATTGGAATTTTATTTACTAAAGAAAAAAGGTACATAATTTTATCAGTCTTTGTAAAAATGTTACAGTAAAGATTCGATTGTACTGTAATAAAAAGCAGAGAAAAATGAATTAATAAATTAAATTTATAAAGTTGTGTAATTCAGACAATACTGAATCAGTTTTATATTAACAAAAATAAATATTTTTTATGTACAATTAATAAGAAATAAAGCTTAAGTTTCAAAATATTTTAATAATATAAATGATCATTCATAGAGTTTCAACAAGAATATAATTTTACCTGGAATGTATTGCCACGAACTGTAGTGACTCCATTACTGGTTTGCATGAGGTTGGCAAGATTTCCAGGAATAACTGTAACTTGTTGTGGTTGATTCCCTAAATAGCAGAAGAAAAATTAAAATGTTAATAGTATATTACCTCTAAACATAATGATGAAATAACAAAAACAATAAATACCACATATGTAGAAACAATTTAAAAATAGTGAGAATACAATCTGATTAGTTACAGCAGAACTTTAAAACTTGTTAAGTTTTTAACAGCTAATAATAAGAGAATGAGTTATTAATTAAACAACAACAACAACAACAAAAATAGTAAAAAATCTTTTTTTCTTTCGTGTAAATGTGGTGCTTACATTAATCGAAAATAAGCTAACTATCAGTATAATTAAGTTTTTAATTAACATTACATATAAGGACTAACCAACATTAAGAGAAATATGTTGTGGCAACCCTGTAGATGACTGAGGAAGAATTAGACTCTGCGTCTGTTGATTCTGCATTGAGCCTCCAGATTCAACATTACTCACTATGCTAGGAGATGCCACAGTCTGTAATATTTCCAAACAATAATTATTAAACACTTTTTACATTTTCTAATTAATAATGAAATATTGTAACATAAATTGACAGTGAATCGTCGTCACGCTTCCCATTGCTGTTCTGTGAAGAGACAGTGATTCACCGTCTTGCAATATAATGTAATATAATTGAGTTTATTCAAAAAATAATTTATTATAGAAGCTTCAGTCTTTGTAATACCATAGTATTATCCATCTATGGCAACCGAAATAGCAAATCTACAAACTGGTGATTTCTGTCAACTGTTTCTAAGCTTCTGTCACATAATTTGTTTATGTTCCTGCAACTCATTGTGTTTTGCTACATATTTTTGTTTTATATAAATATAAACAATAGTTTTTGTTATAAAATGTGCATGACAGTAATATAGTTTTTACTGATGAGTCTGGTAATGGTATGGAAGAAAGTGCAATTATAAAACTTAATAGTGAAAGTGACTGGTTTGAGTAGTGATTGTGACATATTTGATGATAGTTATAAAAGTGATTCCGAAGAACACATTGAAAATATAAGTGACTTTCCATTGTAAATAATAGTAGTTCTAATATCAGACCTGTCTAATACTTCATAATTAGGTCAAGGTAGATCACCCCTCTTGTAGTACCGTTAATCTAAGTCTCCAACACCATAAACATCCCTAATCACACTTCTACACCAAATGTAAATAAACCCCCTATTACATTTCTGTTGAATTATTAGACCATCCATCTTGTAGTAGGGCTATATTTAGATTATCTACTCCTGAAGAATCACCTTAAAACAGACCTAGGCCTATTTAATTACTCAATCAACTTTTTTTATGGTAGGCTTAGTCCTAGGTCTCAGTCTCCTTAAAAGAACTCCCCTCCCACAGCCTTCAGGAATTACCTCAAAAATCATATGAGACATATTAGAGGTAAGGGTAGGCCTTGAGGTAGAGCAACAAATAATAGGTCTGTGCAATTAAAATAGTGCCAACGTTAACAGGGCACTACCCAATAGAAATGTGTGAGCCTGGGTTTTTTAATTCAAGCTAAGCCTAGGGTAGATCGAGCTGAGCTCGAGCTCACAAGCCTTTAACAAGCTCGAGTTTTTTCTTAAACTTCCGACAAATTTTAGATTGAAATATAATCAATATAATTTCAATCTTTTGTTTTGGAATGGGCAATACAGAGAAGTCAGCGAAGAGACAAAGGTGTAGTATCTCTAACTGTTGGGTAATAAACACTTTCAATCTAACAAAAGAATACAAATTTCCTTTAATATGAAATTAGATTACAAACCTATCTCGTTTACATATTGTCTTATCAATTAAATATTTTATTATAGACAAATAGTTATGGACTTGTGGGTAATTTAGTTCAGTCAAGGAAAAAATCGAGCCCAATAAAAAACTTCGGATATTGTAAATAATATTTATAAAATTCACGAATATGTGAGGTTACGGTAAACTATTTTATACAAACTTTAAATATATAATATTAAACAAAAAATGTCTGAGAATGAAATCATCGATTTGGACAAGTGTTAACCTTAGTAAAAATGACATCGAAGAACTTGTAGGCTTTGAACGGGTGTTTGTACACATTGATTATCAGGTTTATACGATTCAACACCAAAAACTTCTCTTAACATGCAAGTTAAGTTAATTAGTAAAATTAACTGACTTGAGTTAATTAGTACAATTAATTCTGATAGTTCTTTGATTATAATTTGTAAACAAAAAAATAACTAAATAACTGAAGAAAACATTTTTTTCAGAATTAGTTTATTATTATTTTCGAAATAAAAAAAAATAAGGATTGTCATTGGAAACCAAACATCTTTTCTATGTTTTCCAATATGTAGTTAAGTTTTCTTCTATTTTTATAATATCGGCAAAGATAATTTTTTTTTCAAAATCAAAATTTTTCTTTGATCTTCCAATTTTGTGTAGCCAATTTTAACCCATTTTCCGCTATAGCTCAAATTTATAAAATCACCCAATTTTATTTAGTTATTTTGTAAAATAATAAATAACTCACATAGACTGGGAATTAAAAAATAAATAAATAAATAAATTTTTGTCTAGTTAATCGTAATCATTTAAATAATCAATGGACTAATCGAACAATGAAAACATCTTAAACAAAATGAGTACATTTTCCAATAAAGATTTTTTGTTTGTACGTTCAAAAGAATGAATTACTAATAAAACATTTCTAATCAATTAAAATTAATAATCTGCGTTATGAAAACCTTTAATTATTTAGCTGTATTAGCTCTGCAAAAGAGAAAAGGCATAGCGTGAGAAACCTACTAATCCTGTCTCAGAATAAGTACATGGAGTCAAAAATCATCTGCCCACCAGGAAATATCACCTAATAACATAGTTGTTAGTTTCCTTCTTGATTTTATATCTAAAAGATACAACATTCATAAACAATAAATTATTTTTAAAAACTCTGTGTAAAGCTTATGGTAATCTAGTGTGTATTTGTATTCCTTGTGTAGAATCAGTAATCTCTATTTCCTGCCTAAACTTATTATCTCTCCTCATCTCTCCCCAACCTACCAACCTACCAACCTCTCCCCTGCTTTACCTAGGTTATTCGGTTCCTGGATGATACACCTTTTTTCTTTTTATTGTGTCCCTTCTAACAATAGTGTAAGGTTCCATTATTTTAATACTCTATAAAAAAGTTGAATAACAAAAACCCTCATATTGATAGATTATTTGAGTTCAACTGTGTTGCGCTTTCATTAGTAGAGGCCTCGCAGTAATCAATTTAATAATATTAATGACACGTATTACTAAATAAATGACGTGGATTATAAAATTTTCAATTTTCTATTAAATACAATGAAAGTAAAATCTTTTTTTTTTTTAGTAATAATTTTGAAATGAGATTCTTTTTATTTCGCTAAATAAAACTGTTAAAACGGGGACATTTTGGGTCCCTATGTCTTCAGTGATACTTGTTGACATTAAGTTGTCATATTTGAAACGGGACAAGTGGAGACAGCACTAAGGCAAATTACTTTCTTACTTCTTGTAACTTCCTCTGATCCATACAAGTTTCTACAACTTGTTTTATCTTATGCGAAGAACAACTAAATATTCATATCCGTTCGTTTGATAACCAATATCATTATGACTGTTTTTCTCATTTCATCAGTTCACGCTATATCCAGCTTTTGTTGTATATCCAGCGTTCATTAAGGTATTATTCTATCAGTTTAGGCCTTGTTTGAAATTGAACCAATTCGTAAAATTCTAGATCTGCTCGGAAAACAATCCAGAGTTCGTAAAATTGAGCCAGGCTTGTAAAAGCAACTTGTCTTCGGAAAATCGTATTGAACTCAAAAAACAAAGCAAGCTAAAAAAATGAAGCCGGGCCCAATAACTTCAAGCCGTCGTCCAAAAATCAATCTCAAGCCAAGGCCTCAGCTCGGGTTGAAATTTCCAGAGCTTGCGCATCCCTACCTTTTGTAAGAAAACAAAAAGGTGGGTGTGAAATAACACTATTGAGGGGAATTCTATTTCTAAAATCCCATTTACTGTAAATTAAGAACAAATTTATTTTTACTAACTAATCATTTTACTTTCCTTCATTTTGGGTCCATAATAAACTATAATTCCTTTTTATAATAAACTTGACCAATAACATTAATTTATATTATACATCAAAATGCTTGCTTAGTTTTTTAACTATTTTTAGGTCATATTTTTATAGTATACAAGTACAAAATTATTATGCTAACCTGCAAATAACATATAGTTTAGTGAATTATTATAATATCAATAAATTATTTAGTTATTTTTAAAAATTTTATGTTAGTTTAGAGATTACCAATCAATATTTACATTAAATTAGTGAAATTTAAAAAACTATTATAATTATAGTTCAAAGTGCATAACTGCAATGAAATCATAAGTCATAATACCTACACTCATAGTTAATCTAAATTTTTAAAAGTAAGTTGTACCATTTGATAATTTTGTGGGGATCTAATAAAACAGAAAACACCACTTGTGATGTACAACTTAATATAACAATCTACAAACAGCTTACCTTAAAGTACCATGCAATGACTTCTTACAGTATCTAATGTTTATAGTAATTGTTAAAACAAAAGAAAAATACATGTCTATAACATTACGACAGCTTAGTTGTCATTAGATTATAATAATTAAAGAATAAAACATAATTAATATTCTTATTCTAATACGATAATGATAGATTGTTCACATTATAGACAATTTGATTAGCATATATGCGGTATCCATGTCACGTATAATTATTAAATTATTGATATACTTTAATCGAGCATTTGCCACCATTTCTGTATATGAAAAACTAATACACAGCGTTTTAAGAGTATGAATCAACTGCTATAGTTTAGTTTCCAACATAGGCCTAGGCTACTAGGCTTTATTGGCATTTTTCACATTTCTCATCTTTTATAATTAATTATTATTTGATACAGGAAGTTGGCTCATACTGTCAAAATGTTGTGTATTAGATGTTTAACCCTTTTGGTGCCACGGTGACGATCTATCGTCACCATTTTTTCGTGCGAGAAGTGCCACGGTGACGATCTATCGTCACCATTTTTCCGTGCGAGAAATGCCACGGTGACGATCCATCGCCACTGCGTATTTCGTAGTTTAATTAATTTATTTGTAATCTGCTATATAGTATTTCGGTGTTTTAAAATACTTTGTGGTATATCCAGTGATATTCAGTGGTGGAAAAAAATTTGTTTTAGCTAACTAAACAGATGACAACAATTACATATGCACAAAATCAGCTGTTGTCATTTTCACTTGCAGGTTAGAAGTGTACTGATATTGTCCTTGTGTGTTGATATTATTTTCTCGCTACAGTCATCAGTTTTTTTTTGAAGTTTGTTGTTCATGTTATTTTATTATTTGCTTGTTGAAGGTTATTATTTTAGTTATTACAAGTTTAAAGTAGTATTTTGGATAATATATTGCTTTGAAATGGCGGAAGAAAATCTAAGAGGTAGCGAAGTAGACAGATTACTTTTATTCAGACGATGACTCTTTAGCCTCTGAAGATGATTTGTTACATTTATTTGGGGATGACAGTGATCTAGACCCGTTATATCAACCAGAAAGTGATAGTGACAATCAGTTTAGTGATAGTGATATTGATTTAAACTTAGATCAACCTAGTACATCAGGTAAACAAAATAGGCCTAGGTTAGGTTGGGATAGGTTAGTTCTGAGATAAAAGTTTTTTGTTTGAGTTTGGTTTTCAACCAAATAATTTAAAAATTTGGTCACTTATAGAAAACAGTATATAGATAGAAAATAGCACACTTCCCACAGATAAAATATTTTTGGTTTGTGAGGTAAAAAAAAAATGTAAAATTTTTTTTTCTAAATTATCTTAAATTTGGTTTTTAATAAATAATTTTTTTTTTTACATATAGAATCCAACTTATTTACAAATATAATTGTAGCCTAGGTAACACTAAACATTTTGACACTAAATTTGTTAAGATATCTTGTATACAATTTAATCTGTGTCGTTTATAACAAAGTTCTCTAAAAAACCATTTATACCTGTGGCATTTTTGGGTGAGTCTGTGCATTTTAGATGTGTTGCCGAATTTTCCAGTTATGAAAATTTTCTTGTGGCACTCAAAGGGTTAAAAGACAGATGTCCGATTAAACTATATCCAATAATGATATTATTTTACCTGAACTACACTTGGAGTTGAAACTGTTGTAGTACTCCATGTTGAACTTGTGGCAGTATTTGTGCTTGAAGCATTATTCTGAGTTTGAACAACAACATGACCTTGACTAGCTGGAGCCAGTTGAGCCAACTGCACTTGCTGTAACTGACCTGACGGAGTTAAAATTTGTGCGACTTGAGGTCCTTGCATCTGGAAATAATTATATTAATTAACATAAGAACAATATTTAATCAAGTAACAGAGTAACAGTGTAAATATGTTTATGACAACAATGTGATTACATAATATGGTAATTTCATTTACAAACTAATCACATCATAATAGACTGAAGTAACAATACTATAATGAATGTATATGCAGGGTTTAACATCTATTTTTGAATGTTATTTCTATTAACAAAACATACATTATTTTGTTACTTACCAATACTGGTCACCAGTAAGCATATCATATTGATATTAATGTGACAAGGTAAAATGAGGACAAACAAGCCAGCCATTATAATTGTATTTTAACCTTTAAATTTTAAAATTTCTCGCAAGATAAAATCAATAATTACTTCATTACTATTTTTTATTTTATTAATTTTTTTTTTTTTTTGCTTACAACCAGTATTTTTGAACTAAATTCCTGGGATACTAAATTTATAATTAAATTATAGAAATTATAAATCTATTTTACTGCTATCAACTGATGCTACTTCCAACTATTGGTAAGAAAAGTTTGTTATAATCTTACCTCAATTTGTTTTATTTTGATTTCTCCTGTGGATTAGTTAGTCACTGTGACTTAAATAAATTCTTTCTATTTATTTCAAAATTTTAAAATAGATAAATAAAAACTGAAGTTTTAAATAATATATAATTGCAATTTATTACAAGACTAAATTAATTAATGTTTTAGTATATCCATAGCATAAAATCTCATTAGAGAATGCAAGTAAGAGTAAGTAGCCTAATTGAGAGGCACAAGTCTCACATTTCCCATATAATTTTAGTCAACCCTCAAATGGATTTTTGTGATCTCCCTCATGACGGAAAATAAGGCAATCTCCTACAAATAATCCATAAATATACATATTTAATCCTTAAGCTGTAAAATAAAATTAGATTAAATTGTAAAAGCAACTGTATAATATACAAATACATGTACAGCGGATGGCCCAGCAAAAACTAAACACTTGTAAGTGTGTATTGACAAAATTTAACATACTTTAAAATTTAACTTAAGTTTGTGGGGTCAAACATTATTTAAAGCTCCATTAAAATTTCTTTTCAAAAGGTGTCCCACTCTTTAAATTTTTACTGATGGTTTTAGAGAATATGTATTCTAAAGTTAATAGAAAATTATTTTGATAAAAACATGTTTTGAATTTTCTTGTACGATTGTCGATAATTCTAGAATAATAATTGTTGGTACAAACGGATTGGATAAATGAATGTATAATCTCTCTGTAACTTTTGTTCAAATTTAGTGTGTTGTAAATTGAATACTCAGAAGATATGGATAACAAAATCTTTTTAAAAACTAGCATTTAGAAATGTGCCATCTATTCCAGTAAGGTTCCTTTATCCTGCATTTTAAGTCCCTAGCTTAATTATTGTGTTCCACCATAATCATGTAGAGATCATGGATAACATGTCAAAATCACATTTTGTGCGACAACTACAAGCAGAGTTATTGCATGAATTAGTAAGCACTATTTACCATCCAGTGAGTGCGTGATTGCTGGGACTGTACACGCAAGCTTGATGAATCATGGTGTACAGTGTGATGGAGTTGCCAGCTGTACACAGTTGAATGTTGTGTTTACGAGCACTCCACCCTATCACTTTTTGTTAACTGCAACAGTCAGTTCAGTTCAGTTGTGTTCCCAGAGTCTGTGACCTGTGTTATTGTGAAAGTTGGTAAAGTAAATTGTTCTCTTTGACGACAGAATGAAAAACGTTGTATCAATGGAAAAAGACTAGAAGCCCTGGGTCAGATTGATAAAGGAGTGCCATTAAAAAAGAGTGCTGTCGAGTTTGGAAGAAAACATAAAAAATATTGAAGATCTTTGTTTAAAAATTATAATTTGGATAATCAGTATAAATACAACATCCAATAAGCCTTGTGGTTAGTAACAATATGAAAGAAGTAATCCCTAAATCACAAATAAAACACTAACACAAAAAACGTTAAAAAGTTCAATAAACTTTTATGTACATTTTGGTAACATAGCTACTATCCTCAGAATGGTGGACCACTGGATATAATCCATTGAATTCTTGGTTTATATTCCTCTGAATATGGTAGCTAAGGAGTATATCCCTCTGATAATGCCAACTACATTACCAAAATGTACATAAGGGTTTATTAAACTTTCTAACTTTAATTGTATTAGTGTTTTATTTGTGATTTGAGGATTACTTCTTTCTTATTCAAATCTATGTAAAGCTAAATATAAATAATGGATGAAGCGTTATTTGTTTGATTTTGTGCCAAAAGACAATGTGGTTAAATAGTGTCAGGATTCAACAAAAGCTCTCAATCTGAATAAACTGCTGTCCGATTGAGACCCATACCAGTCAAGGAAGGTTGTACAAATGGTAAAAGTGGCATAGTATTGTAATATGTGGAATATTTGAGTATTGTATAGTTTTAAAGAAGACATGTGATTGGACCAAGCACAAATACTCAGGTCAAAGATTTTGATTGGTTGTTGGAGCTTGTGGGAAATGCTGTAAATTATTTTAGAAGCTGTAAATTTTTAACTAAAAACATCCAAGAAGATAATATTGTAATATAAATAGGTTTAGAATGAATTTATAATCAATGTTTTGTCATATTTTTATATAAGTGCATGTATGAACTTAATTAATTGAAATATGCTGTTAGTAGATCTGTAAATAGACGCTTAGTTTGGAGATGAAGGAAGAAGTTCAGTTGGAAGGGAACCTTTAAAATGGTAAGACGTATGTGATGTGATTAAAATTTTAAACATGTGTTAGAAGCAGTTGGAAGGGAACCTTTGAAATGGTAAGACGTATGTGATGTGATTAAAATTTTAAACATGTGTTAGAAGCAGTTGGAAGGGAACCTTTGAAATGAGCAGACGTGTTTAACAGAGTTGGTCAGGAACGTAAGACGTATGTGATTGAAGTTTTAGTAAAACAATGGAAGGAATTTAGTAAAATTTAAAAAATTTGTTTGGTTGAAGAACTGAGTTAGATACATATAAAAATAAGTACTTTGGTGTTCGGACATTAATAAGAGTGAACAGAGAGCTTTTGAAATAATTAAGACGTATTGTGTGAGTTAATATAAAAAATGTTTTGTTCAGAACAATTAGAGAAGTGTTATATCCAAGTTTTTTATGATTTTCTAAATGAATAATGCAGAACTGTTTTAAAATATAATGAACATTTTGTCAAATCCTTATAAGGGATTTTCATGTCATTGTGTATCAGAAGTTGGAGACTGCACGAGCACTGGAAGAACTGCGGTTTGGAGACATCCATGGAATCACAGGACACCACGATTCACCTCTACGAATATTTTTATATATTTATATATAGATGTCGTGGTATAGACATCATAAACAATTCATCATTTTAATTATGTGTATTATGAATAGAATATGATTTTGCTAGATGTATTTGTGTTTTTATATTTTTCAAGATAAATTCAAAATAATTATTTTTTTTATATAAATAAGTCTCCTTTTGAGACATAGAATATTTCTCTTTAAATAATTTTAATTCTTTTGTTGCAACATTAAAACGCAAATTAAGAAATACATAAAAAGTAACTTTTTGTTATCAATATAAAGAAGTCGACTTAGATAAAAGATTTTATGAACCAATATTTAATAGTAGAATACATTATCATTTATATTTCTAATTTTATTTGTAATATGAAATATCATTTTAATAAATATTTTGTGTACAATTTCAGCAGAACAAGACTTTGAATCTCTTAATTATCACCTATTGCAAAGTACATTTTTAAAAGAACCTTTGACCTCGAGAGACTGTTAATTAAAATTTCTTTATTTTTTCAAAATTAATGAGTTAATTCCACCTGGCGCCCATAAAGGTGAGCAACTTATTTCAATTCATTTTTTTTTTTTTGTTTTATTATTATTTAATAAAAGTAAGTTCCCCTTTTCTATTTTTATTTATTGAAGTATTACAGTATTTGTCAACTTACAGTGACAGGAGAAAGTTTGTCTGGCGATAGTAATGTTTCTGAGAAATTTTTTAAAAAGAAAATTTATGTCAGGTCCGATGAATTGGGTTTATTCTACCAGATGTTACCAAGTAAAACTTTAGCTGTAAAAAAAAACGAAGAATCGGCAAAAGGTTATAAAAAAGTAAGGACTGCAATACTATAATGGCTTGCAGCAATGCATCACGCAAGCATAAATTTCCACTTCTATTAATAGTGAAGTCAAAAATCTCTGAGCACTGAAAACTGTAAATCGCCGGTCATTACCCCGAATTAACTACTGTTCCAAAAAAAATGGATGAGTGGACAGTGTTATGTTTACAGACTGGTTTTCCTAGTGTTTTGTAACAGGTGTAACAAAATATTTAAAGGCATGCAGTTTACCTATCAAAGCTGTCCTGTTGATTGACAATGCACCAACATAATTATCTACAAGCTGCAAGCAGACTGAAGACCCAAATTCACCCATAGCTGTATATCAAATATGGAATCACACCGGGTAAACCAGCCCCACCGAAGACCTATCAAGACTTCTTTTTATCACCTACCACAAGACAGTTATGGTCTGAAAATCTCCATCTACCAAAACATGCATCCCTGGAAACTGACTTAAAACAATTAGCCCTTCAAACTATATATAAAGAGTATACAGAACAGAAGTGGTGTCACATCTTTACTAACAGTTCATCAATGCCAGACACTGCAACGACAAGTGCAGCGTATTATTGCCTTCCCTTGAAAGCAGTATTTTTGGTCGACTCTCAAGCTGCCATTCAAAACCTCTCTCGCAACACTCAAACAGATTATGAGAGAACAATGGAGACCATGAGGATACTAAAACTCCTGGTCAACCATGGGTGGCATTTAAAATTCCAATGGATCCCTAGACACATCAATATCAGCGGCAATGAACCAGCTGATAGGCTTGCAAAGCTGGGAACAACTCTACCCCAACCGGTTTGTCTCTCCACAATGCATTATTTAAAATCCAGACAAACTCAATAATCAATATCTGGCACAAGCATCATTTCGCTGAATTGTCCACCAGGAAGAGGTGGGAGGGCCTCATCACACACACCCTCATTTACCACAATCTCCTTCTTGCAATCAGTGTGGCTGCCTCCAGCATGAATACCAGCTACTACGACTACCTGGCTGTTCACTTCCACCGTATCAGGCATAAATGTGAATCACTTGAAGGACTGCACAGCCTTGGACCACCCACAGGAGAATGAAAACCCATTGTTTGTCAAAGCACGTCAATTAGAAAGTGCAGGTAAAATGCTAATAATGATGAATGCAGAAGAGATGAAATTATGCTAATTGAAAAATAAATTTAAGTTAAGTAACAAAGTTGATGGTTTAAAATTGGTTTAGTTCATTTTAGGAAAACCTTTAACTTTGAATGAATGCAATGGTATATTTCATTTATCCATTTTCCTTTGTGGACCATAGACATATGATGTTAAATATGCATAATCTTAAAACTTACGGCGCCAGACTTAGCTGAACTTAGTGGTGGTACTATCTGGCTATTATTGATAAAAATGTACATGTATTAATCAACTAATATTATCAAAAAATCAGTGTTTAATACATAATATTATGTAATTATGTAATATGGAACAAGTCCCAGGCTTGTTCAATAAACAAAAATATATATCTTGCTTCTTTATAATAAATCCTTAGGAATTTTTTTAACCCTAGGTGTCTCTTAAAAAAAAATTTAGTACATGATAATTTGAAATTCAACTTAATACGTACATAGCTACAAAGTCAATTTTTTATATTTTCATAACCTTCATAAAATTTTTACAATTTATCTATGTTTTATTCCAAATAATTAAAGGAATCATACCTGTGACAGCTGAGGAATCATCTGCATTTGATTGCCAGAAGTCTGGATGATGTTAGGCATTGATGTTGCAAATGCATGCAGAGGTAAATGTACGGTCTGATAAACTGTTTGTCCACCTGATGTAGATATAGGTATTTGTATTGGTATAGTCTGTTGCAAAGCAGGAAACTGAACCACTTGAGGCATATTGGCTGGACGTACTGAAACATTCTGACCTAAAACAAAATCACTAGATAACAAACCTATCACATTGTTTTGATTTGGGATTACATGCAGGCAGAAAGGTAAGATAGGACAAACTTATAAACAAATGTCTTATCTTCTTGAACGATAAGGCTTTAAAAGCATGGAAGGTTACGCTATCTTAAACTAGTTTTACTCAGTCTAAAGCAAAATATTATAATGTATTTATTTACAGAAATCATCAGTGTTATGAATAATGAATTAAAATTAAAATTAAAATCAAATAAACTTTTAGGTTAGAGAAATACTTAGCCTATTATGTTTAGATTTTGTATGGATAGGAGACACATGCTTACCTTGAAAAATGGCCTTTGGTATTACCTAGTAGTACACAATAAAACAGTGTTCGCTTTCTCAATAAGTGGAAAGTAGAAAAAGAAGACTTCTGAAACACTTGTGTGTTTTTCTATTTGTGTACTACTTTCCTGGTAATACCAAGGACCACTTTCCTGGGTAAGCCTGTCTCCTATCCATAAAAAATCTACTTTGTTAGTTAAAATTAACTTGTTTGTAAGACGTACAAGTTTTTAGATTTAAAAAGAAAACTAGAGGGTTTGCTCAAATTCATAGTTTCTGAGTAATGAAAACTTAAAGAGTTAAGAAGAAATAGTTTTATACTTGTACTTACTAGAAATGTGTGCCTTTACCTGGCAACAAAAAAAAATGTACAAACTTTCTCGTATACATGTAATGTTAAAATAGACTGTATATTCAATTCACTGTGTTATATAATAACTCATAGAGTATGATCTTGAATAATTCCTTGACAATCTAGAATGTCTACATATTCTTATCACATAGGCAACAAGTTATACTCAACTGTGTGCACAAAGAAAATCCTCTCTGTGTGTACACAGTCTGCCATTATCATTTTTACTGTAGTCATTCATGGAAAAAGTAAACTACCTCACTCTTAAGTGGGTGTTATTCGGGAAGTGGAAAAAAGATTTTTAAAAACAAGTCTTGGATAGTGAAGATTTTTATAATTCCACTAATTTATCAACAACTTATGTAAAAAATAAACAAAACATTTTGAACATTGTGACCTAACCTCAGTCACAAAGACAGAAAAAATTTCCTTCACAGAGAAGGGACAGGAAAATCCTAATGTTGATGAATGTGTGTTTAATTGGTTTAAACAGGCATGAGACAAAAATATTCCGTTAAGTGGATTTCTTGTTAGAACTAAAGTCGAAAGATTTGCATCAAAGCTAGTAAGAAGTGATTTTAAGACCAACATTTTATCAGCTTTATGAATTTAAAGAAAAGAAAATAATGTATTTCCTGTGGAGAAAGTAAATCTGTTGATGTACAAGTACCTAATTTGTTGCACTCTTGTTGCAAATGATTGTTTGAGGAGAAGATTAACCTGGCATGAAACCAGAAGTTTCACACATTTCCTCTTGAATTTAAAAAAAACCCAGTCCACATAAACATTTAAAACACAAGGAAAAGAACAACATATCTCAACATAGTTCCCAAAACTAAGACTCAGACTATATAATAAATATGATGTGAAAAACCACAAACAAACTACACAGAACATGAAATGACCAACAAAATGTTAAATCAGCTGTTTTATGTGAAGGTCTGTTGACTAATGATTTTCCTGATTACATTTGTAAGTCTTAGGCATTCCCCACAGTCCTTTCTTATGTTACTAGTTTTAATTTTTTATTTTCTAACATAGTCACGTTTTTATGTTTATTTATGTTCGAAGTTCATCACATAATAACAAGAGTTAATCCACACTATCAAGTCATACATTAATTTTTACACATAAATTATGGCAAATGTTGGAATAAATCATACCAACAATATGAACAATAATTGCTCATTATCCAATAACTTCAAAAATATAAAATTATGCCATTATATATCACAACTGCCACAATTAAATGGAAATAGAATTGTACATTTAATAGTACATTCTTTTAATGGCCTTGTCCTTTTTCATGACTACCGGTACCATTATTTTAAAAGAAAATATATTCGCAAGATATCTTGTTCAGCAACATACTAATGCGTGATATCTGGACATACCTGACGGAAACTGAACTGTTTGTCCTTGCAAAAGACTTGCTGGAAGAACACCGGGACCTCGGATGATCTGACCAGATGGTGTAATAAGAGTTTGACCTCCAAGATGAACGGTTGGTTGTTGTGAACCTTGTGCAGGAATAAACAAAGCTTCTTGGCCGTCTACTGTAACCGTCTGCATAGGCTGAACGACATTGTAAACATTGTTGCCTCCAGTTGATACTAACTGACCACCTTGCTTTAAATAAAAAAAAAAAACCAGAAAATTCATATACCTGTACCAATTATTAAAAACAACCAATGTAGTATACAAATCTAAACTTTTTTACATTAAATATGTACTAACGCATCGTTTGACTGAGGTTATAAACCAGAGAAACATAATGTTATTAAAATAAAGGAATTTTAAATAATTGTACTGCACCCCAATGCAGTCCTTTTTAGTTATTATATAGAGAGAGTGGATCAAATATAAATGTTAAAAAAAATTGGGGATAAAGTACATGCTACTAAGTGACAAAACGGCTTAAATTACAATTTCCTACTCTAAACGCCATTGGTTTAAAAATTGTTTTAGAGAGGTTTTTAAATCAGTAGTTCCGCCTGTAAAACTACAATTTCTTGGTTTTCTATAAACATTTTGTATATTGAGCAACATTTCAGGAAACTTCAATCACAAATGAAAGAAACCACAATTTTCCATAATAAAAAATTTATTTGAACAACACAATTCGAGACAACATTTCAATGACTAAGTCATCTCCTTCAGATGTTACAACCATACAAACTCACCTGACACTAAACAAATCTCAAACCGGAGTTGCAGTTCAGTGTCCAATATATCTGTGTGAAAAAATAAAAACTTAGGATGATGACCTAGTCATTGAAACCTAGTCTTGTGTTGTATTGTACAAATAAAGAGTTTATTGCGGAAAATTGAGTTTTCCTTCATTTGGTAATCATTGAAGACTTATAATATCATATAAAACCATATATAACTTGTCCTAGATATAAAATATTTATTCAGTCTATATTATTTCTGATAAAAAATAAAATTTAAAAAAAAACATATTTTCTATAAAATTTGAAGATGTCTAAAAGTAATACATTCAACAGACACAATTGTTGGAAACAATTCTAGAGAAGTTAACATAATTAACAAAATTTACTTTTTACAATGTATTTTGTCATGTGGCATTCACCATTGTCTAAGTTCAGTAATTCATGTTATGTGTTATTCTTTGCAATATTACACTATTTTGTCAAGTTTGAAATATCAATTTGTGTCATTACTGTGACATTTTCGTTATGGACAATGTGGATGGATTCTCGATATAATTAATGGCAATTGTTACTTTAAAAAAAACAGATAGTTTGTGTTACAAATTAAATTAGAATCTAGATTTACCAAACTAATTTCAAATGCCCTTACTTATCTTTTAGTGAATCAGCTGACTATAAAATATCGGCAACAAATTTAATTAGAACCAAGATTTACCAAAATAATTAGAAATGTGTTTGTCTTTTACTTCATCAGCTGATTAGAAAAATCTGATGACCAATTAAATTTTACAGCCAATATGTACCAAAATAATAAAATTGAAAATATGTATTGTTTAATGTTTTTAATGTATCAGTTGACTAAACATCTAGGTTGTAATTGCAAATTTAGTATTATAAATTTTATTTGTACATATTATAACAAATTTAAAGGATAGGTATCAATAGGAGTAGCATAAACAATTATCAGATTGAATTTTAGGTGTAACCAGTTAGAAAATTATTAATACAATTCAAATGTTAATAAAAGTAATAAAACTCGTATTAAAAGAACTATACTAATGTTATTACTGTATATATATTTTGGCAGCTAAAGTAATATTAATGTTATATTATAGGAGTTTAAATTATAGCTTACCTTTGAGGTTAGATACAGAAATAAGTCAATTGACATTATATAGAATTAAATGACGAAAGATAGATAGATACAAAATCAATAATAATAAAAATAACAAGGCTAAATAAAATGAAATTATGTTAAAATAATAATAATAAATTAAGAACTTACGAAAATATAAACTTTATGAGTGATGAGATAGGCTAGAAAATATTTGATGTTTAAATGAAATGACAACAGCAATTGTAATGTGATTTATATAAATAAATTATAAGTTGATAAGTGGAAATAATTTATATGATAATGGCTTAAAACAGTGGTAAATAAAATCCAGGTTAGTGTTGTGAAATGTTTTATATAAAGTGAGGTTAACTAAAGGCTATGGTAGTCCAAACATAAGACGATATTACAACTGCGATCTATGACTACCAAGGCAGTTTATTATATATTAAATATGACAGAATATATTATGGACAGTTGAAAAATAAAATCATGTAAAATGATTTATTATTAAGGATTGCGAATATAAAATTAAACAAAAGAATTGGGAATATATATCAATTAATTACACAGAAATAAGATGGATGTATGAAAAGAGTGTATATGGCTATAAGACAAAGAAGTATAAAAATCAATCTATGCCGACCCTTTGTTGCGAAAAGAAACAATAAATTTCAGTTCATTTTTTGTATTGCTGAGAACTATTAAAATTTTAACCATCCAAAGAAATTCGAATGAATTATATAAAAAGGAATCAATGAATATAATTTATGAAGGAAAGGACATTAAGGATATTGCTGGGAATAAATAAACGTATAAAATTCAAACCAGGAAATAATAAAATCAAAATAATTTACATTCAAATTTGACTCTTCAAGAAATGGTAATATTCCTAACAAAACTAATGGCCTAACAAAACTAAGAAAAGAACTTATAAAAATTTCATCAATCCTTTTAAATAAAAAAAAACCATTTGCATTTATAAAACTATCATATGAAGCCATTTTTTTTAAAGACAAGAACACTACTTAGAACACCACTAAATATAGTATATATAGTGTCCTGAGAATTGATCAAATAATAATAACATGTAATAATGTGTTATAAATGAGATATTATTTTGATAATTAAAAAAAAAAAGTGTTAAATTATTAATTTCTTTTGTCAATTATTATAAAAACATTACAGTATGTATGAATAAAATTATTATGTAGAAATAAAATGGGAAAATATAACAATAATGTAAGCGTATCAGACAAAAAGAAAAGAAGAAACCACTTTGGTTTATTTAGGCTATTTGGACAATAGGATGTTTATTTATTGCTCCAAATTATTTCATCAAAATTATTGTTATGAATGAATAACAGGCCATATATCAACACAGAAGCATTAATTTATTATATTCTCATTTTAGAAAGTTGACCTTGAGACAAAATTGACTTGAACAGTATATAGTTTATCAACATGATAAATTACTGTTGATAAAGACCAATGTAACTTTACTTGCTCATCTGCAGATATTTGTAATAAGGTTACAAAACTTCAATTATTGTGACAATATCGAAACTTAAAATTAAATGTAAAAACTTTGTGCATGCACAGTACCTATGTTTGAATATGTTTAATCAAATCATGTAGAAACACTTTTTGTATACTTCTTCAAGAGCAAGTCTACAATATGACGATTGTAAGTTTAGAAAATTTGAGAGGAAAGCTCAATAATGCCATAGACGTGAAACAATCCAGAATCTAAATACATGCTTTTAAGACTAAAACTTGAAAAATACAGAAAATGAGGTTAAGGAGAGAAAACACAAATGACAAATTACCATATAATTAATAAGCAACTAATGATCACTTAAAAACAATCCCTTTTAAGCTGATTATAGAAAATAAAAAAATTAAAAATTGTTTGATGTCAAAACTAATTTTAATTGTGAAATTTGAAACTGAATTTATGAAAACAAATTAAAGATTTGATGAGTAAAGTTGCTGAGCTTTAAAATTCACATAAAGTCAGACTGATGTATATGTGCACCAAACGATATAGAGAATGATTTAGTTGAATTGAAATATGAAAATTATAATTGTTGTACTAGGATTTATTTTTTTAATTGGTAAAAGCAGAGTAAAGCTCTGCTAATAAAAAATTAAAAAATTCACAACACTGTAAAAATTGAAAATAAAATGAAAATAGATTGTAATGTAAAAATCAATGAAAAATGAATATTAAGATGCTATAACATTTTAACAAATAAAACACAATTCTTCTTTTGTAAAATTCTATAATTTATTTGGTCTAGCCGACCATGGTTTCGCCAGTTACGGCATTGACGAGGCTCTTAAAAGACTGAGTAAAATAAATTATAGTATTTTACAAAAGAAAAATTGTGTTTTATTTGTTAAAATGGAATTCTATCAAGTACTGTCGGTCATCAGTGTAAATGCTATAACATTTGTTTAATATAAATAAAAATAAATGACAAACTACCAAACTTGTGGGTCAGTTAATATCATTTATGATGTTTGTTTTTTTTCTTTTTTTAGGCGAAAAACCATTTCGGCCATTATCGTCTTCAAAATCATTTATGATACGAAACATCTTTTAGCACTGGCATAGAACAAGTAGATTATATTAGCGTTATAAGGTTAATTATATTATATTTTAACTGTTATTCAATAAAAACTAAAACATTTCCTATTAAATTCAATGCTACATGTGAATCTTGATATTCGATGTTACAATGGTTAAAATGTAGTCGTAAAATGTTTCGTTTATTAATAGAATATCATAACTTGTTGTCTAAATTTAACAGTTTAAATACGATTATTTTGTAATTTAAATGTCAAAATTTCTTTGAAAATTATTTAATATCAATTAGCTTAAAAATGACAGTTTTGGAAGTGAATAATAGTTGCTTGATGGTTATACATGAACTTGGTAGGGATTCCAACTATAATATACGTAACCTATGTGTACTTTTCAATTTCAATATTTACAGTGAATAGTGTGTTAAAACATTATTTTTAATTTTTTAAGATAACATTTAAAATTAAAGTTAACAGAGGAACTGTACACTGGACTTTCATCTTTAAACTTTAATATATATTATAATTTTAGGTAAATAGCAGTTTAATTTGTAAAAAAAAAAATTTTTTTTTAAACCAAAGCAAAAATACCTAACTATGACAGATTTAAAAATATTTATTAGTTTTGTAATTAATATCTTATTTTATTTAAAATGGAATACATATTTTAATTTTATTTATTTGCATAACAATTTTAGTACCTACCGATTATCATTAAGAATAACTGTGAGGTTGGATGTTTTTGAAACAGTTGTATTTGACTTAAGTAATTACAGAAATTAATTGTGCAATGAATAAATATTTTACATATAGGACGGGTTATGTAAGCTTGTCCCAATTTTATATACATAATTACTAAAATTATTATTTATATAAAATACCATTTGTACATTATATTAGAACTAACAAATGCATCATAATTAAACAAAAACTATGCATTTCTGATGATGTTTAATGTAGAATTATATGATTCTAAACCTTGACAAAATTGAATGCAATTACAAAACCTCTCTTGAAACAACATTTCATAATTCATAATTTTCATTTCGAAAATGCATAATTAAAAATTAATTCCTATGGCAAAATATATATATTTAATAACTTTAAAATGGCAGTTTCTTAGGTGAATATTTGTTTGTTATTACTTGTATAGTTATTTGTCAATTCTTGTTTCAGTATTTATAAAATGTTATTTTATTAGTTTTTCATATTTTTCATTTCCAATTTTCACGATATAGTTTTTATTTGCAAGGTAGGATTTAAAGTTAAATTACCTGAATGTTTTATTAATAAAAGCTTGTAGCAGTGTTCTTTCAAGCCATTTTTTCAGCTTAATGGTAAAACCGACACAATCTATCATAATCTGATTTTAACCTACATCTAATATTCGCCACAACATTATCAAATAAAATTTACAATATCTAGGACAGGTATCTAGGACAGGTTTAATATTAAATTCATATAAAAATACCTTTCTACACATGATCCAGGGAGAATTAAAAAATGTTGAAATTTTAAAATATTTTAATCTATCTTTCCCTTCTTTAATATAAATTTAAAACATAATTTAAAATCAATTAGGCTTATAAAGACTAGGTAACTTAGAGGTCACATTTTTAAGAAACTTAACCATTAATAAGCATACACAAGAATAAAAGATGATGAAACATTATTCTTACATGATTGAATCTAGACTTCAGTTAAACACATGAATTTAGGATACCTACTCTTAAACATTTAAAAAAAATTTGATTTGAATGAATATTTATTCAACAACGGGGTCCTGCCAGTATTAGTGAAACAACATTAGTTATAGAATTTTTTTTTAATGCATTACGTCTAAAGGTATTACTTCCAAAAGAGACAAATCGGCAAAAACGCATCTATAGAGCTTATACTAGGTACTTTATACAATATTATATCTCATTGATAAATATTCCATGGTACATATCAACTTTCTACACTGAAAGAGGAGGAAAATAAGATTACTATTTAATATAATATTCAAAATATAAACAGTTACTTATGTTTTTAAATAATACAATCATGCAACTATTACTTTTTTTATATTTTAACGAAAATTAATGATATCACCAAGTCGATTTTATCAGCTGCCATCTTTACCATATAGGACTCGATAAAAAAAAATGATATTAAAAGACACATTTTTATATAATCTTGTGTATATTTTTTTGTATTAATCTATGATGCCTAAAGGTAATATAATTAACAGACAATTAGAGAGAACAATTCTAAATATAGGAAAAAAAATAAGTAAAATATACCATGTATTTTGTCATATTTTGAAAGATCGATTAGTTTCATAATATACTATGATGGTATTTTTATTATGTATGCTACGATGTGGATGGAGTCTAAGCATATGGTATAATTAATTGCAAATGTTACTTTAAAGAAAAGAGATAGCTTATCTGTTACAAAGATAATTATGTATTGAAGCTTCCCCCAGATTAAGTTGCTAAAAAACATGCAAACAAACTATTTAACTTGTTTCTCATTATTCACATATTTTTTAACAATGTGAAACAATCCATTAATATTGAAGAAACTTCCAATTTTAGACACAAGGAATGTAGGTTTTTTTGGGTTATGACGAATTTTATAATGAGAACATCAGTCAAGTTTGTGAATATATTATCAGTCTATGATTATGTTATACTGTACATTACATTAGTGTAAATCATAGTGTATAAATTAAAGGACGAAGTTCTGGGAAGGTAATTATATAATAATTACCTTCCCAGATCTTCGTAAACAAAAGGTCACTTGACTCATGTTATCATTGTACACATTCGTCAATGCAAATAAGCCATAAAAGTCACATTCCTTATGTCAAAAAGTCTCAGCTTCTTCAATATTAATAGATTATGACTTGAAAATTGTTTCAAGTTTTAAAAAAATATCTAATTAATTGCTAAAAAATAAACAGCTTAAGTTCCCTTGAATTTTAGCAACTAAAATCTGGGGGAAGCTCCATTACATAATTACCGTTGCATATTAAATTAGAATTAAGATATACTAAACTAATTATAAATGTGTATAATTATCTTTAAATGCATCAGCTAACTGCAAAATTATTGCAACAAATTGAACTAGAACTAAGATTTACCACAGTAAATAGAAATGTGTTTATCTTAATTCATCAGCTGATTAGAAAAAAATCTGATTAACCAATAACAATTTTAGCCAATATTTACCAAACTAATTGAAAACCCATTTATTTTGTACATTAGTTGCCTAAAAATCTAGGTACAAATAAAAGTAGATCCAAGATTTATTACCTTAAATTTTTAAAAACCAATGTTGTATTTAAACTAAATAATGTCATGAGTCTTTGAATACATAACATAACCTGGCTTAACCTAACCTATTCGTGGAGGTTTTGATAAACAAAAATGTAGATTAGATTTAGTGGTAGGTTTATTATATAATTAATAGATTTTAATTAAGGTTATATATATATAACCTTATAAATATAGGTATATAAATATATATATATATATATATATATATATATATATATATATATATATAATAAAATTGGGTAATTGTTTACTGTAACTGCAACCTGTCTTTTTTAGTGATTTTATAAAAATTCATGTTCTACATATCTTATTTATTAATAATAAAATAAGTTTTCAACGCGTAGCTCACTTTTTCACCGAAAAATCACGATTTCAAAACTACAGAATTCAATGCATTTATAGATCATCGAAGTCAAGCAACATTGAGCACGGATAGTACGTGGAATGGTGACTGCATAGGAATGTACATAATTTTTTTCTTTTTTGTCCAAATTTATGCGTAGGTCAGATTAGGTGGCTATATATAAGCCACCCTATTTGACCTTGTAAGGTAAAAATCGTGTACCTACCTATTTTAACACGTAATTCACTTAATGGACCTTAACCAAGAAAAGTTGACCTTATTTTTTTCTGTGAAAAAGTTAGTTCCACTGTGAAAACTTATTTTATTATTAATAAATAAGGTGTGTAGAAAGAACATGATTTTTAAAAAAAACTCGCCAAAAAGACCGGATGCAGTAACAGTAAACAATTACTTAAAATTGTAAGACTAAAATCGGAAAATATAACAAGAATATCTATAAATAACAAAAGGAAAAGAAGAAACCACTGTGCATGTCAATATGATGTTTATTTGCTTCAAATTACTGCATCAAAATTATTTTTCTATCCTACAAATAACAGGTCATATATCATAAAAAAGCTTTAATCTTCTCATTTGAGAAAGTTTATCTTGAGACAAAATTGTCTTGAACAGTATGTGTCTATCAACATGATAAATTACTGTTGATAGAGATGTAATACATATTGACCAATGTACTTGCTCATCTGCAAACATTCGTAATTAAGTTATAAACTTCAATTATTATAAACTTAAAATTAAACAAGAAACATGTAAAATCATAATGCAATTTATAGATCATCCAAAGGAGGCATTAAAATCTCTTATAATTCAGTATACCTAAAATACATGATAAAAAGTAAATACTATTAATTATTTTTTCACATGTTTAGATTTGTTTTCATAAATTATGTCAGTTGACTGTATTTCGTTTAGACATCATAGATTTTTTTTAAAACACACATTTCAACAATATTCTATAGAAAATGTGTCTTTTCAGAATTACCAACAATTTAGCATGGAAACCATCTATAATCATTGTAGGTTCAACTTTATCATCGAAATGTATTACCCAGTTTTAGCAATTGGAGATGGTACCTTTTTTGTGGAATAAATACTCAAAATATGTAGAGTTTATAAAACAAAAATATACCTAACCTTGACTATTTGTAAATTAGGTTAATTAAATTCTTCCTACAGGTCTAAGCATTTTGAGGTAGTCTATTTAAATTAGGTTAGATTTGTTTTATTGTGATAGTTGACCTCAAATATTTAGGCTTTATAAATTGGCATATTATTAAAGTACAATAGATAATTAAGTTATATATTTTATCCCAACACCACCAATATTATATTCTCAATAGGTAAGCTACTTTTGTTAAAATAAACAATCATTGTAGGTAAAGGTTTCTAACATTAATGTTATCTTTAAATTTACCTATATAGGTATCCTAACATATTTACCTGTATAAACTGCCCAGGGACTCCTTGTACAGACACAACAGTGGGGGTACCAGCAGTGGACACATAGGTTTTAACTCCTTGGTTTCCCTGGATCTGTTGATTTAGGTCATGACTGGAAGTTGATACTTGTTGTAATGGAAGCAGATTCTGAAGATGAGTAAGGGTGATTACTTGGTGTGGTTGTTGTTGCTGCTGCTGTTGTTGTTGCTGCTGGTGATGGTGATGATGCTGCTGGTGTTGTTGAGGAGGAGGACTCTGAGCTAGAGGGTCCCTTGGGGCCAGTGCTGACTGCTGGGACGCCACGATTGTGTTTCCTTCTGACTGTTGTTGGAGCTGTTGGAGGAAGGCCACTGTAACGTTGTTGTTCACCACTCGAATCTGGGGCTGAGGTGTTCCTTTACCAGAATTCCCTCCTTGAAGATGCTCCTGGGAAGTCCCAATTTTACTACAAGTAGCAGCTAGCAGAGCAAGAGGGGACGGCAACTGCGGCTTCGTATCCTAAATGAGGCGGAGCCACAAAGAAAATGGGTTGTCAGCAGGTGCGTAAAATAAGGGGCAGCAAACTAGCCCTATACAAGCCGTTACGCGCGCGCCTTGCGTTGGCCAAAGAGACAAGAAAACACTCCCACTTCCCCTCCCCATTAGAATGTTTGATTGATTTAACTTGTACTTACCTGATTATTTATGTTGTTTGGTAATATGTATTCCGTCTTCGGTTTTTTGAGTGGTGATGACATTATTTCATGATTTCTTCTACCTGTAAACACACATATACAAACACACTGGCAATGTTTTCACTCTACACTGTTTCACTACTTGCCTTCAACGAATGCCTTGTTGGGCAAGAAATAAGCAGTACGCACTATGAAGTATAATGTTTTTTTTCTAGCATATTCATGCGCGGATCGATAACATTTGAGCAATATTTCCATTATTGACTTGTTTGAAGTCATATAAGTCAATCTTAACAATCAAATTAACTTGAATTTGTATTATAATTTCTGCCTGTATGTGTAAATCACTACAAACGTTAAAAAACATACACTACACATGTTTTAGAGGAACTATTTGGGGCGTATACGGCGGAGGAGTGTGGCAGACAGTGCTGCCCGCACAAGAGCTGATTGGCAGCTGTGCACAATGCCCTACCCTAACATAATCTAAATTTGTTTTCCACTTAGAGGGTTCCAACCTCCTCCGGCCCAAAAATTCTCAGCCCACATGTAATGAATGTGTGCTCGAATTGGAACATCCTCCAAATCCTGTCAGACACAAATGACGTCAGATGCAAATACCCATTCTAGTGCACAAGTTTGACCTACATTTCGCATTTCAAGGTAATCATATTGTACTGACCTTTAAAGCTTCCAAGGTTACGACCTAAAATTGAGCATATTGGTTTTTACGTCTGTACTACATTATTTATTTTTATTATTCAAATCATGTATTAATTTGCTCTAATTAAACACACAACTGTTATTTCCTCCTTCTTCTTAAAATAACTATTTGGCTTTTTCAAAATTATAGGATTAATTAGGAATTTATTTCAATTTTATTAAAGTTTGTAATAAATTGAATGTTACATATTTAGAAATTCATTAGCTTAATTATTATGCTGTGCTTTTGAATTATTAAAACAAAACAACCCTATGGTGGTCGTAAACATAATTGAAATCAGCAAACAATATTAATTTTAATGACTGTAGCCCTAACTTTATACAATAATTTTTATTATTAGGTCTACTTTTTAATCTACCCTATTATTATTGTACGTTGTGAGTTCAACTAAATTACTTGTTTTATATCAATTAGGTTGAAAAAAAAATTTAATATTTTTATTAATGATTAATTTATCTATAGCCTATCCATGATTGCCTTTATTTTAAACTAAAAGTAAATCCAAACTTGAGGTTTTAACAATTAATAGGCTCAATTGTTTTCTTTTTCTTTTTTTTTAGTACCATTACTTTTAATTTCTTAAAACATCATAATTTTCTGCTATTGTAAATTAGATACGGTAGGCCCTACATTTAGATTTAACCCAAAGTCTGATTATTATTTATGTTATATATTATTTAAAAAAGGAAGCTTCTTTAATTTCCGGTGGGGATATTTTTCTTCAGTTTGTTTATTTACTAATACAGGACATTAGAACTATTACTAAAGTTATAACAACTTAACCATGTGCCGGGCGGAATGCCGGGCGTGGTTGAGGTACTATAGCCTCGCCTCCGCGCTAGGCCTATGTCGGCAAATATTCCCAACGCCTCAGGGGAAAAGAGGGCGGGACAAGACGTCATAAATATTCTTCCGCTCCATTTCACTCTCACTATGTTGTCTTATCTTGGATAAAGTTCGGTTATTATCCAGTAACATACTTTTATTGGCAGCTTTACCTTTTAAAGTTTTTCTATTGTTTACGTAACTGACAGTAAAAGGCCCTTTTAATAGTAAAGTTTTTTAGTTATACCTATCTAAATTATAAGCAAAGATAGTCTATTATAACATTGTGTTATCGTTTTATATTAGTATATATAGACCTATTATTCATCTCCTGAGTCTGCACATTAATTAAGGCTCCAAAATTGGGGATGACCGAAATGCCTGTCTAACAAAAAAATTACAAATATAAAAATTGTAGAAATTTCAGTCATGGTTTTAAGCCGGTTATAGTCTACTGCCCACAAACCTAATTTTAAATAACGAAGACAAGAAAACCAAAATCTAAATAAACTTAAGAATATAGGCCTACCAACTCTAACTTTAACTTTATTGTTTTATTTAAAAACTTATTAATAGTTTACTTCTGTTATCCTCCAGAAAATATAGACCTATATATTTACCCAGTAAGCTAAAATGATTAACCTTTTACAGAGTAGACTAATGTAATTTGTAAGCAATATCGTATTTTTTATTTTATTTTACGCTTTTTTTTAACTCATCTTGTTAAAGAATAAGACAGTTTTTTTTTTTTTTAGTAAATCCATAGTAGATTTGTTGTTTTTTTAAATTTATATTGAGTAGGCTAAGCCGACTAACCTGAGTAGGCTAACCTTAGGCCTATACAGAGATGTAATTTGTAATCGATCTATCTTTTTTTTAACTCATCTTGTATAAATCAGTTTTTTTTTTTTTTTTTTTTAGTAATTCTATATTTGATTTGTTATGTTGTTTTTTAAAATTTCGAGTGGAACGTAATTTATAAAAATTGTTATAAAATACTCCAAAAACAATAGCTAAAACACCCAGAAAATAAACATAACCAAGATAGAAATTAAACCAGATAGCTTAGAATAGGGAAATCATTATAATTAATAGGGGTCTAGGTTGTTAACAATGAAAGGATTGAAAATTAATTTAAAGCATAATATAAAAGAAAGTTTAAGATAAAACACAACTTAATTAACCAGAAGAATAACTAGAGTAAATAATATAAATATTAAAAAACACTATGTACCTAGCCTACAAACCTTAGTAGCCTAATTCAATTAGGTATTTTTAATTAAAAAGTAGCAAATCTTTACAAGTTTATCATTTACAAATAGCTTTTCATGTTGGTGTCTACAAATTTACATTATGTTTAAATTAAATAATTATTAATATTAGACTATTTTTATTAAAATAATGTTTAAATATTTAAGAATTTTACTGGGCTCCTAATTGACTTGGAAACATCATATAAATAATTTATTTAAAGTTTTAAATTTAAATGTTAGTACTGATTTATTATTGAAGTCTCTTTGTAAATTGAAATTGCTGAAGGAAATATATTTCTCTAGTTCAATATAGAATGCAGTAGGATTTGTTGTATTGGGGAGGTGCTTATAAAAGTTAAACCAACAATAACCATATAAAAACACATTAATCCAGTAATGTGACATCTGTCCATCAAGGAATAGCTTCCTAAAAACCACCGATTAGATTGTTGGGCATTTTAACTTTTAGCCATTTGTATGTGTTTAAGGTGTTAAACAAATTTTATAATTTTAGTGCAATGAAAAGTTATTTTAATTTTAATACGTATATTTATGAGGAAACGGGTTTGAATACTTCCAAAAACAAAATTAACTTCCTTTAAATCGGTCTATTTTTATGGAAGATGTAGCTAAGCTGTTTAACTTGTTATCCCATCATATTCAAAATTGTTAGAAGTTAAAACTAATTTATTAAATTACTCAAAAAACTGTTGAATACAGTTAATCTAGATGCCATTTTAAAATAACGTTTTTCAGATATAGCCTAATTATTTTGTAAATGTGTAGAAACATGTTGGTTTTATATTGTTCTATTCAACTTTGTTATGTTTTTTATTGAAGTGAAAACTTCTTTAGAAGCGTTGTGCAGAGATTCTGATATAGAATTTTAAAGATATGGAACGAGAATTTTAATAGACCTACATACATGCGTATAATAAAAATCTATGAAAAATATTGCACTAACTTTCTCAGACTCCCATACATGGTCAAAACTAATAATCAATGCAAAAATATTGCACAAACAATCTCACACATCCATACATATTAAAACTAAAAAATTGACGAAAAATATTGCAGTAACTTTCTCAGACCATACATGGTCAAAACTAATAATCAATGCAAAAATATTGCACAAACTTTCTCACATATCCAAACATATTAAAACTAAAATATACGAAAAATATTACACAAACTTTCTCACATATCCAAACATATTAAAACTAAAATATACGAAAAATATTACACAAACTTTCTCACATATCCAAACATATTAAAACTAAAATATACGAAAAATATTACACAAACTTTCTCACATATCCAAACATATTAAAACTAAAATATACGAAAAATATTGCACAAACTTTCTCACATATCCAAACATATTAAAACTAAAATATACGAAAAATATTGCACAAACTTTCTCACATATCCAAACATATTAAAACTAAAATATACGAAAAATATTACACAAACTTTCTCACATATCCAAACATATTAAAACTAAAATATACGAAAAATATTACACAAACTTTCTCACATATCCAAACATATTAAAACTAAAATATACGAAAAATATTGCACAAACTTTCTCACATATCCAAACATATTAAAACTAAAATATACGAAAAATATTACACAAACTTTCTCACATATCCAAACATATTAAAACTAAAATATACGAAAAATATTACACAAACTTTCTCACATATCCATACATATTAAAACTAAAAATTTGACGAAAAATATTACACAAACTTTCTCAGACTCCCATACATGGTCAAACTGAAAATGAACTATTACATAATATATATATATATATATATATATATATATATATATATATATAATATATATATATATATATATATTAATACCTTTATTAGACCTACATTTGTTGAAAGTTTAAAATTTTATTAATTTTAAAAATAAAGTTTTCACTTCTGTCTACCATCCCGCGATGGTAACTTTTCTTCTTTTTTTTCCCTTTACTACCTAAATACCACTAGAGGGCGAACACGGATTTGATTTTTTGTATGTAGCCTAATTATTGTCATTAGGGGGGTTTGGGGATTATATTCTTAGACATTTATACTTCTTTTCAGCTTACACAGTTAGAGATTAGATTTGTAGGTGTTTTTCTCCACCTGTTGATACTTTATTGCCTCACTGTCACTAGAGAACACGAATTACATTAATTTTCATCTCAAATAATTAGAAATTCTAGATTACACAAAAAAAAAAAAATAAATACTGTCGTGGGGCGGTAGACAGAAGTGAAAACTTTATTTTTAAAATTAATAAAATTTTAAACTTTCAATTATTATATGTAAAATTATTTACATATTATTAGTCTAGTATAATACTTTCAAGTATTATTTATATGTAATGGTTCATTTTTCAGTTTGACTATGTATGGAAGTCTGAGAAAGTTAGTGCAATATTTTTCGTCGATTTTTAGTTTTAATATGTATAGGTAGGCTATATGAGAAAGTTTGTGCAATATTTCTGCACTGATTATTAGTTTGACCATGTAGCCTATGGAAATCGGAGAATATAGTGTAATTAAGACATCTAAAAGAAGAAGGGAATAAAAAGTAATTACCACAATTATCCAAATCGAATCTGTGTGTTCAACTAAGCTATAATGAGGCAGTAATGGATCAAAAAAGTTTGTAACAATATCTATAGTGAAAGTAATAGTACAAAAAGAAAACGTCTCTAAATCTTATTTGTGCCCTTTTCTAGTAACAATGAGACAGCAAAAACAAAATAGTACGTGAAAAATTCTACCAAATCTATGGTGTGGCCCTTCTGTAGTGATACTAAGCCAGAAAACAATAGTTCTAAGCATCGTTTAACGTACGAGTTCGGTGTATTATAGTCTGTATACCGTAACTTGGCGTCTGAACCCTTGTCTACCTGTGAGCGGCCGAAACCGCCCCCCCCGTCACTCCCTTCCTCACCCTACTGTTTCAGTGATGAGTCACCTACTAGCGTTAACACTGCACTATTTAACTTTTTTATGGGAGAACCAATTTTAAAATTTTTTTCAACATAGTTAAAATATTTAGGAAAATATAAGCTTATTGATACCAAAAAGACACTATTCCGTTTGTAAAAGCCGCCAGTAGAAAACTCTTTACACAGCTACCTTTTGTATAATCACATAGGCTACTTATTATTTACATGTTTACGTACTATTTACATACATTTGTGTCGTGTTTGGTATCAATTTGCTTATATTTTCCTAAACATTTTAACAATGCTGAAAAAAAATTAAAATTGTGTCTCCCATAAAAAAGTTAAACAGTTCAGTGTTAACACTAGTAGGTGACTCATCACGGAAACAGCTGGGTGAGGAAGGGAGCGAGGGGGGTCGGTCCGGGTCCAGACGCCAAGTTACGGTGTACAGATAATACATTCGTAAAAACGATAGAAATGAGGTATAGCCTAATAGACTACGTACCTGAAAATCTATTGTTTATCATTCTTTTCGTGATAATAAGGCAGAAAACAATAGTTCTAAACATCGTTTAACGTACGAGTTCGGTGTATTACGTTCGTAAAAACGATTGAAATGATGTATATAATACGTACCTGCAAATCTATTTTTTATCATTCTTTTCGTGATAATAAGGCAGAAAACATTAGTTCTAAACATTGTTTAACGTACGAGTTCGGTGTATTACGTTCGTAAAAACGATTGAAATGATGTATATAATACGTACCTGCAAATCTATTGTTTATCATTCTTTTCGTGATACTGAGGCAGAAAACAATTGTTCTAAACATTCGTTCTTTTATCGGTGTAAATAAAAATAAAACGTTTACAAAAGTACAGAAAAGTGCATATTAAAAGGATGGACACTTAAAGAGACATTAGAGCTAAGCAGTAATTTTTGTATAGCATCCTCAAGGTAGGAATGTGTCTGGAGTGGAGAAGAAAAGAGGGGGCCCCACACTTTGTTTGTTGCGTATACTTTCAGCAGTTGGCTATAACCCCAATAAAAAAAATATAGACCTCAAATGCTTCTGTGAAAACGCGTACCCTACTTTCATTTCTTTTATCGATGTAAATAAGAATAAAACGTTTACAAAAGTCTGTCACGAAGTTGAAATTTTAGGAATTAAATGTAGCTAAGCAGAAATTTGTGTACTTAGTTTACTTGGAATGGGTTGTAGGCTACCGTCAAGACAGGCTAGGGAAGCAAGTAGAAGGGAGGACACCTCCATTACACCAAACATACTCCTAGTCTGAGGGTAGACTACTGTAGGCCTATATACAATCATAAAGAATTTGTTTGGATTCCAGTCGGATTTAAACTGGAAAGGGATTCTGTAAAAGTAAAAGCGGATATGGTATGAGGGGCTCGTAGCCTTCTGGACGAATGGCAGGCGAGCTTTGTTGCCTGTAGCGGTCCCATGTTGCCAATTGTACGGAAGTGACAAAATATCCTTAGGTAAAAGATCAGTAATTAAACACTGAAATGAACATAGAATAAATAATCTGAAATTGAATTTAAACTGAGCTTTTTTAAAAATCAATACTCATATTACTAAGAGTTCATGAAAATAATGAAATTTGATTATCGTTCCCCCACCACACCACAACCCCAGTCCCTTTCCAGTTTTATTCGAACTATAAATGGCTAGGTCTTGTAAACCGACAAATCTCCATTGTGTAGGGATTGCACCATATAGTTTATAATCAGGTCTATCTTTTTCTTGATGACCCTATATTCTAGAAATCGGTTCATTTATAAAAAAAGGGGGGAATTGATTATATTTAAAAAAATATATTTTAAAGATTGTATTTTCAAACTTAATTCTTTTCTGTATTGAAAACTAAGCCAGTTTGTGCAATTGGTTATATACTTATTTTTTACAAATAGTCAGCGACGTCTGTTATAGGTTAAAATCAAAGGCGTACCACGAAGTAGGCCTAACCTAAAATCACATGACTTATGAACTCTACAGTCTGATTCGACTTATATATTTTCAAAACTCAAAAACTATAAAAAAATTTAATTTCCACTTTTTACTTACCTAAACTAGCCTAATATATAGACCTATATTTGTTACATTTTTGCAGAATAAAAACCATTTATGATAACAGTTAGAGAATTAATGTTGATATCTTATAAACTTATATATTATATATTTACGAATTATATGCATTTTTTGTTTTGATTATATTTTCTTCTTATCCATATTTACTCTAATTTATTTATTTAAAAATTAAAAACAACAAAGGTTCAATTTTGAATATTTGTTCTCCATTTTAACAAAGTGTTAAAAACAAAACTCATAAAAATAAAGCCTTGTATTGTTTTTAATTTGAAAAGAGCACCATTTGACTTAGAATAGGTTATTATGGAAAACCTTTTAATGTAAACCAAGTAATTATTGGTTTTATGTTGTAAAACCTGAGCGTGCATTATTTAGCACTAACGATTACAACATTCCTCAAAATTGGTAAAAACTTGAAGTTGAACCAATATATAGCCTATCTAAAGACGATATTTCGGGTCCAAATGAACAAATTTCGAAAAACTTTCTAATAAACAGTTAAAGTAATACAGAAACGTTTAAAAAATAAATTACAAATTATGTTTGTTGGAATTTTCATTTACGATTAATTTGTTGCTGTGCTATTTATTAGGCTACCTAAAAAATAAAAATAAAAAA
This sequence comes from Aphrophora alni, assembly GCA_963513935.1. Classification (NCBI taxonomy): domain Eukaryota; kingdom Metazoa; phylum Arthropoda; class Insecta; order Hemiptera; family Aphrophoridae; genus Aphrophora; species Aphrophora alni. The sequence continues at coordinate 41,334,944 of OY740771.1, read as the reverse complement.
AAAAAAAACCAGAAGAAATATAGGCCTACAGTTTCAAATAAAATAGTAGGCATAACAATCTATTTATATTAAAATCAAGGAAAAGGAGAATCATTTGAAAATGTAATTTTATTGAATCGAACAAATACAAATTTAAAAAATGTTAATTGAATATTTGTTGTCTGTTTAATTTTTAAAAAATTCTAAATTAATAAATGAAATTTCGCATCTATTATTGTTTTTCTTTTTATTATAAACAATTAACACTTTCAGCGAAAAATATTACAAGTGTTCAAATTGGTGTCAAAAACAAAGGTGTAGGCCTAATGTAAACTATTGTTAGATGATAACAAAATATAAAATTAAAAACAATTCAATATAGTTTCACGCCTATATTATTACAGGGGAAAACTGTTACTTATCTACTTATATTACGTAATAATAATGTTTTGGTATCGCTAGAATAATTATGATATAATATTTACATACATTTAACGGAAACATAAGAAATGACTGTATGAGAAGTTAGTGTTATATGTTTACAATAATGTATTGTGCCGGTAACATCGCAGTACTAAGTCTCACTAAACTTCTTTTTCTTCTTTGGATGACAAAAACTAAAAAATAGTGTGAGTTCATCAGCATGCCTCAGAAAAGAGGGAAGAAAGGTATTACAAACAAGGCGCGTAGACAGGGAGGATATCGGGATGTATCCCCCTCCCCGAAATTTAAAATTAATATTTTGTTAGATAAAAAATCAATAAAACAACAGATAAATCAATTAAAGTTATTGAAACAATAGAACACGCGCTTCGTTGAAGTACATTTGTTGTTAGAATTCGTTCCACTAGCTAATCCTAACATGTCCGCCAAGATAAAGTAGCCTATTTCTCTTGATCAGCTGCCACGGGACCGTAGTTGGAAATTAGGCAACGTATTAGTCTTGCGCTGGACTAGAGAGTAGAGAGTGAGCAATTTGGCAACGTAGCTTTCTGTGGTTTACCACTTCAAACCCCCACCCTCAGCTGACTGCTAAACAATCGTTTAGTTTAGTTTGAATCTGTTAGTGAGTGTGTTAATGTGTTGTTTAATGGTTTCACGGTTTGTGATGAGTAAAAAACAGTGGAGTATTTTGAACTTCGTTCAGACAAACAATAAAAGGCCCACGCTCCATTATCAGACCAGACGAAGACGATGTTTTACCGAAGAAAGACGCGTTTGGTAATACTTCAACTTTGAGCCCTCCAGGAACCAGTTCTGAAAGTATCGCTACAACTTCTACACCTATAAGTACATTACTCAGTGAGCTTTATTCTCACTGGTATTGGTGGATTATTGGTATTAATCAAATATTGGTAAATTTCTGAACAAAACTCTTTAACAGTGGAAAATATGTAATATTAACAAAATTTTGGGTTTCAGCTGACATGTTTCATTTTCCCCCGGGAAGGAGAAAATTGAAATTCCAAAAGAAATGGATGCATGAATTTCATTAGCTTCCATGCTCAAAAATCAAGAAGGACCTTTTTGTAAGTATTGCTTCTTGTTTTCTAAAGATTATGAAGAAAGAGCAACACATAAAATTTGGGACGTAAAGGTGCGGTTTCTGTGATCGAATCTTCTGTGACCAAATTCTTCTCTGACCGAAAATTAGTCATAGAACTCTTTCGGTCCAGAGAAGACGCTCAGAGTCCTCTCTAACAGAAAATTAATATTTCGGTTAGAAAAGAATTTGGTCTTAGAAGATTAGATCAGAGAAGAAACCTGAACAATACTTTCGGTCAGAGAAGCGATTCATTGTAAAGCGTGTTGGTGGTGCTTGGATTTGAAGGGGAATATTAATTATACAGGTATGTTTAATTGCCAGAATCGATTGGTCTCGTCTTAGAAAACTTTTGTTCATTGATAAAACCTAACCTAATCGAAATGTTAACTAAACGTTAAATCAATTGTCTTTACATTGATTTGTCAAAAGTTGTCTAAACAGAGAATATCAATTAAATAAAATGTGCCTTTATTCCCATATGCCGGTTTTCTGCAGAGCAATTCTTTCGGTCAGAGAAGAAAGCCGTAACGAATTTGCGGCCAGAGAAGCTTGCTGTGACAAAGTTTCGGTCAGAGAAGAATTCGGTCACAGAAAAATCGGTTGGAAAAGACGATTGAAAAAATGAAATAGCTGTTTCGGTCAGAGATGAAGTCTATGACGGTCTGAGAAGAAAGCGGTGACGTGAAAAAAGTAGTTATTAATCAATCCTAATCTGTCTCCACCTTCTAGTGACAGTAAGGCAGCAAATATGAAGAAATTATCATAAATACTTCCAAACTTGACTCATATCTCCCTCTTTCTCCCAGTGACAGTAACGCAGGGAAGAAGGGAAAAGAGGTAAAAACACCTCATAATCCAACTGGTATCTTCCTCTATAATTACAATAAGCAGAAAGGGGTGGAAACCCTTCCCAAATTTATACTGATTTTGCTCTCTAATAACAGTGGGGGTAGCAAAATTAAAATCTAGTGAAAACATTTTCAAATCTAACCTGTGTCTGCCCTCTAGTAGGTAGTACAAAAATATAAAGTCCTGAAAATTAAAAGTCTTCTAAATAGTGGAGAAAAAACTCTAATCTATGTTCGTACTCTAATGGATGGTGTGGGAGAATAAAAAAATAAAAGAAAAAGTGGGTGTATAGACAGACCTCCAATGCTATTTTGACTCCCCTTCGGGGACAATGAGGCGACAAAGAAGTAAAGTGTGTAGGCTATGTAAACTAGTACTGTACAATACAAACATCTAATCTGAGTTCCTTCTCTAGTTTAAGTAAAAGAATCAAAGTAGATAATTAATTGTATACGTGTTCTCTAGTGACAGTGAGGCAGTAAGTGGTGAAAATCCCTCCAAATACAACATGCATCTGCTTTCTAATAACAGTGAAGCTGCAAAGAAGTTAAAGTCGGTACAAAATAAAGGATTAAAAATGTAATACATCCCCCCTTCTCAATCTAATGTGGATGTTTATAAATTCTCATGTAACCTATATTTACCCTCTAGATACTCGTATATTGAGGCAGCAAGGAAATAAAGTGGGTAGGCCTATTATAAATGCTTCCAAATCTAATTTGCGTCTACCCTTTAAAGAGAGTATGGCAGCAAACAAACAAAAAAAACCTAGTTACATTAAAGCAGCAAAATATTAGTTTAATGCATGTAAACATCTCAGTTCTAATTTGTGTTCTCTCTAGTATCAGTAAGGTACAAAAGAAGCAAAAACAGGAAAAACCCTACAAATATAACCTGTACGCTTCTCTGCCACCTAGGTTTGACGAAACAGAAAAAAGTGACTGTAAACATGTCTAACTAAACTGAAAAAAGTTTTATATACAAAATGGTTCCAGTGAGTTCTCTTCGTAAATTTTCGTGGTTTCAAAAATTCAGAACACCATAGGTAGCCTACATGAAATGGTAAAATGATATTTTCTAAATATCTAGAAAAAGTATCGGTTTTAGCCAAAAATGTGTTGAATACTTTTGAACGATAATTTTCTTTTCTTTTTTGCGGTTAAAAAGATATAAATTTGTAAAGATTTCAATTTTTTAATTTCTTAATTTTGCAGTTCAAATTCCACATCCGTTTTTCGCTATTTTTAAAAAACAAGTAATTTAAAAAACCTAATTAAATTTAGACTTCTGTAAATTTGTTTCTTTTTACTTTTTCACGTAATAGGCTATGTCTCCACGGTATAGAGAGAAAGTTATGATGGGTGAAATCTATTTTGAGTTATTTGCGTATAGCTTGAGGTCCCTTGAGTTCAAAACAGTAGTTTTTGGAATCATGTCTGTCTGTCTTACCTGTCGTGTGTTCAGTGCTCTACAGCCCACCTATGTTGATAGATTTTAATCAAATATGATATGTGCATGTTTGCTATAGCGCGGGAGTTTTTTCATTTTTCCAACCCAAAATATGGTGGGGGTGAGAGAGCTGCTTTAAGGAAAAAACAAATTACGATTTTCTTTAAAATCGGCTCAAGATTTGATCAAATTTTGCTCAAGTGTAGCCTCAAACTAACTGGTTGCTGCCGCCAAAAATGCCTCTTCTTGAGTTATCGGTAAAAAAATAAGAATAATCGGCCATTAAGCTGTTTAAAACGTAATTTGTCAAAATGAGCTCTATCGATTTCGTTCAAATTTTATTGAAATATTAGATTAATCACTTAATATTTACAAAGATTAATCAACCAAATTCGTGTAAAAAATCTAAGTTAAAAATATATTAGCTTTAACAATAATTGGTAAAAACAAAAATTAACCTTGACCGAGTTTAATCAAATACGATTAACTGTGTGGCGCCTTTATGGCGCAAGCGAAACCATTTAGGCCCTTTTTAATATTATAAACATTTTTTCAAAGACGGAGTCCCATTGTTTATTTTCAGTTTCTTACAACTATCGAACTGATAATTTTGTTTGAATAGTAGACTATTATTTCGTTGTGAATGGGCGTGTGAGATAGTTTGTGCAATGTTTTTGCAACGTTTATTACAGTTATAGTAAAATGACGGAATATTTTTAAACTTTGTGTGTACTTAACGACTCTTGTCCTATCTTTAAAAACATCATTCAGATAAAATAATGCCAATATTTAATTGTCTTACTTGTACCCTACATAACTAGCCAAGTGATAATTATTGTTCCTTAGTATCTTTTTTTTTCTTTTTCGTCTAAGGTATTTAATTCTTCTTTTATTATTTTAAATATTTTTATTAATTCAAAAGTTTTTTTAAGACTGTTGAAAAATAAAGAACTATAAATTTGACTTTAATTTATTTTTAGTCTTATGATTTTGTGAATTGTTAGTGCCATCAGTCTCTGGCACATGATTTTATAAGTAAAACATCAAAACACACACACATACACACACACACACACACACACACACATATATATACTCGTATATAATAAATAAACGAGATGGATAAGATGACTGATGTTTATTACCACAATAAAATTATTTTTATGGTTCAACACAAATATTTTACAAATTCAACACTTTTATTTGGGTTTTGGGTATTGTTTTTTACTTTGAGTAGGAGGTTTTACAGTTATGATTACAATACAAAGTATGTGTTTTTTATAATACTAGGGATTCTACACAGATAACAACACAATTGATAAAATCTTATACACTAATTTCTTACATATAACAATTGATACTTAATTTTAAATGGGTGTCTAGCTGATGAATTTATGAAATGATTATGATGTAAAATACAAATTAGATGATGGGCAATTATTATATTTTTTGATCGATGTATTAAAAGTTTATGAAATGTTCACTGTTATTTGATTTAAGAGTTTTGTTTTTTATAATTTTGGCCTACATAGCTATCGATGTTAAAATATTAACCTTTAACCTGATACTTATAAATTATAACCTGATACTTTTAAGTTGATAGGCTACTTATAGCTTTTCTGAAGTAAAATTTATGATGTTCGTCACTCAACAAGATGATGTGAAATTCTTTGATACAGTTTTAATGATAGCCTACTTAATTTAAAGTGTTGCTGGAACTGAAATCTTCTTTTGATATTATTGAATCCGAAACCTTGCCCACCTGCTTTTTAGTGTACAATTTAAGTCTTCCTTCTTGGTCCAACCAACAATGATCTCCTAATCCTCTCACCATCTTTTCCCCCTCTTTTTGTAGCAACCTCATTTCTTATTTTTTCTTCAGTTGTAGGCTATATTTAGCATTACACTTTAATAAACATTTATGTATACTGGATATTTTCTTAAATTATATGGGTTACAATTTCTTGTGGATATACAGGGTGTTAAAAAAACCTTTCAGAAATTTGAGATTTGATTCCTCATACAAAAAGGAAGAAGAAAGTTCATATGAAGGTAGCCTATGTCCTAAAACGTTTTCAATCTATCTGTCTGTATGTGTTTTTTACTTAAAATACGTTATATCTTAGGAACCTCTGAAGATATCAACTGCAATCTTGGTACAAGTATTACATCTAATAAAACCCATTTTGATGTGGAATATCAAGTTTATACATTGTATAATTTCAAAATGGCTGCAATTTTAGCCTAAATTTATAAATCTCAATATCGCAAAATCCGTAAATTTTACAAAATATTTACAAGAGACAAAAAAGTTGCTGAATTTTATCTCCTGTTTGATGTCTGTGACTATTTTCGTGGTGGTAAAGGTCTTGTGGTTGGTGATGTGGGGGGGGGGGACCCTGACATGATACGTTATTCATTATCTGAATTAAGGAAGGCTCGTTATAGCCTAATATATATTATACAGAGTGTAACGAAAAAGGTGGACTGGCTATTGATTTTCGAATTATATAAATCAAAACTAATAAAGAATATCAAATAACATATAGTTGAATTCCTCTTCATTTTCCTTCGATTCGCCTTTTTTTCTTCAAAAAAAATTATAACTGCAGAAATAGTAAAGATATTGAGTTAAAATTTAGGATAAGTATTTTGTTTGTTACGTTTTACAAGTAGTGTACCAAACACCAAGATTTTATTCTCATATTTTTCAAAATGGCGGCCATTTAAAATATTTAACGAAAGATATCTTAAGAACCGTTAACTTTACAAAAAACTTACAAGAGACAAAATATTTTTTCTTTCCTAACGACAAACAAAATGTTTTCTTTCTGTAGGTCAAAGGATAACCAAGTTTACGACAAAAAACAACAACAAATTACTGTACAATTTCTTGGGGATTGTCTACAACAATCAATACTAAATTCTAACACCAACACATTTTTGTATCCATGGAAAACTAAACAAATCAATTGACAAGTTTACTTATTATTTTAGCATTAATAGTCTAATAGTGGAAATATGACAAATAACGCACACTGTGGCACAAATCACAATAGAGTTATGAGGCACAACTACTTAAACTGCATGTAGCAATTAATTATGAAATAAAGAAATAATGTAGGCTACTACTAATTCAGCAAACCATCATTATTAGGCCTACAACTTTTAATTTATATTTTCTTGTTTTCGATGGATACAAATGAACATAATTTAAAAATGTGTTGGTGTTAGACTAGTTTTGATAGTTGTAGACAATCGCCAAGAAATTGTATTTTTAGTTTTTTGTCGATAACTCGGTTATTCTTTGACCTACAGAAAAAGTAAAAATCAAAACAAAACAATTTGTTTTTCGTTAGGAACAAATTGTTAACGGTTTTTGAGATAGGCCTATCTTTGGTTAAAGATTTTAAATGACCGCTATTTTGAAAATTTACAAAATAAAGTCCTGGTGTTTGGTATAGACGTAAAACGTAACATAAAAAATACTTATACTAAATTTGAACTCAATATCTTTACTAATTCTGCAGTTAATATTTTTTTGAAAGTACAAAATAGCGGATAGACGGAAAATGAAGAGGAATTCGACTATATGTTATATTTGACATTTTTTATTGGTTTTGATATAAATTATATAATCCGAAAATGAATAGTCAGTCCACCTTTTTCGTTACACTCTGTATATATATATATATATATATATTCCTTTTGATTTTTCTCGGAAATGTAATGCAGTTTTAGGTAACTCCATCAATGTGAAGCTTATCACATATTTTTATAGCCTATGTTAAAAAAATTTGCTCGGTTACTGAGGGAGTTTGGAGATTACTGATATAGGATAACAATTATATATATAGACTATATATATATAGGCTATATATATATATATATATATATATATTATATAATATAGGATTTTTAGGGTTTAACAAAACTGTTTTTACCACAATTTGTAGTCAGTAGGCTCATTTAGTTTAAACAAATTAAATTGTAAAATCGATAGAGAAATTTAAACCAGTAATGAATTTATCTTAGCATGTTGCCTAGACCGTTCATTTATAATTATTACAACACTTTTTATAGATGTGGAAAATTAACAGCAACTTTAAAAAAATTGTTAAACCCTAAATGTAGGATAACAGTAGGCTAAATAATAATAATTATTAACGAGATGACAGGCCTAGTGTGGTCAGAACTCCGCAAACTTAAAAAGTTTGTTATATTTGTTTAAATGAATAAAGATTTAGGTAAATACAAAATAATTTAAGGGGATTTTCATTGAGCTTATTTCATTCGTTGGGTGGGCAAACTGATTTTTGTTGTAGCCTACTCTGATTTATTGAACCACCCCAGTTTTCAAGATTGTTGCTTGACCAATAGGCATTAGAAACAAGTGACATCGCGTTCAATACTCGTAACTTCCTAGGTAAATAAAACTAATAAAGACAACATAATTAAATCAGTAACTATCTGAATAATGTCCACAAGAGAGAGATAGAGAGAGAGCGTAGGAGTGGCAGGAGGAGGGGCAGGGGTTGCGCCCTGTCTTCTCTTTATTTACCGCCCCTCCTCCTTCCTCATAATTATGGCCTTTCGTTCAGTCCAAATCTATTATCTCATTTATACGTTACTTTAGAAATGTCGGAATGGCCGCTGTTCAGTCTGCTGACAACAGACGTTGGCATATTCGTAAATAGACAGGTGTTATATTAACTTACAGTATTAAGTTTTACGTTTAGAAATATGTGTGTAAGCATCCACACTAATCCATGAACGCCGCGTTATTTTGCATCAAATCTGATCTCGTCTGAAGGTATCTAGGCTTAGGCTATACATAATGCGAATTTCGACCTAACTCGTTAAACTAATCTTTATTGCCCACCTCAAAATACGACACTTGAGTTTTGGATAACCCCCCCCCCTTCTATGCAATCAGCTAACTATGGGCTTAAATTAATTTTGTATACCATTTTAAATATCTTAATTTAAATATAAACTAAAAGTTTAATGTGAGTTGTTTTGTACGATAAACCCGAAACAGCTCAATGTGGACACAAGAATTTTAAATATAGGCATATAGCCAACATTCATACAAATAAATTAAATATTGTATATTATTATAGCCTAGCCTATATAGGTCTATATACCTCAGGCTATATAAGAAATAAGAGTTTTTTTGTAAGAAACGCTCAAATTAAACCAAAATTTCCCCATTATATTTTTATTAACTGCCTCTTTTAAACATTACGATATTAAAATTATTTTATAGACTATTATAAATTTCAAATAAACTTAGTTTTATACTTTCAGCTTTATTGTAGGCCTATAATAGAGTAAGAATTGTAAATATTATAAATTACAAGATTTAATTTTTGATTATTTACTCTATAGCCTACCTAATCTAGGAACACATTGAGGGAATCAATTTCGGTAACATGTCTTTTTGATGTCTTCGTGACAAAATTCCTTTCCAAAAACAGATTTTTTTTATTACATTCATGTTTGGGAGGTACTTACCTCGGGCCGAGTTTTTTCTCTTTCGAGACCTTTTGAGTTATAGGCCTACCAAATTCGTATAACTAAAACTTATAGGTCTTATATGTAATTAGATGTTCTACTAAATACTCTAGAGGCTTTGTTTTTTAACTACTCATCTTTTGATTCGTCATAAATAAAGATATAGACTATAATCTACTTTATACAATTCTTTTGACGAGTTCGTTGGGGAAGAAATAGTGGGTTGGTAAATTTTAAAACAGTTTTTCGGAAGTAACTTTTCATTTGGTACTTTCATCTTTAAATAGGTTACAGATTTAAAATCTATAACAAAAAAAATAAATAAATAATAACTCTAGGAGATTATCAGTAATTTTAGTTGAAATTCATGAAAAATTATGTTTTTATAAAATAAGTTGGTATTTGTGTTCTACTAATTAACATCTTATAATGTCGACTATCTCAAAATCGATCCTAGCAATTTGTATCAAATTTTGGTGAACTTAAAGATTGGGGTAAAAACTAATAGGCCTATACCAAATTGGAGGTTAGAAAATTAACCTACGATTCGCGAGTAATTTAAAAGAAATCCAAATGTAGCCTGAACCTAAGATGCTTAGAGTAAGGTTATTTGTTACTCGATTTCGTTGTCTATCCATAACAACTTGCATTTGTGAAAACGGACCTAAAACTATCAATCACAGGTAGACTACATATTCATCTCGTCAAACTATAACATAGGCTAAACAAGTTTTCTTAAGTGTTTCATAGATAAAGCAGAGATTTTCATTAGATCCCTTCCTTCCATCTTTCTTAATAGGTCTCTCTTGACCAATTCTTGTTCTCTTCCGACTCTGACCCTATTAGAGTATTTGAGGGCTATTGGGGGGGGGGGGGGTCTTTATTTTATAAGGTGATGATGATCGAAATGCTTTTCCCCTTAAACAACAAGGAAAACAATTCTCAAGTATAGGCTAGTCTTTATATGATATCTTACTTAATTACTTTATTATAAACGCCTACGATATGTCATCAGTAGGCCCTACTCCATGCATTCATTTTCTATTTTTTATTCAGATGAATTGCAATTTGAGTGGATGGAAAGACACCATTTATTATTATATTTTAATAGAGAATTATAATTTATTTTCTATTGTTGTACCGAAAAATATTTTAATATTTTATTTAACTTTTAAAATTCGGTTTTATAATTTATACAAGAGGTAATTTTTGAAGTAAGAACCGTTTGCGCATAGCAACCGCGCAGGCTGTCACGTGACGCCCGCTCAAGGTTAGCCACTCTTGCCCAGTCCCCAACTATGCAGTCAGTCTATCGTAACACTGCTTTGTTTGTCGCCATGTTAATCAATAAACCCGTCGATTGTGAAGTGAGCTCGGTTATTCGGTTTTTAAACCCAAAACAAGTTCGTCCAGCCGAAATTCACTGGCAGCTTGTTGAAGCTTATGGTGAAGGTGTAATGAATGACAGTAATGTGCGTAAATGGTGTAGGATTTTCAATGAAGGAAGAACAAATGTTCATGATGAAGAAAGATATGGGCGACCAACTGTCATTGATGAAGACTTGACAAAAAAAGTTGATGAGGAAATTCGCTAAAACCGGCGCTTTACGATTGACAAGCTTCATGAGAAATTCCACAAGTTTCAAGATCGGTTGTTTATCATATTGTTTCCGACAAACTGCATTACAAAAAATTTTGTGCGAGATGGGTGCCAAAAATGTTGACAGAAGAACACAAAAAGAAGCGTTTGGCACATTCTTTGTCATTTTTGGAGCGCTACGATAACAGTGGTGATAAGTTCTTGAATCATATTGTTACCGGTGATGAAACGTGGGTAGCATACTACACTCCAGAGACTAAACGTCAATCCAGTGAATGGCATCACTCAAATTCACCGACGAAACCAGGAGAATTCAAACAAGAACCTTCAACACGGAAAATCATGGCCACGGTCTTTTAGGATTGGAAAGGCGTTCTTCTGATTGACTTTCTGCCAAGAGGAATGACCATAAATGCTGAGAGATATTGCGAAACACTAACCAAGCTTAGGCGCGCTATTCAAAACTGCCGGCGGGGACTTCTGTTTCTGTCTAGCGGCGTCGTGCTGCTTCGCTCGGCCTCACGCTGCATCAATGACCAAGACGCAACTGGCCAACTTTCGATGGGAATTACTGGACCATCCCCCCTACAGCCCTGACCTGGCACCATCAGACTTTCATGCGTTTCCTAAACTCAAAGAATATCTTGTTGGAAAGCGATTTGAAAATGATGACGTGTTGAAAGAAACTGTTACTAACTGGTTAAAGCTGTTTCAATAATCAATTTAACAACTTCAATTTCCACAATGTCAAAAAAGGTGTGCAACAAGACGACGTTTTAATGTTCAGTCGTCATCCTCAGTTCCAATCAGCATACCTAGATTGAATTATTATTTGTGTAGCCTACTCATAGGTGTTTATTGTTGTATAAAAAGGAGTTTTTATTGGTTATGTAGTAATTTGTCACAAGTTTGAATCAATTTTTCAGTATAGAGGCGAATATATTGGTTGGTGTTTAATCATGTCATATAATCATTGGGTTTTGAAATAGTCAAGACATGTGTTCAAGTTGTAAGTTGTGTTTTAGAGAATTTGTTTAAATGCCAATTTCTATAGGAAGATCTTATTTTTATAAAGTTTTGATTTATTTAACCATTTAAAAGCGCATGAAAAAAACATAGAAACAACGTAGGCCTATAGTAGGAGATCAGCGTACTTAAAATTGTGAAAGGAAATGTTATTTTTCGTTCAGACATTTTTAAAATAAAATCTATAAAAAGGGGACAAATGAGGTTTCCGAGCGTGTCACAAAGATGACATGACGTTAATATCTGTTTTAAAGACTAGTCTACATATAATTAGATGGCATAAAGGCTAGGTAGAGGACGTACACGTAGAATGTTAATTAATTTGTTACTCTCAGGGGCTCACTTTAGTAATTCCAAGGGAGCCCCCTCATACACTTTTTTAAATGCAGTATTGAGTTAGATCCCTCTCTTTCATCTTTCCTAATCATGTCCCTTGACCAACTCTTTTTCTTTTTCGACCCTTAAGCTATTAGAGTAATCGAGGTCTTTATTTTATGTTGATGACCAAGAGATATTTTGGTTTGAAAGTAAAAAAGAAAAGATAAATTAAACTGTAGTCTATATTGTACATAGACAAGGTAAATGGTTATTGTAAAATGGAAAACCTTTGCTTAGAATTTTACTTTTAGGGAACCACTGAGTAAACACTTTTTTGTATACAGTATACTAGACTAGCCTATGTCTTTAAACTGATATAATGATGTTTATCAAATTTTTCTTGAGACCCTAAACAAAACTTTCTATTCGTTATTTCCCCAAAAATTTCGGTTCAGGATTTATTGGAAAAAAACAAAAATCACTATTAAAATATGAACTAGTGTGAGGTTAGGGCCGAGTTACTGCCAAGCGCATGACAAGTAGTGGAGGATGACTTAAGAACAACATTATTCTCTTTTACCAAGTGATTGTTAAAATCCCTAAAACTTGATTGTGTCTCTGTTCATGTGTATCAATAGAAAGTTTTTGGAGTATCAATTAAAACATATTAACATCATTACTTTATGAGGGCACACCTAACACATTCAGCTTTCTGTGACTTTTACTTGACCTTCAATCTCTCTCAGTAATTGCAATGACTACATAAATACTATAAGACACGACATAGGATAGGGAAATAGTCTACGCTTTACGGGTGCTGTTCATCACAAGTTTGACACACAGCTATCAGAAAGCGCTAGCAGCAGGTGCTTGACTGTAGCCTACGCATCCCACTTGGTTGAGACTGTACAACTGTTGACCTCTCTCTCACAAACCTTCTCACTTACTTCCGTCTTACTAGTTGTTCTACCCGGCTTCGCCCAAAGCTGTGTAGATTGGAGGTTTATTATTATTTCTTTAGTCTTGAGCTTGTACATGTTTTTATTTAGATAGATAATAATTTTAATTTGCACATATAATTTAGTATTTATAGGCCTAATGCACAGGCATGGTTTTGATGCATCCCTCTACATGTATGTATAGCATGCCTTTTAAAAAAAATAAAAAATCGTTTTCTTACTCTCTGAATACAAAAAATTGGTTTCACGGTTATGTATGTCTGTGTGTGTCAGAAATATCCAGCTTCAGATTCAGATGAAATTTTGTATCTATTCAATTGAAAACCAATATTTAATTGACAATTTCACCACAATTCCAGACGTTAGTTTATATTTATATTTTAGGGGTTTATGGCCTCCCCCAAAACCCCTAAAAACTGAAAAAATCTAAATTTCTCAAAAATTATTCAATGTTTATGGGTACATAAAAAAATACTACAACATTTTTATAATTTTTTAAAATATATTTAAAAGTTTAGTAATTTAGTCTAAATAGAAATAGGCTATAAAAAATATATAAAAATTTAAAAAAAATCCTTACCCTAAAATTAATTTCAAATATACCACATCATACAAAAAGAAGCAGCGTTATGAACTATAAGCTTGAAAAAAATGGTATGTAATATATTTTGGGGAAAGAAAGCCATGAACACAAAAATATGTCTTACCGTTACAAAACGTTTTGATTAACAAAGTTATATAACATAGCAGAATAATTTTTATAATTATTTTCAAGATGTACAAAATTTTAGTAATTCACTTGTGAACACAAATCTGTAAAATTATTTTTCCCGCGACTTTTCTGTATATGTTTTTGTCTGACAAAAATATGTTTTTGTCGCGACTTGTCTATAGTTGGGGCCACGGAATCGGGCGGTTTAGTGATTTTGCGATGGCCTACATTGGTTATAATAATGTGAAAATGCCTACATTGGTTATAATAATAAACTTGAAAAATTGAGCTCAAAATAATTAGGCCTAGTATAATTTTTTTAAAATTACTTCCGTTATCGTATTTCTTAATCTGTTGTGTGTAAAATTATCGTTTGAAAACAAATTAACTTATGATTAAATTTGTTAAAAAAGGAAAGGATAGTGGGCGTATATTAGAAAAATGTTGAGAAAAGGTTTATAAAATATTTCATTACAATATTTTCAATATATTTCAAAATATTTCTAAAACTATAAACGACCAGTGTTTCTGTAACAATTTTTTTTTTAAAGATTTTAAAAATGTATAAGATCACATGGATATTTTACTCACAATTACGATCGTCTTGGGGAAAGTATTATTTTAACGTTTTTGTTCTTTTAACTAGAATTGCATGATAGTATGAGTATTTAGAAAATATTTTCAGCAAAAGTGGATGTTTTTGGTGCTGTTAGTAGTGACGAATCCGGGCGCAGAGAAATGACCAGTGCAGTAGGTTAGATTATTATTTATTTACTTAACGTCGCAACGCAACTGAAACATTGTTTGACCGTAGAGCCACCTAGCGCCAATCACATCAACTTTGGAACAGACATTGTAGAAGAAAATCACTATTGTTTAATTTTCATTCAGTTATTTGAATAAGTTATTCTTGTAATATGGTGTAGGCTTGATCAAAAAATTAAATAGTCGTTAAGTATGTTTTTTCTAATAAAACATTAATTTAAATGCGTTAATGTTTTGCAATTTTACTTAAGCCCCAGTGAATCGTTAATGTATTTGAAAAATAAGAGCACTGCAAGGAGCATTAAAAATATATATTGTTATAAAAATCCCGGTATTTTAATATCAGTTATTTTGTAGAAGTTGACTATTTCAGCATTGAATATAATGACAACAATGATTTTTGAAAAAAATGTTCCTTTATTTTCTACGTAATATATAAACAAAGATAAATAAATAAATAAATAGTCTACTTTATAAATTTATAATAAATTATTACTCAATTGATTGCAGTTGTTTAAGTAGTAAGATATGATACCATGTTATTAAGCAATCAATGCTTAGTCTCTCTCTTATACTTTGGATGATAATGAAATGATTTCCATTATAACCTACATTATAAACCGCCACTCTTATCACAATGTTCTGGTGGATGTTGCATAACTCTGTTTGTAACCACAGTGTAGGCACCAGCACCTAACACTCCTGTTACTGCTAAGATACACAGCTGAGTATGCAGGCCTAAGAATGTACTGTAGTAAAAGCTTACTGCTACAGCCATGCTCTAAAAACAAAATGAATGGTCATGTTTTAAGTTATCAATTTTACAAATTTACTGCTAAGATACACAGCTGAGTATGCAGGCCTAAGAATGTACTGTAGTAAAAGCTTACTGCTACAGCCATGCTCTAAAAACAAAATGAATGATCATATTTTAAGTTATCAATTTTACAAATTTACTGCTAAGATACACAGCTGAGTATGCAGGCCTAAGAATGTACTGTAGTAAAAGCTTACTGCTACAGCCATGCTCTAAAACAAAATGAATGATCATATTTTAAGTTATCAATTTTACAAATTTAATGTCGATAAAATCTAATTTTAATGTAGGGAACTAATACTAATGTATCGTTACCAGCACTAGTTTAAAATAAATTCCACAAATTAATCAAAACATAAATACAATTTAATAAATAGTTGAGAGATAATTTGCTATTGCTCCCTGACATTGCTGGAGGTATAAGTGCTCCATAGATAAACCATTAAACATGCTTTCTGGCTTCATACTAAAAATCACTAACCTCTTAGAAAACAAAACATGTGGCTTTACAATCCTTATAAGGTTGTAACTGTCAATGCAATATATTTTGTATTCATTTACAGATTCTGAACGCAACCTCTGCGCCCAAAATTACAGCTTTGCGTGCTATGATGACTTAACATCTTAGTTTTTTAAGACCTCTTGGACAACAATAACAGATATCTTCATGATCATCGTTTATATTTGATACCTATAATCGTTCAGATACCTATTGGTAGAGACCACTTTCTGACACTTATAAAGTCCCTCCTTTTAATCTGGTGAGAATTGAATCTGTTTATTAGTTTCCTTAGTTATGTTATAACATCTACATGCAGTTCACTTAGTGTGTTGCTCCTTGCAAGTTCACTCTACAAGGTGTATCAGTGATACCAGCTGTCTCTCGCACTTAATTTAACTTAACCCACTAATCAGCTGTCTCATTGAAGCTTACAGTGCCATGAGGATCTACTCCAATCTTTTGTTTGTGTTTTCCTTCAGTTGTTGAGTCTCCCCTATAGACTCACTTATACTTTGGTTAGACTTAGAGGTTTAAAGGCTGCAGGGATTAGAGTTATTTTTATTCTGTTTTATCGAGGCAGTCATTATAACTCTATAGTTAGATATGATACCTCATGTGGACCCTGGCTGTCTTGAATATTGAAACAAATTATTACCTTTATGACTCTAACTTCCTTACTCTAATTTTTTATACCATTAAACAACAAACGATTTTATTTACTTTGACTTGAAGAGTATGCTCCTTAATGAATCAATCTCTCTAGAATCAAGTCCGGCACATATAAAATTTTCCTGTCATTGTAGCATAACATAAAGAGTTGCATTTAGTTGGCAAATAAGATTAATGAGAAAAACTTCTAGTAATAGCTGCAAAAATATACGAGATATATTGTGTTGTTGATGTACAGTTGAACGATGTTGGCTGCTCGTAACAAGAAGTAAGGAAGTAAAAAAGATTAATGAAATAAAGTTTTTTATAGTATCAAATTCTGTGTTAATGAAAATATTCACTTGGCACAAGTAGTGGTTGGCTTTTTTGTCTGTTAACACTTTTTCAGTGTTATCCAAATGCAAAAAAACTTAAAAAAAAAATTAAAATAGGGAAAACGTGTTGACTTTAAACCTCATTTACTAAAAAAGGAAAATATTTTTAATGTATTATTTCTAAGTTCAAATTCTAATGTAAATGATTGTTTACAATACCACTAACCAAAGAAAAATTTACGAAGTTTAGAGATATTGCATTAAGTTTAGCGATAGAGGAAAAAACATACTTCTTTTAAAAACTGAATCCTTAAGACTTATAGTATTAATTTATAAAAAAAAAATAGCTGATATTGTGCTATATTTCAAATTGAATTTAGCTATATTATTTTGTTATTTCAAAAATAAATTTAAATTAGGTTGTTAATTGATTTAGAATGTTTTAATTGCTCCTTTACTTCAAGTGATTGTATTTCTGTTTATGGTCATGTCACATATTTCAATAAATTTGATATTTTATAAAAGTAAACCAATTCAAAGAGTGTATTACTATTATACAATCTAACATAGGCCCTACAGCTTATTCATTTTATTCTGTAGAACTCCATTTGAAGTTAGTCATTGTTTACTCTTATTACTTTAATTAATTTTATAAATGCAACAAAGTAACTAGATTTAGTGTGTGAATATAATAATCATAAATGGGTATTGGAGCTTTTTGTATTACCAGGAGACCCTATGATAGAACCCATAATATCTTGATAGAACTACATGTCTAGCATGGCTCACAACACATAATAAAATGGTAATAGCACACTTTCTGAGAATTTGATTTTTTTAATGCTGTTTTTCATAAATTTTCTTTATTTTTAATGCTGTCTAATATTTTTGTGTATTCTATTTTTGGATAATAATACTCAATGAATTTAATTTTCTGTCCTACTGGTTTTTATTTCTATAAAAGGCTTATCTGCTGGATAATACATTATTTCTAAATCATTGTATGGCACAAGAACAAATCCATCTCTCTTTAATAATTCTCTATCTTTGCTAATGCTTAATAAATTATTATAAAATTTTCCTTTAATAAAATATACAGATTTAACACTATCTTTTTGGTATGATGGTCCAACATAAGTAAATTTTCCTTTATTATTTACCACAAAGCATAAAAATTAAGACATCCTTTAGTATGTTAATCTCTCCATCTTTAATTAAAATAAACATATATTTCTTCTTCTGTTTGTTAAATTTTGTCTTCTATTTCTAGATTCATTTTATATTCCTTTAAATAGTTAGATATTGTTTTTTGTAAATAGTTTAATTTTCTCTCTTATTGTTTCTACATTTTTTAATTCTTGTTCCCTTTTCTTGATGGATTATAAATAAGTAAAATTTAATGGTTCTATTCTTTAACTTTACAAGGAGATAGCTTACTTGTAATATATTTTCTTTTCCCAGAAACAACTGGTATAACATTTTTTGTTTTTATTAATCCTAAGTATTTTATATTAATTTCTTTAGGGATTTTTGAAAATAAAGTAATAAATTTAGAAAAATATGTTTCTTTAAATTTTATAAAATATTTTTAGTCTACAGTTATAATATTCTTATCATTTGCATCCTCCATTATCTATAGATAATTAATTAACTGGAAGTAAATTTAACCTAAAATCAGTAATTACAAAATGTATAAGCCTGGTTCTTTCTTGTTTGTCCTTTGGTAATTTAATTTGTGTTCCTTGTTCATTTTTTGTATTTTTATTTCCCTTATAGTAGGCTAGTAAATATTTAGAAACAGCACAACTGTTTTGTAAAGTATTTGTTAAATTTTTCTGCATTTTCGAAATATTCTGCATTATTTCTATTAAATCTAAACAGACTTAATTTGGGTTAAATTTTTGTTCGTCTTGAAAATTTTCATTTGTATAATTAATTATAGATTTTTGCTTCTGATCTTGTTATTCCATGTTCTAGTTGCTAAACTAGAATTAAATGATATTTAAATTTTATATCTGGTCAATTCACATAGTTTATTAAATTTAATGGTTTTCAAGTTTCTTGCATTTAATTTAAAGTTATACCAACCAGATTTATCTTACAAATACAAAGATAAAGGTAGGCTACACTTTGTTTTGAACATCGTCTATCTACAAAATTTATAATTTCTGCTATAAATAGTTTTTTGATCATCTCTATCTAAATTAATTTTTTTAAAGGAGAAAAATCATTTCAGTCATCCTGGCCTTCACAAAATTGGGTGTTAGATTCTCCACAATAATAACTTAAAAACAATAACATAACATTTAAACAATATTAACAAGACTAAAACTATTTAACAATTTTAAATAAACAACAATCTAACATGTTACAAGGTTGTAGAGCGGCCCTGCAACAAATTAATAATGATAAACTATTATAAATAGAATTAAAAACAAATATTACAGGGCTGTAAAAGGGTCATGCAGCGAGTTAACAACAATAAAGTTTAAAAAAAATTAAATAGACAACTAAACAAATATTACAGAGCTGTAAAGGAGCTCTGCAATAATCGAATAGAAACAAAATATACATAATCCACCAACATCGTTTAATGAAAATGGGTGGGACAAATATCCTAAGCGCACTTCTCAGAACAACATAGTCAATAAGCATGTGGTTAATCGAGAGCGGTTAAACTGGCACCTATGGGTATATTCCATGGAAGGATACTATCTTTTATTTTCCTTGAATTATTGAACTCTATATGTCCATTCTTCTTCTTATTGCATATGCAAAATTAATTTAACAGTTGGTACAAAGTCTGATGCCATAACACGCTGTGTGATGGGCATCTTTTGCTGCTCAGCTTCTGTGTTTTCTGTAATTCACCAATGCCCAGGTATCCACCAAAATGATATCCGTAGCTGATGAAGTTTATATATGGAACACAGAATATCTTCAACCATGGGATTCTCAGAATACATATCCTGTAAATCACTTTTGGAATCGGAACGTAAAAGATAGTGATGGAAACCAGATGGAAAGGTATTAAGGCTTTTTAAAATAACAAAGAGTTCAGCAGAAAATACCTACACTATAACCTGAGGGTAATCCATACATATACGTCCGACCGGATGAGTAATATGCACAACCGATTTTACTGTCCAGTTTAGAACCATCTGTGAAAATAATTTCACTAGATAGGTATTCATCAAGTACATAGCCTACTGAAACTTCTGACTATACACTACGTTAGGAGTGTTGTACTCCATGAACCGGACAGCGAGAAATCAAAAGTTGGTATTTGAATAGTCTAACCCAGGGGTCTCCAAACTTATCATCTATAGGGCCAAACTGAAAAATCTAAGTATGAACGCGGGCCTCCGGGAGGAATGAAATACCCCCAGATAAAAAAGGGGTCCAGGGGATATTTCATTTTGAAAAATTAACATTTCGAAACAGCGTTTAAAAGCTTTCTATACATATATTATAATTAAAATTTAATAAATACTTCTTTATTTTTAGTGGTTATAATTTTAGTAAACTTAAAAATGAAATTGGTGAAAATGGAGTTGAGCACTACCTAATGTCGTTGGGGTTTTTTACAACCATAATTTTAAATTCTTAAAGTGTAATATACTGCTTTAACTTATCATATAATATGAAACGTTTTCGATCTTAGCTCATTGTTAGGACAAAATTGGTCGTTATACTCAAGGTAGTCAGATATGCAGCGGGCCGGACAAATCCTCTTCGCGGGCCTGATCTGGCCCGCGGGCCGTAGTTTGGAGACCCCTGGTCTAACCCATGGAGGAATAAAAGATAGAGAATAATCTTTGTATAGAGGAAGTACAAGTCCCAAATTGTCGAGCATTCTAAGCGTTCTAATACCAAATGAGCAGTACAGTTCTGATGATATTTGTATTGCTTAGCCAAATGATTATTAAAAACAATGTTGTAAGCTAGATGATACGGTTTGGACGCAGACTACTAATATATGATATTTGTAGTTGTTGTATTCGTCAAGAAAGAGATGATTCACCAGCCTCAGCAAGTAAGCTAGAAACAGGACTCGAACGAAATGTTGCAAAACAATACGAAATGCAGAGCTATGTATCAAATGACTGATGGTCTTGCAGATAAATAGACTATGGAGCCATAATCAATCCACGATCAAACAAGAGAACAGTAAAATTGTAAGATATAATACCTATCGTCTTATTATAGAAGACGTCATTGACTTGTCATTATTTGTTTACTCCATTTGCAGTTTTTAGATTAGAATCTAATAAATATGGTAAATTTGCTACCTAAACTAAACTTAATAAATCTAGATCTAAGAAATCTTTTAAAGATCCACAAGTTTCTTTTAAGTAGTAATTTTTGCATTCTTTAAATCTCCTTCACAATCTATAAAATCAATAAAGTGGTAGGCCTATATAACAAAATAATAAAATTTGAATATGTTCAAAACAGGACATAGGTCTATATAGAGAACCGACGTGAAGAACTAAGTTCAGTCTAGAAGAAGTCCGTGTGTACACATGTAACTAGGATTAGTTATTCATACATTTTATGATTGTGATTTGTGTTAATTAATAAGTTGAAGGACACCATTGTGCTAAAATAACCAATAATAAAAAGGACTGTGAGTAGATCAAAGTAATTTTGTATTATTATAATTGGTTGCTTATAGTAACTAAATTTATACGTAAAAATAAAATTAAGTTTAAAACTTCAGCTGTTATCAGTGAGTATTACAAATAATAAACAGGCCTACAGATTTATTACTATAGATTAACACTTACAAACTGTTTAAAAATTCGCTCAATCTGAAATAACGAAGAAGATTAGAAGGAATTCGTGCTATTCTCGCAGTGAATTTTAAAGATGAAATGTTTCATATCAGATTTGTTCAACTCAGAATCACAGAGTAGTTGCCGACCATGCAAGACGTTGACTGATATGGATTTAATTTTTTTATCAGTTCAGTTACTTTTTAATATATCACTGTGTGAAAACATAGTCTAAAATCTTCTTCAAAAGTACTATTACATGCTTGCAAAGTTTCATTAATATTGGTCCAGTAGGTGCTGTTATTATCGGGAACAAAGATTGACCTTTATGACTGGTCATTTCCTTATGGGAAAAATACATAGGAAAACATTTTATTGCCTAACTCAATTCCTAATTGAGATATCGAAAAAACTCAACTTTAAAACCGTCTTCTGAGTGGAAACTATGACATTACCAATTCTCATTAAAATCGGTTTAATAGTTATTAAGAGCTGAAAGGACAAACACTGATTGAGTTTCGAGTTATTATTAACCCAATATCTTTTTTTATTTGGCTTTGGTGATTTCCTGTGGTGGAAACCCGTAATCCACTTATTGTTTAAATTTATAAAAAAATGATAAATTTACTTCAAAAAGTAATTTTATGTGATTTGTTTGTCTTTCAGATGTGTGTTATCTGCAATTTCAAAGTAACTAAGATTAAAGTTCTTTAAACTGAGTAAAACTGATTTTAGAATTCTTTTAAAAGGTTGTTATTTCTAAACCAGTGAATGGAAATTTGTAATTAACTGAGATCTGTAGCCTATGATAGAGAAATATTTACCCAATTAAAAAAAAATTCAATAAGCTACAAATAAACTAAAGATTTAACCAAATAAAGAATATAGAGGAAATCTATTTTTCTATTTACTTACATTAATGAAATTGAAGAGAGCAACTGTCTGGGAACTATCGTTGGGATACATTGCCTCCAGTACTGAGAATATCTGAGAAGTGTAGAATCCATCTCCAAACCCAATCATCACTCCACACAACAAAGCTAAAAACACACTGTAAAACAAATTTATTACATAATGCAGTGATTAAATAATCAATTTACATTTGAAACAACGGACCAATTGACGGTCGAACCAAGCTTATCCAATAATGGGTACTTCATCCACATTTATTTTCTTAGCCGAACATAATAACTTAATGGTTGCTTTATTAAAACCCTTCTATTATTCATAAAGAACTTGGGATACCTATGTTTTTCATATGGAACAATATTTTAAGTCGCATCTCAATATATACATTTAAATTATCAATTATTATTGTTTTAAAATTTTAAAAAATCTAATCTAAGATTTAATCCATTAAATAACCAGAGAATGATCAGGGGTCCCAGTGTATGGATTTTTATACTATTTTCACTAATCACTTCCTTTGGTTCACTTGAAAGGAAAAAAATTCTATTGGCCCGTGGGCACGTTTAAACCTGGGTAAAAATGTGTAAACTCGTGTAACGTAAAATTTTTTCTTAAACGAAACTAATAGCCTAATTGATGGAAAAACTAAAACTAAGAATCGGTCAAAAATATTGGACCGATATTTCTCACACACCCATACATAGTAAAACTAATAATCTGTTAAAATATTGGACAATCTTTCTTACGTACCCATACGTAGTAAAACTAATAAACGCTGTTAAAATGTTGCACAAATTTTCTCACACATAGCCTATGCATAGTCAAATAAATAACCTAATTGGTGTAAAAATATGATACACAATTTCTCACACACCCATACATAGTAAAACTAATAATCGCTGTTAAAATATTACATAAACTTTCTCTCTCTCACACACATACTAAAACTAACAATCGGCCAAAAATATTGTACAAACCTTCTCACACATTCATACGTTGTAAAACTTACAATCAGTGTTCACTTCTACAACATGTTCTTCTATACATACGAAAAAATCATGAACGGAAAACTCAGAATCAACCAAAATTTATGTTTGTTCTTCTATTTTTTAGAAGAGTTAGTATTCTTTGATTATTAATACCCTAAACAAATATTTGACACTCAGTTTTTAGAAAATATATCCACATTAGTAATTTTTGTTTTTTATTTCTTACAATATCTGTTTTTTATTCCACACAATATCTGAAGAACACTAGAAAGTAATTGAGAATGTATACAATGTAAAATTTTGTCAAAAAATAATATTTTATAAATAAAGAGCGTAATGTTATTTAGGAATGGAAAGACATTTTAAAGTTAAAATTAAACAAAGTTGTTCTAACATAGTGTAGGTTACGTAATATTTTAAATGATTGTATTTTTGATATTTAATTTGGTCTTTGTTTGATGGTCGTCTTTCTTAGTATTTTATAATTCATTTTTATATTTGAGTGTAATCTGTAACGATTCAAACAATATACAGTGTTTTTTTTTTTTAACTGGGCCACGATTGTGGCAAACTTCCAATAGGGGACCTTAGCTACTTCTTTCCCTGTAATAAAATAATGTATTTGCCTTTTTTTAAAAATGTTACCGCCAATTTCCAAAATGGAAAAACATCATCAAGTACATTGCCCAAGCCAATGGATACAAGACCGCTTTGTAGACTAATTAGTTAAAAAAACACCTTAAGAAAACATTCATGGAACTAAACATGAAGAAAAATACATCTCCTGTGAATTATGGCAACATATTTAATAACACCCTTAGGAATATAATGGCAAACGACGACATCATTGTCACATACCAAACAACAAAGAAACGAGAATCTTGATTGAAACAAAAAACTAACGCCACCACAGTTTAGACACACAAAGAAACTGATGTTTATAAATTGTTATGCTTTATGTTTATGTCCTGGCTTTTATATAAGTCAAACTGGACGTCCTTTACACAAGAGGTTCAAAGAACATTTGCCACCCAACAACATGAAGACAGTAAAATCATACATATTGTAGTTTTCATACAATTTTGTATAGGCTATAGTGGTTTTTTGGCTCACTAATTACTACTCCAACGTTAAAATTATACAAAAATAAACAAGGTAATTTGTTTAAAATTAAACAAGGTTTGAAATAGTTTCAATTTTCATAAAACATTGTGTAAGGGTTTTTTTGGGCTCTCTGATTAGGTTTTTTATATTAAAATTTCACAAAATGCAAATAATAAAAATAACAGATCTAATATAGAGGACTACACATAAAAAAAAAAAAAAAAAAAAAAATTAAAAAAACGAATTAAGAAGATAGTAATCGAACTACAAGATTAGGAAGTAAGTAATAGATGAAGCATATTTTATATTACAAATTAAACAATTCAATTTTATTCATCGATAAAACATGAGTACATGTAACTATTTACAATGAAGCAAAACGCACAAATCAAGTTCCGATTCATCTGTGTCGTAATCTGTGGAATCCTCAGAAGAGGTGAGGATCTCAGTATCTTCTGGTGGTAGTATAAGTTGTAATTTTTCAGGAAATAATGATTCTACACTTGATTGCGTCCGCAAATCTTAGGTTTTTCCTCCGCTTTGTTCTTTCTCTGGCAGCATTGAATTAAGCAGGAAGGCGACCAGATTTTGTTTTTTTCGGCGTTTCTTCACAAGTTTCAGTTTCCTGCATAAAAACAAGGACGCTTAGCCATTCATCAAACTTATTGAAAAACGTGTCCTCGATCTATTGAACTGCCTGCCACTTTCTTCTGAAATTGGTTATCAAGTATAATGGGTTTCACGTTTTCTGACAGTGAGAAACGGTATTTAAGTTGACTGTTTCATTTTTTCCTAAGCTACGTTCACGTTTTCGTTTAAGTGGCCTCCAACATTATCATCGCTCCCCATGGCAAGGACAGCAGATTCTGCAACATTAAAACAAAACTTGCATAAGCCTTCGTACATTCTGAAAAACTAATGTCTAATGAATATGTTTGTTTAAGGTGGTTGGTCTAATTTGTTATGGCTTCTTTTGTATTTATACAACAATTATAGCCTACATTTTTTTTAAACATTGTTATCAAATGTAAATGAAATATTAATAAAATGTTTAAAAATACACGCCGAAAAAGTATTACTGATAATAAACAATTACTAAAAAGAGAAAAAAATTGATAAAGTAGTCGACTGTATAGTAGTGCGAGGGCAAAATTCTAATGTATACAAAGATTTACTAAACTTTTTTGTAAAAATAAATAAGTAATACGTAAATTGTACTGCATTTTCAATACAGTTAACAAAAAATTATATAATTCTGACCAAACGTTTTTACGGGTTTTTTTTGTATTTGTCGGTTTAGGCTACTACTTCGCAAGTTGGAATTTTCTGACTATTGTTTTGGGTATTAAATTATAAAAATAATTATTATAATTATAGTCTATTATAATAATTACGAACATTACGTTTAAAGATCAGAAATTTTGATTGTCGATTGTTTATTTAAAATTATTGAATTATTTTCAATTTTAAAAATTATCATTATATATTATTATTAAATATAATATTATAATTATTTTTAAATATATTAAGAAGAATATTATTCTTCTTTCTTATTGTTATCATTAACGCTAAAAATTGTAATTATAATTTACTTATAATTTAAAAAATGGTAATAATTCAAAATTTCATAGAAAGTTTTAAAAAATCATGTAAAAAAATAGTAAAGCTTAGTGTTCTGTAAAGTAGTTAAAAACGCAACTCTTAATCTGTTGTGCCTGTTTTAACCTGTACGAAATGCACAAGGGCACCTTTCGGCAGCTGTTTTTTAAATATTTTATACATAAATAGAAGCAAATGAAATTTCCATCAAGTTTGTTGCGGAAGTTTGTGGAATTTATATCTCTTTTCAACTCTGAAAAAAAAAACTCATTCAATTTTCTTTGAACAATATTTACTAAATAAGTATTATTAACATTTTTAATGATATTTTTGTAATAGGCTATATGTAAACATTGTACTCACCATCACGATCTTCGTCCATTTTGAATGTGGTTAAAATTGCTTGGAACTGAACACTTTTACACGCGTCTGAAGTAACGGCTATTGTATGTCTGATGTGTCGCGCCGATGTTTTGCTCGTTCAAGGGTCATTTATCATGTGGTCAGATTCAAGGATCGGACATTTTCTAACGGTGGACATCTATCTATCCAACTGCATACTTACAATTCCCTAAATACAAGACTTTTTCTTTTTACTTTCGGCCAGCTTTTTGGGATTTGACCACACTGTGCGAAGTGCACGACGATGTTCGCACACAACATTGCAGCATGAACTTTACTTCTCTGAATTTTATATAACCTTATGATGAACATTTAGTTCGAAATTGCAATAGTGTTTTAGTGTTAAAAGAAGAAAAACTGATAAGGATCGATTGACGTGAGTAAAAAATCACTTTTTAAATAATTTATATTGTAGTTAACAAATTTGGTACTACATTAATTTGAGTTATTCAAACTCATAAACTTCGTTCAATTAATTTTAATCTTTATCTTGTTAGTTAAAAAAATGAAACATTTATTTCTATTAACATCTCATTTATTTCAGGTAGGCCTACAATAAGATAATTAATCTATTTTTCAAAAAATAGTATCGAGGTAGATATACGTATTATTAAAACAGAGTATTATTCTTATTAGTATTACTTGAAATTACTCTTTTATTGTGATGCAAATATAGTCTGTAAAAATTATCACGTTTTTGTAAAGTTTTCAGTTTTATTTAGAATAGATGTTTAATTACCGAAAATGTTATCAGCTTTGAGTTTGTATTTCAAAACATTAAAAGGGTTCGTATTACCAGAAAGAAACGATCCATGCAGCTGCCGTCTGAGATTTTACTACTTTTAAAAATCAAAATGTAAAGATAAACATTTTACTGATTTTTTATCAAAACGTAAAGATAAACATTTAACTACTTTTCTATAAAAATGTAAAGATAAACATTTTACTGATTTTTTATCAAAACGTAAAGATAAACATTTAACTACTTTTCTATAAAAATGTAAAGATAAACATTTTACTGATTTTTTTATCAAAACGTAAAGATAAACATTTAACTACTTTTCTATTAAAATGTAAAGATAAACATTTTACTGATTTTTTATCAAAACGTAAAGATAAACATTTAACTACTTTTCTATAAAAATGTAAAGATAAACATTTTACTGATTTTTTATCAAAACGTAAAGATAAACATTTAACTACTTTTCTATAAAAATGTAAAGATAAACATTTTACTGATTTTTTATCAAAACGTAAAGATAAACATTTAACTACTTTTCTATAAAAATGTAAAGATAAACATTTTTATCAAAATGTAAAGATAAGCATTTAACTAATTTTTAATAAAAATTTAAATATAAACATTTTACTACTTTTTAAAAATCAAAATTTAAAGATAAACTGATGTAACAGATGGAAATTTGTTCATAAACATTCAAACAATTATGCGTGCAAAACACAAATTGACAACAATATAAAATAAGATTATTACATACGAATTTAAGATTAAACACTTCATTAAGCTGAAGTAGACTATTTCAATCTATCAAATCATTCATAATGATTTTTTGAAAATTTACCTTTGAACACATGTGCCTAAAATTAAAAAATATGCTTGGCAGAAGTAAAATCTTTAATGCTTGAATATTTTCTTGGCACTAACCTACAAGTTTATAGCGTTTTGTTGTTTAATCCTATGGTAAGACACACCTTTTAAATTGCAAGTGGATTTTACCTGCTGTTGATGTATGTCTTTTGATCAGTGTCGCCAAAAGGTGCCTGATCAGGAATATTGAGGAATATCAGGACAAATGCAATAAGCTGAACAATAACTCCTAGGATAACAACAACTATACTTCCACTCTTGTTTTGGGATATTTTAGTTCCACTGAAAGTTACAATTCCTCCGCCTGTCAATAAAAAGAAGACACAAATTAAGTCAATTTTATCATAAACATTAATAACCTACACCACACGAAATTCCAATTCTGAAGTTATAAAAATATCGGACACCAATTCTTCAAAAAACCCAAATTTGGAACTCACAGTGGATAAAAGACCTATATAAATAATTGTCCAAATTTCCTTACACATTCGTACATAAAACCAAAAAACCTAAACAAACTAAAGAATTCTACGTCATCTTTTTGAAAAATGCCGAGTTATGGAAAGTGAAAATCAAACACCAATGCCATTTTTTGTGACTATACGAGTTTATTGTTCGAAGTTATGCTGCTATGGTTCAGGGAATTTTGAATAAAATCGATACAGGCTATTTTAGAAAATAGAAATTTGTTTGATATCGTAAAATAATAAGGATAAAATAAAGCAATAAAGCTTAAAGTTTAATAATATTAATGAGCTACAATTGTTTCGCCTTGCGGCATCATCGGGCAACTTTTATATTATTAAAATATTTTGAAACTTTAAGCTTTATTGTTTTATTTTATCCTTGTATATGGAGTTTCAACAAGAAAAATCTGCTGTTACATTAAAATTGTAAAAAAATAAGTTAAAATACTTTAAGGTAAATTAATATTTCACAAACTTTCTTACAAACTCGTTCATAAACCCTTATGAGTAAATATAAGTTATATATATATATATATATATATATATATAATAAAAATTTATATATTTAAATAAAGCCTAAACTTGTTGTGTCATTAATTCGTCACAAGCGTGAATTGTATTCAGTTAAAGTTCCGTTTTTGGAAATTATTTCTAAAAATTAATATTTTATTAATTGTGAGTTTGCACACTGGTTTAAGCCATCAATCTTCACATTTCATTAAAATTTGAACCAAATCGGTAGTGCGAATATTTGTACAGATGGCGACCAACACGGTTTTCTTGGGTACTAGGAGGTACATTTTAACAAATTTTAATCAAAATCTTTAGAGTCGATTTAAAAAAAATCGGAATTTTGTGTTTTTGTCTTATGGCAGGCCTCCCCAATTTGAGTTATCGAAAAAATGGAAAAAAAAGTCCCGAAATATGTCCAGATTAAAATCAGTCAAATCATACAGGCTTGCATAGCACTGAGACAGACATCAATTCAACGTTTTTAGACTCAAAAGAATCTGAACTGGCTATTTTCCTAAAAACTGAAACATACATTTATAACTCATCATATAACTTTCTCTAAACACACATTGTCCTATCTTTCTCAAACACTCACAATCTGTACAGTATAACAAACACACAGAACACAAAGTATCAGACGCGTTTCAACGACAAGGTCGTCCTCTTCAGTAATACACGAGCTATCTGCTTTAATTTGAAACCAATAAGGTCTAATTGATGTTTTACATACATAAACATGAACAAGGTAAATAATAATGCTTAACAGTTAATGATATAACATTGTATCACTTAAATATTATAAAATTTAAAAGTGTCCCACTTTCCTTGCAACACAGTATGTCTCTAATGACTTGATTTTAAGATAATAATAATGTGGTAGTTTAAATAATCTACTTCTGTAGTATGTAGCCACACATAGATCATGAAAATAGTAAAAATACAATTTGTTTGTTATAATTTACAGATGTTTTCTTACTTATTATTTCTCCAGCGCCGATACAAATGCCAACCAAAGGTATGAATTGCTTTGAGTTAGAACCCAGCTGATGTGTAAATCCTACAGAGCCACTGTATACCCCGGAGTGCAAAGAGACCTGGAAACCTGGACATGCAGGAATTAATAATCATATAAATCAATCAGGTTTTTCTTGTATAAATTACCAAAAGGTTTTTTTAATATACATCGAAAGAAAAGATATTATACAAAAATATTAAATAATAAATAAACATTATGCATTTATTGTGTTATAAAAATATTCTTCTCACAAAACAAATTTATTATGTTAAAATATTGAAACTTAATAAAGTAGTAAAGAAGAAACATAGACTATGTAAATAACAGATAACATTTTTTAGATAAAAAAAGCAGATTATATTAATTTGAGAAATGTGATTTTATGGTTTTCGGTATTTCCTCCAATTATTTTAGTTCATTTCATATTACGTTCACAAAGTTTCGTTTAAACTTAATTTGTTTATTTCTATTGGTTAAACTATTTTGGTTCATAAATTTCTCTTTTTTATTTACTTAATACTAGTCACACTATTGCATATTGTTGATACTATTGATTAACAATAATTGATTGAAGAATTGATCTTTTTCTTTTAACCAAACTATTTACAAAATTGTAGAAAAAGGTGAATTTAACCAAGCTGAAATTTATGTGAACAAACAGGTTATAGTAAGGCTACCACCAAAGACTTTTACAATAAAAGATCGTTCCAAAAATGATTGGAGATGTGAAAATCGATTGACGTTCAATGTGGATTTAAAAAATAGATTAGTTTTATACTGCCCTCATAAATTAAAAAAGCTTAACTCCAAGAAATGGAATTTTTCACTAGAGCTGTTTTTCTGTTTACACTATTTATATTGGCTTACTACTATGTTTATTGATTTATAATGTGAAATAATACATTTATATGTATATGTGATGGTAGATTTTACAAATTATAATTTATAATAATGATAATATGTCAAAAATTGGAGTTAAGGCTTTTTGTTTTATGATCCATTAAAGCCAGTTTAGTAACAACTAAGAGAAAAGCCTTAACTCCACTTCCTAATCAAGGGTCTGCAGCACGTTTGTGTATTTAATTGGTTCTAGGCTACCTAACAAGAGACTCAGTAAAACTATTTAAATTGGGTTGCAGTTATTAAAACAAAGACAATTATTACGATACATTTTATTACAAATTACAATGTGTTATTATTTTAAAAGAGTATTAATTGGAGTAAATGTTTGTTCAACAATGGACATAGGCCTACCTACTAAAAATTAACAAGAAATACAAAATGTTATTTAGGCCCTACTTAGTTTTAAAAGCTTTTTGAACTTATATAGAAACATTTTTTTAAAACTCCATTTTGAATGCCTCTTTACACTTCACAAAATGCTGCTCATCTGCAGTTACTATTAAGTCAGGCACATTTGAATCTTCAAGCTCTAGCCAAAACTTATGTCTGTTAGTGGGCATAAGCGGAAGAAGTTTGCTTATAATGTCTTGTTTCCTGCCACTTGACACTCCTCTGGCTGAAATATGTTTGAAAAAAGCAGGAAATCCTTGTTTTATTATTTTCTGCTGTAAGAAGTCCAACACCTTTTCAGTATCATCTGTATGAGACTCCTTGTAGCTTAAGTTGAACTGTCCCCGTCTAGCTGTGAGCTGAACAATTTTGTTGAGGTATGGTCGGGGGTTTTGTTTTTTTAGCTTGGAAATGGAGGTTAGGTCAGGCCAAAAAGTAAAATCGCTTGGCACCATACTTTTGACCACTACATTTTTGGAGTTGGCCGCTCCAACTGTATTTTTGAAATCTTCAAAATCGTAAACATATTTTGCATGCTTCATTGAAAGCTCTACTTGGTGGTGGAATGAGTCAGCACTCATAAATGTGTGGCCAGGTTCCAAATAGTTAATTTCTATTTCAGAGGCCTCGATTTCATTGCTATTAACAATATATACAAGGAATGTTAACAAAGCCCAATTTTTGTTCTGACCTGAACAATTGTCAAGCCAAAGTATAATTTTGCCTTCATCCCCCTGTTCATCATTCAACAGAAAGCATTTAACCAGTCTGCAGACTTTCTGTGTTATTTACTTCCTAATGAATATTATTAGTAATAAACTCTTCCTAAATGTGAACTAAAAGTCGGCAATATTGGAATAAAGTCAATTTTCAGTATTTGCGTTTATTTTAAATCCCGTCACTTTGTTTTAAACATAAAAAGTTGGAACTTATGGAAAGCTCTTTTACATATCTATGGAACATAAATCTAAAGTTTTAAATTTGTAAATTTACACCTATGTCCAGGATATCAATTCAAAATTGCAACATCTTCCTGTGTATTTATTAATGTCAAGTAGATATTATAGAACATAGTCGACGAGTATTAGGCTACTGAGTTTACCAGATTTATTATTTAGCATAGACCATTGATAACGTATATATAATAAATCTGAATTAAATGATATTTCTGACAACTAATAATATAACGAATTCATACAGAATTATAGCCTACAGGTTAACTTTTATCATTAAAACGGTAAACGCTTTTATTCCTCTCAAATAATTTTATTGTTAAGTACCTTCGTTAAGTTAGGTAGGCCTATAAATTCGAACCCACAACTAAATGGTCTTAGTAATGATGAAACAGAATATTATATTTCATAACAAGAGTGGAAAGTGGGGTTTTGCATGTTCGAGACCATATGTTTGAAGTGCGAGATTTATCGAGCACTTCAAATATGGTCGATAATATGCAAAACAATTTCGCTCGAGTTTTGAACGATACTTTTCTCTACACTACGGAATAAAAACGAGACATCGTTAAAAAAAAAATTAAACGGATCTTGGTAGTTTACTAAAACACACAAGAGGTTTTTTAAATCATATTTTAGGCCTATACGTTAAAGGATATTTTACGAGAATTCGGTAAAAATGTTTTTGAACAAATGTTGGTAATTTACTAGAACACACGAGAGCTTTTCTCATCATCATCGAGAGCTTTTCAATCATCTCACTTGGTTAGTGAACTTAATAACTAGTTTAAAAGTTGATTGCTAAAGTGTTTCAAGACAAATAAAACTAAAATTTACGTTTCAAAATATATATTACTTAACCTAGAGATAATCAATAAGTATTCACTTCGCGCGCGTAGTCTCTACGTACCCAATAAATTTTTCACTACACTACGGAATAAAAACTCATTGTTGGAATGTTAACTGTTTATTAAATTAGAAACATGTTTTAAAACCAGATCTACTATTTTAAATGAAAATTGACATTAATTGTACAGTTTTTGTTATTAGAAATAGATATTCCTTTATTAGGAATTTTATTCATTACATTCAAAATATTGTTGTTTGTTTGAGATCACTTTCCTCATCACTTTCAACAAAAATATTATCAATCTTGAAATATTTATCGACCTCTTGTTTACTTGTGCTTGCTGAGTCAAGGATCGCAGTGGAGGTAGAGGTAGTTAATGGAGCAAACAGTTTTTTGGACACATCTATTTTTCTCGCAATTGAGTCTTCTACGTATCCCTCAGCAACAGTAGAAGATTTCCAGCCCCCATGGCGTTTTAGTGTAAACAAGTCACCCCC
The DNA here is from genome assembly GCA_963513935.1 of Aphrophora alni. Taxonomy (NCBI): domain Eukaryota; kingdom Metazoa; phylum Arthropoda; class Insecta; order Hemiptera; family Aphrophoridae; genus Aphrophora; species Aphrophora alni. The sequence continues at coordinate 41,300,947 of OY740771.1, read as the reverse complement.
TCCTTCAACTAGCATGGAAGCTGATGTTCGCCGAAGAGCGTGTCCTGTGTATTGTTCAGGGTTTTCAAGGCCCAAGTACTTAGCAACCTTACATGGCACGGCTGCAATTGAATTTGCACCAACATTTTGAGCCACACATTTTCCATATCTATAACCAACAAAAAACCTGTCGCTTGTCATGGACGATGGACGCAAAGACATGTATTTGCGAATTAACATGCAGGGTTTGTATGGGAATCCTTCGTCAGTTATGGCAAAACTTCTGTGTACAGGCGTTTTTCCATCTTTAACAAAAAATGTAAAGTACCGGTAATTACCATTGTCTTTAACATCATTAAATTTCAAATTTAATAAATCACCTTTTCGGCACGCTCCGAACACTCCAATAGTTAGAATGACTTTACAAAGCAGCCATTCCTTGTCACCAGAGTCAATCAAGAACTTGGAAACTTGATCAGCGGTAAAAACCTTTGATTTTGTTGGTTTATAATAATTTGATTTTCGCTTCAAAAAACTAATGCTTTTTGAAAAGGTAGAAAAATCTACATTTTCAAAGATTTTAAAACTGCTTTTTATCATTGAGAATTTGCTCCACAAAGTCGTGGGCTTGTTAACCTTTGAAATCTGACAAATAAACCAGCATAATGTCATCACTTACGGTTCCACGTTCTACATTTTCCGTCTCCAGCCACGAACAAAACTTCTTGTACTCTACATTATATCTCTCCTTTGATTTTTTAGGAAGAAGATCATGAATCACTTCCTCCGCTCTTCTTTTCAATGACGAGGGAACAGGCACTTCCTTTTCAGTTGGTGAAACGATAGCAAGAATGTGTTTAGGTTATTAAGTTGTTGACAATGGAAAATTTTCGGTTGTAAACAATGTTACTTTCGGTAGTAAACAATAGACAGCTGTTGAAAATATGATGTTTCTCAGGTTGTAAACACATAACGAAAACAGCTGAGCTCATAGTAGTGTAGTGAAAATACATTTGACAATGAAGTGGGTATCAATGCTTCTGTGTAATGAGACCTAAGTATCAATTTTAATTAAAAAAAACAGACTGCAATTAATTGGGACCTACTACTTATTTTGTTTTAATTTCTAGGTTATACGGTTAAAATTTTGTTTGTTAGTGATAATTTTCATGTTTATTGTAGTATAGTATTATAGTAACTAGTAGTAAGCAGGTGCAGAATGTCAACAGCTGCAAAAAAAAGAGATTTATTATGCTTACCAGCCCATCAATAAGTAAAATGTTAGTCTCAAACAATATTTAACTGCGGTCTAATTGAAACTGTTTGAAGGATTTTGTGTTATTTACGAACTCATTTGACCAAATGAATATAGCCTATCTACTGAGAAATCAAGAGTAATTGAAATTGTTTCAGTGATTTTCAGTTTTAATCTATATCACGTGATTTGTCCAGGAACATCTTATTAGGCTACTTATTAGAAAGCTAACCTGAGGAATCAATAATATTAAAATTGACATACCAACATAACAGAACATAATACTCAGCAGCATGATGTTAGGTGTCATTGCAATTTTGATAGACTTTAGGAAAGCTTGTATAGCACTACCAACAAGTTCTTTATTACTGACGCTCTTCCTTGTGTTTGCATTCTCAGGTTTACGAAGTAATATTAGCATGATTAAAGCAACAACAGTAAGAGCTAGAAGTACACTTATTATCAACACCCTTGATTTGTTGTCGATTTGAGATTTTCCTTTGATTACGTAAAATGTGAATGCATTACCGAAGAATAATCTGAAATTCAAATAAAAGTATCAGATATTGTTGTTTTACAAAATCTTAAAAAGTTATAAATAATCAATTTTTCTTTTGTACAGAAAGATTAAAAGAACGCAGTTTATTATTAAAATAATAATAATATTAATCGTTTGCTGTAGGCCTAATATATATTTTCTTAGGCCTAGGAAGCCTATCGTAAATTGTTTTTAATCCTGTCTATAGTCTACTTGTTCATAAGTTAAGAATTGGCCATATACAAAACTTTTATTTTATAAAAGCCCACCATTTTCGATTTGACTGTTGTAGTTTTTAATAGATTTCGTTAAAAAAAAAATCATCAATCAGATTGTTTTAAACTTTCATTTTGTAAACAATTATCGTTGTACAATAGATTTGCACAGACTATAGCTAAGATTCAATAAGAGTGGGCAATATCAAGACTAAAATGATTCACGCAGACGATTGTAATTTATTGATGTAATAAGTGTTCATAAATATCTAAACTATAATTTGTAGAAATAACTTAAATTATCAATATTTATAAGGTCTACTTTAAGCGCAAGTAAGTGAAAACAATGCCAATCGTCGATGTTTTTATTTTTTATATTCTATGTAAGCCTATTATAAATTGTAGTTTTCTTCAAAATTTTTCGTAGCACACGTGTGTTAAATTAAAAGTAGGGTTATCGGAAATAAAATCTTAAATACTTGCATGTTTTCCTGTTGGCTTCTGTCTCATCGTTCTGCTGTGTTATCACTGTTGAAGTGTTTTATGACATACATTATTGTTATGCAAATTCTATTAAGAATGACGAAATAAACGAAAAGTGGTTCTTTTGTTGCATTAAAATTAATGACTGTTTATCTGAATATTATAATTTATTAAAGATACAAGAAAAATGTATATAATTCCTTTTTTCTTTTTTTTTAACAAGTCATTTCAAAGTTGTATTAAAAAAATATGTTAATAATCGAGATCAGTACTTACGAACATTTGTAAAATACCCAGAAGACACTTGTGTTTCTCGAAACAGTTTTGGAAGTGGAGTTGAGAATGATATAGTTTCCATGGGCTGTCCACATGAGTGCAGAAGTTATGCCATTAATAATTGATCCAGCATAGACAACCCAAGCATTGGCCACTAGGAATGATGCAATGTAGACACTAAACATTAACAAATATGTCTTAAGAGCTCAGGTTTTTCAGATTTATAAACGTTGTATGCCTTATATTGTAATTGTGTTAAACAAAAACATATAGGTAAAAAAACAACAACTATAATTGAATAACCAATCGAAATTTTAACTTCAACTGCAAGCAATTTTACTATGCTCATTTTGCACAGCATTATGATCAAGCTTTTCAAAATTTGTAGATAAGATTTAAAAATTTAAAAATAAAAAATATGATAACTTTTTGTGTTAAAAGTACAAAAAGACAAAATAAACGAAACAAAATTTGTAGAGAATTGAAGAATTTATGTATCGTCAACGCAAACGTTGAACTGATTTTCATGATATATCCACTAATCTTTTCTTTGGGTTCTCTAGTTGTCTACCACGAAAACCAGTTTTACAATTTTTATTTTTAAACTCCGATAAAATTATGTTTTCCACGAGCCGTTTCCACCCATTTAAATACAGATTTCCCTGAGTAGGCTAGTGGATCGGTCCAAACTCCTGGCCCCCACATTCACCCATCTAACACCATTAGATTAATTGTGTGCAGAGAAGAAAAGTATTCTGTACCAGAAAAAAGTGAAATCATGTGAGAAATTAATTGTCCGAATTGTGGATATTGCTGCGCAATTAAAGAACAATCCAGTAATTAAAGAACAAACAAAATCTATCCGTAAGAGTGAGGAGAAAGTTTTGAAGCTGATGGACTCATTTTTGAAAATTTATTATAAATTATAGTATTCTGTTGTTAATTAAATCTTATTATACAATGTTGGTAGACAAAGAGTTAGATATTTAGAAACTGATGATGGAAAGTGGGATCATATAGCCTACATTTAGGTTTCCACAACATATTTAATCAATTTATAGACTCTCTTAGTTTCTCACAAAGTTACATAGCCTATGTATTTATCTTTATACCAGTTTATAAACTGTTTTCTGGTTTACACAACATATTTTATCGACCCAAGGTACGCATATTTCGGTCATTTGACACAGTAAAAACTTTTCTATTTTTACATAAGAATATAATCTTTTTTTAAGCTATATATATATATATATATATATATATATATATAAGACTATATATAAGACTACACAATAAAAAACATAAGTTTTTCATCAAAATGATTAGTTTACGCACAAATATTGAATTTTAAAACTATCAGATGATGTCTCGAAGCCGAAACTTTTGTACATTTTCCCACGTACAAATTGCAATAAATAAATTACCTGATGATGTCTTGTAGCCGAAACGTTTTGTATTTTTTCCTACGTACAAATTAGATTATATAAATTAACCGATGATGTCTTGTAGTCGAAATTTTTTCTACTTTTTCCCACGTACAAATTACATTATAAAAACTATTTGATGATGTCTTGTAGCTGAAACTTTTGTACTATTTCCCACGTACAAATAACATTATAAAAACTCTCTGATGATGTCTAGGTTGTCGAAACTTTCTAATTTCTACTGTTATTAACTAAAATTCAATAAATATACATTAATAGAAAATAGGTTAGTTTTAGTCTTCTAATTCCTCCCTAGATGCCCAATTTTAGAATTTGTAACAATTTCGAGTGTATGGTGTTTGTACAACACTATGAGTCTAAACTTACAAACAGTAACATATACTTGAGTCTCAACTTTCAACCAGTCTCAAGTTTTAGAGTCTAAATTTCTCTTATATAGGTTCAACTTTTTTTTAAGAAACCTTACATTTTTATAGATTTTATATTCATCTATGATTCCTCTAATATAAGGTATAAACACTTCCATTGTATGGGCTATTTATGATATGGTATAATTAAAAAACATAAAATTTTACAGATTGTATACTATTAGAGACCTGAGATTTCTCAAGTGTTTATTAACACTTACATTATTTAGGTTATACTTAAGATAGGTAAAACTGAATATAAGTTTCAGCAAATCACTTAGTGTTTTACAAACACTCTATGCAATTTCTAAACAGACTTATACGTTTTTGATACATTATGTAATGTCTTCTAAACTCATTATATCTGTGTACGGAACATTTTTCAATAAATAATAACTACTTTAAATATTACACTCATGTCTAAGTTTCTCCAAATGATATGTGACTCTACGTATATTCTTTTTCGTCATAAAATTAATTCCTCAAATTAAACCATTAAAATGAATCAAAGCAAGCTAAAAGTTTATAATAAATATTGACGACACAATAATTGCTGTACGCAACTCATCCCACCGTACATTTTGATGGAATATAAATTTTGATTTTATTAAATTTTTTCAAAATATACATTTTTTCGTGGTACATCATATTAAACAAATTATATGTCTCAGAAAAGTCGGTAGAATGCATAGTTTAGGTACAAATTGGATTTTAATAATTACCTGATGATGTCTTTGTGCCGAAACTTTCAATTTTTTTACTATTTTCTATACTATTTCTAACAGTTGTACCACATTGAGGGTAAAATATGGGGGCCCAAAATTTTTAAAAAATCTGGAAATTTCATTAATTTTCAAAATAATTTAAAAAAAAAAATTAATAATTTCCATGTGTTGGACCGTAAAAGAACCAAAGTACTTATAGTCAATATAATCACATATATTATGTAGGGGAGTTTAAAGGGGCCCGTGGATGGATGAAAGTGGGGAACATTGAAGACCTTCTTCTGTTAATCTGTGTGTAGGTGTGTGTAAGTTATAATCCAAGATTGTTATAAATTTATATTAATTAATACTAAACTTATTAACTTTCTCCTACACAGAAAGGAGAGGCATGTACTGCTCTTAAAAATGTTACGCTCAAGTGACAATGAATTTCTCACTTTAACATTTACAACATTGAATTCTTCTCCACAAATATGACATTGCAGTACATTTCATATTTTTGTTTATCTCACTCATTCATAGTTATTGGAATAATTTACCATATTTAGTTAAAATTAATTCAATAATTTTAACGAGTTCCTCGAATAGTTATAACTTGAAACCAATCATTGTTAACTCGAAAAACGAAATATAACGTGAATCCATATGGAGTGTCAATTTTCTTTCTTAAATTTTTCGAATTGTTATTGTTTTCTTTATTGATATTTTCTAGCAAACATTATATATATATATATATTTTGCATATGGATGCTGGAATTTATTATTATAACTCTTAAACTTTATTAAATACAGTAGTTTTAATTTTATAGGCATGTATCACTTTTATAATCATTCAAGTTTTTGTTCATTTTCGATTTTTGATCCAAATATATAAGACATTATTTACATAAATATACAGGGCGTCAGTTTAGTGCATAGACATCCTCTGTAATTTTCTTTGTATTGATTATATTAACCTGCGGTGTGTGGCATTTATATTTTGAATATTTTGAACTATTGAGTGCTGTTATTTAGTGCTCCTTTTCCAAAGGGGGTGAGAGGAGGGTAAGTTGAAATTTTAAAATGTCAAAGGGGGTCGAGTGACACCTCATTTTAAAGATCTATTGAAAAGAAGATGATTGGTGAAAATAGAGTTGAAAAATCTCACCTCTTTTAGAAATGGCAGCAATAAACGTACCAAATTAGAAACAAATGAGGTTGTACAACAGAGGGTGTTCTAAGTAATTTAAGAAAACAAAATTCCCATTTTTCATGTTAACTTCAATTGAACTGAACAACAAATGTTGTTTACTTCGTTGTAATTTTCTATATATTTGTATACGTTTTCTCGAATCGATTCTAGAAACGGATATGTATTTTTGATATTATTTACATTGTTCAATCTAATTGTTTTAAAATCTATTGATCGAGAAATTACCTTTCTTCCATCGGTGGAGCTGTACAGATTTTATTTAAATGTAATTGAGAAGTCAATTGTTAATTTTCTTTTTCAATCCAATGTCACAATCTTTAGAATACCACTTTTTCATTAACGAGTCCGCTACTTGTTTTCATATCGATATTCTTTATATCTAAAGTTTTACCTAATTGTTGGATATACCTCATCACTTTATAACTAAGCGGTTTAGGGTTTTATGAACCAATTGCATTTTGTTAATAAATTCGTTCCTTTCTAGAGAATTCCAACCAAGTATATTTAGATTACTTGGGATGGGAGGATTGGATCGATATTACGTTCAGGTGAAGGAGAAATGTACGAAAGATTGGATCGTTATCATGTTCAAATGAAGGAAAAGTGATGAAAGGATTGGATCGTTATCAAGTTCAGATGAAGGAGAAGTGTTGGAAGGATTGGATCGTTAACACGTTCAGGTGAAGAAGTAAGTGATGAAAGGATTGGATCGTTATCAAGTTCAGATGAAGGAGAAATGTACGAAAGATTGGATCGTTATCATGTTCAAATGAAGGAAAAGTGATGAAAGGATTGGATCGTTATCATGCTCAGATGAAGGAGAAGTGATGAAAGGATTAAATCGTTATCATGTTCAGATGAAGGAGAAATGTTGGAAAGATTGGATCGTTATCATGTTCAAATGAAGGAGAAGTGATGAAAGCATTGGATCGTTATCATGCTCCGATGAAGGAGAAGTGATGAAAGGATTGGATCGTTATCATGTTCAGATGAAGGAGAAGTGATGAAAGGATTAAATCGTTATAATGCTCAGAAAAGGAGAAATGTTGGAAAGATTGGATCGTTATCACGTTCAGGTGAAGAAGTAAGTGATGAATGGATTGGATCGTTATCATGTTCAGATGAAGGAGAAGTGATGAAAGGATTGGATCGTTATCACGTTAAGGTGAAGAAGTAAACGATGAAAGGATTGGATCGTTATCATTTTCAGATGAAGGAGAAGTGATGAAAGGATTGGATCGTTATCATGTTCAGATCAAGGAGAAATGTTGGAAGGATTGGATCGATATTACGTCCAGGTGAAGAAGTAAGCGATGGAAGGATTGGATCGTTATCACGTTCAGGTGAAGGAGAAGTGATGGAAGGATTGGATCGATATTACGTTCAGGTGAAGGAGAAGTGATGGAAGGATTGGATCGATATTACGTTCAGGTGAAGGAGAAGTGATGGAAGGATTGGATCGATATTACGTTCAGGTGAAGAAGTAAGTGATGAAAGGATTGGATCGTTATCATGTTCAGATGAAGGAGAAGTAATGGGAGGTTTGGATCGATATTACGTTCAGGTGAAGAAGTAAGTGATGAAAGGATTGGATCGTTATCATGTTCAGATGAAGGAGAAATGTTGGAAAGATTGGATCGTTATCACGTTCAGGTGAAGAAGTAAGCGATGAAAGGATATGATCGTTATCATGCGCAGATGAAGGAGAAATGTTGGAAAGATTGGATCGTTATCACGTTCAGGTGAAGAAGTAAGCGATGTAAGGATATGATCGTTATCATGTTCAGATGAAGGAGAAGTAATGGGAGGTTTGGATCGATATTACGTTCAGGTGAAGGAGAAGTGATGGAAGGATTGGATCGATATTACGTTCAGGTGAAGGAGAAGTGATGGAAGGATTGGATCGATATTACGTTCAGGTGAAGAAGTAAGCAATGGAAGGATTGGATCGTTATCACGTTCAGGTGAAGGAGAAGTGATGGAAGGATTGGATCGATATTACGTTCAGGTGAAGGAGAAGTGATGGAAGGATTGGATCGATATTACGTTCAGGTGAAGGAGAAGTGATGGAAGGATTGGATCGATATTACGTTCAGGTGAAGAAGTAAGTGATGAAAGGATTGGATCGTTATCATGTTCAGATGAAGGAGAAATGTTGGAAAGATTGGATCGTTATCACGTTCAGGTGAAGAAGTAAGCGATGAAAGGATATGATCGTTATCATGTTCAGATGAAGGAGAAGTAAATAGAGGTTTGGATCGATATTACGTTCAGGTGAAGAAGTAAGTGATGGAAGGATTGGATCGTTATCATGCTCAGATGAAGGAGAAATGTTGGAAAGATTGGATCGTTATCACGTTCAGGTGAAGAAGTAAGCGATGTAAGGATATGATCGTTATCATGTTCAGATGAAGGAGAAGTAATGGGAGGTTTGGATCGATATTACGTTCAGGTGAAGGAGAAGTGATGGAAGGATTGGATCGATATTACGTTCAGGTGAAGGAGAAGTGATGGAAGGATTGGATCGATATTACGTTCAGGTGAAGAAGTAAGCAATGGAAGGATTGGATCGTTATCACGTTCAGGTGAAGGAGAAGTGATGGAAGGATTGGATCGATATTACGTCCAGGTGAAGAAGTAAGCAATGGAAGGATTGGATCGTTATCACGTTTAGGTGAAGGAGAAGTAATGGAAGGATTGGATCGATATTACGTCCAGGTGAAGAAGTAAGCAATGGAAGGATTGGATCGTTATCACGTTCAGGTGAAGGAGAAGTGATGGAAGGTTTGGATCGATATTACGTTCAGGTGAAGAAGTAAGCAATGGAAGGATTGGATCGTTATCACGTTCAGGTGAAGGAGAAGTGATGGAAGGATTGGATCGATATTACGTCCAGGTGAAGAAGTAAGTGATGAAAGGGTTGGATCGATATTACGTCCAGGTGAAGAAGTAAGCAATGGAAGGATTGGATCGTTATCACGTTCAGGTGAAGGAGAAGTGATGGAAGGATTGGATCGATATTACGTCCAGGTGAAGAAGTAAGTGATGAAAGGGTTGGATCGATATTACGTCCAGGTGAAGAAGTAAGCGATGAAAGGATTGGATCGTTATCATGTTCAGATGAAGGAGAAGTGATGAAAGGATTGGATCGTTATCACGTTAAGGTGAAGAAGTAAACGATGAAAGGATTGGATCGTTATCATTTTCAGATGAAGGAGAAGTGATGAAAGGATTGGATCGTTATCATGTTCAGATCAAGGAGAAATGTTGGAAGGATTGGATCGATATTACGTCCAGGTGAAGAAGTAAGCGATGGAAGGATTGGATCGTTATCACGTTCAGGTGAAGGACAAGTGATGGAAGGATTGGATCGATATTACGTTCAGGTGAAGGAGAAGTGATGGAAGGATTGGATCGATATTACGTTCAGGTGAAGGAGAAATGATGGAAGGATTGGATCGATATTACGTTCAGGTTTAGAAGTAAGTGATGAAAGGATTGGATCGTTATCATGTTCAGATGAAGGAGAAATGTTGGAAGGGTTGGATCGATATTACGTCCAGGTGAAGAAGTAAGCGATGGAAGGATTGGATCGTTATCATGTTCAGATGAAAGAGAATTAATGAGAGGATTGGATCGATATTACGTTCAGGTGAAGAAGTAAGCGATGGAAGGATTGGATCGTTATCACGTTCAGGTGAAGGAGAAGTGATGGAAGGATTGAATCGATATTACGTTCAGGTGAAGGAGAAGTGATGGAAGGATTGGATCGATATTAGGTTCAGGTGAAGGAGAAGTGATGGAAGGATTGGATCGATATTACGTTCAGGTGAAGGAGAAGTGATGGAAGGATTGGATCGATATTACGTTCAGGTGAAGAAGTAAGTGACGAAAGGATTGGATCGTTATCATGTTCAGATGAAGGAGAAGTGATGGAAGGATTGGATCGATATTACGTTCAGGTGAAGGAGAAGTGATGGAAGGGTTGGATCGATATTACGTTCAGGTGAAGAAGTAAGTGATAAAAGGATTGGATCGTTAACATGTTCAGATGAAAGAGAATTAATGAGAGGATTGGATCGATATTACGTTCAGGTGAAGAAGTAAGCGATGAAAGGATTGGATCGTTATCACGTTCAGGTGAAGGAGAAGTGATGGAAGGATTGAATCGATATTACGTTCAGGTGAAGGAGAAGTGATGGAAGGATTGGATCGATATTACGTTCAGGTGAAGGAGAAGTGATGGAAGGATTGGATCGATATTACGTTCAGGTGAAGGAGAAGTGATGGAAGGATTGGATCGATATTACGTTCAGGTGAAGAAGTAAGTGATGAAAGGATTGGATCGTTATCATGTTCAGATGAAGGAGAAGTGATGGAAGGATTGGATTGATATTACGTTCAGGTGAAGGAGAAGTGATGGAAGGGTTGGATCGATATTACGTTCAGGTGAAGAAGTAATTGATGAAAGGCTTGGATCGATATTACGTTCAGATGAAGGAGAAGTGTTGGAAGGATTGGATCGATATTACGTTCAGGTGAAGGAGAAGTGATGGAAGGATTGGATCGATATTACGTTCATGTGAAGGAGAAGTGATGGAAGGATTGGATCGATATTACGTCCAGGTGAAGAAGTAATTGATGAAAGGCTTGGATCGATATTACGTTCAGATGAAGGAGAAGTGATGGAAGGATTGGATCGATATTACGTTCAGGTGAAGGAGAAGTGATGGAAGGATTGGATCGATATTACGTTCAGGTGAAGGAGAAGTGATGGAAGGATTGGATCGATATTACGTCCAGGTGAAGAAGTAATTGATGAAAGGCTTGGATCAATATTACGTTCAGATGAAGGAGAAGTGTTGGAAGGATTGGATCGATATTACGTTCAGGTGAAGGAGAAGTGATGGAAGGATTGGATCGATATTACGTTCAGGTGAAGGAGAAGTGTTGGAAGGATTGGATCGATATTACGTTCAGGTGAAGGAGAAGTGATGGAAGGATTGGATCGATATTACGTTTAGGTGAAGGAGAAGTGATGGAAGGATTGGATCGATATTACGTCCAGGTGAAGAAGTAATTGATGAAAGGCTTGGATCGATATTACGTTCAGATGAAGGAGAAGTGTTGGAAGGATTGGATCGATATTACGTTCAGGTGAAGGAGAAGTGATGGAAGGATTGGATCGATATTACGTTCAGGTGAAGAAGTAAGTGATGAAAGGATTGGATCGTTATCAAGTTCAGATGAAGGAGAAGTGTTGGAAGGATTGGATCGTTAACACGTTCAGGTGAAGAAGTAAGTGATGAAAGGATTGGATCGTTATCAAGTTCAGATGAAGGAGAAATGTACGAAAGATTGGATCGTTATCATGTTCAAATGAAGGAAAAGTGATGAAAGGATTGGATCGTTATCATGCTCAGATGAAGGAGAAGTGATGAAAGGATTAAATCGTTATCATGTTCAGATGAAGGAGAAATGTTGGAAAGATTGGATCGTTATCATGTTCAAATGAAGGAGAAGTGATGAAAGCATTGGATCGTTATCATGCTCCGATGAAGGAGAAGTGATGAAAGGATTGGATCGTTATCATGTTCAGATGAAGGAGAAGTGATGAAAGGATTAAATCGTTATAATGCTCAGAAAAGGAGAAATGTTGGAAAGATTGGATCGTTATCACGTTCAGGTGAAGAAGTAAGTGATGAATGGATTGGATCGTTATCATGTTCAGATGAAGGAGAAGTGATGAAAGGATTGGATCGTTATCACGTTAAGGTGAAGAAGTAAACGATGAAAGGATTGGATCGTTATCATTTTCAGATGAAGGAGAAGTGATGAAAGGATTGGATCGTTATCATGTTCAGATCAAGGAGAAATGTTGGAAGGATTGGATCGATATTACGTCCAGGTGAAGAAGTAAGCGATGGAAGGATTGGATCGTTATCACGTTCAGGTGAAGGAGAAGTGATGGAAGGATTGGATCGATATTACGTTCAGGTGAAGGAGAAGTGATGGAAGGATTGGATCGATATTACGTTCAGGTGAAGGAGAAGTGATGGAAGGATTGGATCGATATTACGTTCAGGTTTAGAAGTAAGTGATGAAAGGATTGGATCGTTATCATGTTCAGATGAAGGAGAAATGTTGGAAGGGTTGGATCGATATTACGTCCAGGTGAAGAAGTAAGCGATGGAAGGATTGGATCGTTATCATGTTCAGATGAAAGAGAATTAATGAGAGGATTGGATCGATATTACGTTCAGGTGAAGAAGTAAGCGATGGAAGGATTGGATCGTTATCACGTTCAGGTGAAGGAGAAGTGATGGAAGGATTGAATCGATATTACGTTCAGGTGAAGGAGAAGTGATGGAAGGATTGGATCGATATTAGGTTCAGGTGAAGGAGAAGTGATGGAAGGATTGGATCGATATTACGTTCAGGTGAAGGAGAAGTGATGGAAGGATTGGATCGATATTACGTTCAGGTGAAGAAGTAAGTGACGAAAGGATTGGATCGTTATCATGTTCAGATGAAGGAGAAGTGATGGAAGGATTGGATCGATATTACGTTCAGGTGAAGGAGAAGTGATGGAAGGATTGGATCGATATTACGTCCAGGTGAAGAAGTAACTTAAGTGATGAATAGGATAAACGGTCGCTATGTTGGGTAGGATAAACTTAGAGACCTCTAGTTTGCGCTATTATTCTTATTTTTAAAAAGCCTTTAAAATGAGGTATCACTCAATAGGGGTTGCTATTTAAAATTCTTGACTAACCCCCAAACTACCCCATTTTGGGGGTAATCGTTGAAAATGTTGATACTTCAAAAAACTCCTCCTTTGGTTATCTAAACTTTCCCCAAAGAAAATCTGTCTATTTCCATTAATAATAAAAATAATAGGGGGGGGGGACTTTTAGGACACGGCATATATTTTTTTAATAGGCCCTATGCATTTTGTGGATATTCGGGAGCACATATTATGTTCAAAATGATTAAGATATTAAATAAATTGCCTTACAAGTTATAAGTTCCAACAAAATCAGTCAATAACACATAATAATAATCATTATCATCATTTATTTTCCAACAACAAAAAACATAAACATTTATGTATGAAAGGGAAAAAAAATAGTTTCCTCTTTGACCAACAGTGCCAGTGTAGAGGTTACCTAACATCTTTTGAAAAGAAGAAAGAAAAAGAAAAAGAAAAAGCCATGAGTTCATCTATTGAACACCCCATCACAGGTAAGACTAACTACAAACTTTAAAATATAAAAAGTGTTATCGCTTTCAATTATTATTATTTTTTAAAAGAATATTAATTGTTTATTGTGCATGGTTACCACCAAGAGAATGACACAAAGCATAAAATTTATTTACACACATTTGAATAAAAATTAATAAAACATATATGTTAGATTGCTTTTGGAATTGGAAAATGGCTTTTAGAACGTAATGACAATTTATATTTTTGATAATGTGCATTTTGTGCATATGTTCAAAATGATATCAATATTTAATTCACTCCCTTATAAAAGATAAAGTTTCACCAAAGATTGTCAATAAATTGGTGTCAACGTTTTGTTGTTTATTTTATGAAGTAGGCTATATGAAGGTAGGCCTACTGGCTAGGTATATACTATCCGAGAGCGCTTCTTAATACATAAAACTTGGACCGAAATTAAAAATGCAATTTAATGTATGGGCAACCAATATTTTTTGCTTAACTCTTTATGCAAAGTTTTCCTAACTGTAATATTTACGTGGCTTACACCAGAGTACACCATCAGTAGGATTGTTTCTGAGATTTCGCTTGACAATCAATTTTAACTACTGTATCACCCTATTTTCAACTCAAGTCTAACCAATTTGGACCAAGATGTTATCATTCCATGGAAAACCTGGAATGTTCCATGTTCATTCAACCGGATCACTGGTTCTTGATAAAAACACGGCACTGACAGACATTGAAAACGTCGAGAAGTATCGAAATCACTACACACATAATTTCCTTACTATATAAACAAAATATTTGAATTACCTGTATCCTAAACTTGAGAAACACATGACGATGCGAGGCCCTATTATACTCAGCACGGAAGGTGTCAGCCATAAACTTAATCCAAATGTAAAATACAAACAGCCTAGGGCAGCATATCCATCTACATAGAAATCTGGATCTTCGTCGTGTGAACTGGATAAGAAAGGTTTCTGTGAAATGCACACATAAAAATGAGATAGTTAGGGTTTCTTAAAACTAATCCAAAAACATTCGTTTTAATTTGTCTGAACTCATAAGTGTTCACTAGATCATTAATTTATAGATATGGAGCTTTATAGGCCTACTCGTAATTCAATTAAATAAATTGTTCAAAGCACTACACAAACTTCTTCACTCCCCCATTCACAATACTAATTTTAAATTATAAGGAATATACTTATTTCTTCAGTATTTTTTTTTTAAAAGTGTCAGTTCGGGAGTAGCCTACGTATCAAAAACGTACTTAAATCGAGTCTCTGTCCCCTACGGCCACTTTATTGTTCCAGGCGAAATCAAAATTGGTTTAACCAATGACTACATAAATATTTATGTAGTCATTGGTTTAACACAGCAAGGAGGAACGGGAACATCGTTATAAAAGTTTGATAATCGTAAAAAACTTCGATCCTGATGTTTTTATCGATATTCATGTTTCATAGCTGAAGGAAATGGATAAAGTGATTTCCGATATCACTCATCGTATTCACAATAGCGGTCACAAAAATTGAGATTGAGATGTGAAATTTTGTATAGGGGACTATAATGTGCTGATATGGAACCTTATTTTAATTCAGAAAAATCTAATTAAAAAGGTTAAAATGGCGGACATTTTATAGAGTTTGTGTTCATATATCTTGTGTGTTATTTAACACATAAAATTTTGCAGATTGAATTCGGCATATGCAAAAAGTTATTGTAAAAAAATGTAATTTTGAAGACTGATCTCGCAAGAAAACGTGATATTTTCATAGTTACGAAACCTGACAGCGCCGAGACACCGACACGAGTGTAACGCCTTCAATATGTTCAGCTACGAGACTCGTTAGGAACTAGCCGACGTCAAGAATGTAGTGATATACACAATTACGAGGTTAGGAAAACCTGTGTAACAACTGTTTTAAACACATTTACCCTACTGGTTGAGACCCCGTGATCTACCAATACAATTTAAAATGCTCTACAAGGGGCAAGAAACCAACAAGGGGCTGGGTAAGTACCATGATGGAACCATCAATAGTTCACTATAAACATTAAAATTGTAGATATTTCAATGAATAAAATATATACTTCCTATTGTTATTAGTTTAACCTAAGTAAAGCCAAATTATAGGTAGCCTATAATTTAATCGGACATTTGCTATTATTTTGTTTAAATGAAAATTAATAAACTATGTAGGAGAGTGTGGATCAACTCTTATTATTATTGAGTTACCTGGATTGAGCTTGGTGTTACCATTTATTGTGAAGCTGGTTCTATGGACTGTGTTTTTAAATATTTCTACCACTCAAACAGCTATATTCCTTCTTTATTTTACTTGTTTTAGTTTTTGTCTTATCGCCTTCTAGCAAAAGGTTCGGGCCCCCTTTCCCAAATGCTAGATGATAAATACAATTTTCATTTAAATATCACATGTAATTCTTGTGTCTAATTTAAATATAATTAAAAATTGTTTACGGAAAAAAATTTGGGACGGAAAAAGTCTCTTAAATATCACGTTAGGCCTACTATGTAAAAACTAAAGACGGAACTTATAAATCTCATCAAGTTATGCAGTGTCTGAGTAGGTTATAATTTTATCCTGTAAATAAATAGTTTTATATATCAAACTTACCACAATATTTTCCATGGTATTGAAAGCTGTAAACAATACCATAAACGCTAAGCCTAGAAACACCATATTGAACATTTCCTTATCCATTTTCATATAATTCAGAAACACAACTATTAGGTCCAAAGTCAATCAGACGATAAGTTAATTGGTCGGTATTAATTGATGACGAATACAGATAGTAGACATTATACAACCTTGTTTTCGTTTATCAATAACTTGGTGTGTAATTAACATTGATTTGTAATGAAGATACAGAGTGAACTCTCGTTACGCATCCCACCTTCTCTATTCATTTTGTTTGTAAGACAGATCAGTGATTGAAACTCGAAGGAAATTTAAGAAATATTATTCCTTCGGATTTAGACCAATTTCTTTCTGTCTGTTTATATGTGTTACGCCTCCTATTATTAACTTTTTTGTTTATGTCGTAATTTAAAGCAAATATTCACAACAGATTCCTAACAACTTACTAGTCTATAGAATCTTTAAAAAGTAAGTCTTTTATGGATTCAGAATCAGGGGAAACTTCAAAAAAAGTTTAAAACGGGTCAACAATTATATATAAGAGTCTTTTTAATTTCATATGTCAACCAATTGCAGAAGTTGGTATTGTGGCCAATCATATTTATGATATACAGGGGTGGTGAAAAGTCCCGGAACGGGTTAATATTTTTTAAACCGTTACCGATGGAACTATATAACTTGGTACACTGTTACTGGGCATAAAACACTATTTTACCACAATTTCAATGAGCCGCTACCACTTCGGGAGGACGGCCCACATGTAGTCAGAAGAAAATCTTAAATGAGAGCGTGGGTTGAGTTGTACATCAAATTAAAGGTCTAATTTAGTAGAATACAATGCCGCAAATCCGACTTCAAAAGGTTCACCCTAAACAAAATGGGGGCGTTTTAAAGTTTATGAAAGTTACTATGGCGTTGAGTGTTAAAGATAGCTGGAACATGTTTACTCGGTACAGGTTTCAAAACAAACGCCCAGAAATCAGTGTTGAAGCTATAAAGGTATTTTTTAGAGTTTTATTGGACCGTTAACCTCTAATGGGGGACGGCCCACAAGGAGTCGGAAGAAAATCTTTAACGAGAGCATAGGATGAGTTGTACATCAAATTAAAGGTCTTTATTAGCAGAGTACAATGCCACAAATCCGACTTCAAACGGACAACCGAGCCGGAAATGGCAGCCATTCAAAGATGGCTTGAATTTGACCGCATGATAAGTCCCGGGACGGCTTAATATTTTTTAACCATTACAGATAGAGCTACAAAGCTTAGCACCTTGTTAATGGACACCAAACCCTATTTTAGTACGCATTCAGTGGATCGCTACCTTTCCTGGAGGACGACCCACCAGGAGTAAGTAGGAAATCTTAAATGAGAGCATAGGTCAAGTTGTACATCGAATTAAAGGCTTTTATGAGTAGAACACAATGCCGCAAACCCGATCTCAAAAGGTTCGCCCTGGTCGTAGAACGATTGGCACACATTTTTAGCCGATTTGGAATAGCATGACTGGCACAATCATTAGAGGGGATTAAAAGGGTCAACCTGTAAGGTTCGGAAAGACACGATTGGCACAATCGCCGGGCCAGGTAGTATCAGCCAGGTAGCCAGAATGCGGGAAAATGGGAATTGTTTTGTCTAACCTAACCTAACCTAACCAAGCAATTTTTAAGTTTTGGTACACAATCTATTTTAAAAATTTAATACTTACTGAAATGCACGTTACAGTATTAAACATGTTTATAATCATATCCTTTATATACGAACAAAGCCACTTTTTAAAATATATAAATAAAATATACAGTAAAAATTAATTCTAAGTAAATTTGAAAATACGTGATATTACGGGCAAATGACTGTCGTGCAGAGTTGACGGGAATTATAAAATTCCCGTTTTCCTTCGTTCGATGGCGTCTACCTGGTCGAGCGGTTGTGCCAATCGTGCCTTTTCCAAGCAGGCGAGTTGAACCTACTTATTCCGCTCTAATGATTGTGCCAATACTGCCATGGGCACAAGGTCCAAAAATGTATGCCAATCATCCCGTTCCCTTCGCCCTAGCTAAAATAGCGTGGGTTTAAGTTAATATTAGCTACAAAGGGACAAAATTAAAATATTTGGAAAAACTCGAATTAGCACTATCAATTGTTAAATATTTGAAAGAAAAACTAAATATATTTGTATGAATTTGAACACAGAGGATTATGATTTTTCAAATATAAATTTCAATAATATTACACATAAAGATTTTTAATATTTACGAATCATTCTTATGAGGCACCTGTGATGTTTGGTAACAGTGAGAGGATTAATGTAACATTTCAGACTCATTAGTATGAAGATCAAACACTGTGTCTTAAGTGCATCACTTGCTTTTCATTCAGAGATTTAGTTTTGGCAATGATGAATATTTGACACAAGTTATTTGGGATGAATATAGCTGGTGTGACAAGTGTTTTCTCTCCTTTCGAATTGTTCAATCCTCATATTTATAAAAGCTTAATAGTTACCGTAGCGGACATCAATAAACTTATTTAAAAATGGAAACAGTTAAAGAAAACTTTTAGTTCTTTCTATATGCAAATGTCTTATATTATAAATATTTCTAATTTGCCATTTTTTATAAATAAAATGTAAATTTATTCGTAATACAGTATTGATCTTTTTTCTAAATCTATAACATTATATGTTGGTAAGTTAATTATCTGCTGAGGTCCTTTTCAGATTATTACACAACAAAATGCTGTATCTTCCTCACTTCCTGTGTTGGGATGGGTGGGAGAAGATTTAGTCTAGTCAAATCTAGTGAGGAGGTTGTATTAGTGTCATATTGCAGAAATTGTATTGTGATAAGAGGGATAGTACCAACACGATTCTATACTAGCAGTCATGTATAGTTTATTATGTGTAAAAACTAAGTATTGAATTTTTCAATAATTATAATTACATTTTCTTTATTGTTGCTTGTTGCGAAAACAATGAGGATTAAGACTCAAAATGCAAAAAAAAATCATGGATCTTCGTATCTTCAAGTGTGGATGGTTAAAAATCTTTCGGTTTGATGATCCGAAATAATGGTATAAAGAAAAAAAATCAGTCAGCTCTATTGATGATGCCGTGGAGAATAATAATAAAATTTAAAATAATTTTTCTATTGATAATGGTATGGCAGCAACTCCTGTCGGCCTGGTGAAAGTTAAATCTTCCTATTCTGGCAGAGATTTGACTCCAGAAGAAATAATAAGTCATAAGAAAGGAATTGTTGGTAGCAAATGAGTGACGCCTCTTTAATTATTAAAAAGAAACATAATTACTACAGTACTATCAAGTTATAAGTATTCAAAATCACTGTAATAAAAAAGGTTTAGACCCAGAAAGATTGAAATATTAGAAACTGTTTTGGTTTTTAGGGAGGGGTAGTATTGGAGGCAGATATTCATAGAATATGTTTATCAATTTATTTATTGGGTTAAAAATAAGCACAAATTCCAGTAAAGATGACTTCATTCCATTTATCATTAAATATTTTTTCCAAGGAATGGATTTAAGATACCAACGTTAAAATTTGTAAGCAAGTTTTAATTATTGTTTTTAAGGTTATATATACACCGAGGCGAATAAATGGCACATTTAATTTTATATCAAAATGAAAACAATTAATTGATGTAAAAATTAAAAAAACCAACCCTATTATTTTACTTTTTGTTGTATATAATAATACTGAATGAAATTTGATGAATAAATGAAGTCCGAAAATGGATTTTTTTGTTACTGCTAAGGTATTCAGTATTTGGTATTGAAATCTCGAATTATAATGACTGCTTGCAGTCTTCAAGGTATGCTATATGCTGGCCCACTTCGACTGTAAGGTCTGACGGTCTGACGATGCTATCCCAGGGTCTGTATAGCTCTTTATGGTAGGTTCTTCTTAGATCCGAGACATGTTCAAGTGGATTTATGTTTAGACTCTATACTGACCTTTGTATAACATTAACCCCAACCTTATTTAGGTCATCTCTTACCGACCTAGCCATTTGTAGTCAGCAATTATCATACACGAACCCACAAAGTTGGTACAAACCATACCTGCTCTGACAGATCCTTATTCACATATCTTTGAGTATTCAAGGTGCTTCTAACAAACATGACAAGATTAGTATGTGGTTGCCTGGAAATTCTTCCCCAAGCCACCATGAAAACTATACATTGGAGAAATGGTACATAAGAATGTTGTTCTTCAGGCTGTCTTCGTACTCTCTCCTGATAATCTTATAGAGAATTATGACTCATCAGACTACAATACTCGCCTCCACTGTTCTCGGGTCCAATTAAAATGGTCTCGCACAAACTTTATCCGCTGAACTGATAAATCATTTAATTTTACAGAAAAATTATCTATTCAAAAATAAAAAAACTGTGCCACTTTTTTGTCTCTCTGCGTATTATAGATTTTACTGTTTCAAAATATCAGACCAAAAAATAAATTTGAAAGGCAGCTACATTAAAAAAATTATCCATTAAAACTGATTTTTTTGGTTGAAACATTAATTTCAAACTACTGAAAGAAATTTGTGCTTGATATCACATGTAGGCTACATTGCAGAAATATCTATTCTCTAGCTCAAATTTTGTAATTTAACAAAATAGTTGAAGTATTTAGTAAACTTCTCTGTGACTCCAACTGTCTTGGACAATCTAAAGAGATCCAACCACATACAATTTTGATCCGACATCATAATCTTTGTATCTTACATGTTTCAGGGTCTAACATTCATAAACGAACATAGAAACAAATGGAAGTCTTCTATATTTATAATGGTATTTCTGCATAATACAATTTAATTCTTTACTTAAAGTTAAAGCAATTTTATTAACATATATACACATATATACAGACAAAATTTTAATACATAAAAAAGAACTAATTATACAAATAATTGGTTTCATCATCCAAAGATGCAGAAGTAATTAATTTATGTAAATTTGGTTACACCGATTAGTTTAATAACAAGGATAAAGGTTTGTTTTAGAATCACAATTTAATTAAACAAAATTTCTTTCTTATTAAAAATATATGAATCTTGTCCCCTAGATTTATTTTAGATTAAAAATGTTATCGACAAGATATTCACTACAGAGCATCAGAAGAAAAAAAAAATTCTAATTAAATCAAGTCATTCCACTGAAAAAGATGCAATTTATTTGGTAAAATTATTTATCAAGAGTTATCGTTTTCTGTACAATTGTTAGCAAAAATCTGATCCTTTCAATATTCTTAAATGAAAGCTTATCTTAAAATATGAATAAATAAATAATATAAGGAGTAACAAAAATTAATATCCATTGCTAGTTGATGGATTTTTATCTCTTTTCCAAATTGATGAATGACAACTAAAATAGTATCCATGCAGGTGGTCTGGTTAGTAAATTTTCAGCTTCTTATCTAGCTAAAACATTAGGTATATGTAAAATATCATAAAAAATATTAAGGTTATCTTTACACTAGATCAAACAGTTAGGAACATAACCAAATGTGTAGCAGAGAACTGTGAATTCACTTCTGTATATCAGACATTGAGAACAGTAGCAAACCTTGTATTTGGTTTTAAACCAACTTAGGTTGGAAAATAAGTGAATCATCAAAGGTAATTATATTCGGTCCTGATTTCTTGCTTTTTAGTATAACATGGTCTCGGGATGTTGCGTTAATTTCACATCTTCTTGTGGTATATTTGGAGTAGTTATATGAGCATTTATGTTTGTGTTTAGTTTTGAGCTTGCATTTAAAAATGGAATAGTCGGATGAAACATTTTAGTCTTTAAGGACACTATAGAGAGACCGACTGATCTAAATTAAAATTTTTAAGAAACAACATTATTTTGATTGATGTATGGAGAAATTATCAGAATAGCTAAAGTTTAAAAAAAATATAAATATTCTCTCAACTTATTACAGATAACTATCATCACAAACGTATTGTTCACATACAAAGAGAAATTTTGAAATTTTCTAGACTTATCGTGATAACTGGACCTGTTTATGGCAAATGATAAGAAATAACCAAACATATGGTTCTGTGATATTAACAGTTTGCTCTAGTATAAAGTATATTTGAAATAGAATCTTATGAATAACTATTCAAGGACAAGATTTGGGTCTTTGACTTTGAAGTTTGTGTGCTCTGTATGTGGAGGGAACACCATGATGGACCAAGACCACCTACTGATCTGTCTAAGACTGGATAAGGATTGACAGAGAAAACGGAATGTGACCAAACTATACTTGGATGCCAGAGTACTCATAATTTGCAACTCTAAGCCGGCATAAGGAACAACAACAAAATTTATTAACTTGACTTTCTTCCACAAAGTGGACACTGATAAAAAATAATGTGTGGCTTATCATTAAATGTATTAATTACTTTGGCTGCTAATGGTTTTGAATTTACGAATTTTAATCATATTTTCAAAAACACATTTCAACTTTTATTTCTGTAAATTACTTAAATACCAGACTAGATGTCAAATGTTCTTCAGTTTATGGTTGAAAACGACTTTAAAGAAAAGTTTAATCAATATTTATCCTTATTTCAAATATATGTTGCCTTATATTAAAAATATATATTCAAACTGAAGATGAACACAATATAATCAAAACAATAAAGCAAATAAAAAAAAAGTTAGGTGTAAAGAAAAACGTTAGGACCTCAAAGAAAATTAAAAAATAAATAACTAAAAAATCTAAACATTTGTGTTTTTGAAATAATTGCTCATATCAATTTCACTTCAGTTTGTTAATATATATCAATTGAGTAATAAAACATGAAATAATCTAAAATTGTGTATAAAAACTGTAAAATTTAAAATTTGAGTATTCTGTGGACAAAATACATATTTTAGAAACCGTATGGAGGTTACTTATATTGGATGTGTGAAATAAGTTTCTAATGCACAAAGTTATTAATGGAAAAACATGCTTTGCTTTAAAAGTGGTGGCAACATGACCATAATTGCAGTGATATTTTAAACTTATTTATTAATGAGGCTTTTTGAAACATATGTTTAGCAAATTGAAGAAACAATGAAAGATATATTTATTCAGAGAGATTTCTGGAAATGAACCATTTAAGGAAATATTAAGTATGAATTTCAAAATAGTTCTCCCAGACTATTAGTGCGTTGTGCTAGTAAGATATTGAGTTAAAAATGGAGGAGCGTACTTTAAGTATCTAATGTTGGTTAATAGACAACATATTATCAAATTCTACACAATAATCTGTTTGTAATAATAAAAAAAAAAAAAAGAATATATTAATATTTGACATTAAAATGAACTTTTGTCAAGTGACCAAATTATTAAAGAGTTTCATTCAAGTTGAACCACTAATACAGTTTTAGATATGACACAGCAAAGTTGCAACATCTTATAATCTTGTTTTCAAAGTTCGAAGACATTTACAAAAATTAAAAAAAAGTAAACAAACTTAATCAATAAACTAGTTTAATACCAGTATCTAAGACTAAATCCATAAAAGAAACGGAGAATATCCAAATATATCATTTCTATAGTCCAAACTGCTGAACTGATTTTCATTCAGTTTTCACTAATCCTCTCCTCGGATCATCAAATTATGCCTCACATAGTTTAATTTATGAATTTTAATTTTTAAACATTCCATAATTTCACAAAAAGATGATTTGAAAAAGATTTAAGAAAATACAAAGAAAAAGAAACAAAATAAACAGTGAAAAACATTGCAGAACTTTCTCATTCACCAAAAATGTCAATTTGGTAGTTTTAATTAAAAAGTGAAAATAAATCATGGATACCATCTTTGACATACTGAAAGAGGGCCTGAACTTCTTCTTTTTGTGCCATAACCATGTCCTCAATATAAATCGTGTTTGTTTAAAAACAAATCTTTTAATGACAGTGGTTCATTTTTTCTCCCAATTGTTCCTAAATCGTAAAATTCTTTACTTGCGACTTTGGATAAGGGAAAGAATGACTTTTATTCACTTTTCATTAAAATTTGAATTAAATCGATTTTGAGGAATTACGTCTTTTATAACAGCCCCATAGTGATATTTCATTTTGTTTTTACCCATAACTCACAAACCATTTTTTTTTTGAAGAGATGGTTACTAACATTTTGTTTGGGTCTAGAGGCAAATTTTTAGAAATTTTTTTTTAGTTAGAGCTACAGCCAAATTTTAAACTATAGAAGGGGAGGAAAAAGCCCCAATTATGGCCCATACCAAACTTGATTAAAATCGGTCCTAGCGTTTGGGCTGTAGAGTTCTATACAGAAATCATTCCAAAGATCACATCAAAGAAATTTTGGCATTTGTTTGACAATCATCCCCTCCCTTATTTTTACTTTACAACAAAACTACCAAAATTACCTGTTGCTACAATTTCAAATTGGTTGATACCAATATCACAATTTTAAACACAAATGAGATGGTAAAATTAGATAACAAGATTGAATAATATCAAACAAATTAAATTGTTCACTTCAGTATTGTTTTCGATAGACTAAAACATTGAAATATAATTTTGTTCCAAAACATAATAATTAAATGGTACACTCCTCCACATGAAACTCTTATACATTAAAACTTTTAGAAGATATTAATGTTAATTTTAATTTAATATTTATTTTTATATCAAATATAAGATAATTATTTCTGTATTTGTTTTATTACTTCTCTCTTAAAAAGCTACTTTGGCTGAAAATGAGTTAGTTAGGTAACTTAGCTAATAAAAATTGATTATAATTTTGGTTTGATTATAAGTAATCACTGAAGATTTCTTGTTTACTATCAAAATTTTGTACAAAGTAGCCTTTGTACTTAATGCACTGAAAACCAATGTCACAAACTAATTTGACTCTCCTCAAATCGTGATATTCAAGAGGCCAAAGCTTTAAAGAAACAGACGCTGTCACACTGCTACCTATAGTACCTAATCTCTGTAGGTTTGGTAACAAATAATTAATTAGATATTGAAGGGATCAAAGAAACGTATATGTAAAAGATACAATTCAAATATCATTACATTTAAATAAAGACTTAACTTATACAAATATACATATAATACAATTACTAAATTAAACAATATATTTTAAATCATAATTACTTGATTAAGTGGTACAAAGATGGATAATGATTTACATCAAACATAGATAAAAAACAGTTTTAAATTATCACAGCAAAATAAACACTGCATCATTTATATTTTATTTTTTTGAAAAAAAAAAAACCAACAACTTTATAGCCTACAAAACTCACAAATTATTATTTACAATTATTGTATAACTTATGGTGGTACTATATTAAACCAAGAAGTTTGCCCATTATCACCTTCTGAAGGTATACGAATATGTACAAGATGCACGGGACCTTCATCAGTCTGTACAGTTGTGGTTTGTTGATCACTGTAGGTGGTGTGACGTGATGATGGCACTACTATTGTATGTCCATCTTCTAAAGTCGTTGCTATCTCGGCCACTGAGCCAATTTCATTTCCTGAAGAGTCAAGTGCTTCCATTGCACTTGGATTTGCAAAATGAACCTAGTACAAGACAGCAGGATTAGTTATTATTAAGGGAAACAGGAAGAGTAAACATTTTTTCCCTTTCTGTTAAATTTTGTTAAGTCCTTTTTCATTATATGTTGTTTTATTTTGTTCTGAGAGTGTACAGCATTAAATGAATAAAAGAATAAAGCTGTGCATAGGTTTGTCCTGAATAACTTTCTAACTAATACACAGGATGTCTTTTAAAGGTGAGGTCAAACTCCGGGAAGTGATTCTAAATAACATACTGATGAAAAAATGACCGGTAAACATACTGTAGGCACGGAAATGTTTTGTTCTCCAGTTATCCACCATTTTTTTTTTACCGAACACTTAATATCTTTGGAAGTAGCAAATATATTGAACTCAAATTCTGTATACATATTTGTTACAAAACCTTTTACTCCTGTAAGAAAAAACAGAACGTTCTTTCATATATTTTTAAAATCGTGGTCGTTTAAAATTTTTAATAAGAAACTAAATGTTTTAACATTTTTTCTGTCAGAATTATCGGCTAAAAAATATTTTAAAAATTTCGTGTTAGTTGTCTAACCTAATACCCGTTAAAACAACAACTATTTTAAGTTGCTAAAATTGTTAGCTACATTGCATTTTCCTTTCAAAAGTAAATAGTTAATGTACTATTAATACCATTAAATTAGTGAGTTCTTAATTCTGAATTTTTTTTTTTTAAATTGAAAATTGTTATTAATTGAGATTAAATTAAACTGACATTAAATATAAATCGAAATTACAGAAATAATGAATATTCCTGATATGCATTATACATATATTCAAGCCAATAGAAATATGAGAGAGGCAAATGGCTTTACTAAGAAAAGTGTATCCAAACTGCCATCAACCAGATAGAAAATTATTGGCACGTCTTCATGCATGTTTATGTGAAACTGGAAAATTGGAAGCCGTCATGATTGGTAATGGTAGACCTAAAACAGTTTCAACACCAGGGCGTTGAACAATTTTTCACAGAATCCAGAGTTATCTTGTAAAAGAGTTGCTATGCAAGAAAACATATCTCATGAGAATCAGTACAACCAAATTTTACTGTTAATGAATCGAAATAAAACCTACCGAGTGCCATCTCCCAAAAATGCTCAGGATTCAATTCCCCCCCCCAAATCAGCTCAAGTATAACCTTTAAAGACCCAAACAAAAGACATTAGTTGCCATCTATCCATAAAATATTGGCTTGAGCATGGTTTTCAAAAGATGAATGAACCATTAGACAAAGTCTTAGAAGGTAGAATATTTTAAATAGGCCGACTCCAAGAGATTTCGATTAAATTTTGGTGTAATGTGAAGGTATATGATTAAAACCAATGTTTGTATTTGATAGATACCATTTGAGATATTCATTGTTTTAAGATAGCCTGAAAAACTTTTGTTTATTGTCACTTTAAAAACTAGTGGTTTAACCCGGCTTCGTCCGGGACTTCTAACATATGTTATTCACGAATAAATGTTGAATATGATCTCAATTTTAACATATTCGCAACCCCGTCTGCTAGCACCTAATTGAAGAATCATGCGCAAGACCCTAAAAATGATAGTAATGATGATTCGAATTTGCCCCTAACCACAATCACTAGAAACTTTAAAATAAAACACAATTATAGATATGCAAGTTTAGATTTAATTTATAAGCAAGACCCTCCGATGATGATAACCATGTTATCGAAATGTACAACAGGGCATTTAGTGGAAATAATTAATAAAGAACAATTAATCAGATAATTGTGTTTTATTTTAAAGTTTCTAGTGATTGTGGTTAGGGGCAAATGCGAATCATTATTGCGAATTTCACCACAGTGCTCAACAAGATTGTAACCTGATAGTAATGAGTTAAATAAAGTATTTTTACAAAGTAGAAATTTACTCAGTTAACTCTACCTTTGTCAAGAGGATCCGGGGCTAAAGGATTGTGTGGTAGTTGGAATATAAGGAGATAAACCTCAAAATATAAGAAGTAAAAGCTTTTTATTGAAAACTATTTATAATACTTGATTATAAAACAATATTTTTCATTTTGTTATCTGGGGTATATTATACAAAATTTTCGGATTTTCTACTGGAGAGCAAGCTACGTTGAATTGACCGTGAGAAAAGCAGGAATCTTTGAGACTTAATGCCGCAATACTTTAAAGTTTGTCCCTGAGATTTGTTAATAGTAAAACTATAGGCTAGTTTGATTGGAAATTGCAGTCTTTTTAAATGGAATAGTAATTCAGTCGATATCAGTGGTATTCTGGGGATAAATACTGTATTTACCTTGTATTTTTCGATCATAAGTTTGGCCCTTTTATCTTCCAATGGACGCCCTTAGAGACAAAACGAAAACCTTCTTCACGGATGAGCAATAGAGGACTATCACACCATATACCCCCTTTGATTGTACCCGGATTCGTTTTTGAGTTTTACCGGCACGCACATTCTAGACTTCCTTTTATTATATATATTGATTATTCTCAAGTCGGACTTTTGAAGGTGATAATGACTTTTTCTTTGGTTTTGAGCATGGGTATGTGAAAGTTTGTGTAATGTTTCTTAGCAGCCTAGGTGAAAAACCTCCAAGAGATATAAACACTTCAAGAGTTGTTTCCCCCT
Organism: Aphrophora alni; assembly: GCA_963513935.1. Lineage (NCBI taxonomy): Eukaryota > Metazoa > Arthropoda > Insecta > Hemiptera > Aphrophoridae > Aphrophora > Aphrophora alni. The sequence goes on along the minus strand of OY740771.1, from coordinate 41,272,336 downwards.
GTTCTATAATCATTGAATAGAAACAATAATCACACATCATCTCCTACACTTAGGGTAAACAAATTATATGACCAACACTTAATCAGTATATCACAAAATGTCAATTAAAAGACATATTTAAGATGACAGTTAACATGAACATAGTAATTACCGACACACAGAGTTTCAATCATAATGGTTAAAATTAATTTCATTGTTACATATTAAGATTTAGTTTAGTTGTAAGTCAAATTTACAATCAAAATTGAGCAATAAATATTTGAAAACTTGATTGATTTTGGTATAAATTAAATCTAGTTTATATAAATAAACAGACCTGTCCATCAATAATAAGATGTTCAACTGCCTCTTCATATTCTGATCCTTCAACAATCTCATCTCCGTCGCCTATGACAGTAGCACTATTCGATCTATCCTTGTGAATGATAACATGTTCCTTCAGTTCAGCTATGTACATTTTAGTATCTTGTCCATCAGCTATATACATTTTAGTATCTTGTCCATCGGATATATACATTTTCGTATCCTGACCATCAGCTATGTACATCTTACTATCCTGTCCATCAAGGTCCTATTAACAAAGAAAATGTAGAATAAATTAAATATTTACAATTAATATATATATATATATATATATATATATATATATATATATATATATAGCGAATTACATGGATTTAAACTACAAAGTAAAAAATGGTTTAAGTAGTAGCTAAGCTAACCAAATTCATAATGATTTAAATCAGTTTTACATTCAAACATTTCTGACAAATATTGGACTTGTTTGACAACTGAAGGAGTTCGGTGAACAATTAAATGTTTTGTAGATTGGTTGAACGATAATGATTAAAAAAAAGAAGAAAAAACTTATATTAATTTATATCTGCCATAAGTCATACTACTTTTTTGTGTAATATAAAGTAATTGGGACCGGGCACACATCCGATAACCTAAAGCTCGGATAATACCGTTGGGCATGAGAAAACCACCAAGGTGAAATTTCCCGCGGCATTTATGTCTATACTGTATAGCCTAATTTGGAGTCATGCTTACATGAAAATATATTTTATTTGGCTTTAAATAATTAGTGTATTTAAAATATCTAATCGTTTAATGCTTCCCATTTTTTATTTAAAGATAAAACAACACGCTTTCACTTTCCACTCATAATGATAATCTCGCTCGCAAATTTTAACATAGACTAAAAATATTAGCAGGCAAACAATGTATTAGGATGAACATGTGGAGTTGATTGACAGATTTCAAAATTACAAACTGTGGTTTATATTTATACCTCAACAAATCAGAATGAAATATAAACCATACATATTTCTCATTGGTCTGTATAGTATTTTTAGATGAGGGGTGGAGCTTTATTTGTTGTTCCTAATTGGTCTGTAAAGTATTTTTAGATGAGGGGTGGGGCTTTATATGTGTAAATGAAACAGTCTCAGTATAAGGAAACACAACCCTATTTCCAAGAATTGAAGACAACAGTTTTCTATGAACAAAACTAATGTGTACACAACCCAATGAAATGATCTTCATAACTGCAGAATTTTCCCACATCAGCGTCTTTAATGTGTGCACGCACACACACACACACACACACACACACACACACACACACACACACACACACACACACACGTGTGTGTGATATTTAAAATCTTTATAGCATCTTAAAACTGTACTACTGTAAACAGTTTTATTTCAGGTAGTTTATAAATAAATCAATGAAGTTTTATGCAAGAAAATGAAAATGAAAATGTGATTTTTCAGTAATTTTGTCAATTTCGGATTCACCTCGGTTCATACGGAAACTCGGTTAATCGAGACTTGGTTAATTAAGGTTCTACTATACATCTTGAGATTCCTTATATGTGTTTGGATATATCTAGAAATTGAAAGGTTTTAAATGAGTAAATACTCTCTGATAAGTTTGTACATATAGTAAATTTTAAACTTTAATTTTAAGATTAAATGGTAATAGTACAGTATTCACCTATTTATAGAATAAATTGAAAAATCAATGGTGTAAAGCATAGGAAAGACGTAGTGTAAACTCCCAATGAACAAAGTATCCCGACCTGAATCTCGAAATCATCAAACTTTGGCTACAAAAAGAACCATTCCATTCTAACCCAAACTTCATCAAATTGTATATGCATATTAGGATAGGATCCCCCAGCTAATTACAGCCATCAACAAGGCCATTCTGTCCGGTCAAATCTCGTAACTAATAGAAGATTCTTAAATGAGCAAATTACCAATCTATAACAAGCTCTCAACACCTTGCTGAACTCTGGTAGATATACTTTCCCAGTTCTGTATATTCCACTATACAAGTTTCTCAATGTGATGCAAATTGCATTACACTGTCCAGATGAATGTAACATCAGAAAAAAAATTATAAATCGGTGAGATAGAGACAAATGGTGCAGATTAATAAAAGGCCAGCTCATGTCCGATTGGTTCATAGAATTGCTGAATAAATAAATACCCAACTAGTCTAAAATTAAGCAATTCTCCAACAATTCTTAACAGAGAAGCAAGCACACTGAACTTATTCAAATGTGTAGCTTTTTTTGACTCCGATGTAACCAGACATCAAATTTCCCAATACAGTAGAACCCCTCAAACTCGACACAATGTGGACTTTAAGGTTGTCGAGTTTTAGGGAACTTTGGTATTTAATGGTTAGGTTTGCAACAAATACTCAAAATTATTTTAAATAACTATACATTTATTGATTATCAATGATTAAACGTTTATTGCAAAAAAAGTCCCTGCCTGACAACAAAAAAATTGTGTGTTCAATCACACATTAAAATTAAATTTATCGATCGGTCAAATGAGATTTAAAAAGTGTTGGCCTTGTACAATAGGTTTAGTAAACTAAAAAGACCTATCCTAATATGCTGTAATAAAATTTACAGTAAAGTCTACAGTAAAAAACAGACAGTCCATTAAATATTTTTTAAAGATTAAAACAATTTTATATAAAAAAAAACAAAAAAAAAACATTAGAGCAAAGTTAGCATTGTTTGAAAAAACTTTTGATTGATCTTTGTTTTTCATTTTCGACTGGACGTCTGGCAGCTTCATCTCGAAGTCGCCGAAGAAAAAGAATGTCCATACCAAACACAGTCCAATACAAATGCTATAAATTGAACTGCTGATCGCATATAATTAAGAGTCGGATCATTTTTCTCACATGGTTAAGACCTTTATTACAAAACTTGAATCATAGTTCTACGACGCTCCGTTGAATTGTTATGACAAAAGACTTGCCGCTTACTTTAATGGCATCGGTGCTAATGACCGGTAGCATCCGGGTGGTTAGGCGCTTGGGTTCACAACAATATGAATGTTTTGACAACAAATGTTTAGGGCTGTCCTGGTCTACCTGGAGCCTTTATCTTTAACTTTGGCTTCTACTATACAGTAGGATTAGAAAGTGGCTAGACAAAGGAGCATCCCTCACAGCTGTATAAACAAAAGTAACAAGCCTCAACCTCCGGGCATCTGGCAGGCGCATGTGGCGTAAAACAATGCAGTGAATGACCTTGGAAATCCCATGCTCCTTGTCACTGGCCCTGTCGAGTTTGACGGAATGTCGAGTTTGAGGGGGTCGAGTTTGAGGGGTTCTACTGTATCATTTATTAATTAATTTCTTATATAACAAGTTAGGCAATTCTCCACGTTTTAAAACTTAAGCTTTTTTTATTGGTTAACAAACATAAACTTTGCTATATTCACCAGCAGCAGTTATCAGTCAAAGATAGTATCACTCCGAGAGTGGAATATTTTAGTTTTCAATACGGTGAAACCTGAGGTAGCTTTAATCTGAACACCCTACGTTATGTTGATGTTGTGATTTTTAAATTTAACAGCTATTTAACTCATTATGTCAGTTCTGAGTTATGCGGAGGTCAAGACAGTAGTGTGTCACTCACTACATGCTTTATTGTTTGTGTTGAATTTACATTTGATGTAGTTATTTTGTGTTTTAGCTAAATATTTGTGTTTTAAAATGTTTTATTTTAATAATCTGAACAGCTACTGCAAACAAATATTGGGATTAACATGACCTCATTGTAATTTGGCCATCAGAACCATATAAATCATACTTTGAATTTTATGCTCATATTCAAAGACATAACTACTATAAATTTGCATTATTAATTAAAGTAATAATTCAAATCTTAAATTAGTTATCAATATAAACATTAACTTCAGTGTTATTTTAAATTGAATTGTGAGCACGTTTGTGGACATGTATATATTCAACAATTTTATTAATAGTGTATCATGTTTTGCAGTTTAGGTGTGTGTGAGAACAAAATCCTGGACAGCAACTGAAAACAACTCAATATAAGAGTGTGTATATAATTAGATGCAAAAGTAAATTATACTGTTTTACATTTTTAATTTAATTAATTTAGAGTATATCAATTGAATTGTTTCCCCACATTTATATTAGATGGTTTTCGAATAATTATATCATAACAAAATAATATGAAACACACACTTTGATTAATTCCCAACTAGGATGCATTTCCACGTGATCTTTAAGTGGACACTTTTCAGAATCACACCAGGTGTGATGCCTATTACCTGCATTTGCAGTATGGCTTTATATATATATAATTAAAAACCCGACCTTCACCTACACTTTTTTCTAGGGGATCACTTAAACTTACAATAGCCCTAAGTGAACTTATCCCCAATGTAGTAACTTTGAAACCTGTTAAGATTATACTAGCTACTCTGCTGCAATACAAGAAATCTCAAGCTTAGCAAGTCTTAGACATCTTTATTTTCAGCCAAGACAAGAGTCCAGGAACCTCATTCCAGTAAGGATTAGTGAATGGTAAATTGGCTTTAACTAACAGATTTTCCTGATAAAAGCACCTTATAAAACATGTGATTTATTGGTGTAGTTAGCAAGCTGTCACAACTGGTCGACTAGCTGCAAGAAGACAGGCTTGAAGGATTTGTTTGTTCGATGTACAGCTGCTAACAGCCACTATAGATCCTACCACACAACAGTTCCGGTACTTAGTCATCAAATAATAAATAACTACACCTTTTATGGTCTAACATGACTTCTGCCACCAATATAGTAAGAAGTCAATGAAACAATTTTACTTTTGTAATCACTTAATAGATCATAAATGATTTATCTTCATTATTTGATTGTAACTTGTAACATATGAAAAATTAGGTCAGAGTGAAGTCAGAATAGTAATCTCTAAACCTTGGAGGAGGAGAAATATTTCATCTAGTTCGTATTGGATTATAAAAAAACACTGGAGCATTTAGAAGAAAATTTTATATATAGATATAATAAAATACAAGGTGGTAATGGACAATAACTTTCATTTTGAAAAAATTGCAAAACTACATGAAATAAATTTTAAATTGATAACTCTGTACTAGATGATACCATTAAGTTGAAAATTTAAGGACTAGCCACAACATTCCTCCTTCTCCATATAAAAAAGTAACAAATATATATTAATTAGAGGATATACATACTGTACAAAGGTATAGTTAACCTACCACTTGGTCTGAAGGTAATAGTTTGGCGTTTCCTTCACTATCTGTAACTAATGTCATTTCCATGCCCTCGGTGCCAGACTGAGGCACTAACATTTCTTCATCTGTTGTTAGTCTAGGTTGGTTTACCACTATTGTATCGTGCAAGTGGCCCTACACAGAAACAAATAGGAATTAATATGAATAGACAACATTTTTTCCATAAAAAAAAAAAAAAAAAAAAAAAAAAATAGATTTTCATTTTATATTGAGCCAAATGGGAGAATTTAATATATTCTATCCATATGTTAAAAACTGTATCCTAACACGATTTTACAATTGATACTCTTACTTAATCTCAAATACAAATAGATATATCTATACTTTTAAGATTTAAGAAAACAATTCTTTAAAAGCCATCATTTAAAGTTTGGTGAAACAAACAAATTTGATTACTTAACATTGTTTCTATTGAATAAAAATTCCCTGATATATATTTTCATATTTTAACTAAAATTAAGAAAAATTGGTAATTATGCATTGAAGCTCGCCCAATTTTTTAGTCGCTAAAAACGATGCAAAACTTAAACACTTTTATCTTGTTTGTCATTAATCTAATATTTTTTAACAATGTGAAACAATTTTCAATTCTCAAAATTCATTAATATTGAAGAAACTTCTAATTTTAGACACAAGGAATGTAGGCTTTTTCAGGTTATGACGAATGTGGACAATGACAATGTGAGTCAAGTTTGTGACTGTATTACCAGTCTGTGTTTATGTTATACACTGTACATTACATTAGTGTAAATTATAGCATGTAAATTAAAGGACAAAGGTTTGAACATAGTGTATTTGTAAACATAGACTTGTAATGCAGTCACAAAACTTGAATCACGTTGTCATTGTACATATTCGTAATAACCCAAATAAGCCTTAATTCCTTGTCTCAAAAACTGTCAGTTTCTTCAATAAATAGGATTTTTACGCTTGAAAATTGTTTCGTGTTGTTAAAAAATATTTGATTAATGACAAAGAAGGTAAATTGTTTAAGTATGCACGAATTTTAGCGGCTAAAATCAAGGGTGAGCTTTAATGGATAATTACCAAAAAATTTAATATTGTTTCAAACTCATCGGTGAGAACAGATTCATTTATCGGATATATATTTTTTTGATTCGGAAAGAAATTTCTCCGATTAATCTTAAAAGTATTGATTTTTTGTTATTTGTGTAGTTTCATTATAATTATGTGTATCCAAAAGACAAAGACAAAGGTTATTTATACACTTGAAATGTTTTTAGACTATTTAGATTGATTACAATGTCTATAATTGTCTGTTATAAGCATATATATATATATATAAGTATAGTTATAAGTATATATAAGCATATATACCCCAACATTCAACAGGAAGACGTCTATGGTGTAATAGAATGAAGTAATAAAATTGAAGAGATTACAAACTTAAATGCTCAAAGTTGATAAAAAAACTAAACACAGTAGTTTGCGAGCAGTTGCGAAGGCCTGTCAATAGTATTGTTTTTAACGATTACTTTGGATTTTCAGAAATATACTTTCATAATATTATTTTTATTTATACAACTTTTAGTTTATTGATATTATTGTGAACATAATACCAAAATGATAGCTTTAAAAGAAAAGATTAAACTGTTCACCATTAACAATATGACAGTTATAACTATAAACGTAATACTTTCAATTGTATGAAGTGTTTTTACCAACTAAAAGTTTTTATTTTATCTATTGAACATTATTTGACTCTTGTAAGGCAGTTTAAGTGAAAAATACTGAAAATTGCTTCTAATTGTAGTCACACAACAAATGATTAGTATGCAGGACATTTTAAGTAATGTTCTTATAATTTTAAAACTTTTATTTAACTGAAATAGGGAAAAATGAAACTTGCCTATTTATTCTTCGTGAAACAATATAAGGTCAGAAAAGGCCTATATTTAAAATTTGTAGTTTAAATATAACTAAACAGCCTACATCGTTAGACATCAAAATTTGAAATAACTAGTCAAAAACTATCTGTAGGATTGAAATCTTATAATCACTTTCATAACTAGCAAATTGAAGTTTACAAATAAATGTCCTAATGATAACTTTTTTCAAACGATGACTAATAAATCACTGAAAATGTTTATAAAAGTTGATGATAATACTAAATGGTTTAATGTGTAATGCAAATAAGTTATACATGAGATTTGGTAATGCACCTAGTCTACAAGCACTACAGTTTTTATGATAACTCCTTAACCTTACTGTTAAAAAAACTCCATACTTTTTTTTTTTATTTCAGTACATTGGTTTAAGTGTACAGTAGAACCCCTCTAATCCGCCCTCGGGTGGTCCGTTACTCCGGTTAATCCGACCGTGCTCGAGCTCGCGATATTGTGCCGACTTGCTGATGACTCACGGCCCGTCTGGCGCCATTCTTTCCAGTTTGTTATCGCTTTCCCGCTTCAGTGCTGTGTCATTCCGCTTCAGTGCTACGTCATCTCACGTGTTGTTTCTATTGATTTGCTATAGTACTTGCAAAGTTTATATATAGACTTTTAAAAGTTTATATAGCACTTATAAAATAAATGTAATAAATATTGACTTTTTTCAGATAATCAGCCCTTTTTTGCGGTCCGACCATGCCCCCAGTCCCGAAGGGTGACGGATTAGAGAGGTTCTACTGTATTTTAATTATTTATCTTTTTAGATGTCTATGGCAGGCCTTTGTTTATCAGCATGAGCTGTTTCATCACTCACCAGTTGCATTTTCAAGCTTTACTACTTAATAATTAAAACAACACATTTTAGTATAAACCACAACTTTATTTAAAATTTACCAATCATGGTTTCGCTTGTTACAGCATTGTCAAGGTAGTTTACATGCTTGACAATGCTGTAACTAGCGAAACCATGGTCAGTAAATTTTAAATAAAGTTGTGGTTTATACTAAAAAGTATTGTTTTAATTATTAAAATGGAATACCACCAAGCATCTACAGTCTTTAGCATAAATACTTTACTACTTACTTTAAAATTTGGTTCACACTACACATCACAATTAATTAGTAGAACATATAACACAAATACCACATATTTTAGTACAACTGCACATGTCATATAATTTAAAATGTTTTTATGAACATCCAGTCATAGATGTCTGTTCCAATACGGGTAGATTGTATTATAATTTGTTTAGATAAGGACATAGGTTTGTATTAATTATTGATTAGTTTATATATGGTTTCCATTGTATCATATATGCAGTTGTATCCAAAGTTAAGTTTATCATTTAAGAGGTTCTTTGGATTGTTTTTAAAATGTTAATATATAACATTACAAAAATACTAGAATATATATATATATATATATATATATATATATATATATATATATATTACTAGAATATTCTTCTAAAATATTTAATTTACTGTGTGGAAGGTGTTTACACAATGTATTGTTTGTTACAATCATTGCACATTAAGTTTTAAACCCTACTCTTAAATTATGGATCTATTTTTCTACTGTTAAAGTATTTAATGATTTTGCTACTGTTAAAGTATTTAATAACAGTTGAATCTAGATTACATAAGATGTTTACTGCTTTTGCTTTAATAACAATGTTTAAACGCATATTAAATAACCTGATTCTATTCAGATATTTTGTTTTTATATCCATACTATTAGATGTTTAAAATTAAACAATATTCGTTAAAACAGGCCAAAAACAATAGATGCAAAGTCTTAATAATGTTAGTCAGACATGAATCTCAATTCCTCTTCAGACATTCACTGCCATGAGAACATGAACACTACCAGTAACATGAACAACGTAAGAGATATTCTTCACCAAAGATGAATGTCAATTTTCAGAAAACATCACAAGACAGACAATGATTCATTAATATTAATTTCTTTATTCAAAAGGATATCGAAAAACATGCAATATATATTTATATTTTGTTGTGTTTCTCATTTGACTAATGAAGACAGAGAATTTAATGCCACACAGGAAAACGGAACACCATGAACTGCGTTCGAATCTGCTCAACATGCGAGAGTGTGCTAGCCTGAACTATGGTGATATAAGCCTCTGTTTTGCCGACTGAGTTACGCAATTCCCCACATACAATATAAAAATATAATAAAAAATTAATGTAAGTAACTGGACTTAACTGGCCCTAGTGACTTTATCAACACTTGTAAAGTTATATAAATATTTATAAATAATATATTTTAATTACTATGTATTCTCATTGTTCCTACTTTCAGAACTGCTGGTCTTGGATTGAGTCTAAAGAAATATTAAGCTTGAAACACATGTAATTAAACATATTATAAAGAGAGTCATAAATACTGACAAATAAAAACACATATGTTGAGATACCAACTATGAAATATCACGATTGTTAGGATAAGCTACTGTAGGGAGCTGATAACAACTTAGGAAGAAAACAGCGGAGTGAGGAAAAGAAGGTGTACTGTGTCGTTGTCATAGTGATAGCTGTATTAGTAGATCTAAAAATATTTCTTCCCAAAACACTTTAGATGCACCAAATTTTATTTATTATTATGTAGATTTTTAGCCGTTGTATTTTTACGACAGATAGTTTGTCCACAGGTAGTGAATGGCAACCAATAAGAAACACAATCCTTCCGCTACTGTTCTCCTCAGCTTCTTACAGTCAATAAAGCTTTTTACATAAATATAAATTAAATATAACTTACCTGAGTTTGCATGTGGTTGTAGAGTAGAGGTTTCCTCATAAAACCCATGCCACAGACAAGACACTCGTAAGGCTTTTTATCACTGTGTACAAAACGATGTGCATTACGGTTATCTCTACTATTAAATGCTTTCCCACAAACCTACACAAAAAAAAAAAAAATTCAGATAAAAGTATTACTGTAAGAAAAATATAGTATTTTTGATATTTTAAAAAATATACATGGCTAACAAAAAATCTCTGTGCACCTGATGATTACAGTACAGGAAATACATAAAAACTATTTAAATGACCATGATTACTTAGTTACAACCAATGTTGAAAATGTTCACTCCTCGCCTTCAGACATTTTTTGACATCCTGAACTGGTTTTTGAAAACTATTTTCGGTATGGTATGGTCCATATTCCTAATGCATACCTGTCAACTTTGAAAAATTAGAAACAGTAAAAACCATGTGTAACAAAAATACATTGAACCCCTCCAACTGATTATCGTCTTGCAATAGTAATCTTTTTTCAATTCAACATTTCACCTACTGAAAATCATCCTACCGCAATAATTTATATACCGTTGTAAAGATAATGATCCAAACATTCATATAACCAAAATCAATAAAAGGTTATAAATAATATTTAATAAATTGGTAAAGTTTATGGATTTTGTAATGCGACAACATTTGTAGCAGTAAAATATAAAATTATGTCATTCTTTGTCCAATTTACACAAGTCCATATTTCTGTTCAACTAATCTACAGTAACAGTATTGTATAGAAGATTTCTTCATCTTTCGATCGGTGCTTTCTAAATCGTTCTAACTGTTAAAGTTTAGGATCTATAAAAAATATACAACATCCAAAAATTTTTCACCCTAAAAAATCACATTTTACAATTCAACTTATAGCCTAGTAAAAAAGATCATATCAGAATAATTTACATATCATGTAAAGCACATGTTTCAACCTTTCATAATTATATAACCATGCTATATGCCATTGACGAAACATAAAAATATAATAATTTTTTTTTATATTCAATAATTATTGGTTCGTTTTTGATTAAGAAATATAATAATTAAATGTTGTATTTATAGCAATTACGCTTTACATTCCAATTGTACAACATTTTACATCCGGTACATCTGTATGTTTATGTCGTAGTTTCAACTAAGAATATTAGAAATATCAAGTCCATATTATACACAGTTTGCTATCTGACTACTTATCACAGACAGATGATTTTATTCCTCACACATCAGCTAATAGAAAAGAAACATGTGAACTTAATAACACTTTTATAAAAAAAACATATGATCAAATTTTAAGTAAATTATATCTCAAATAACTGATTACAAAATTATAATCAAGGAAATTAATTTTTGGGACAAAATAAATTTAAAAAATATTCTTTCAGTATAAATAAAGTATAAAAATAACACCTATTGGTAAACATATAACCATTTCCATAAATTTTATGGATAAACCGTAAAAGCTAGCAGGTAGGTTAATGTATTCTGTGGGCCATTTTAAAATCATCAATCGTTATGGGAATTGTTCGAATACACGTAATTTTCCCCTAAAAAAAATTCTGTTGAAAATAGGCTTAGTCAATTTCATTATTTAACAAATGTGGAATGAAAAAATACAGAATATTGTCACAATCCCAGATACAAAAATAAGTCCAACTTTGTGTCTACACAACAATCTAATCTTCTCATTGTGTAGCAGTGACTTGTGGATCTTATGAGGATTGTGAGCACACTAGTTACGTTAACTTTGAGTGTTGTATAAATGGAAGTATGCCTCATCTGTGAAGAATGTAACATCCAAAATATCCTCTCTTTCATGGTCCAGAAAGTTTAAAACTATATACATTACGTTAGTCACTTAACGTTGTCACCAGGTACAGCTGAAATTATGCAAAGGCTCTTTTTTTAACACAACAACCAGTTGTGATATTTTCTTGATAGGTTGCTTTGGACTTTGAAGCATGTGTTCTAGGATAAACAACACTTTCTCCTTTGCCAGTATTGCTGGCCTTTCAGATCTGGTATCATCACATACAGAGTGGGTTTCCCCAAAATTCTGAATTAGCGATCGCACTACATTGCGATGTATCATTTTGGTTTCCAAAAGTTATACCTTGGAATCGTTATTGAATATCTCGTGTACGTTCCACTGTACTGAATCACATGTTCCACTATAAACAGTCTTGATCAGATAATATTATAATCACAACACAGGTTATAAAACTTCATTAATTGACACTAAAGCCATCTGTTACCCTAATTCAAACTATTTGTAGTTAGGTTGAAACTACTAGTAGTTTTAAAATATCTTTGTTTATATTCATTACTGTAATTATCAGGTGCACAGAAACTTTTAATCACTCTATACTTTCAACAGAATTAAAAACTTGAACAATAACATTATCTGTTCATTAAAACTTAAGAATAAAATTAAAGGTCTTTAGTAGTAGAACACAATGCCGCAAACCTGACCTTAAAAGATTTAATCTACCCAAAATGGTGGTGTTTTAAAGTTTATAAACTTTATGATTAAGCTTCAAATTACCTCACATTGGAATGGTTTTTCACCCGTATGAATTCTCCGATGTTTTTTAAAATGTTCTGGATATATGAATGTAGCATTACAAGTTGGACATTTGTACGGTCGTTCTCCAGTATGGGCAGCTTTTACATGATAATCTAACAGACGTCTTCGTTTGAAACCTTTCCCACAGTCCATACATTTATAACGTTTATCATCGTAATGTGTTGCTCTTTTATGTGATTGCAGGTTACTCCTCTGACTGTAAATTAATAGTAAAATAGAGTCATTAAGATTAAATTTACAAAACTTCATAAAGTATTCAGTTTATTGTAGTCTAGTTAATACAAATTAATAATGCATATGGTTTTCTTTTAAAATACTGTTACAGTAAATAATTGGTAACAAAAATTAACATAGTTAAATAAGCTGGATATATATGATATTATTTATAAAGTTAGTAACAATGATAAATTTTCATCTAAACCATTTCTTAATGGCCTCAGTTTTTATTTAGAAATTCTGGAAAAAACAACAAAAACAATAAAAGCGTATTTACTGTTTTATCTTGTATGTAGTGTATGATACCATATAAATCCAAGAACCTGCAGTGTAGTAGTGATCAGGTACATTAACTACAAATCTTTTCAGGTTTCTGTACTAAACTAATGAGGGTATTGCTCAATCAGTTTTGTCCCTGGGTGATTTGGTTAAAACCTAGGTGGGAGGTAATCTGAAAGTTATGAAAAAAAATGTATTCCTGGGGTACGGATTATAGTCCCTATTTCATTTCCCCAACTGATTAAAGAATCATTAGAAGAGGAAACAAGGGACAAATAGCTGAAGTGATCACAAGTGTTGATTATCAATCATCAGAGAAAAACAAAGAAGTTCTAATCCATATCAGGTTTCAGTTTGGAAATATTACTGTTAAAGTAATAAAGTATTCCTTACTGATCACACACAACTTACAACAAGCAAACGTCTGGTAACTGGACATGTTGCGTAAATATTACGTCATTTTAATAACCCTTTTGTTTTGATTAAAAACAAGAAGAAAATAATGTATTCAAGTCCAACTAACAAAACGTATAAATGATATTTCTAAAAAAACCTTCAATTCGCATAGCGACGATTGTTCTTCCTGTTATTCGTTCAATGTAATAATATAAAACAATAACGCACATCATTGCCAGACTTCCAGTATGACAAAGCTTTCTTCTTTTGTCAGGTATGAAATCGTGGCTGTACAAAATTTGGCAACAACGCTCTAATTTGCCTGTATTGTTGTTAACACCTGCATCCTATACTTTACCTGCGAAATGTCACGTACACCATGTTACGTCATCACATCACCCCATGTATCATCCGATATTGTCCTTCAGAAATTGAATTCTGATTGGTTCTTGAAAGGTGTCAATTTCCTACCCTTGTCGAGGCCTCGGCTTCATTACAGTCAGTTTGGCCCCAGATTCCGACTCCGTTAGTCATCAGCGTCATGATGAATTTCACCAGCAACTGACAAGTTTATATATATATATATATATATATATATATATATATATATATATATATATATATATTGTTCCAGTTCCAATTTACCATCATATTTTTCTATCATCAGTGCAGTTCTAGTTTTCTGTATGTGGATTGTGCAATGTGTGAGATTGTGGTTTGTATATTTTAATGTTTTGGTATGAAACTAAAAGAAATTTCTAAGTGTCTTACACAGTGCGCCCATCTAACGAGACGTCTCAGAACAGACTTTCAGTCAATCACGTAAGTACAAACCTACAATTGTTAATCATATATTGTAATTATTCTATATGCAGAATTTATGTTTTGAATTGTCACTGATTGGTCCTCCGGAAAAATTCCAGTATTTTTTTCACATAGAAATACATAACAAAATCCCGTACATTATCGTACAGGACACATCCAGTGAGATACAACCAAAAATTAACCGGATTAGTAAAACAAGACATTTGTAGGTTTTGCTTCTTCAAACATTTAGCAGACTTAGAAGGGGTTACCCCATTGTCCAAATGGGTTTTGTAAGGAACCAAGAGTGAATTTGGAAGGAATTCTAGTCAGCTTATAAATTCTTCCCAAAATTAAATTTTTGGTCAAGTAGAAAAAGCTAGCGTTCCAAAATAGAAAACAATTTTAATCTAATACTGTAAATGTGCAGAAAAATACAGAATAATAAAGTTTTATGGTATAGTTTTTTTACAAAAGAGTGATTCAAAATTGTAATATTCCCCCATATGAAACTTATCAAAAATAAACAAAACGGCTGATATCTTTACAACTGTTATTACTTAAACATATTGATAGGAAATATTGTTAATGTGGCTTAATTAGTTTATTATCATTGGTTAAAGCGGGTTTTATACTCAATAGCCATCCGGGATAGAAAGAGCGCGCTAGTGATAAAAAAAAGAAGAAAACGATTTTCAGAATATGTCTGTCTATCTATATCCTATATTGTGTTCTAGAGCTAAAACTACTGAACCATTTTGTTAAAATTTGGCATGAAGTTTTGGTTATTATATGGTTTATAACTCAAACTACAGGGATATGATACCTACAATAATAAACAGAAAAATCTAATATATGCTTAGATTTTGTTCAGTTTTAGGTAGAGTTTAATAGAACACATAGCCTATTATGTTTAGATTTTATAGGATAGGAGACACCGGCTTACCTTGGAAAGTGGTCATTATTGGTATTACCTAATAGTATACAAATAGGAAAACACACAATAAAACAGTAAAGTTCTGAAATATTTTGTAAACACTGTTCAGTATCTCACTTTAAATATAAAAAAACCCAATTTTACAAACCAATTCAAGAGTAGAATGTTATTAATTTGAATTTTTTACATTTTTGTCAATGTTTTCAATGTCCAACCACATAAACTAATCCAGGAAGCAAATTTTGAGCCAGTTTTGTATTGAAAAAAACCAGTAAAATATTTTATTAATAAAAAAAATTAATTTGAGCAATCTAGACCTTTAATACTTTATCGACATGTTTTTGTCCATAGTTTTTATGTTCACCATTCTTTATCACTTTCAACAGTAGATATTATAGTGAAAGTCTCTTATATAAATATCTAAAATTTAGGATAAATTAATTTTAATCAATCAATTTATATATATATATATATATATATATATATATATATATATATAATCAGTTTAACATAAATTTCTCATCAATTTTTTCCCCCAACCTTGAATATATAACAAAAACTCACCTAAATGTTGCCCCGCAGAATTCACACTGATAAGGTTTTTCACCAGTATGTGTTCTTTCGTGATCTCTAATCTCTGCTTTGCGAGCAAACGCTTTTCCACACATCCTACATATAAATGACTTGAACCCTGTATGTACTACGCAGTGTACTTCCAGGTTACGAGCTGTGCCAAAACCTTTTCCTAAGTGCAACAACAACAAAAAACTTTACAAACTCGAATACTGCAAAGACAATTATTTTAAATCTAAATAAAAAAATACTATATTTATCACAAAGGTTTCCTAGATTTTGTTATTACAAAGGATCCTTGTAATTACTTGAATTAATCTAATTGAACATTACAATTAATGAACCTTGTAATTAATGACATCCAACTATGTTTATTTTCACTTTTTGGCTGATAAATACAAAAACAGCTTTTTGGAGGGAAATGATTTGTTAAGTTTTTATGGAGTACATTTTAGTCCAATTTGATGACTACTATTAAGAGCTAATTTTCTGCTTTGGACTTATGGGTTTTTGTGTACTTTCAAATTATGAGATATCAAAGAATACAGAAAGACAATTCATTAAAAAAATTTTTCTGTATACTACATGTATATGAAAAAAAAAATTGTGACAAACGTGTTGATCTATATATCAGTAACTATTTTCCCAAATGCCAAAGCTGGAAGAAAATTAAGCAGTTATACTATAGTATAACTGCTTAATACATAAACTAGACAGTCTATTACTGCTGCCAGATAATAAACTTCTTTGCACAGGTCTCGACGGATGGTGAAAGTGTTTCTCTGAGCCACGAGGGTATCTCCGAGTTCTAGAGTAAAATATGGACTCAGTGGCTAGATTTCTGTAAGTGACATGGCAATCAGTTGCAAGCTATTACCCCAGGCTCTGAAAGTGGATATTTTGAGATGTCCGAATAGAAAATGGAGGTCCCTATTGTTATTCTACTTGTGCTCCAATAACAAGGACCAAGTTATAAATGCATTATCTCTAGCCTCAGACCTGATATATTACACTTGTTGCTGGAGATAGGATGGACATCATGCAGGCGACCAAAGTCCAGTCAAGCAGTTCGGAATGGTTTTGCAATATGTTTGACAGTCAAAATCTGGGTAAAGTGCTCGAAGGTCACCTTCACCAAGAAAGACCCAAGAAGACTCACATTCGTCTTCCTAGTAGATGATCTTGCAATTGAGGTATTCAGGGCTTAAGGATATAGAACTCATATTGGACTTAGTCAGGTCTCCATCATAATTATGATAGGAAAGGAACATGGCAAGGGTCATATCTAGATTAAACTCTGCCACAGTAAAGTGGAATCTGCCGCTTTTTATCAGACATTTCTTAGGAAAACATTGACTTGACATTTATTGAAGACTTGTATTCTGCTTTAAAAATTACTGTTCCATAACTACTATGGTGAGAATTACTATGATGTACATCAACTTACACAGCAGAAGTGAAGGAAGAGTATACAGTGATAAATTCAGCCACATGCTGTATGGGACGCCTTCACCTTGGCTCAAACTTACTTCTGGTGGAACACACAACAGATAGCTAGCAATCTTAGTGGGATGCAATATTAATTTGTAACATAAGATTGGTTGGAGAAGCTTAGGGTACCAATTCTCGAGTTAAGTCACTATTTGAATATTTAATTTCCAGTAATTTCCATACTTAATGTCAGTAGTATTGAGATCTAGCATGTTTGTAAAGTCTTAATAGATCTAGTAGTGAGATAATTTATATGTTTTCTATGGAAATTATTCCAAATTTGGTTGAGGGATGCCATGTTTCAAAAGAGGCCTTGCTCTCTGACTATAGATAATCCAGTTTCAACTTGCTAAACACTGTCTCAATTAGAAACTTCCTTATAAAGAACAATTACTCAGGATCTCGAACGCAGAAGGAGAAAAGTCTGGAAATTTTTATATTCTTCCAAATTAAACTGGTCAAATTGACTGGGGAGCTTATTATGTAGCCCTCATGTCATAGAGTAAAACTATTAGAAATTGGTAGAAATTTGGTGCTCATGCAAAATCCTTTAAAAAACAAAATTATACCACCCACTATGAAAACCACATATTTCCCGAAATGACCTGGCCTTTTATATATTATCCTATCCACGTAAATCTATAACTTCAGAGTGTATATATATTGGAAAAAGTGGAAAATAATGTATGTAGATTTAAAAATATAAATCTGATTGAATGACACATAATGACAGTGTGAAATGATCAATTACGAATTGTTGAAAATTCTGAAATTAATATGAATAGTGCTTTTATAAAGATAACCGTGCACTGGGGAGGTACCATATAGACTGGAAGAATATAACTATTCGTTAGAGCCAATTTTGAGAAAATTATAATTTTGTGTTTTTTACTTGTGAGAGTTACCTCAAAATTTTTAATTATTGAAAATTTTTAAAAATGTCAAGTTATGACCAAAATATGCTCACATACCCAATTTGATTAAAATCGTTCTATACATTTGGGGTGTAAATAACCACATAACAAACATGTTAAATATGTTTTGTAAACAAAGTACACATTAAAAAGTTCAAAATTTGGAGTTCTGTGGGTCGCAGAATATGAATATGGCCTTTAAATAAATTTTTTAATTCGGGACGAAGGCCAAAAATGATGGGCCCAATAAAAAAAAAAGGAACATAAAGTCAAAAATTAAAAAATTACACAAAAGCAGAAGAAACTGAGTAAACATGTTAACTAATATGTTTTTAACTAGTATGCAACGTTTTGACTCAATTTAACTAAAAATCCTTGAAAATAGAATAGGCAATCCGCATGGATTTCATGGTCATTATTACGAAATTCCATGGAATTGCTCTAATCCTAACAATTTTCAAGGTATCAATTTGAAACTGGGTTTATTAATAAAACATATACTAGTGTACACCAAGTTTTAAGCTTATGTCTAAAAAATTGTTGAATGTAGAAATAGTATACGCATGGTACTACAAAAATTAATTGTTACATGTTGTGTCGTAGCAACGAGGTTTTTAAAAAAGATTGTTTTCCTTTTTAAACCTTTTATTTGTTATAATTATACTATAATATTCATTTAAAATACAATATAACAAATGCTTTTAACATACAAACTTATTATCGTAACTTGCATTTATCAACTTTACTTTTGGCTAAAACCGAAATCTTCATCTTCTTGTGAAAGAGACAATGTTGGTCTTGCTTAGGCTAACTTCAAGGCACAATTGCCAAACCAAAAAAAGGGCAGATACTAGATCAGATACTATCTGACCATCAGATTAAGATCAACATAAAGTATTATTTGAAAGCCATAAGGTATTATTATCATCGAGCCCTCTTAGGAGTTCGTCTACAGAAAAGTAAACAAAGCCCCTTCTTGGGAGAATTCCATCACTGATGACACCGTTTTGGATTTGTCTCCCAAACATGTTGTTATTTATCAGCTAATTAGTATCAATTTGATCTATTTGATCAATTTCCTTTGCCATTCTTGTAGTGGATTTATTAGGAGGTGTTATCAGAAGAACTAACAATGTTCAGGTAAACCTCTCTGACCTCCAATGCCTTGGTTAGCTTCCCAACTAGTTGTTGTATGGTAATAGTATGACATAACTTGAGCGTCGTAGGAGGTTGTTTGGGGTTGCGGGAGGGCTAATATTGTTTGAGAGCTAATGTAGTGTAGTCTGGATTTAACCGGGCTGTGTCATCTAACGTGAAACTGTCGGCCAATCAGAAGCTGTCACTCACAAGGTAACTAATGCGGGGGTTTCTGAGTGGGATTGGACGAAGCAAGTCATTTAAGGCCGGGGACATGAAGTGGCGGGTTGTTGTGTGTGTTGGCACTGTGTGTCTGTTTTGTCGAGAAACTAGTCGGTACTAGTTCCCTGTGGATTTGACATTATCAAGCGGTTGATTTGCCTGTTGTGTACAAATTCTGAAGCATCATACTTCCTAAGTATCCAGCATTGTATCCATTGTTTTCAAGAGAAACAATAGACAATGCCTAGGTCATTCTGGGCTATTAACCTAATGTAAAGAATACCATTTTCACTTCCCTCCATTTTTACGAGATGTATGCCAGTGCATAACTTGCCCTAATTAGTGACAGAAGTATAGATTACCAGACCATGGTAAAGCAGTGCTGGGAATATTAGAACCTCTCCTGTAACTCCTCGACTTAAATTTTCGAGTTTTGTTTCTAGTAGAAGTAAACTTTTAGAATTTATAAGAAAAATAATAACTCAAATATATATGATTTAAAAAAAAAAGTTTCTTTTGCAAGCACTGCAATTTTGCTATTAGAGTTAGCTACAAAAAAAATTTAAACTGAAATGTATAAATTTTTAAAAAAAAATTTCTGTACAATAAAATACATTGCTCATTTTGTTTAAATAACTTTAATTATTAAATTAACCAAAAAATAAGTGACCTGATCAGGAACTTATCATGGATTCTTTCCCGCATTATACTCTTATGCTCTACCAATTTCGACCTTCTCATTCGAACACACAGATTAGGCCAGAACTGTTTCAGTGATATTTTTTACACATTTATTAAAAATTGTTAATGAGACATTTTGTTAATATGTTAGGACTATTTTGAAAATAAAATATTATATAGTAACTGAAGAAAATTATTAAAATGTTTTAACAGTTTCATATTCAATTAATTATTGTAATATAAAACTATGTTTATTATTTGATTTACATATATGATTAGATTTAAAAAAAAACTAAAAAAGAACAGCATACTTCATAGCTATATCTTACCACAATTAGGACAAACAAAGTTCCGTAAACTGGAATGAGTACGTTCATGTTGGATAAGATTTTGGTGTGTAAGGAACGTTTTATTACACTTATCACAAGAGAAAGGCCTAGGTCGTTCTAGATGAGTCTTCTCATGTGCTTTAAACGTATATTTGGAAGCAAACGATTTTCCACAATTGGAACAATTGTACGGTCGTATCCCTGTGTGTGTATTCATATGTTCCTCTAGCATATTTCGTGACCTGAAAAAACAAACATATATATTATCTTTTATCAAAGACATAATTTATGGTTAGACATTTAAGATATTTTCATTCTTAAATAAGTTTTTATTTGAGCTAAATATTTTTTTGAAAATTACTATTATAAAGTTTGTAGTAGAAATATTTAATTACTTTTATGAATACTGTATCTGGTAGTATAAAGCACATACTTTCCTTTATATCATTCAATTGACTCTAAAATATTGAAAGGAGCATTTTTAAATCAGAAATTCAAGAATTTTATAAAAATCATTACTTTTATATTCTAAATATTAATCAATATAAATATGATATCTTCTTAGAATAATAAATAGAATAAAAATTCTTACAGAATAACAATTAATTATGTAAAACTCAATGACAATGTTGCCTTCCTCAGTGAATAAATATAATAAAGCTTTGTTAATAGAAGTCATATTGTTAAAATTTGTAAACCATAACTAAAAAATTTTTTTTAAATGTGATGAAGTTGTTAAAGAGAGGTTTTGTATTGTGAACAAGACAAATCTCTATTGGATGGAAGGGGGAAATTAATTCAAAGGCTTACATCTTAAGAACAACTGATAATTAAGTTCTAGAACTTCAAACACCAATATATTTGGACGCTTTTATTTATATGTAGTATTCCTAAATTTAATTACGGAAAAAAAAAATTGATGTCTATTTTAAGTATCCTTGGTCATTCACAAACACCAATTGCTTGTTAATTACTAAATGAAATACCATCTTTGTTCAGTTCCATCAATTGAATAATTGAATAAACAATTGGTTCCTGTAGATTCTGTTTCGACAGGCTTTGAGTTTTGGAACTGTTATGCAACTCAATCTCACGAGGTATGGCTAATTACTAAAGTACACAATGAGGACTTACTTTTATTCTCCTATTCTTGGCGACATTACAGTTGGTCCAAACAAAATGATCCCATCTTCACCAGTTCTTCCAAAACCGATGCTAAGTTCTAAATTAGTTTTGATAATCAATTTAAACTGTTCTCAAGCCCATTTCTTAAACGTGCCATGGCGCTGGGCTCTCTTAAGAAGTATCGAATCATGTGTTATCTTTCTTTATGACAATGATAGGTCACAACACGTCTTAAGTTAATTTACAAATATACTGACATGCTAAATTAATGTTTAACAAACTGCTAAATCAATATTAGTACAAAATATTGGTAAATGCTATTTAATTTGCTATATAATTTGTGTTAAATCTGTGTGTTTGAACAATAAACTGAATACAATTGAAATATAAAACAGCTGATATATGTGTAATCTATAAACATCTACGATTAACTATGAAATTTGTTAAGTGTTCAGCTAGCTAGCATGTGGGAACAGTATACAAACATACATACAAGGAAATGTTTTGCTACTAGGACATTCTTCATAAGGTGTGAAACAACTTTATTTAAATGGTTTTTTAATAGGTTAATCATAGATCTCACAATTTCATGTTCATTGTTGTTTGTTAGTATAATTGACTCAATATAAATCAATTGTTAATTATTGTCTTAATTAACTGGTCCTCTGACGTAAACACATTGATCAGAATTATTCAATCTTATCACTTTTCTTAAAGAGTAATCTATTTTTTAATGAGTTGTATTATGAAATTATAATTTACCCTTAATAATACCTAATCATATCCAGTTAAGATCTTTATACATCTCTATGGTCATTTTTATGTAGCTTTTAAATTAAAAGAGGTGTGAACAGATCTATAACCATTTTGTATAATTTTATATTTAAAAAAAAATTGTAGTTATTAAAGACGGTTTTCACCAAAACCTAATTTTATACTGGTAATTTTCTGCAAATCTACTTTTTAACAAAATTAAAAATATAAATGTTCAACTATAGGTTAATTAATTTGGATTAGCCTATGTATTAATAATTACACAACACAATCCTACAATTATCAAGTTATTTTTGTAAACTTATTATTTTTTAAATGTTAGCATTTTTAAACAACCTGAAATCATCAGCGATCACAAACAAATGATCTTATTGTCGATAATTTTCAAGTTAAAATTTAAAATTACTACGGTTAGCTCTAATGGAATCTCTTTATTTATTATATTATAAAATATAAAATAAAAATTTTCCATGTTTTTTACAATTTATTTCAAACAAAGCAAACACTTCTTTTTTAAGTATTTATATTTTATGAATCTCATTTACAAAAGAACTGAACAACTGCTTTGAGAATACATTTAAATATATATATATATTGTATTGTTATCAATTTTTGATAAAAGATGGTGACAACATACTTACAAATAACGTTTACCACACTGATCACAGGTCCAATTCTTTACTTGTGGGTAATGCATTCTCTTGTGAACTCTATATAGCCTCAGATTTGAAAATATTCTATTACAAATTTCGCACTGAAAGTCACCTTCTTCATTAGCAACATGCTCATCTAAATGGACTGACAGTTCATTTCTTTTTAAAAACTCTTGACCACACATATCACAGATGTACAACCTTAAACTATGACATTCTTTCATGTGTACACAAATCCCTTTGGCATCACTCATAAATTTATCCTCAACAGGACATAAGATGCAAGTGTAGATTGCTGCATCTCGACTGACAACCTAAACAGATAAGGTTTAAAATCCATGTAACACTTGAAATAATACATGTGAAGTGACAATTGCAATAAGGAAAAATGAATACAATTTTATGTAGGGATACAATCATTTAAATTTTGAAAAAAAAAAAAAAAATCTAAAGGACTTTTATATAATTATAAACGGTACACAAACCTTACTCACTTGTATTTTTGCACAGAAAACCGAACGGATATACAGTAGAACCCCTCTAATCCGCCCTCGGGTGGTCCGTTACTCTGGTTAATCCGACCGTGTTTGAGCTTGCGATATTGTGCCAACTTGTCGATAACTTACGGCCCGTCTGGCGCCATTCTTTCCGGTTTGTTATGGCTTTCCCGCTTCAGTGCTGTGTCATCTCTCGTGTTGTTTCTATTGATTTGCTAAGTACTTGCAAAGTTTATATATCACTTATTTCACTTTAAAAAAATCTTTTTATATAATATGTAATAAATATTGACTTTTTTCGGATAATCCGACCTTTTTTGCATTCCGACCATGCCCCCAGTCCCGAAGGTGACGGATTAGAGGGGTTCTACTGTAATACAAATTTTACAACATTCATAATGTGTTCTCTCTATTTTATAGAAGAGCAGCTTTAGCTGTGCGAGTGATATGAAATGATCTTCCATTGTTTTTGAGCATTTGTATAACTGACCAAAATCATACTATTTGTAAAAACATTAGACTGTTTTCAAATATATCACTATAAGCTAACGAAGAAACTTTGCACTGCCAGGTCTAGGGTTAAAACCAAGGACTCTTATAATTACATGCATGTGTCTGTCCACCTCTTTGTCTGTAAGTCGCAACTGGTTTACACAAATAAGACGATAAAGTCTATATATTTAAATTCTGCATACATATTCTTTTATTGTCTTACATACATATAGGAAAAATTTAGAGGTAGCAAAAAAAAAGACTTTGGGGTAGTAACGGGCAATAAACTATTGAGTTGAAAAATTGTATTTTTGGAAATATTATGTGTGGGGTATCAAATAAAATTGAAAGTTTTTCGATTACGAATATGTATGTTTATATGATGAAGAAATTAATATGTTGGCGCTAGGCTGCTTAAAAGACTTCGACTTATATTTTGTTGATCACAGTTGTACTTAGTTTCTCAAATTTGAGATTAGCAGTATTTTGGTTCTAAAAGGTGAATGTACAAACTTTGTTTCAGAAAGCTAAGCATTGTACATTCTTGTTATATTATTCATTTCATAAAAAAAAATAATAATAAAATAAATAAATAAAATAACATTATTAATATGGTTTAACCAGACAATTGGCATCATTTGTGTTTCAACGACAAAGTTGCTACCCTCAGTGATACATAAGCTACAATAACTAAACTATAACTAACTAGTTGTACTAATAATAGTTTAGTGTTATTGTAGCTCATGTATTACTGAGAGTGGCAACTTTGTCCTTGAAACGTGTTTGATTAAGTAAACGTAATTTTTGTGAGATCTCGTGTTTGAGTTTTATTCTATCTCATGAGTCAAGCTCAATATTTATTTATCATTTGTGTATATGAAAACTAATACACAATGTCAACTCTTTTTATCAAGTGTAAAACTAGAACATAAAAGAGAAAAACATCAACATAGCCTAGGACCATGTTGGAAACTACTAAACTAAATCTACAATTTATGAAAAAAACTTAAGGCTAAAACTAGGCCTAAGCAATCAAAGATAAGACTAAATACAAAACATAATAATATAGGTATACAAAAGACTGCAAGCAACTGATGTAAAGGAATGGAGCCAAGAGAAAGTTGCCCTAATTGTTCATCAGAGTAAGCAACCTTTAACCCTCTCTTTAAAGTGTTTAGTCCTTGATTGTATCAAAATTCCCATTTTTGGAATAAGCTGCAAATATTCCGCTTTATTTAAAAAATACTTTTTATTACCGATTTTTAATTCACACTCTTATTTCTAAACTGGTTTGGCATATACGATTGTCCAATAGTTATATATATATATATAATATATATGAGGCTGTTTTCATTTATATAAGTTTACATTGACGTGTGCGCTCCTTTACAGTGTCCTTTTATCACTAACAAGTACAACACCAATATGTTTTGTTAGGATCCTTAGGGGTTATATTTGAGCTAAATTGTATCAAAGTGATTAGAAATACATTTTGTATGTTATGATCTTATAGCAGATAAACTTATAATTACAGGATAAGTATATAACATTGTACTGTACAAGATGGCACCTATAGGTCTGCATCATTTCAATGAAATGATAAACTAAATATTATGTACACTGATTCTTTTTTCTAAAATATATTTATTTTGCCTTGAGTAAAATTTTATCAATGTGAGTAATGGTTAACCTGATAAATGATACCGAAGAAGAAAGAGATGTCGACTGTATACGAATCAATGCTTATTGGGAGGTCATAAAGGCTGGAAAAGATTTCATTAACAAAAAATATGATAGCTCAAAAATTGAACAGAAGTGAACGATAAGTCATTGACAATTGGAAGAAAAGATATGAAAATATTAAGACAAAATTCAAACTTGGACGACCGGAAATGTTACCTCAGGAAAACCAAAATATTATCACAGCACACAGTGAAAAAAGACGGCAGAGCAATTCCTTTGTAACCCAAAGAGATCAAACAAAAGAGACTATTTGAAACTCATGTTTTCCTATTCCTAAGAGACCCCGATCACATGCTCTACCCACAGGAAGTATACAAAGCACTGTTTCAAAGTTAATTCGACTTAATGCTATGAGAAAACGACACTGACTTCTTTGGAAAGAATGAATGGGTGAGTGGGGGGGGGGGTATACTCAATCTGAATGCAGCTGAACATTTTGGGGCAACACAGAAGGATGCTGTGGACAGTTAGATGATTGCCCAGTGAGGTGCTGATTGTTATCCAAGACATACCTTACTCAATTGTTTTTGGTTATATCTAAAAAGACTAAATGCAATGTGCCATACTTACTAATAGGTGTGTAATTATAAAGTTGTTTTTAAATTGCTATGTTAGTTTAGTCTCTAGATCCCTAGCAAATACATAGGTGCCATCCTGTATAAATAGTTGAATAAAATCAGTGCCTGAAAAATCACTGCTTGTGAACATACAATTTGTAAAAAATATAAAATAATAATAGGTTTATAGATTCAGGAATATCCAAAATAGATGTAGACTATCCAACACTATCAAAATCAATTTTTCTCAGATTATAATACGTTCTTTAAAATAATAAAGAAAATAGAATATATAAATAATAAAAATAATTTGCATCTTGGTTTATTAATTTCAAACAATTCTCATAATGAAATAATATGTTTCATTTTCATTGTGTTACTTAATTTGTTGTCAAAAATTTGTTAACTTTATTAGAAAAAACTTGGGTCATCTTTATCTTCCACCCCTTTTGCCAATGGTGTCGGGACCTCGGAGAACTTCCTCCACTCACATCTCTCACTTGTTAGTTGTCTCATATCTCTCCCAAAGACCAACCCCTCGTGCACACCATGGGAAGTGAGTAACGGACGAAGTAAGATATAGCCTGCTAGGATGATGTACAATGGTAACTTTGTTAAGAATGCCCTGAAACCCTGAAAAGGATGGCTTACGAACCTCTGATGAAGCCATCACTGGACTAATCATTCTCATGGTGACTCAGAGAACAAACAAAAATTGGTTGTCCTAGAAAAAATATTAGAAGTTTGTTGAAAGCATCTATGAGCATATCAATTTTGTGGGTCCACTTTACAATTTTTAGCTATTATTAAAACAATCAAAGTTCTACAAAAAGCCACAAACACTTTTTGTTAAGACAAAGGTAGTTTAATAACTCTTATGGTGGATATTTCCAAGTAATTTTAGGCAAAATTTAAAAATGATCACATTAAAGAATATAAAATTTGTGTTTTGTGAAAAAGGTTTAGGAATTCCAAAAACGATCACAACAGATAAATGTAATAAGTCTACTTTTAACTCTGGCTACAAAAATTTTCTACTCCCCAAATTAATTTGGCCTTTAAAAAGGCAATATTAAAATGATGGACCATTAAAGTCCATAAATTATTTTAATAATACTTTACATTAAATGTAAGCTATAAGACTAACGAAACTTAATTAACTCACCATCTGTGGAATTAAAGAAGAAATTTCCGATTTAACAGACTGTGACCTTCTCTTTCGCTGACGGCCAATTCCTTTCTTCATTGTAGATCTCTCTGACATATTATCTTCATCCGGAGCTTCCAATTTAATCTGCATTGAACCATCGGCTGCTTTTTCAAGTGTTGCAATATTTCCTTGTAAATTCGTCAACTCTGAAATGTCTTGAATGAAACGGACTTCATGAACTTCTATTTCACTGTCTTCGAGTCCATGTATATCATCTTGAACATCTTCTTCTACAAGAACAGCTGTGTGTTCTCGATTTTCAGGTATTTCCTAAAACATAAAGAAGTTCATAATTAATAATAAAATATAATATGAAAACACATCTATGTCAAACTTGTTGCTATGCAAAGAGTACTCACCACATTCGCACAAATATTGTTGAGCCATAAGTTTTATGTGCCATGCTACAGCCATTAAATTACTGGATAGGTGAATTTGTTGTCAACTTTTATAGTGTTGTGTAAATACAGGGTCTCCAAAAAAGAATGCCGGAATTTCGAACGGCCGTTGCTTGGAGACTATTCAAGATAACTAAACGATTTAAACGTCGGTGAAAAAGAAAGGCCCAATGCCAATGTGTCATACATTAATCCACACCATACGTTCACTTTTGGTGAATCGCGCACATGTTCCTGCACAATGTTAGGCTGTTCGGAACCCCATATACGACAATTGTGACGATTGACAACACCGCTTGTGTGAAATGTAGCTTCGTCTGAGAACAACAGCACTCTTTTAATAAAATTGGGATTGTCATCAATCTCACTGAGCATAAAACTGGCAAAGTCTTAAGGCGATCGGCGGGTTTAATCTGATGTCAACTGAATTTTGTAGGCAAGAAGTCTCAATCTTTTACGAATAACATCGTGGAGTGTCGATTTGAGTATGTTTAACTGAAGATTTCGTCGAACAATCGATTTCTTCGGGCTTCTGATGTAAGAATATCAGATTTCTTCAACTTTGTCATCACTTGTTTTTGGCCAGCTAGGTGAATGTCCTTTCAAAACAATTCCTGTGTCATGAAACTGGTTAAACCAACTACATAACTCGAAACCAACGCTGCACACTTACAATAGATTTAAATTCTGCGTATCACAAAACACACTGTGCCTTCTGTTGCGCCGAAACATCGTACTCGTGACTGGCATCAGGCGTGTGAGTCACAATGGCAGCCTGCCACCGCGCAGCTGTTCTGCACATGCCAAGGTCAACGCTTCCTCCCATGCTACACAGAATACAAAACTTTGTTCTTTTCGTTTAAATCGTTTAGTTTTCTTGAATAGTCCCCAAGCAACGGCCGTTCGAAATCCCGGCATTCTTTTTTGGAGACCCTGTATAGCACAATAATTAGTGTTTTGAAATATTAGTAAAAAATAAATGGTACACAAACTTGCTCACACACTAAACCAAATACCAATTAAACTCAGAAGTTTGGGGAGAAGCTGCCCATAGACCACAATTCAGTTTTTCTCAAAATTGACTCAAATGATTATGATTAAAATTTATTATTTGCAGACACTAAGCTCACACAAAACATATTAGGTTTCCAACTGGTTAGAGCTCTCTTGACTAATTTTGTTCTATTCTGACCCTGCGATGTTAGAATATTCAAAGGATAGGAGATTTTATAATCTTTTCTTCCCCTTTTAACCGATGATGATAACCGAGAGGTTTTCACTTACATAACACAAATTTGCCTTAAATAACTTACGACTCTGCTTTTATGGGTCGTTTTCCTAACATATTAACTGAAACAGTTTACTCTTGCTATGCTCATGTCAGCAACTCAGTCCTAGCAGGCTTCTTAAAATGATAAAATATTCACTGCCTTTTTACTCATGTTAGAGACTGGGCTGTTATGTGCCTTTTATTGTGTGTATAAAATAGCCTCCAATTACCATACTCGTATTTGCGAATCAATCCTTATTATATTTCAAGGATATAAAATTATCCTCATTATTATTTTTTTTGACAGACTACAGTCTATCAAATCTTTATTTTAATTGTCACAGAAAGTTAGGCTTGGTGACTGTACTTTATAGAATTAAAATATAAATAATAAGAACAAAAACTATTTAATTATTACCATCTTAAAATGGCATATGTGAAGTAAAATGTGGGCATTATAAAACAAATTATGAGAACGTATGAGATCTCATAGTCCCAAAGAAAGCTACATGAGTTTAAATCATTGTTTAGGTTAAATATTGTTTTCTTTACAGAACCTGACACATACATAAAGATGGAGGCAATCATGGTGGTTATGGTGCTGGTTGTTAAACAAAGTTTCTGATACGGTTATCCTTGAATTAAAACCCCTTTGCCCTTCTCTCTGTGGTTTAATGATTTTTCATATTCATTAGTCTATCGGGCATAAAAAGTAAAGATGTTAGGCAGTAATAAAAATATAAAAAAATGTATATAATATAACCATTATAATGGCATAATTAATCCACAAACTTTCTACTTGAGCTTATTATAAACAGTTTCCTTGCGGTTTACAATAAAAATTGTTCAAGAAATTTTGAGGAATATATATATATTTTTGTTCTTTACTACACAACATTTTAAATTTTAAATGAAATCAGTTATATCACTGATTAACAGCTTAGACAGTAAAATATTATGTCAAAATTTTTTTAGGTTAAGAATTTTATCCTTAAAAATTACAAACTATATATTTCGTTTGTTATCATATAGTAACTTTTTATAAATAGTAAAGTACAAAAAAAATCATTCACATATATTTTGCTACACTATACTGAAAAGTGTATACGTGTATATCTGTCTGTGTGTGTGTGTGTGAGCGGTTAGAGAAATAACATATACAACATACATATTGTTTATAAGTTAGTTAAATATTGTGGGTATTTAATGTATATTACTTATATTTCTCATGGAGTGTTGTGTATTTTTCAAATTTAAAATTTACTATGTTTTAATACGAGATCAATGCATTGCCTACATAAAGAAATCAATAATTGTTTTCTTTTTCCTTCATGATCCCTCCAACATAATATATATAAGAGTTCAGCTAAATCAAGCCTCGGTAGTTTGAGGTTTTCTCTATTATGCGCCAATGTACCCACATAAATTTTTAGCAAGAAATAAATTTGACACATCAAGTTGTAAGTTTACATGCATGGTCAGCATAGTTTAGTTCAAGAGACTCTTTTGTATAGTAAGCTATTTCTTTGAATCATAGTCGAGCCACCCTTTTATTGCCAAGTTGATATGTATAGCTGATACTGAAGATGTATCTAAAGAGACTGTACCAATGATGATTCACACTGAAGGTTTGGCAGTGCTAGACGCTGCATTGTGTTATGCTGAGCAACAAGTAGAAGCTACAGCAATTGACACTATGCTGGACAATTTAAACAAAATTAAAGTTTTATTTTAGTAATGTTAGCCTAAAGAAGTATCACTTTATTATTATTTAATCGTAAAAAAATGTATGTACACACTACCCTAGGATTTGTTCTTATTTCTATATAATTCAAGTTTCTTTTTTGAAATTCGAGGTAACATCAGTCCCAATTAACTTGAACTACCGGGGTATTGGAAGAGAAAATCACATACTATTCAATATAATTAATTTTCAAAACACTGGAATTTAATGGAATCTTACAATCATTTACTAAATGTTTTTAAGGATACAGTGTAGCATTTTCAAAGTTTAAACTATCTCATTTTGACCTAGTGAATTCTGATTCTGTAACTACAATAGCTTAGCTCAAATTTATATAGGTTTTACATCAAATGCTATTTTGAAAAGGAAAAGATAATCTCTGAAATTTGGATAAAATTTCATTTGATAGTATAAAGATGTTTTACTATAAATAGCAAATAATTTATTATACTTTAATAACTATTGAATATTAAACTCACACACAATGTAAATGTACCAGTTTCTCATACATGTTCACTGATATTGTAATATTAATTTAATTAATACTCAAAATGTGTTGAAAAAAAAACCAAAAAATACAAATTAAACAAAAGCTTCATTACTTAAAAAAAAATATAGAAAATTCTGTCATCAATACTAGTGAATAAATTTACACAACTGTAATAAAAAAGGCAGTTCTTACAAATAATGTAACAAACTCAAATACAAATATTATCACAGTTCCAATCATAATAATTAAGATTTTTATCTAACGTTGACTCAACGGTGGTATATATATGCCTATTAAATAACACTCAGGGAACCTGGTGTATTAAAAAATATTAGTAAATGCAGCAGCACAACTTTGGTAATTGATTATTCTAGTCAAGTGTTTTGAAACATTTTTTTAAACATGTGAAAGAAATAATATTTTCATCTATTGTTAACTTTTATGTAAAGTTAGGAATTTATAATAGAGTTGTGATTACAACAATTAAATCAATTTTTTTTTGTTTTGAAATTAAAATCAATAGTTCAAAACCATGATTAAATTAGAAAAGCCTTTTACCTTAATACCATTATACACATCACTTATACAAAACACACACACACACACACACACACTGAAACGGTTTGGGTTTTTCACCAAAATCGTTCCAAAAACAAAATTTTTGTAAAACATAAAATTTTAGTTAAAATATATTAAATAGCAAGAATACCTAAATAAATGGTAATATCCATAAATAATTAATAATGTGTACAGAAAAAATTAGTTTAATATGAAGGAAAGTAGAATTATAAAAGTTTTGTCAAGTTCATTAATAAATGAAACATCCAAAGTGCAAGGAAAGTGGGATGGGGCTACCTAACATGAGCCGACAGGTCGACTGAGGTCAATAGCTGTTGATCATGTGACATTACAGGTCCAGACTGGATAAAATAATTTGATTCAACTTTGTTACAAAAATTATTCACATGCAATCTCCTATGTTAAATTTTAAATTGTTTAAATTTTGAATATAAAAGCATATTATGATAAAGAATAACTGGTTAGCATAGGAAATACAAGAAAATGTTTATTAACTCGAATAGTTTAATAGTTATTGCAAAAAACATGCAGACAAAAAACTAAAATTTTGTCTAGATAATAAATTAAAATTTTTATAATGGAAATAGGTTAAGGATATGTGACATAATATAATGATACCAAAATAAGTACTGTACATATATAATTAAATTTAGGAGGGTTTTTGACCATCTAAAAATTGACAAAGTTCAACAACGAATAACTTATCAGAAAATGAAAATAAATGAAAAACGTAAAGAACTCCTTCATTTCTAAGGCATAGGCTACAAAAACCAAAAAGAAGAATTAAGAAATTCCGAACCGATCAAAAGTTGGTCAAAGAAAAAAATCACGAAAAACTAAAGAGGGCACATCTTAGAAAGTTATCATCCTACAACTTTAAATCAAAGTTGTATGGAATCCAGAAATCAAGAGGAACAAAATGACATTTACAGATTTCCAGAATTCCTGTTAGAACCAGAGATATGGGAATTTTCAAGAAAGTGTACAAATTAAATTCCAGAAAGTCAGACAGTACAGGAATCAACCTGTAGAAACCCCTACCACACAATAGGGGAGGAGTCAAGTGTTTGGATTTTGCAAATGCAGTGCTGGCAACCTATTTACAAATAAACTAAATAATAATTAGTTAATCAACAACTAATTAAAGTAAAACAAACAATAAAATAACCAAAATGGTTATAATAAAAACTAACTAAAGTGAAATCTTGAATAAATAAACAAAATTAATCAACTGTAAACGTCATAAATCAAAGGGAAATGTTCATAGAAATTGGAACCATGGAACAGGGAATAAGTTTTGGAGGTCCATTTCAACAGAACTTTTTTTCAGTCTTGATCCAGCTCGTAGAAGGAGAACAACTCTTTATCAAGCTCCTGGTAGGAGAACAACTCTCTATCCAGTTACATCTTTATGTGATCAGCACTATACCGATCGTTTTATTGGAAGTGACCTGGCATTTCAAATGGTATAGCAAGATACAACAGACAGCCACACTGATTCCAACTTGGACTTCATCTTTAAACTTCTAGACTACAAGATCTTCAATCTGTAATCATTCAACTTTAACAACAGCACAACCGATTTCAACGTAACTGAGGACTGCTAGCTGACATCAACTAGACTTCAACCTTCAGCAGAACAACTGTAAACAGCCTTGCCTAACAGGAGCCGAAAACAGCTATAAATATGTTTACAAGGTACCAGTTACGATCTTGAATAAATATTCGCTTTTAAATAAAAAAATAAATTAAAAAACTTTCTGGGGTAAATTATCAAAGTTAAATTCTTTTTTATTTTATATTTGTACTTTTTAAAGTCAATGTGTTTTTAATTTTAAAGTAAGTTTGATTTTAATATTTAGTAAAGATATATTCATTTTAATAATAATTAGAGAAATAATAGTCATTGATATTTATGTTGAATTCTTATAAGATGTTTTAAAGCTATGAAAAGTTATGATTAAATCAAGTTAAGAAATTTTATAAATTAAAATCTTGATTTATATAAAGAATTTGGAAAGGAATTTTTAATTAAAATATAAATTTTATTTCTGGATAACATTGTGTTGTGTGGATTTTAAACTAACCCTATGTTGTTTTCAGCTTAAAATTAAGTGTGCTTTTTAAAATAATTTGTGCTCTCATAAAATTCACAATTTTAAATAGATTCTGCAAAATAACTCTT
Source organism: Aphrophora alni (assembly GCA_963513935.1). Taxonomy (NCBI): domain Eukaryota; kingdom Metazoa; phylum Arthropoda; class Insecta; order Hemiptera; family Aphrophoridae; genus Aphrophora; species Aphrophora alni. The sequence goes on along the minus strand of OY740771.1, from coordinate 41,237,732 downwards.
TCAAATGACACTCCCTGAGAGTGAGTTTTAAAGTTATAGCAATAAGAGAAAAAAGAGCTAGTTTTGATTAAATAATAAAAGTATTAAAGGAATTTTATAGTGATTCCTAATATATAAGAATAAATACTAAAGACAGTATTTCATTCTTGAGGAATTGTGTTGTTTGGCAGAATAAGGACGTTAATAAATAATTTATCAAACAGTTCCCCCAAAGGTGGGACTTGAATAAAATTAAGGGTTTATTGGAATTGCATAGCAATAAGTTCAATTTCCCATTTACAACCTTCTGTTGTGAATAACGTCAAAAAGAAGTAATAAACGGGTGAAACCAAACATCGTGCTGTTTCAACACGTGTATAAATTATATACTTATTTCAGAGGGAGTAATGCTAAAATAGGCGTGAAAAACTAAATTTACAAGATTTCTTTATAAAGTTGGTCGGTGGCAGTGGAAAATGATTATAATTTTGAAAAAAAAAAAAAAAAATATTTGGAATATCGGATAGTGAGTTTTTAGGATCCTGTTAGCAAATCATTAGGTGACTGTTTAATACGGAAATTTAAGCCCATGCAACAATTTTAACAGCATCATTTAAGTCTATCATAAATGGCAAATTTGGGTTGTCAGATCATCCAAAATAGCTTAAAAAGGGAAAATAATAATATTGATCAAAAACAGAAGCCAGAAGCTCACTACCATATGGCAGCAGCTATAGTTATTGCAATGCTATTATTTGTGCCGGTATGAAAGAAACAACTACTTGAAAAAGACAATATTTCTCAGATTATTTTTATTTAAAGCTACCCATTCCTTCTTTTCCTGGCAAAAGAAAATAAAGCCTCTGGCAAAAAGAAACAAAGATGGAAAATATTCAAATAATGAAGGGCATATTATTAGACATAAATTGTTAAGAATACTAACAATAATAGCACCAAAGGGACAATAGAATGCTGATGAGATTTGTAGTAATCAGCAGCCAAGCAGTGTGGTATGGTTTGAAATGTAATTTACAAATATAGGATATTTGAAGCTGTTGATTTTATCACAGAAATGACAGCTTATAAGACTCAGTTAATAAGTTAGAGACAGAAATATTAGAATACTCTAGATTAAAGGTAAAGGAGAAAGTTATGAACTAAATCGAGCTTCTCTAGAACTGATGGTAGTCTATGGAACCATAATGAATCTGCAAACAAACAATAGCTTAGTAAAAGCGGAGGATAAATAGGTTCTATCAGCTTCCCATCTTGAACCACTCAGGATTCATAAAGATATCAAGAATTTTATTATATATCACATACAAAACATCAAACTAACAAAATATCACAATTAATAATAAAAAGTCTCTCTCTAATGTTGCAATACCTTGAATAATCATAGATTATATAAAAAAAGAAATGAACAAATAGAGAACAGTGGTAATAACTGTTGACGATCAGAGCATCAAGAGTCAGACAAATTACTCGATATCAAGGTACACCTAACTTTATAACTCTATAAAATATAACTGATAATCAGCTTGCTCAAAGACATGTCCTGAAATATCTGTTAGATTGGAAATTTTGTAACCATATAAATTCCAAGATTTTAATGTATTCGGAATTATTACATAAGCCTCATTAAGTGAAGAAGACTGAACTATTTATTGTCTGACAAAAAAAAAGGACTCACTTTACCTCCTTTAATTTTTTATTAACCCAGCGGCATATTATTTTTCTAGGATCAGCATGTGCCAGAAAAATGTTAATCATTATTAATTAGCATATTTATGTGATATTTTAAATAAATATTTAAAGAGCAAAAGTAACTTTTGTGCCATATTTAATGTAACAGCAGACATTTCTTGTTGACATTCCATATTAAAGGATTAAATAAAGCACTGAAGCTAAAGTTTCAAATTTTTTAAATAACACCACATCTTCCGATTGCCATCTATACTTTTGTGCCATCTATTAATTTTTTTAAATTTGTATGTTATAAACTGTATAATATATGTATATATATATCCGTAATACATGGTGAGAAACATCATTTGACATCCTAAAATCCTAAAAATGGTTTCTTTTCGCCAAATACAGTATATTTATACAAAAACAACACTTTTATATCAAATAACATACAGTAATAAACACTCACATCATATATAGTTCAGTTTACTATCTATAATAATTCAGCAGAAATATGATAGAGGGGTTTGTTTACAACTGGTGTTGAGTACACCAAAATTTAAAAAAAAAAAATGCAAAATTGTTGATTTCCCAGTAGTCAATTCTAATAAAACCACATAAAAGTAGCATAAAATCAATTATTTTATTTTGGGAAAGTTAGCTACAAAGAGGTAATATTTTGGAAAAGAGAAAACACTGTAAACCAGCCTATTTACTGTAATAGAAATTTAGGAAAGATTTTAATAAATTCTAAAAAAAAAAAAAAAAAATTTAAATTGACATGTATTATTTATAATGGTGCTTATATTGGTCAAACAAGCCGTAGTTTTAAATGTAGACTAAGTGAACATGAAAGGAGTTGGCAGTTAGGTTTTAATGATTCCAGTTTTTCCAGCCACTTAAAAAAATCATGCCTTAAATGATTTTGCTTCTAATATTAAATTTGAAATTCTCCATGTTAACATCAAGGGTAAAAAATTTAAACCTTTTAGAAAGTAAGAGACTTTCCTGCAATAATGTCAATTTAGTCTTAAATGATCAAACAGAATTCTCGTATTTTTCTCCACTACTTCAACCTTTGTCAAAGCATGTCTAAAATAGTTTATGACTTACTGGGTTGTTACATGACTTACATGTGGGTTTGGTTTCAAAATGTGTACAATATTTTCTTCTTCGGTTATTTAGTCATTGTGGCCTCTTCAATGCCGTAACTGGCAAAACCATGGTCAGCTAGACTGAATAAATGTAGAATTTTTTTAAGAATTTGTGTTTTATTTGAATAACATGGAATTCTATCAAGTACCATCGGTTTTCAGTATAAACAACAAAATTTATATTTATATAAAAAGGAAAAATAAGTAAAAAAACACAGTGAATTGCAACAACATCAACAAACTACACAAGGCAAAGATATGACAGAAGCTCAGAAATAAACAGTTTGTAGGCTTGTCATTTAAGTTCCTATAGATAAAAAAATTATGGTATTAGAAGGACTGAAGCTTCTATAATATAAAACAATTGCTTATTTTTCAAAGCAATTCAATTATATTACGTTATATTGCATGATGAAGAATCGCCATCACTTTGTACAATGGCAAGCGTGACAGCAATTCACTGTCAGATTATGTGAGTGGGGGGGTTCAGAAGAGGAATTAGTGTTGGAACACTGGGCAAAATGTTTAATTATATATTTTAGGAAGAGTCAAATTCCCTGATGGTAGAAAGTACTGTATTTAAATATAGAGTCGACAATATTATCAAGATCTAGAGCAGAATCTAATGGAAGAAAATTCGTGTTCCTGTACAGAATATGAGGTATTTAATGGGAATACTGCTAGATAGACCAGTTAAGAAATGAAATGTTATCATTACTAAATGAAGATTTGATTTTTAACCCTCCAGCTGGCGCATGTTAATGTGCCTTAAAAATTCTTCGTTCGTTTAAAAATTAATAAAATATATTATTTGTATACAAAACCTAACTTATAAGATATCATTTTTCTCAGAAAGATGCATAGAATTTATCTATGTAATAAAAAAATAAATTTTTGAAACGGTTTTGGAGTAAGTATGTAAGAATATCAAAAATGATATTAACTAATTTTCAGAAATACCTGTATCACCCAAAATCAATAGCTTATTACCTATTTCTAAGATATACACAATTTTTGTGTATTATTTGTGAATATATTTAGGAAAAAATATATATAAATTTGTTATATTTTATAAATGTAAAAAAATATTTTACGTAAAAACTGAATTTTCTCTTTATTTTTTTAAAAAAACATTAAAAATAGTAAAATATATTTTATACAGAACTTCTATATATCATTATGTCCAGAAAGGTGCATAGAATGTAAGTGTGTAATGAAAAAAAAGTTAGATGTATCAAATTTGGAGTTTTTTGGTCAAATACCAAAAAATCTAAGAGTAACAGAGCAGAAATTTCATAGAAATGGTGATCAAAAACATACTAATACAATTTTTGCAATTTTTTCGACCATTTGTTGAGATTTCTAATACATTTGTGAATATATTTAGGGGAAAAAAATAATAATATGTTACATTTCCTAAATAAAAATGACGATTTTTCAAAAATTTGTATTCTGACGCTTGAGGTTAGGTTTGAACTCTTGACATTTAGGCGTAATTAGTAACTTCCTAAAGCTAGGCCTAAGACAAAATCATTAGATTTTACTAAGACAATATACTTTACAAAGAATAACACACATATTCACTTGTATACTCATATAAAACACTAAATATAAGACAATTTGCATATAGCCTAGACTTACCATTTTTTCTTTAGGTTATGACAAATATAAACCTTTCACAAACTAGAAATTCACTAAAAACATAATCTTTAGATATAAAAACACATATATTGTAACTTGTATACAAAATATATACAATTTGTATAAACAAACCTTCAAAATAAAATAGATATGTATTCCCAAACTGTTACAGCGCTAAGTCATTTGTTACAGTATTTTACATCGCACCATTGCGTATGTTCCGGGCTCAAACAAAACCTTTATTATCAATGCACAAGTTTGTAACATACACAAAATTAAAGATTGAAACCTCATCTTTGGAATGATGTAAAATAAAACAGTAAAATCTATGACGTCAATGTAGAAATATGGAATAGCGTCTAAATACTCCAAGTAAAGAGAAGGATCAAAATATTCAGTAAACCACATCGTAGACTGTATACAACTCGTAAACTATATAACTTAGGATGATTTTATCTTCATAGTTCGAAAGAGGAAGAAAAATACTATATAATATTGTCAACTTGTAACATTTGGACAAGTTTTACCATTTCGAAAAAATATATGAACATATAGGTGATAAAAACTCGCCGCGGCAAATTGTCGCAGCCTAGCGTTATGAACCTCAACTTCAGTCAAATCTTGTATTACAATTTTACGCAAGTTTAATTTTTCTAAACCTGGTTATGAAAGATTGAAAAATTACCTTTTCAATGGTATAGAATACATTTCGATAATATAATATCTACTAGGATAAAAGTTGAATTGCAAAAAATGTAATTTTTAGCGTGTAAAATAGCGTTAAAACTCTTGATTTGGTTTAATTTTTATATAATAAAAACTATACTAGTTTGAAACATTTGAAAAACACTGTTTTGAAGAGAAAGACGCGATCTATCAAGCAGTGTTATGTCCGATGTGACAGATTGAAATTTCGAAATAGGAATAATTGACAAACGAGACGAATGTTTTGTTTAAAACTTGTTAACGTAAAACTTGGACGTTTCGCATCAAAAATATGCGAACTTCGCCAATTTTTGGAATATTATTTATAACGTTTTGTGGTATTTTTTTTGCATGATATGCATCTACGGAACATTAGCTTTCCAACGGTATTTTATTTATTGCGATGGGACAATTTTAAGTGGGCGTAACGTTGAATGGCCAAATACGTGTTTTTTAGTTGGTGAAGTGAGCCATTACTAATGCCGCGACCCGGTTGCAGTTAAAACCGGGTCGTCCACCACTTCGAGGGTTAAAGGATCCTTCATACATACTCTTGATTTGAATTCACTAGCTATTTAAATTAATAAAATTCCTGTTTAAAATATAAATAATTATAGATATTTTTTAAAATGAATATTCCTCCTTAAGAATGATAAACATCAATCTTTAAATGAAACAGAATCACGGTTTGGAAGAATAAGCTTCTTTTAAACAATGTTAAAACTGAAACAATCCAATTTAAAACAAACAAAAATAAGCATAAAAGTTAGAAATCATATTCTAAACAATAAAAATATGCCTACATTTTTAGGTGGTTGTGATGAAGACTATCTAAACTGGAAATATCTCCATACAAAAAACCAAGGTCAATGATTTATTCTTCATTTGAAATTGTGTTTTAATACAGAAATGACAAATATTATATTATGATTATATTGTATCTACATAGTTATGTGAAGAAAAGCAACTGGTATAAATAAATTTCTTACTGGAACTAAAATTTCTTACACTACGACCAAGGACCAAGAGGACAGAAGAAGTTACAGGCCTCTTTTGAATAAAAATTGCAAATTTTACTTATTATCAAGATATAGGAAATTTTAGTCTTAGGAACATAAAAATAAGTCTCACCTAGTACCGATTATTTTTAGTCACAGCTACAGAACCATATCTCATAATTTTTAAATTTTCGGAAATAGTCTTTAGTAGGTTGGGGTTTTAAACAAATTCCTACATAAACATAAATTGTTTAAGTTTCACCCATTCTAAAAAGTAAAATAAAATAATAAAAATAATTTAACATAGATGAATATTTTCATAATTCAATTGACATAAGAAATTAAATTTTAATGTAAATAAAAGTGTACATAAAACTGCACCTGTTTTTAAAAGTGTGATAATTGTCACATAGTGTTTTTGTAAACAATTATTTTAAATAAACTCATGCTAAATGATGTAATCTACATAATATACAAGACAGTAATCAAATGTGTAAATAAAAGTCATCACTAAATTAAATTTTCTTTCATTCCTTTTATTTCTCTATGAAATTATTCCTCAATCCAATTTTGATAATATATATTTAAAACTGGCATATTACTCACCAATCTAAAAACATCGAAGTAACACAGATTTTGAGAATTTTGGAAGAATGGCATATTTTTATAACTACAGTAGAACCCCTCTAATCCACCCTCGGCTGGTCCGTCGTTCCAACTCGCGAGCTTGTGCCGACTTGTCGATGACTCACGGTCCGTCGCATGCCACGCACCATTGTTTACGGTTTGTTATCGCTTGGCCGCTTCAGTGCTGTGTCATCTCTCGTGTTGTTTCTATTGATTTGTCATACTACTTGCAAGACTCACTGTATGTACAGTTGTTTGTTTTTCAACATGTCAGGAGGAAAACGTAAACATGTTACTGTAAACTTTGACTTATGACTTTTTAAAATTTATATATCACCTATTTCACTGTAAAAAAGTCTCTTTATTTAATATGTAATAAATATTGGCTTTTTTCGAATTATCCGATCATTTTTGCGTTCCGACCATGCCCCTAGTCTCAAAGGTCACGGATTAGAGGGGTTCTACTGTATGTTGAAATTAAAGCGCTATTTACATGTTTAATGGAATCTCTATAATATTTCCATTTAGTAAGAGAAAAGTAGCTCCTCTCTTCCTCCAAATAACCTATATATTTTTTGCCTAAATATTCATTTTATATCTATAAGATCACACATCACTTACAACGGGAGAGCTTTGAGATTTTATAAAATCAAGACCTATATAAAACTATATAAATGAGGTACATGTATTTTTATTGAACATGACTTTATTGAAGTATAGGCCTTTTTGTGGTATAACTAAAATCAGGAAAATAAAATATCTCTACAATACAATAAAATCTACAACATTAACTTGATGTTATGTCTACTCTGAAGTAAAACATAAATAGACTATGAAGAAATATCACAATGATGCTGCTTTTAGTTATTTGTGACATATACATTTTTGAATTTATGAATCTGACCTTTCTAACCAATTTAATCAAATGAATCTTATAAACTTATATATAATACATTAAATTAAGTATTTATTATACTATAAAAAAAAATGATAACTATTTTGTATAAAAAATACCGTTTGCTCAAGACAGAGTTCCTGAGATGGCAAGTCTACTGTTCCTATTACTTCAGGTTGTACTTCTCGTTGAACTACATGTTGCTCTATGTCTTCAATTTCTTGCTGAATTTCTTTTTGTACGTTTTCATCTGGTCTAATTTCAACACATTCCGGTGTTACAGGGGCTACAGTTTTAACAGGTGATGTTTGTACAACACTGGTTTTCCGAGATCGGGTTGATCCTGGTGATCGTCCTGGAGGTCTGGCTTTTTGAACATCAGAATTTTGATGTACCACCTTACGGCGATCGTCATCAACTTCTTCTACAGCACTACCATCATATTTCCTAAACAACATAATTAACAAATATATATTTTAAATTACACTAAACTTACATTACCGTACTGAAAAATTTAACTAAAAGTCTAAATGAATAGTTATGTTATACATAATATAGCAAGCAGTGAAATGTGCATACAACTCTAAAACTTAAATTCAAAGTTTACATTAAATCTAACGACAACTTTGATTACAGTTTTATTTATTTTGGTCTAATTTGTAAATTTTACACGGAAAAAATTTAGTTTCTTCCCAACAACTTCCATTTAATTATTATTGTACAATAGGTTATTACAATCTGCATAAAATGAGTATTGCAGATAGTCATTATAACGGTGCCACAGAGTGCATGCCAGTTCTAATTCTGATTCTAATCAGTGAGTGTTGTGATAGATCTAATCAAACCGATGGTGGTCAGTGTGGAGGCGGAAAATTGTGCTAACACAGTTTTGTACCAGCCAAGTACAGTCATGGAGTTGTTTGGCCAAGACGCTGTGTGTTTATTAATAGCAACTGAAAATATAGCATTGAAATTAAAATCAGAGAGATCAGCGATTCAAGAAATTAATAAGTTTGGAAATGAGTTTAACGAATTGCATATTGTTTTTTTTCCTCTTTTTTTTTTTTTTCATTTAGGAAAAGAGTGTGAGAATGACTGAATATATGAGAATAAATGCTAAAATAAGTAATAGGATTACCAAAAGTTTCTTTTTTCCTTATTATTCCAACACAAAAAACATCTGTCAACATCGCCTTAAAAAAAAGTAATTAAAATAAACTAACCCTAGCCCTCGTATAATCTAATAGTGTCAGGGTCAGAAAAGAACAAGAATTGATCATGAGAGAGACCTGATAATAGGGGGATCTAGTTCAAGATTATATGAAAAAGGGTAAAGATTCACCTAGGGTCCTCGACACTGTCCATACCCCAAGATAGATAGTCAGACTATTACAAGACTTTGGGTAAAGGGTTCATGAAAAAAATTGTAATAATATGTCTAACTAATTTGAAAAATGTTTTATGAAAGTTTTTTTTTCCACTTTCTAACTTGTTTATTATTGAAGATAGGAATATACATTTGGTAGACAGTAGAATATATACTTGAAATCATTTGGTAGATCTTAGATATTTCCATTACGATTTATTAATGAATTTAAAAATATAAAGCCAAGTTAAATGTGATATCCTCTATGATAGAAAATAACCAGCCACCTATATATAAATTTTTTAATGTCCTCTCTATCTCATTGAAGAAATTTTTTTCAATTTTCTCAAAATATTATGAAATTTTTTAACTAGTTCGTTATTCAGCAAATTTCATTTACAAGTTTTAAAATGGACACCGATCAAAATTTTTAAAACTTCTATCTCAATTATTACCTATGACATTAAAAAAAAAAGTTGATTTTTATACTGTATATCTGAAATAGTAAACAAAGACTAGAGCACTGTGGTGACAATATATACAGATACACTTTCAAAAGTCCCTTACCACACTTGGGAATAAACAAAATAACAAAAAACAAAAATTTTTGTCAAAAGTAAAATGTTTATTCCTATTAGACCCTTATAGCTATTACAACAACAAAGTTGTCATCTTCAGAGGGAATCTTAACAAAGACTCAGTCTTTGTTAAGATTCCCTCTGAAGATGACAACTTTGTTGTTGTAATAGCTATAAGGGTCTAATAGGAATAAACATTTTACTTTTGACAAAAATTTTTGTTTTTTGTTATTTTGTTTATTCCCAAGTGTGGTAAGGGACTTTTGAAAGTGTATCTGTATCTGAAATAGTGACAAAATCATATAAAAATAAACTTTGAAATAATTACATGTAATTTTTGGCTAGGCAAAAATATATTAACAATAAATACAGTACAGTAGGGCAATACATTTGTTATGTAGGCTAATACTTTTCTTACGATGAATGCATGGGCAGATATTATTAAATTACTATTTAATTTTTAGAAATAATGAAGTTCTGTAAAAAAAAGTCATAGCATACTAAATTTTAAAGTTACCTAATTGTCCTCTGATAGTTGCCATTAACTTCCTTTCTGATTTCCGCAAGCCTTTCTTGTAACTCATCTACTTCATTAAATAGTTTAAAACATTTTTTACACACTAATACACTATGGACAATATCCTCTACAATTTCTAATCCAAGCACAAATCCAATTATTTTAGATACAGGTTTATCTGAAGTTGACACATTCACATGAAATATTGGACAACTATTTCTTGTCGACACACCGACACTTGCATCACAAATTAAACAAGTTGGTGATTTTGTTTGAACAGAATTCTTCTCCGTGTCAGCAGTCATCATGACAGTCTGAAATCAAAGGATAAATTAATAATGCTTGAAAATCTTAGCATCTAGATATGTGAGACATACATCCACATTTAAGGGACAAATGAAAATTAATATACATAAATTTTAAAGTAAAATATTATAAGAAAAATATACAAAACACAGTAAGCTATCTCTAATTCTATGCACCTGTTTGTGCACTTCACTCAGTGATGAGTTAATAATTTTTCTGTAAAAAACACGAACTCCTTCATTCCTGTATAGAGTTCTTACTTTTTCATTGTTTAACTTCACGTGTTACTGTTTTGGACGTAATTTTGTTTAGTGTTTAACATGAAATAATGATAAGTGTTTGTTGACTTTGATGGATCTTGTGTATGTAAAGAAAATTATGTAATCCATTTATCCTATTTTAAGTTACAGGCACATAATAGAGCGAATAAACAAAACCATCAAACATAAAACAACTGACACCTGAATAACACATCAGTTTAAAAAGTCACAGATTTTCTAATATCAGCTAGACCCTGTTTTTAAAATCAGATTTGTCTCACTCAATAGCACAAAATGTGATACAGTACATCACTAGACTTAAGAGTGTTATGTAGATTACGAAAAAAGCAACACCGTTATAGCTTTCACCCCTTTTGGGCCATAAACTTCCCTAATCCTTGGATTTGAGGAAATCCAGTCGTAAATAAAATAAAACTAAATGTTGTGAATAAAGCAACTGTGATAATAGTTGAGATATCTTCGCCCTTTTCTCGATCAAAAATTCGTTTAGGGCATTTTGAAAATCTTTGGATTTGAGCAAGTCGAGTCAAACAGAAATTCAAATTACAAGAAAAGTATAGTAAGTTATGAATAAAGCAAAGAAGATAATTGCAGAGGTACCTTTGCTCTTTTCGAGAGCAAAACCGGATAGTTTATTAAATTATAAATTTAACTGTTTGTACAACAGGGTACTATTTTTTAAACTCTAGGTTTGAGAAAATTTAGGCAAACAAAAGTTAAATTACATAAGAGTTTAACGTAGAATACATAAAAAGTAACCCTGGTAAATAAGGCTGGAATTTTTTTTGGGGTAAAAACTGCTCTTAGGATGTTTCTTGAAAACCCTTGGTTTTGAGTATAGCTCTTGCATTGAAATCGAGCAATGATGATATTGCCATTCATTCTCTGCAAGGCATCCTTGAGTTCGTCCATTGTTACTCAGATTTCCTGCATCCCTTTGTTTGGTGTAAACTAGCAGCTGACATAATTAATATTGCAACTCTTTATCCACATATAGTTATTTCCAGAACCGTGACTTTCAGTGCCTAATTTGTCTGAGAACAACAAAGGCTCTTCTATATTTTTGTACTGATCAATTATAATAACGATATCTGTCGTATACTCAAGGCATAGTTGATTTTTTCATTTTTACTGGAACATAGTTGTATCAGTAATTATTGAATTACACTTGTCTTGTTGGTTCCAACAACCTAAACTTCAAAAACCCTACTACTTTTTTCTTTTTCTAATAAACAAATTTTGCATATTTTAAAGTAAAGTGGGGTGTCACGTTTTGGTATAAAAGTAAAATTTAAACTAAATTGAAATAAATATAGCTTCCAATTGATGTAGGCTATACAGATTTTAGTTATAGACTTTCTTAGATGGGTTATATTGTTTAAAAGTCAAAATAGATATGTGAAAAATTTATCAATTTTTATTTCAGGACATGAAGGTCTTTGCTCTATGAAAATTTATCTTGCTTTTATTCATTGATTTTTTTTAAAGTACTAGAACTGATTTTAACTGGACTGTTTATTTTTGATGAAAACTGTTTAACTTAATATAGGCCTACGTAATCAACAGAAGAAAAAGTAAAATGTAGCCTAATCAAAGTATAAGAATTATAAAAAATATGCATTCAAAAATAATTCTGTTAATTAGAAAGAAAGATAGACTTCTTGGCAGGTGAATGGTGCTTTGAAGTTAGTCTCTTGAAATATTGTGAAAACAGCTGGCACAACCACCAAATTTCTGTTATGCAGAACTTTAGAAACCTCAAAATATGTGTAATGATTTTATGTATATTTCTCAACTTTTATAATTAGTTCACAAATATGTTCAGGGTGACCATATTGGATCCATTAGTTTGACTTTATGATATTAAATAAGTAATCTGCAATCTCAAAAACCTCTAGGTCTACTGTTTTGACATTAATTCTGTGAGTTAGTCCTACATTATTTTTAGCATTATTATTAATAGTTTTGTTTTGAATGTTTAAAATTTTGCAAAATTTATTCAATTTTGTAAAATAAATTTTGAGATGCCATTGGTTGGGCATTGCCCTTTTTATGCCTGGGTTCTTCAAGTATAATAATTAAAACAGTGGTTTAGTGATGAAGCTAATTAGTTTTCTATTTAATTATTTAAACAATCATAATAAATAGGCTATATATTTATATCGTCACAATTTTGATCTTATCTCTCCTGATCTTTAAATGTATACAATATAAAAAAATAAATCCAGAATGGTTCCAACTATTATGATTCAACCATTTATTTCTGTATCAAACAATTACAAGCTTCTCAATACAACGAGATTTGCTCATTTTCAACGTTGCTATCTTGAGTTATCGGGCTCTCTCTCTCTGTTTCTCATCAAGTTAGGCTATCTTAAAAACACTTCCTCAGCAGTAGTTCCTCCTGTGATCCCAAGACCTCGTTTCCTTTGTCCAAGAGCTTATATACCTCCCTCTTGTTTGTGATGTTGATTGTACTTGTAAGGTTAGCATTACATAATAATTACTGTTAAACTTGTGTTTCACAACAGTTGGTCTCCAATCTGACTATAATACAACATTTTATAATTTTTATTTATCCATATTCTAACTAAAACTATCCTAGTATTCCTAACATCACTGGCAACCTCATTTCGGCCCTGTTTAAAACAAAAAAATCACTTTATTTTTACAAAATAGAAACAAACAAAATACTTTACTACACAATATATATATATATATATATATATATGTGTGTGTATATATATATATATATATATATATATATATATATATATATATATATCGGTACATCATCACTATACCTAGAAATAATTTATTATACAATTTTTACTCTATGTCAATTGTAGTTATTCTTTTACTATACCTTAATTATATGTGACTACATGTTTCACTGTCACAGGCAGCATCATCAGGCCAGTTATTTATGTTAACTTAAAAACTCATTTTTACACAACACTCATTTTCGTACCTTTGTTGTACACGTCAAGCATATACAATTTTTTTTTATTATACAATAATAATTTAGTTCAATTTCACCATTTATGTTGTACTTCTTGTCTATGTGTCACTTTCTAGAAGACTAATTTGGAACGTAGATATGCATTCTTGTTTAAGTCTTATCAGATTTGTACTTTGTGTCTTACTAAATTTTCCTTGATCTCTTTGGATTTATGTTGTTGGCAGTATAATCATAAAGGCAATTTGAAGCAAAAGTCAACTTTTCATTTAAGATTTTATCTGGATTACGTGTTTGGTGCTTTTAAATCTCATATTCTTCAATGACGTTCATAGTATGTCCTTTAGTAATTTTGTAACAGAAGAAATCAAAACTCTCCAGAGAAGATGCTTGAGAATGCTTAGACTGATGCAAAGGCCAAGAAAAGAGGACTTGTAGCTCATGAAGAGATAGTACAGTCCAAGAAGGCCAAGACAGACCTTCGTAGAACGTCAGAGCCAAAAACATTGCTGGGATGAGATTTGTATAAATCTGAATAGAGATTCTTGAGGTCTGGGATACACGGTGATGATGAAGAAACTTCACCGTTACTGCTGATGAACAGCTTGATACAGGAAAAATGACAACCATAGTAAATGGTATTTTACTTTGTTATCCCACAATAGAAAAAAATGGAAGCAGGTTCCGCTATGCCAGAATTTCCGCTCTTCACTGAAAAAGAATTATGGACTCACTCCAAAATATAAAAGCTGCAGAACTGGATGGAATTACTTAAATCACCTTAAAACCCATCCGCACTTAACATGTATAACCAATATACGAGAGCTAGTGAATTTTGAAATCATTAGAAGAGAGAAAGGTTAGTGCTTGTTGATAAAAAAGGGAAAGGTGAGGAAGAGTCCCTGTATTCAAATCACCATTAGGGACCAAGTAAAAAGGATAGCTGACAAAGCATCAAAGATAACAAATAGTATGAGTAGGTTATTGGCGAATATAGGAGGACTACCAGAGAGTAGGCATAGACTACTGGTGGCAGTAACACAGTCTTTCATCTATCATGTTGTACATAGTGAAAATTTGGGAATGCACTTTGGATTCAGAAATATAGATTGCTGATGGAATGAGTGTAAAGATCGGGAGCTACAAAGATTCTTGCACAGTGCTGAGTCTGTGGTTATTATGGTAACACAAATAATTCCAATTGACTTGCTAGGAGATTTAATATGTAAATGAGAACAAACAGTTTGTCTAACACAAAGCCAGAATATTGTCAAGAAAGATGGTCTGCAGATACCATGGGGAGTTGGACAGCCAGTCTCATCAAGAAACTTGTGGAATGTACGAACCAGAACCATGGTGAGGTGAACTTTTACATCATACAACTGTTGACAAGAAATGATCATTTGAAAGCCTACCTAGATTCAAAATGGAAAAGATAGACGGACACACCTTTTTACACTACTGTGAGGCTGAAGATGACTCACAACACATTTTCATCCTGTGTCTAGGCTGGAAAGCCATACAGGCCCAATACATCCAGACAGCATCGTTGGTGTACATTACATCGAAGTGGCGCTCTTTTCTTAGCCAAAGACTTTCCTTGCTATTCACAACTGGATATTAATCTCTAGTCCACACTCTAGCCCTTGTCACTTTGTACAGAATTCTTCAATTTGTTTCCTATTCTTCTTCCAGTTGGACACTGCTGAATTCCTAACTTCAAATTCTGCAGCAGTTTTCTTCAGGGATTCACCTTTATCAATTCTGTTCAGAGCTTCAAGTTTTTTGTCTATAATAAGAGTGACCTCTTATTGTCGCTATTTCATAGTTAACACAAACATCAGTTGACAACATAGGTTTAATTCGTAAAAGTCACTGATAAAAGAACTCTGCACAACACTATAATATTTGACAGATGTCTGATAATTTGAATCACACTAAGGACAAGTACATTTCCGTATTAATGAGGGGGGATGGGAAAGCTCATGCATACACTCCCATTCTCTTGCAAAACAATGTAACGAGACTATGAACAATCACTGCAATACACAGTGGCAACAGATAGCCGCACTTATCCAGACTGTTGTTTATTCTGTTGATAATTTCAAATTTAAACAAGGATTTACTGTAGTTAAGGTTTTAATATAATGTTATACAACTTAACTAAGCTACCTTATGTCTACATATTAAATTAAGAATAGTTGTTAAGAACAGTGTGACCACGTTAATACTCAATTATATTTTATTGGGTGCTCAAACCCAAGAAAGTAAGTTAATTTATAACATGTATGAAATATATAACATAACCTGGCCTAATCTAACCTATTCGGGCTAAACACTTGACCTAATTGTCCCTAACTTAATTTTGTAAACTAATTTCCCTCAACATGCAGGACATATACTAGCACAGAAAACATTCATTTTAAAAGTATTAATAGTTTTAATGAGGAAAATGTTGGTCATGCTGTTTTTAACAATTACCGAATTAAGTTCAATGATTATACTATTTTCTTCCATTTCTGAAGTTGTATGTACTTTCCTGTAATAAATATATTATTTAGGCCTAGTTATTAACCCTAGAACACTAGCGTACATAATCCTTACATGTGGCGCCGATATTTTGTTTTCTCTCTACTCCCCCCACCACTCTAACTGTTAGAGAGGCTAGCAGTGCTTCCAGCCTTCAGTCGCCAAAGTGACGGTGTGGTGGCAATGGTGATTCGTGGTCTGTTAGAATCGACTTTTTTGACTATTCATTCTATAACACGGTAACTTTATGTAGTACTAGTAGTGCCTGTAAATAATTGTATGTCATTGTGTCATGTCTCTAGTAGTACGATACTGTGCACACACGTAGGATATGCTTGGTTCTAGTATTAAGGGATTGTAAATAGACCTAGTATATATTAATGTAAATAGTAGTTTTTGTCAAAAACTGAAAATATGCGATAGATCGGTTTGGAGGATGATGATATTATAGTTGCATTAGAAGATGACATTAGTGATGAATGATGATGTGTTGGAGTTAGAGGACGTAATTAGTGAGGAATATGATAGTGATGACGACTCAGAATTAATTCATTCCAGGAGAAGAAACAGAGAAAAAAGAAAAGGAAACAAAAGAGATGTGGCAAGTACTTCTAAAAATGGTGACACTGGTAGGAAAACGACAATAAAATCAGAAAAGGACAAAAATGCTGAAGAAAATAAAAACATTATACTGATTGTTCCTGATGTAGATTCAATGGAAGGTAAAGATAGATTTGTGTGGCACACTAAATCTGAGCTGTATACTGGGAAAACTCCAGCAAAAAACATGGCTCATATAAGACCGGGACAAAGTGCTACTGCACGAGACGCATTACTCCAAATGAATGTTTTCAGCTGTTTATATCTCAAGATATACGCCTAAAGTATATTACACATATGAACGAAGAAATCTTGTAAAAACGGGCTCTTTACAAAAATATTAATGATAGATCCTCAAAAACTTGGAAGATCGTGAACTTTATGCTCTTTTTGGGATACTAATATTGTCCAGTATATTAAAAGATAACCATCTGCCAACAAAAACCATGTTTGACTCCAACTTTTCAATTGATAAGTATCGTGCCACTGTACCAGAAAGACGATTTACCTTTCTCCTAGACTGTCTCAGATTTGATGAGCAAACATTTAGAAAACAGAAAAAAACAGGAAAATAAGCTAGCGGCAATCTCAGAAATCTGGGATATATAGTGGAGAATTGAAAAAAAAATTATAGGTTACGAGTATGCCATTGGCTGAACATCTCCTACATGAATACAGTCTTACATCAGTAGGGACAATAAAAAACAAAACAAAAAGGGAACTGCCAGATGAGATGAAAAACAAAAAAATACAAAGATTGGCAAGTAGGCAGTAACATATTTTTATTCCATGATGACATAACTGCTGTATCCTACAAACCAAAAAGTAAGAAACTGGTAACTTTATTATCAACAATGCATCAAGGGTCGGTAATAAATGAAGCTACAAGTAAACCCGAGATAATGATGACCTATAACTCGACACAAGGAAGAGTTTGGTCAAATGTGGCATAACTTCATGGTAAAACTCCATGATGAAGGTCTGTGTGAGGGGTGGCAGAGAGGGAGGCTTGGACAACCAAACTTATCTCATGACCTGAAGAACAGTATTCACAAAATACTGGGAGTGGGAAATCAACAAAGCCAAGTTGCAGTGGTTCCTGAAAAAAGTGAACGAAAATCTGTGTACTTTCTGTGAATGGAAGAAAAAGAGAAGGTCAACTACGTACTGTGGCTGTGGGGAAGTACTAATCTGTGGTGAACATCAAATAAAGAAATTTCTAGACTGTGCATTGGCCATAAACATCAACAAACTTATTCAACAAATTGAGTAATTCATTATAAATTATATAAGTTCAATTTTTAGCTTATTACTATTCCTACTGTTATATTTGTTGTAAGAAACTTTATTTCATTGTAAAAATTGAAAATGTAAAAAGCAATTTTTTCTTTATTTTTCAAGTATTTGTAATCCTCCCACAATACCCATGCATTACATCATAGTATATATTAGGTATATAACAAAACATTAAAAATAATGAAACAACTAAAAACGTTAAATTAAGCCGATATGCCAACACATGTCAACATTACGTAGTATTAGTAACAACCACCTTCATGTTACCGGTAGTGTTCTAGGGTTAAAAAAAATTGTGGCAGTTTTAATTAATTACTCAAAAAAGTAAGGATTTATTATACAAGTTTTTGCTGACAGTCAATGAAGCAAATAAAAAGGTATCATTACCGAAGATAAATTGCTTAATAGTTTAGAATGAAGAGAATAAACTTATAAAGCAGATAAATTATGAGAACATGGAACTCTGGTAATGTAGACCTGGTCGAATGATATTGTTTTAACCAGATGTCAGTAGTCTAATACATTTAAATTTACAAAATGAATATCTGACATATAGGCCTAGGACAAGTTAGATAAAGTTAAGTACATTATGTACTATTTTTTTACAACTTTATCATTGCATATATGTTAAGATGGTACTATAAATGATTTTACAATATGGTTGCTGTTATCTATATATAATAGGCTACTTTTATTTAGAACTATAGACTAGTCTAATTTGATAATCATGCTTACAAATTGTAATCTATGTAATAGCATTCCTAACATTTGTCCAAAAGGATTAAACATTTTCTAAATTAAATTTTCTGTAGCTTTACTCACTTCACACGTCACCTGTGTTGAACACTGGGATTTCTGACCATATCAATATTCATTTGTTTTCATTTATATTGTGCATGCAAGAGGGGGATGTCACGTTCTATTGAGTTTCGACTTGTAGGAATCTAACATTTATGACCAATTTTGTGATTCATTCGTAGTTTAATATGAAATAAAAATAAGGATTATATAACCAAATTTGTCTTAAAATACCAAATTTTCAATGTGCACATCAAATCTTAACTACAAGTTATTTATGAATTTACTGAACACATAAATAGAGGAGTGCTACTCAGAACCCAATTGAAAAGGTAAATGTCCATTTCATACAGCTTTGTGATTTAATATAGAAATTTCATGAAATCGTGTTTTACATACCTTATTATTAAACAATTGGATCATCCTTAGTTGGGAAGACCCTTTTCAAGTATCAAAATCAATTATTTCTGCCAAAAATAAGCAATAATCCTTACCTAGGATTTTGAGGTTAAGGCATCTGTCTACATTAATTCCTATTCCAAATTGAGTGTCTCATCGCTCGATGTTTAAGTTCATCCACGCAAATAGGTCTGGTTAGTTATATAGATATATATGGTTGCCTAACCAGACCAAGTAAAGGAACTACAGGTCTGGGAATGTCAATATATATAGTTACCTTACCAGACCTTTAGTTCCATTACTAGGTCTGGCTACCTCAATATATATAGCCTATACATATTTCATGAGACCTAGTCACAATTTTGAAATCATACAGCATAATATTTACCTGTTAGAAGACAGTTAATGCGTAGGGCCTATATATATATTTAAAAACACGTTACTGTATTCTATTAGCTATGGAACCTAGACGCATAGGCTCATTGTGTATTCTAAACAAGGAATGCAAACTTTTTAAATTATTTATTTTTGACAGAAATAATGGATTTTGATACTTGAAAAGGGGTTTTCCCAGCTTAAGGATGATTCAATTGTTTAATAATGAAGTATGTAAAATATTAATTCATGAAATTTCTATATTAAATCGCAACGCAATATGAACTGAACATTTACCATGACAAACTTCAAACATTAGCCACATCAAATAAGATACAGTATATAATTTTGAATAAAGCCTAATTTAAATTGTAAGGCATTGCTGAATGGGATAAAAAAAGTTCAAAAGCTAGATTCAAGACAAACACTTAGAAAATGGGCATAATTTTAATAAGAAAATAAACAACTCCAATTGCTTAGGAACTAGAAATCTCAAAATATGAATAAAGTATTTTCCACCTTCACCATGTAAATTATCATCATTGCAAAATGATATGTCAGATTTTTTAAAAATACAATTTACCAACTTAATATGTTAAAAAAATAGTTACCTTAAGTTTATAGGTTATGTTGTAATAAAATTAACAGTGCAGGGTATTTACGTTAAAAACTAGGGTCTTTCTTATTAACAGGAAAGACCCTTTCATTGCTTAAACCAATCAGACTGGTAAAACTATCTTTGCCATCATACGAAGTCTAATATCAACAATTCATAATATTATTTATTGGAACATAACATAAAAATACTGCATTTAAAACTTTTAAGTCCAAATTAACAATTCGCAAAATAAAACAAATGAAAAAGTACCTACAAATATAAGTTGCCAGCCCTGCCCGAACAAAATGGCGAAAGGTTATCGTGAGAAGAAACCGTTGTTCTATTTGCAATTGGTAACAGGATTGTTTACAGATTTAGTCGGCAGCGGTAGTTATATTCATAACACTACTTATAATTTTTAAAAAAATGTTTATTAGTAGAGTACAAATGTTATAATGTAGGCTGCAGTTGCTTATTAATAACCTTTTATAAAAATAATTTTAAACTAATATATTTTTTTAGAAAGTTTACTTTGAGGGTTCGCCATCACACCATTCATTTCCCTGAAATGTAAAGTTTATTTTAAATTTTTGGCTATAAGTTTAGCATTAATTATTTTTCTAAACATGATGTGCTCCACTTCCAATAATACACATTTAATTTATAAAAAAAGAATACTTCTTATATTAATATCAAAAATTCAATGAATGTCAGATTGTAAAGGCTTAGATCATGAGAGTAGCTAGAAATGAAGCGCAATTTATAAAAACAGCACTGACTTATAAAACTATAATTTTTGCTCTCTCTAGTACAGCTAGTGAGTATTTTGATTTTTACAAAAATGTATTCTGATATTTTCAAAACAATATGTTTTGAGAGTATGTTTATAATATGATGTTAGCTCTGAACATTGAAATGTACCTTCCAAACTTTCGAATGATTTTGTTTACAGTACATGTAAAATAGGAATAAACTGGCGAGGGGAAATGATGGAATATCCTCTATCTAAATTTTATTATCTTTGCCAAAATATTGCCGTTATATAAACTGATTTTGGTAAATGTTCAGTTCATACAGAGTTGTGATTTAATATAGAAATTTAATGAAATTGTGTTTCATGCACTGTTATTTATTAAAACGCTTGATTTATACGACAAAGATTTATAATTACTAATTGAAGCTAATAAATTATGAATAAAAGGGTTATTGTTTGTACCTATAGACATATTTATGTTAAACATATAAGTATACTGCATGTAAAGTTTTTGTTCCTTCTGAAAAGTTTCTTCTTATTATACACTAAGTCAATTTCCACTTCCATGAATTTTGTAGGCCTACTTATGCCAATATAGTAAAACTCCCAATAGAAAGAATAGAGCAAAATAAGAGTTTAAAGAAGTAATGCAAAATACAATTTGCTTACACAATAAATTACTTAATTAGATCTGCACATTATCTTTAGTTTTAGGGATCCGTTGAACCACTGTAAATATGGTATAAAATATCATATTAAGGAAAGCCTATCTATTGTATGGACTAATTAGGCTTCACATATGATAAATATGTATCAGTATTGGTGCAATAAGAGCTAACTTTGCGAATAGTAAACCAAGTTTTGAACTACAGTAAACTCAGCTTAATCATGTTCTGTTTTACAACAAATGGTTAGATTAAAATCATGATCATAGCTTGGTAATATGATTTAAACATTGTTTTATTTCAATGATTTATCTTCAAATGTAATATTTTTCTCTCATAAATTGTATGCATGTGACATAGTTTATTTTATATTAACCCTTAACCAACATCATATGTCTAGGAGATGGACGCAAAATTAAAAACCTGTGTATCTCCCCTCCCCTTAGAATGTAGGCATTGGCCGTTCGTCTACGTTTCAGTCGAGAGGGATCCATTGCTCTGTGACAGTTGTTTGTTTATCACCTGACCACAGGCATTTCTAGCGCAATTTGTTTACAATTTTCCGTCCAAGAGCCGTGTAGTGTTAGTTATGTGACTTTTATTTTTTGTATGTTTTGACTCTGATTTTTTATGATATCGGTTGTGTTACATAAAACATTTTGTTTATATATTTTATTTTATCATATTATAAGTGAATATGGATCCTGAGGACCTAGCTATCCTTGGCCTGTCACATGGGGAGCCTTCTTTTACTAAAGTGTCAATGACAGAATAATATTTTGAAGTCAATCTAGAAGATTTAGTGTTCGATGTCTTAGATCGATCTTCAGAGCTCGATCCTTATGACAGTGAAGGAGAAGAAGATGATCAAACTGATAGTGAACATGACTCAGAGTCTGAGTAAGAGTTGGATA
This sequence comes from Aphrophora alni, assembly GCA_963513935.1. Classification (NCBI taxonomy): domain Eukaryota; kingdom Metazoa; phylum Arthropoda; class Insecta; order Hemiptera; family Aphrophoridae; genus Aphrophora; species Aphrophora alni. Next base: position 41,215,109 of record OY740771.1, on the reverse strand, counting down.
ATGATGAAATCGGCATAACGGAAGATAGAAACAGTGAAGATCAGGACATGGATCACGCATCACAGCCTACTTTTTTTCCTGGGTAAGAAGGTAGGGAAAAAACCACAATTTAAATGGCAAAAAGAAAATCCTCCAGCCAATGTAAGAACTCGAAGGCATAACATTATTATACAGTTACCAATACTCAAATCAAAAGCAAAAGAGTTAGAGACCAATCCGTCTGTTAAAGAAGTATGGGGTCTTTTATTTACTAATGATTTATTGGATGAAATATTGAAGTGGACAAACCATAAGAATCGTTATTAAGGGATAATTAAACTAGAAAACTTTCTTACCTTTCTGACTTAGATATGGTTGAGCTAAAAGCTTTCATTGGGCTTTTGGTATACACTGCAATTTTCAAGTTCAATAATGAAACAATTGACAGCTCTTTTGCTACTGATGGAACTGGGAGGGACATTTATCGTTGTACGATGACCAGAAACAGTTTTCTTTTTTTACTGTTGTCTTTACGTTTTGACGATCCTGATGAAAGAAAGACGAACGATCCTGCTACAGCTGTCAGTAATTTTCAACAAGTTTATTGAAAACTCACACCTTGTCTACTCTTCTGGGTCAACGGTGTGTGCTGATGAAATGCTTGTTCCTTTTCGTGAACGTTGTGCATTCAAAATGTACATGCCGAAGAAACCGGCTAAGTATGGGCTGAAAGTGTTACGTTTGACAGACCCCAGCACTCACTATATCTACAATTGGTATTTATATTGTGGAAAAGGTAGTGTTGGGAGAGGACTGTCAGAAGAGGAGAAGCTACTAATTCCATCTCAAGCCATAATAAAGTTGACAAAGGCTATTGAAAGAACCTGTCAGAATATTACAGCCGACAACTGGTTCAGTACAGTAGAATTAGTCAACGAACTTATAAAAAGAGAGCTGACATACGTTGGAACCCTGAGAAAAATAAGGCAGAAATTCCTTCCGAGTTCCAACCAAACAAAATTCGGGAAGAAAAGTCGTTACTATATGGTTTTACAGAAAGGGTTACCTTACTTTCTTATGTACCAAAAAAGTATAAAGCTGTAATTTTGATTTTGTCCATGCATAATTCACCTGCAGATGACGAAATTACAGAAAAGCCTGAAATCATTGCTTTTTACAACTTGACTAAAGGCAGTGTGCAGTGGGGGGGGCCCGCGAGCCTTGACCGGGATCTTTCGGGAAATTTTACCGGGACCCGGACCCGCGACGGGCCCCCTCTATCATAACAATATTTTTATGAGTATTGTCAAGAAATTACTAAAATAAGGTAAAATATCTTCAGACAAGATTGTGCATCGTGCATCCAAAACGGCAATAACCATTATTTTTTAGAGAGCAGTATTTATTATTTAATGTCATGATACGAAGTATGTGTATTGTTACCGTTGGCTGATATGTAATGCAGCTATCGCTATGTCGCACATCGCGGTGACTCACCGGCGCCGGCCGGCGAAAAGATAAACATCCGGTCTGGAAGGGGAAGATTAAAATTTAAAAATAGCATCAGGTATCAGGTCAACAAATAAACTTTCATATTGGTGACTCTTTAGCTGTAGTCGAATTTAGGAATGGAACTTTAGTTGTAGTCGAATTTCGGAGAGGGGGGGGGGCGCCGGTTCTAATCGTCGCCACTGGCAGTGTGGACAGGGTCGATCAAAAATGTGCCAACTACACTGCAGCATTGGCCTTTGAAAATATTTTTCACAATAATTGACATTGGCTTTATACTTTGTATGAAAGTTACAAAGATACACAAAAACTGACTCGTTTCGAGTTCATGAAAACCCTAGCAAACAGCCTAATTCACCCGCATATGGCGAGACGACTGGAAGCTGGAAGAAGTTTGCCCAGTGAACTTGTATTTTCAATAAAGAGAATCTTGAAGATCGAAGATGAAGAAGTAGAAGTACCAGAGTTCTTCGAGACAAAGAAAACTTGTTCAACATGTCCTCCAAAACTGAAAAGAAGGAACCCATATCAGAAGTGTGGAGTTGCTATTTGCCAGGAGCGTGCAAGAAAGATTTGTAAAAACTGCTTTGTAAAAGACGAGTGAATGAGTAAAGAAAAAACAGTTATTTTTCTAAAAAAGACGCGTTTAAACAGATTATTTTATCCAACATTGTAGCTAAGTTTCAATTTTTATTTTTTTTTTAGGTTTAAATTTTGACAAAGTAAACAAAATATTTAAATTGTTTAATTACTTTAAAAAATGTATATAAGTTTAAATTAAAAAAAAAAAATGTTAAGAAAACTTGGTATAAGACCTAATATAATTATTATGATTTTGTATGTCATTAAATTTTATTTCCATAACTTTATACCTTTTTTTACCAAAAAAAAACACATGGGTGTCTTTCAGACCTATGATGTTTATTGAGGAATTTTAAAACATGATGTTAGTCAAGGGTTAACAAAATTGAATAGTGTACAATCATAGCAGATTAATAAAAAACCCTGATATAAGAAGTATGGAAATGCTTGTTGAAGAGAAGAATTTTTGGTGAAACAAGAAAAAAAAAATCTTATTTCAAACTATAATAATATTGTTTGAAGAAAATTATTGTACTTTTTCTATAGTAATAGTATATTAGATGTAGGCACAAAATTAATTTTTATAATCATGTTTGAATAAACTGTTTATGTACAGTATGAAATTGATCCTAAAACTATTAGTTATTAATTTGTTATGAAATTTTTACTTAAAACAAGTTACATTAATATTTTTCTTTATATACTGTAATTTCAACTTTTTAAAGAATTACAAAGGAAGTGGTCTATTTTCAAGTTCTGAAAACGGTACATATAGTTTGGGGTTATAATAAATTAGTGGTGGGGATGTTCTATGGTCTGCTAGTCCACCCAATGAAAGCAAAAAAGGGCAATACTGTGTAATTTGTCCAAGCAGCACCGATTTTCCTAAAAAAATGGATTCAAGTTCTACTTACCCTCTACTTTAAAGTTGACCCTGTGCCGGGGATTGCTTTTTATTTTTTTAGAGGTTAAAACTACCCCTATTTGAAAATAATTCTATAATTGCTGGTTCGGGCTTGTAATCGAAAGAAGTAACATCAGTTGACATTGTGAGGGTTCAATTATTATAAATTGACAATTTTCAACCCTTAAAAACCACCCCCTGTGACGGTAATTTTGACCCTTAATAATAACTATCCCTTGCAATTTTTTTATTTTTTTATGTTGTAGAATCTTGTTATTTAAAAACGTATTAATTGTATCAAGCCTTAAAAAACCAATTTAGTTTTAATTTAATTTTTGGAAAAATAAATAATTTTAATCACAAATCAAAGACAGGGAAAATAAAATATTCATTTCTTCTATTTATGTACTTGAATGAATTTCAATTTATTTATTAATTCATAAGTAATTGAAAAAATCTACAAATAATTAAAAATCTTCACTCTCATCTTCCTTTTCCTCTTCAACTTCATTCATTTCCACTTCTCGTTTGCGTTTTTTTCCTCCTCTTGGTCTATAATAGGAGCACAATTTTGACAATTGTCTCCGCTGCATGTTGTACATGCAGAGTTGCAAAAAAAGTCCTATTCTTCGCTACCGCACCCTTTTTTACAGCTGCAAAATATCGTTCTTAACAGCTCTTCAGGTGCAGGTTGATAGTTTTAACTGGGTTTAAAACTCCTTTAATATTAACCCAACCCCAATCAAGAAGTTTAATATTTTTATTTCCAGCCATAACTGAGTTTGCAAATACACTCTTTTTATGTGTTCATTTAAAGCACCAGTCGTCAGAACGAGCGAGGACAATTTTTTTTTTCCATAGTAGCCTTTAAAAAGGATTCGTATCTCATTTTTTTGAGATATGTAGGAAAGCTATGCACCTTTTTAAGTTTATTTATTTGCGTGTCCTTTGAAAGTTTGCAAGTCCGTACAACATTACAGTGCACTACTGACCAGCCAGTAAAATCTCCTCAATTGTTGCACAGGGATTGTAAAAAATTTCAGCTTTTTCTCTTACATCCTGGCGGTTTTCTAACATATCAAAGAATTTTTTTCCCCTTATTAAAAAAAGGCCGAGGTTGAGTCGCACCCTGTAAAACAGTGTGCAAATATTTTGAATTTCGAGCAATTTGGATAATCAATTTCCATAGATTTTGAAGAGTACACCGCTGCAGTGACGCTTTGTTTGCCGAGCTTTAAGAAATAAATTTCTTCTTCCGCCTTTGCCCTGCCGGTAATATACCTTTTTTGCCCTTCCTTTACCCTCACCTAGGAATATATATATATATATATATATATATATACACACACACACACATTTTAATAGGTGTGTCTGTTCATAAAAAATAGTGAATTTATCAATGAAAAAATTTGATTGTTTTTTAATCATAACTCGCTTATTTTTTAAGCTACGAAAATTTAAAAAAAACCAATTTTTAGGTTTTTTTACAAGCTAAAAGCTCATGTAAATTGAAAATTTATTTAACCCTTATTTTTGAAAGGGCTTGAGCTGAAAGGGTAATGGCGTAATGGTACTATTTACGAACATGTACAAACTTCTAACGGTCATATCTTACTCAATTTTTATCCTATAAAAAAAATGAATAAAATAATTTTAAAAAACCTACGATTTTGTACTCTACAAAATTTTGCCTATATCTCATTGTTTTTGAGTTATTTTGAAAAAAGACAATTTTTTGCAAAATTACAAAAATACACTATTCTCTTGAAGCTCGACTTTTTTCAAAACTACGTACTTTAAACCGCTCAAATGTTCTGAGCCTATTTGAAATAAGTAAGTAAAGTGATTTGTGAAGTGGTAGCAATTAATTTCAACTGGGGTGGTATTTAGGGGGTGATTTGTACATTTTTTTTGTCAAAAAAAATAGAAACCAACCTTATTTATGTCATAACTCGTTTAATTTTGATGCTAGAGACTTTTATAAAAAAACAAATTAAAGGTTTTTTAAGCACTTTAAAAAAGTTTTTATAAACTTTTCTTGAATAATACATTGTTTTTTGTTATTTCACGATAAACCTTTCAGTTTTTGTATTGACAAATAAAAACAAAATTTCAACAAGCTATAACTCCGTTTGTATTGGTTCTACAGAAACCATAAACCCACCATTTTTTGTTTTGTTTTTTATAAGCTACATTTTTTATTCTAATGATTTTTTTCCTTAAAGTGCATATTTTTTAAGTTATTTACGAAAAACTGTATGAAAAAACAGTTTTTTTGGTTGAAAAATCGATACTTTCACTTGCAAATAACTCGAAAAGAATTGACTTTTAAAAAAAACTTTATAGAACAAAAGTTGCTTAAAATTAGTTAATTTATCCATTCCTGGATTTTTTTTAATGTAATATTTTTCACCCCCGAGAAGGGGTGGCACCCCCCCGGGAAAAGGAAACCCCCGGCACAGGGTCAACTTTGAAGTAGAGGGTAAGTAGTACTCAAATCCAAATTTTTAGGAAAATCAGTGCTGCTTGGACAAATTACCCGGGAAAATGGTCATTGATGCTGATGTATTAACAATATAATTATATTATATTATCTGTACTATAAAATGTCCATGGTAAAAACAACCATGTGATCAAACATCCATATATTTTTTACGAAACCTTTCACATGGTTTTATCCAAATGCGGACTATACATGTATCTTAAATATAGTACATACTTTCAAAACATTTGTAATTTATAATAGAGCTACTCTCAGAAAGGACCCCAAATTGTGACCCTTGATGTAGGCTACTATTTCGAATGCTATCATACATTCTGATAATTTATAAAACCACATTCCTTTCAAACTCATGTAATAATACTCTAAGAGTCTTATTTTTATTTATTTATTTATTCTGTATACAGGTAGTTTTCTTTACAAAAAGTTATGTTGTTAAACAAAAGATTAATCACAACATTAACAATATATTTTGAAAATGCATACTCTTTCAAACCTTAGCAAATAGGTATTAAATGTAAGTTTCCAATGAAAATTTAGAGATAGTTTGGTTTGCTGAATTGTGTCAATCTGTAATAGAATAAGTCTAGTAATAATTATATAGATAGAAGAGGCTTCATATTGATAAATTGTGTTTGAACGTACTGAAAGTTTCCAACTCCTCAATATGGATAAAAGAACAGTTGTCCCTGTAATACCCAAACTCATAAAATTATTTATGTTTCTCAAGTTTTAATATCTTAACTCTACAGTTCGTGTTATTGTAAAGAGAATAATTTTGATGGCAAAATGTGTACTAAAAAATAAAATATGGATGTTATACAGTACTAAAAATAAAAGGTTGAGGCATGAATTAGATAATCTTCAAGGTTCTATAAAAGCTGTCTCGTTATTTAATCAGATAAACAAGCTTCAGTAAACAAGTATTACAGAGTTCAATGTAAATGTGCTACAATAAATATGGTACAAAACAAATTGGTTCAACACTAAAATCTAATGCAAGATTAAACCTAATAATAATACAGTAATATAATCAAAATGCATCACGACAAATTTACATAAGCAATTATTTTTTATTCTTTCCCTGTGATATTATGTTGTCATTGAATCCTGGCAAGTTGAAATATATAAATTATTTATAAACAAATATACAAAAACATTCTAACAATCTTCCTCCTCTTTGATAGAATTAATTAAACTTTGGAAGTTATATACAATTTTACAAAATGCTAATAATTTGTCAAATTGATTCTATTCCTGAAAAATAAATACCAATCAATACCTTAAATAAATCAATCAATAAATGATGTCTCAAATATTTCAAATGTAAAAAAGGAGCCTACAACAGTTTAAATTAAGTTTCTAAAACATATTACTAATTGTGTAAAATCCATGGAATTTTATATCACATATATTTTTATAAATATCTCATTTTTTAAAAATGTAAAAATCCTGAGAGAGAGAATCATAGGATGGATATGCAGGTAAAACATTTTGTAAACATTATTTGTTTAGATCTAAATGAGTCAAAATTAATTGCAATATTCATAAATCTCAACACTAATTTGATTAATTATTATTGAAATACTTTCTCTTTAAAAATTATACACTGTTTTTGAAGTAATATAATTTTCATGTGGGGTTTAAGCAATTTTTTCAAATTTATAGGCAGAGCTTAGATTTTTCCCTTTAATTTATAAATTAAGGGTATACAAGAAAAAAATATATTTTGGGAGGAAGAAATAAAACAGTATATACAAAGTCCGCCATAAAGTACTGACACAAATGTTTCTGGTATGATTTTAGTAAGGCTGGTAGCACTGACTTATAAAGAGGTGAGAAGGGAAGCACAGACATGGGCATTATTTTTAACCACATTCATCAGTCGCTGAGATGGATCAGTGGAGTATGTAACACCATGCCATGTGTAGAGTTATTCTTTGCTAATAAATTAATAAACCAACACAGAGGCAATTTAAAGTCTTTTTTAATTCTTGTAGGTTACCAAGACGTAACTCAATTCTTTTGTAGATGAAAAATTCAGTTCTACAGGCTCAATTGTAGATGACAATCCTACTGGAAAATTATATGTGAGAATCCCTGAAAATATAATTTATGTACAGGAATCAGTGGATCAGAGTCCTAGATGGTCAGTTAAAAAACTGCCCAGGCTCTACGGTTTCCGTGCCTGGTGTTAGGGGGTTTAAAACTGAATCCTTAAAAAATATTGACCACACAAGAATTGAGTGATCTTGATAACAATTGCTAGATTTTGTAGGCAGTTTCTTGAACTGAAGGAAATGGATTCTGATATCTCTAAACGTGGGTGTGAATAAACAAAATATTGGGGTACAAATAACCTACATCAGTCACATCCTTTCAGTCTACTCCATTCACCTAAACTTATCAGTATGGTACGTGAACAGTAATTATTATAGTGACATGTTGGGGATTTTAAATAACAATTTGAAGAAATAGAGAATTTTTAACAAGATGGTGCCACGAGCCACACTGCTAGACAGAGCATGGCCATTTTACATGGCATGTTTCCCGTTTTGAAAATATTTTCTAGTCAGTTTGCTTTCCAGGTCTCTCAAGCTAATGACTTTTTTCTATGGGATATTTTGAGTCGGATTTTTTTCACCAGACCTCATACCATAGAACTGAAGAGAGAGAATTCATCACGAAATTAACAACAATATGCTTGATTCCTTCAAAAAATTATAGATAATTTTGTTCATCATGTCCAAGAGTGGATTGAGATGGAAGGACATTTGTTGCATACAATTTTTAAATTATAGGTGAAATAATCTCCAAAATCTTTAAATCATGCATATAACATTAGAGTTTAAATTTGTAAAATAAAATGTTATTCAATTTTCAAATGTGTCAATTCTTTATGATGGACCCTGTATGTAAAAACAAAATTTGATGTAGGAAAAGAATTAGTATTGTAGTATACATGTAAAAATTATAGGTAAAGGTTTATTAGCAAAATCATACAATATAATAGTTATTTTTGATTGAACATACATTGGGAAAGAATCTGGTGTGGTTAAGAGTTTTCCTATTTTTGAGTATTATCTATATGATATCCTCAAAACATGATGACATCCAATTCAAAGGGTAGTTAAGAGGAAATAGCAGCTGCAGTGATGTTGCATTACTTACATTTCTAACCACTAAATTTATTTAACACTTAACTTTCATGGAAAGATACTTTTTTTATTTTAGGTTAGAGTTTAATAGAGCACATAACCTTATTCTCCACTGATTGATAAAAAGAACAGTGTTTATAAAATATTTCAGAAATATAATGTTTTATGGTGGATTTCTTTATTTGTGTATTACTAGATAATACAAAGGACCAGTTTTAAAGATAAGCCTGTGTCTCCTTTTTTGACCTTAAATTGTATTTATTATTTATTTAACTTGTAAAATGATTAAAACTGATATTAAAATTTGTGAACAGGTAAAATCAGACCAATTTTTAGAAATGTATTCATAGAGAAATAATAATTAGTCTTTTTTTTTTTTAACAACATGTTTTAAGGTAACCTAGTGGGTTTTAGATTATATTAAAAAAATAACAAATCTTAATTTTTCAGTCTACAAGAAATTTATACAGGTCCCTTAGTAGTTAGCCGACTCGAGTTTATGACTATGACATAGGTCTTATCAGGGCCAATAATGTTTATATACATTTTTACAAATTGTATGAAATCGTTATTTAAGACTAATAAAATTCATTTGTATTACTTACCGTACTACAAAAATATTTGAAACATTCAATGTTTTTTTAAAACTGCTTATGCATTTACAAACCTTTAAGAGCAAACTTATATTAATATCAGAGCAAAATTCAAAGTACAATGATGATACTTTTATAAAGAAGCAATTTTGTATACAGTATAAACTTCCAACGTTCATAGAAAAAAAAAGAAAAATGTTTAGTAAAATGTAATTATCCCCATGAGTGTATAAATTGTACTTGAGGAACACAAACATTATATATAATATAATAATTTATTTAAATTAAATATTTTAACCTAACAATAATATGCCACAGTATTTCTTTAACTTATTCCAAATTTATGTGCAATAAATACTTCATTGTACACATACATATTTGTTTTATAATACAACTAACAATTTCAAAGACTATTTTATAAGATATATATATTTACATTAAGTAAAGTATTTCATTTTTTTGTACAAGTAAATATAATATAATAATCACTAAAAATAATAAAAGTTACATATATAATATTAAATATTTATATAAATAAACAGTTGACTTGGTACTGTGCTGAAAATACGGAAAGCTGTGCAAATACATTCCATAGATACGTTTCTTGGAAAATAAATGCATTTGTTTGATAATGCAATACAATTTGTACTTAAAATAATTAATTATATTTTTATAAATCACAAATCACTATTTTCTAATAGAAAAATGTCAAAATTACAGAGGTAGTAAATACACAGAAATGTCCGATTATATTGTGCATTTCAATTTTATTCCTAACTGTTTTAGCAAAATGCATCCAATGTATTGACAAAGGTTGTTACATATAGTTTAGTTTTATGGTAAAAAGTTTATATTATGTTCGTTTATTATTACTATACACATGATGGAAGATATTAATATATTACATTACATTAACAGGATTAAATATTCAGAATATTTCAGCACATGAATTTAGACGAAAGGATATTTATATACAATGGAAAACATGAGTTTAAATAATAAATTACATAGTGTTTACCATTTTATAAGTTGATTAATAAAAATAAAAGATGATGTTTAAAACCAAACAAAAGATGTAATTCTTTGTTGGATAACACCAAAACCAAGGATTTACTTATGTGTTGTACTACATTAAACATATGAAGAGTTATTTAACAAATACAAACAATATTAATAAAAGTAAGTAATATAACTTTGCTATCAGAAATAAAATAATGTATAACTAAATTTTATGTTACTATTACCCCATTTACATTTGAATTTGTTATAAAGTCTAAATTAATTGACTTTTATGACTATCATTAAGTTTTGATTCCAAAGTGATATATGTAAAAATTAGATCATTATTGGGTTTAGTTTATCTAAAATAGATGAAAAGTATTTACTATAAATCTTCTTACTAATGCCTTTGATGTGTAATAACTCATCAAATTGCCATTAGTTGATTACCAATTATTTGTAACCATTGATGAACAATTCTGTTACATACAAATAACTATGTTTGAGTGAGTGACTGAATTGTGGTCTAATATAGTTTAAATAAAACGGGTTTACTTATGTAAATATAAGTTCTATAGGAGACATAATATATTACAAAGGAACTATATAATTAAGTTAGTAAAGGAATGATTAAAAAAAGAATGAAATGTTGATAAAAAAACACACACACACAAATTTATAAAAATTGGCCAAGTATTAATATACGTAATGCCATTGTAGAAAATTTAAGTAAAATATACAGTATTTGTCTTTGTTTATAAAATATTTGACAGTCGATTGTTAAGAAACTAGTTTATTGTGAAGTTACAGTAAAAGCAAATTTACATATAAATATAAGATTTTATAACAAGCGTGGAATTGTTTTACTTGTCACAGTAAATAAATAGAACTTAATTGCTTCTCTAAATTAAGAATCACCTTTATTATTGCAAATTTTTAACTATTTCATAAGGTTGCATTTTAAAGAGAAATTTACCTCTTAGTTGAAAATTTAATTCAGAAATATTAAAAGACCTTTATAAATAAATAGATAATAACATACATTATATTATTTTAAAACCAAATATACTAAATAAATATATTATGTATGACAGATATATTATTGTTACATTTATACCTATATATATATTTTATAAAAGTAAACGATACATAAAAACAAATTAATTGTTAAATGAAAATCCTCATTTTCATAATATAAAATCGAACAAAACATAAATTTCTTTTGGTAAACAATATTTCAAGCATTTCGAGATCAAGTTTTCATTCTATACAATTATCTATTTAAATTGTTTGTTCGCTACATTCTGGTCTCTGGTAAACATATATAAAAGTAAAATTAAATCACCATCTTTCATTGACTGTGTACAAGCACTGCCAACAGTTATTTTACTGTGTTGTACTTTTCAGTTACACACTTCCTAATAGATTATTGTAAATTTATTTCTATAAATCTGTGTACTACTTTAAAAAATGTACGAATGAGAGTCAGCTGTTTAATAATAAAATTGGTGACGATTTCCTATCATAATTAAATGTTTTGTCAAGATAGATTTATAAAATTTAACTGTTAAATAATTAACAAAATGGTTTCAGTTTTACAGGAGAATCAAATATAAAAGAATAATATCATATGAAATACAACAATTGAGTTTTGTCAATACGAAAATATGAAGAAACCAAAAAAAAAGTAAGACATGTTAAGAACAACAAAGTGTTGTTACAAAGGAAGGAAAATAGTAGTTGAATTTAAAAATGACATGTTTTAACAACTTTAAAATAAGATTGGATGAATAGTTGACATCACAACTAAAAAAAAATACCTATTAAATGAAATAGGTAAATAGACTTTTAAATATCAAGGTATAAATGTAATTTATTGAAGTAATAATAATGTCAGAAAGATCAAATTTATCGATCAGTTACAATCGATTGGATTAAAGAAAAATATACACCCTTTTAGAAAAGGAATAGACCCATAGGAAGAAAATTGATTGATTTGGAAGACACTATAAAAAAAAACCACTGGAAGGAATGTGTATTCTGAGACCAGGTAAAAATCTAAAGTAGTGACTGAGACACTTCTCATCAAATATGTACATACACATTGTAATGTATAACGAACCAACTAAGTAAATACTATTATTATTTATTTTCAATCTTCTATGAATTCAACAGGTTTTAAGATATATTTTACTAGGCATGACCAAGACTGAACTGTTTACAGTAAAAAGCAATCCATAATTTGTAAGAAATTTCAAATATAGAAATTCTTGTTATTGTGAACTTTCTATAATTATTTTATATTATTCTATAATTATTCTGTAATTTGAAATTATTTTTGACTCACTGTATATAATTATGTATATTATATTTATTTTTCTGTTGCTTATGTCCATAATTTATGGTACAAAACAATTGAATATATATCCAAACGAAAAAAAAATGCCATTCAAATAGGGCTCAAACAATTGTTCAGAAAGTCCTCATTATGGCAAACACAAGCTCTAAACAGCCAGGCTATTATGCCACCTACACACACACACACACACACACACACACACACACACACACACACACACACACACACACACACACACACACACACTTTTGTTAGTAAACTTTCTAGAGCCCAATTTTGTTTAGAGCTCATAAATGGTCGAACAAGTTTGCTACCCAGAAAACTTCTTTGCACTATAATAACAAAAAATGCACGATTATTATTGTATTTTATAAAATTTTACCTATTCTTTACCATCATGATAAGCTATATACTTAATAAGTATATAGCTTATTATTCATAACTATATTGCTATGAATTGCTTTTACTAAATTCATAATTAGTTTATAGAATTTATTGGAGAGTAGCTGTTGCAAGGCAATGACAGTTTATTTCAGACCTAGCTTCATAACCTTATATCTATTTGTAAATGTAGATAACCAGTACAAGTAAATCTATAAATCTCATAAATTAAAAAAAAATAGTAATTTATTTTTCAATAAAATTTTAAAAAGACAATTTAGAATTTATTACAAAATATTTGTAACGTTATTGATGAATTCGATTGCCTACGCACCTAAAAAAATTATATTTTTCCTGAAATTTTTTGGATATACTCCAAATACTAATACAAAGGGTACTAATTTATAGTTTATGATGACCAAAAGACTGAAATATAGATTAACTAAATTTTAATTTCTATATAAATGTAAAATTAGATAGAATGTTTATAACTGTACTTCAAAAGTAATCACTTTCACAAAAGATTTTATGCCAGCTCAGCTAATGAAGCAAACATAACAATACTGGGCTAGAACATTGGGAATTGAGAAGCCAAACTTAAACTAGATTGATGATATAATTAAATATGCCCTTCTTTAGAAAGTTATCAATAAATTTTATTTTTGTCATACTGCTTCAATAAAAGCTGTTTTCAATACATGCATTGTGATGCTAAAGTTGTTCTTTTTAGTTCTAAGAACTAAAAACGTCAACTGTAGTCGAGGTCATCAGCTGTTATTTCATTTATACGGATTAATTAACGATTGTAAAGCATCTATAAAAACAACCGATACTCTTGATAGTAAATAACCGTTAAAACAGCTGTTACCATCGATTTGAAGGTAAATAGGTTAAATTTTTTTGTGAAATTGTTTTTTTTATTATTTGCAATATAACGAAAAATATAGTTCATCACTTGGACCAAAAAGGTTTTTCGACCCTCGCACATTTTCCGTTTAAGTCTTGGCCGTTAAACTTGAGCTTATCTTGAAAACCTCCACTTTTGGTCCTAGTGATGAAATATACTATTTTCACATTCTAAATATTTCAACCTATTAAAATTTCTTTGTTTTGTTGAAGAATAATATAACTAGAACAATAAATTAATTAGTAAATTGTTTAGAAAAGTTAATTTTAAAATTCCATACAAAACTGGCTAAAGCTATTCAAAGTAATATAATTGTATTAGTCTCATCTTGACCTATTACTTAGTGAATAATGATAATTTCAAGCAATCCATTGGTACAATTTCAAAAAAATTGGTTGGTATAACACCAAAATCTAACACAAATACAGCTAACTTAAAAAAAATTATATAAATATCAAATATACCATGAATACTAAAAATTAAATATCACTGTACTAAAACTAATGCAATTAAAATTCATTGGAAAATTTAACAAATTTATTGACTGGATTATTTTTGAGTCAGTTTCTTGTGTTTGATATGCACACATATGATACTCTTGTATTGTTTATAAATGTGAATGAAATGGAATGTACATTTTTTTATACATAAAAAGGAAAATTTTCAATTAGGAACAAAATTTACCAAGTTAAACTAATCTTACCAAACACAATCTTAATGATTTGTTTATTCAAAAGTAGGATATTTTGTTCAATATTACTACTCAGCTGTTGTGGACAATATTAAGATATATTAACCAAAATTTTGATTTGGTTGAGAATAGCTGTTATATTAACACATCTAGTTGAAACCAAACTATTGCACTGAACATAAACTAAACAATTTTCAGTTAGTTTGATGAAAACACACACAGTTCAATTCTCATGGGGTGTTTTAGCCATCGTTATATGTACTGTAATTTTATAACTGGGTATTAAAATTTACTTGGTAAATTGTTTCTTTATGGAAAATTCGCCTATAGAAAAAACATATATATTTTGTGGTGTAAATGAATATTTAGTTCCAGTAGAAACATTACTAAAGCTTTTTGTTGAGTCTCAAATCTTGATGATTTTATTTGTAAACACCAAAACTGTTAATATTTTTAATAACATGACTATAAATGTATTCATCGACATTCAGACTACGATATGTAATCCATTTACAATTTATTTTATACAAGTTGCACGACTATGACTTTTTGAACCACTATTGCCACTTTTTATTTTCCAAACTGCTAATATTCAAATACTTCTATGTTCTGATTATACTTATAAGAAACAGTTACCCACAGTATTTTTTTTCACAAAATTTTGAACAAGCAATTGACTTGAGAATTGATAAACTCAAATTTTAGAACTTGCATGCATGATAAAAAGTTAAAATTTTGAATGATTTTGTTGGCTGACAAAATTATATCTAAAAATGGTTTGATTAATTAATTTCAACAAATCAGAGGATTCATTCGAGAGATATATTTCTGTATACTTATATTATATAAATCTTGAGGGAAGTGGTGAAGATTGTGAGGAATTCATTTATAGCTTTTTTATAAAAGTAAATGAAATAACCTAGACTATAATATGTTAAGAAAATACAATGCTTTCAAGATGGGGTTTTGTTAGACAATGGTTTTTGTTTCTACAATTAACCATATTTTAATTGGAGAGAAAGAAAATTTTTTTTTTAAACTCTGAATAAGAGAATTTCTGTAATCTTACAGAAAACAATTAACCCTAATAAATGGTCTGAAGATTACATTTATAGGTGTTTAAAAGAGTTATGATACCTTCTTTAATATATAGGATTGATCAAATCTAAGGTATTTGTACAGTCACAAGAAAATTTTAAGAATTTATTACCATTAAAAAAATCTTCTTCATGACCTCATTTTTAAATGTAGTTAATAAACAAAACTTATGTTATACACATGTTTATCAATTGTTAAAAATCAATACGAATTATGGATTTTACAAACTAAAACAATGTTTTTTTGTTTAAAATTAGACAAGTAAATATTATTTGGTATTTTTATAAAATGTTGATGGCAATGCTTATACAACAAGAAATTAATTGTAATAAGTTTACAAGATAAATATTAATCAATATCAATACAAATTTACAAAGGTTTTCACCTTTAAAGAACAAGAAAATAATATACTGGAAACATAGCTACTACTTTTTCTGTTACAAAAAAGAATCAATATTTATAAAAATTTTATCTAAGTAATAACAATTTCTATAGTATCCTATATAATATTTTTTAATATGTAAAAAAAAAAAACACACATATAAAGACAAAAAATACCTTTAATATCAAATAAACTATACGACGGTTTCAAAAAATGCAATATATAAAACATAAAATTTATATCTATTTGTTTAATAGATCTAAATATTAAGTCAGTGATATCCAGAATCAGTCCAACAATTTGGATAATATAAAAATAAACTGTTTGGTGTAAAAGAAAATAATTAAAACCATTTAATGTAATTTATTGCATAGGGATTATATATATATATATATATCTCGATTTAATACATAAACTAAGAAGAATACAATAAATCATAGGAGTTTTACAATACATTGTTTTAATTGTAAAATACCATCAAAATATAATAATGATTATGTGTGAATAGTGTTGAAAAAAAAAGACACTGATTACAATAGAGTTATTGTAAGGTAAGAAAATGGTACACCAAGCTGTAGAAATGCGTTGCATTGCGATCATCAGGTCAGTCTGTCAGGATTTGGCCACTGTACTCAGGAACTAGCCATCTTTGCTCAAACATTATCTTTTACTCAGTTCTACTTTAATGGCTGAAACAATGGAAAAGTTACATTATACTTTATATACACAAATAGTTTGGTCAATTCACAATGGTAGTATCATATATATTATATATCACTACTAGTTTACGAAATCAATTTGTCACGAAGTAAACACTGTACTTAGAATTCACTAGTCTGTTAATCTGAAGTAAATGCAACTAAAAGAATTCATCTAATTAAGTGTTCAGTTTAAGAACATAAGCTATTATTGGCTTAGACGCCAATCATAATTTTGGAAACAATATTAGTTACTTTCCACCATCGTACAACTGTACTTCTACCAAAATATTAAAATTTTTATGCAATATAATATGATTTATACTATTTCACTGAAGTCTTAAGGTATAAATTATAATTATGGATAGATTTTTAATTAGAGATATATTGCAATTAAAATCTTTTGAGTTATGCTGCCAATTTGTGTTGAACTAGTTTTAGTTTTAAGTTTGGCTTATTCTGTGTAATTGTGTTGGTGTGAAATTATGTTAGTTCATCAAACAGCTGGTTAGTATTAACCAATTATTTAAATATCGGAACAATAGCGGTAAGTAAACTCAGTCTGCAAACGTAGCCCCTCTCCAGGTAAAATGTCGGTAAAAATTGATAGCACGCATTACACATTTAATTAAAAAGTTAATTAGATGTCATCTTCATAGTAAAAGCTCCTACATAGTGAGCCCATAAGCTTTATAAATTAAAAAAATAATAATATAAACCCAACCTTCATGCTATTTCAAAAGTATGGTGTGGATTAATTCTTTATTTTTGACTACTCAGGTATAGTAATCTAGCCCTAGGTAAAAAGTTTTAATTTATAATGGTTTATGTTTAACTCTTAGCTTTAACTATGGTATAATGTTATTCACTTGATTCATAGTGTTGAAATGTTGTGTATTGTTTATGAATAAAAATTATGTCAAATCTCAAAATAAATAACCTCATGGCAAATATAATTTAATTGTCATTACCCAACAACTAAAACAGGCTTCACATTGCTAAAAATAAAATGGCTTACCATCAAGTATTTCTTGTTTAATTTTATTCAACTCTTTTTTCATTTCCCTTATAATATCTTGTTTGAATGCTTCTTGTTCAGATGAGACTAATCCAGTACTTTGCTCTCCATTCACTTTGGGAATACATTCTTCACTCGAAGAGTTTAATTGTTTTCGTGTAGGTTTCGGCGATGATTCACATCCATTTCCTAATTTATTTCCGGTACCCCATAAACTTCCTTTTCGTTCCATTGTACTACTATCACCTTCCTGAAATTTAAACTCTGTTTAAAAAACTATGATCAATACATATATTAAAAAAAATTACTCTCTAAAGGACAGAGGATAAAATTAGTATTATAACAATACAAACTTTTACATGAAATAGAACTCAAACTCTCTAATGCTTTTTACATTTTGAATATTGTCAAGGTCATATGTTTGCATCGTTGCCTCGGGCACCAGGCTATACTGCACAGTACTACGCAATAACACCAAGGGTGTTTTTCCCATTTTAACAATACTATACATTTAGATTGTTTTTAGTGATGTTTATAACTGAAATACAAAAAATTTTGTTTTTATGAAAAATTTTAACTTTGAAACTTAACTATTAGAATTTTTTTCCTGCATATGAGTTTTATATTTTATATAATTAATGCAGAATAGGTCGTGAAAATTTCTATAAAAAATAATAACATTTGACAGATTTACAATTTTTTTTTTCTCTTTAACTGCAACAACCATAATATATATAAACAGCAATTTTGGTACTAATATTATGTATATTTGTGTTAAAATAATTTTACTGTCTTATGTCATGGGACTTTAATATATTTTTTAAAAAAGATAAACGTAACCCTATGTTAAGTTTTAATAAAATAAAACCAAAAACATAAAATAATAAATGTCAACTTACCCTAGTAGTTCCCAAGAGTTTTTGTAAATATCAGTAACTATTTTTGGAGATATATTTTATCCAGGCTACTTAACTAAGAAACAAAATTTTAAACTTATTTATACTACTGTTTGGTAATGTCAATCAATTCAATTTCCGACCGATGTGTCAATTCATATTAAGTGCTCTCGGAGGTACAACTCTTGACATCTGTTTTAAAAACAGAATATTTAGTTACAACGGGACTTTTCCATTGTATGGTCAAAGGTTTCCGTTCAACACGGCACCGTATATCGAATTGCTATCAGTCCTCTAATTATTCCACCAATAAACGGCTGACTTTGATTGGCAAGCATCAAAATACTGCGAGCCAACTCCCACCCCTGGCTAAGGGACGCTATCCTTTCCTACGGAGCAAGTCAGTCTGGTCTTGGCCTAGCAACTAAAACAACGACTCCGCGTGCACACTCTCGTGACATTAGTTAGTTTTCTCTTTAACCGGTGTTAAAACCCTTGATCACAATATCTCACAGCGATGAACACTTCCATTAAACCACTCTGCTGTAGTGTTGTTTATCAATAAATATATAATGATAAATCAACAAATATATAATGCTTAAAATAAATTAATTCTAAGCAAAATTTTTTTTAACCTTAAATTTGGCAGTGTTAATTTTAGTTTTTTAAAAAATTAATAAAAATATTATTTGTATACAAAACCTAACTTATAAGATATCATTTTTCTCAGAAAGATGCATAGAATTCATCTATGTAATAAAAATCCCGATATAATTACAACTCTATTTTTCTGTCATTTATGTCAACTCATTGTTCTATAGATCACATGTTTCTCTTTCCAACCGTAGATTACAAATTTTTCTGCGTCTCATAGATCCAGAGATATTCCTACTTGAACGTAGAACAAACTTGACAAGACGAAATTTGGTTGGCATTTCTCTTTGGTTTCTAATATTATATTTCTTTACACTAAGTTGTAGGGGAAATTCCATTCTATAAGTTGGTACCACTTGATGGTGTCAAATACTTACAAAGAAGGTTTTGTTTTGAACTCAAAACGAAGGAATTGTCTCGCGCAAAGTAGGGCGTGGCACATATTGTTTTGGGGTTATATATTTGTTATTTTGAAGGTTTGTGTATACAAATTATATATAAATTGTGTATAAAAGTTACAATATATGTGTTTTTATATCTAAAGCTTCCACCATAATGTTAAAATCGATAAAGTCAAATATTGTAAAATGTCATACATTAACGGAATTAGTTATAAAATCAGTAATCTTATTTCTACTAAATGTAATAGTTTTGTCGCCTTTAGTGTTAATAATAATTTAGGAAAAATGTTAGTTAATAATAAAGATAGAAAAGAAAGGCTAGAAAATAGTGGAGTTTATAAAATTTCTTGTCAGAATTGTGACTCTGAGTACATAGGTCAATCAGGGAGATCGATCAATGTTAGAATTAAAGAACATATAAATAGTTGGAAGCATGGGCTTAGTAACTCCAACTTTGCTAACCACCTGTTGGACTCGGGTCATAATTTTGATCCTAATCTGAATGTAAAATTATTACACATTCAAAATAAAAGTATTAGACTAAATAATCTAGAATGCTTAGAAATAAATAGATCTATATTACATAAACCTACTTTTAATTTAAATGATCAAATTTTATTAAACTCTTCACCACTTCTTAAACCAATAGTGTAACATGTTAACCATTCCCCTTCCTACCTGCTTGGGTTTTCCAGCTATCCCTTCCATTGTGTTACTTCCGGACCTGTCTCTCTGTACTGTTAACTTTGTTTAGGCTTACTATTACCATTAGCCCGTAGATGCCGCAAGGCGAAACAATTGTAGCTAAATAAATTAATAAATACATTTGAAACTGTAGCTTAGTGCTCATTTTATCCTTAATAATAATTTTAAGAGAACAAACAGTAAAGCCTAGCTGATTTCATGTTGCCTAGTTGATAGGTTACTCGCTTATCGGTTGATCAATTTTTCCTTGTTTCTTTATAAGTATAAACACAGTAAAGCTTAGCAGGTTATCTAGATAGATGTTGTTAGCTTAGCAGAAAGATTAGTTAACTCATTGTTCACATTGCTCTAAGTGAGTAGCTAGACTTTCTGCATGCATTCTATTTAGGCTGTTATCTTGGGGTAGTTGAATTGTCTATGAGATTATTCAGAACAATGAATATTGTAAAATTAATATAGCAAATATTTTGTGATACTAAGTCATTATTCTCACTATCTATCCTAAAAGATATCTATTCAACCAAAAAAGGTTCTTTATTCAGGGTGTGTATCAACCGGGATATCGGGAAAAAGTGAAGAATTTTAAGTAGTCAGGGAAAAAGGTGGGAATTTTGTTAATAATCTGGGAAAATTAAGCTTTTGAGACTATGTCAGTCAGAAAAAAATTTGTTCTTGTTGAAATGATTACTTCATCATAGTAGAACAAAAGAATATTCGGAAACTTTTGATAATTATGAGTATTAAACTAAATAGTTTGTGTTGGGTCAGTTTATCCCGATGTCCGATTGCAATTCAGTTTAATCATGTTCCAACATAGCAATAAGAAGAATTCATTAGATATGAATGACACTTAACACACAATCGTTTTATCACATATTAACAAATCTTTTTCTGAAATGTGGCGATTGCTTCAGCAAGCCAATAAGGAGGACTGTATGAGCCATACACGTTACAAGTTTATTTACACATTTCAAATCGGGCAGATCATCGATCAACGAAGATCCAAGATCGGAACTACCATTGACGCCAACAAACGATGAAAATATTGATGCTGTTGATCTGTGGTTTATGAAAATCATCATTTAACTGTGCGGGAGGTTACAGAGGAAGTCGAGATCAGCATCGGGTCATGTCATGAAATTTTAACTGAAAATCTTGGCATGCATCGTGTCTCAACGAAACTGGTACTATGGCTGGTCATAAGCAAGCAAAATGAAATCTGTGTGAACATTAGCCAAGAATTGCTTAATTGTGCTAACATCAACAAAAACTTTATGAAAAACATTATCACAGTCGATGAATTTTGTGTTTATGGATATGATGTTGAAACGAAGGAACAATTGTCATAATGGGTCGGTAAACATTCACAATGACCGAAGAAAGCACTTGTGAGTCACTCAAACATGAAGTTGATGTTGATTGTTTTTTCTTTGACTTACGTGGAGTGGTTAATCAAGAATTCATCCTACAAGGTCAAACAGTCAACCAGGAGTTCTAAGTGAAAGTTTTAAGGCGTTTATGAGAAGAAGTATGACGGAAGAGGTCTGAACTACTGAACTGTAGGAAAAAAAGAGCTGGATGTTGCACCATGACAAAGTACCAAGTCACTCGTCTCTGCTTGTTGGACAATAAAGGAACAGCTGTCCTTCTCTATCCTCCATACTCTCCACCACATTTTTTCCTATTTACTAAACTAAAAGCCACCTAAAAGGGACGTAGTTTTCAAACTATAGAAGAAATTCAAGAGAAATCATTGACGTTACGAGACATCACACCAAACGAGTTCCAGGGAGCATATGAACAATGGAAGAAATGATGGGAGCGGTTCATAGCAAGTAAGGGGGAGTATTTTGAAGGAGAAAATATTTGTAAAGTTGAAATTATTATAATAAAGATTTTATGATGAAAACCCAGTATTTTTTTTGAACAAACCTCGTATATTCACTACTCATATTGATGATAACTTTGGGATAAATGACCTATAATATACATGCACTATTCATGTTGATGATGACTTTGGCATAAATTATCTAAAACATACATGTATTATTTATATCGATGATGACTTTGGCATCAAATGACCTATAATATACATGCACTATTCATATCAATGATGACTTTGGCATCCAATGACCTATAATATACATGCAGTATTCATGTCGATGATGAGTTTACCATAAATGATCTATAATATACATGCACTATTCATGTCAATGATGACTTTGGGATCAAATTACCTGTAATGCACAACATTACGACTCCTTTTAAATTGCTTTATCATATGTTTATAAATTTATAATTTAAGATGTTCAACAACAAATATTATTTTACCTGTGTGGGTGTGTCTGCAGGATCTTTTTTCTCTGCTTGAGCTCTCCGTCTGGCAAGAGTTTTGGCCATTTCATCCATCATACTGGCCATTCCCGTTTGGCCTCGACCTATCGTACCATAATTACTACCACTACTACTAGTTGATGATCCACTATTTTCTGCCGATTGCTGAAATACAAAACACATTGCATACATATTGTTGTATGAATTTTAAAGTAATATTTTTAATGAAATCAAAAACATATAGAAACTTTCTTGAAATCATTAACTATGTTATCACAAACAATGTAACCTTCCTCACAACTCTGGTTGATGAATTTACTGATTTAAAAGATTATTTACTGTACAGTACTTTACTTTTGTATATCTGTACTCAAACTACTTAAATTGAAATAAAGGGCGCCAACTGTGATTGAACAAATGTACTCTTTTTTTTTTAAAAAAAAGTTAATCTCGAGCCGTCAATTCTTTGGAAGAATGAACTTTAATTAAAACACAGTCATGATATCTGAAATGCAACATTAATTGTCAAATTTAGAACAAACAACAAATACTTAATATTAACAATATTAATTCAATCTAAAACCATATGTTCAAAAAATAAAACCAAATGAAAATTTCATCTCAATAATTCCTGAAATTCTGTTAATGTCTCTAAATCAAAACTTGAATTCAATAGTTCCTATGATAAAATTTTCATATGGAAAATATAGTTAGTTGTAAACTTAGAGTGTGCTATACCAAAACACAGATTCACTGAATTTATCACTTTTAATGCAATTTAACACTCCGAGTTTGAGGTTATTTTAGTTTGAATACTATACTTGAATATTCTCTTAGAATTATACAACTTGTGTTATCCTAAGATTTTAAAATAAACATCTCCCAACCATGCAATAACCTGCCTCAACTCAGACAGACTGTATCAGTTGGAGTTTTCTCGAGAAATGTCTTAACCTTGGTTCTCTTCAGGTGGGGAATTTCCTAGCATGACATCATTTGGATTTAGAAATTTCTAAAAGGTTTTTACCTTAGTCAACTGAAACAATATAAAGAGTTTGCAACAATCTGAACAGTGTTGTCAGATGGACTATATGATTTGTTTTATAATTTAAGCTCTTAACCCACATGTATGTTCTTAATTAATCATGGCCATAATTAATGATCTTAGACACATGTTCCTGACCATTTTATATAAAAATAATCTATTATGTGATTTAATTTCTCGCTTTAAATATCTCACATCTTGTTCCGTATTAAGTCATCAATCCGAAGTCCAATATTTCACCGAAGTAACAGGAGATAAACTGCTAAAAATTCTCGATCGCAACCGGGATTATCTACTGGTTACTAATGTCACAAATGATTTCTACTATACTTTGAAAATGATAAGCGCAAAAATGTGAAACATTACAAGACATCATATTATTGATTTGAGGATTCCTACTAACACATTGTTAGTGATATTAAAACAACAAAATGTTTAATAGGACATATAATGTTGTTTATTAAACAACCAAGTTAGTTTAATAGGCCATATGTGTTTAGATTTTGTATGGATAGGAGACACAGGCTTACCTTGGTATTACCTAGTAGTACATTGTATACTACTACTGTCAGTTCCACATTCAACTTTCAGCATGAGAAGTCCATAAGCATTATAAATCATATGGGAGTTTCAGCGCTACTAGCCACCATGGTAATATCATCACAACAAACTCTGACCCATAGATTCACCTGATTGTATTCTCTGTTCTTCTAGGTTTTATTAAAAATATTGCGATTACTTATGAGTACTTCAAATGATCCGTAATATTTTCTTAATATTAAATGAATAAATAATATTAATTAATCCTTTTTTCTTTAGCTCAAACCAAAGCCAAAATTATACTTTCACAACTAAGAGAATTTTACTTAATATCGATTACTTGTTTATAATTCAAAGATACAACTATACGGTTTGATTTTTAAATTTACTTTTTTTTTATCATGTGGCTTTAAATTTAACGTGTTCGCACCGAAAAATCAATGTTTATTTTGTAAACTATTTTTTAATTATTTTATTTTATTGGGGGGAATGTGATAGTTAAAGCTTAGCACGAATATGGTTATGGTTTATATTTTTTAAATTTAATCATTAATAAAAAAGAAACAATAAAAAAAAAAAGACTTTTTATTTGCGTTCAACTAAGTTCAAAGTCAAACAATAAACAATTTGAGCATAGTATAAATTTAAAATGACTATGCTTTCTCTCTAGCCTACTATGAATACTATACCATAAAAGTAAAACAAACATAATAATGTAAAATTTATACAGATCTGAGTAAAAGCATTTAAATGTATGTTTTATTATCAATGTACGCAACTGAAGGGAGTAAAATTTTTGTAACTTTTAAATAGGGATGTGCGAGCCCTCAAAATTTTGAGCCAAGCCGAGCTGAAGTTCCACAAAGTGCTCAAGTTTCAAACAATGACCACAAAATCATCGAGCCCTCGATTTTTTGAGCCCAGCTCAAATGTTCGAGTTTGGCTCGATTTTTCAAGCTCGACATGATTTTCTGAGCCTGGTTCAATTTTATAAACTCAGCACGGTTTTCCTAGTAGACTTGGTTTCCGAACAAAGCAGAAACTGATGGAATAATAGGCCTATGACAATAAACATGATAAAACGTGAACTGAAAAAACAATCAAAATTGATATCGGAAACAGATAGAATTGATATCGGAAATGAAAGGAAACATGGATATGATATTTATTTTTAGTCCCCCATTTTAATGAGAGAAAAACAAGTTTTTATTAACATGTGTTGTTAGTTGTTAAAGTTATAACAGGAAGTTACTAGGAAAAAGGAAGTAAGGTGCCTTAGTTTTATCCCCACTTGTCCGATTCAAATATGACTACTATAAATGTCAACGCGCATATCACTGTACACTTTGGGAAATCAAAATGTTTCCGTTTTATAATAGATTTATAACAACAGCCAAATAAGAAAAACCAATTTCAAAATTATAACTTGTACAAAATATGAATGCATTATGTTAAATTCCAAGAAAACTGATACATTAATAATTCACGGCATTTATCCAATATTACGTCTCATGAATTTTTATTGTCAAATTGGTTACAGCATGGACTTTTATTTTATAAAACCTAATGAAAAATATTATGGGGGGGGGGTATTAAATAATGAACCTTAGATTATTGTTAGAAGGGATGCACAAAAATAAAGAAGGTGTTATCATCCAGAAAATTAATAGCCCAGGTAAAGCCGCGATTGTAGGGGAGAGGTGAGGAGAGATAATAATTATAGGCAGGAAAGGAACATTACTGATTCTACACAAGGAATATAAACACAAGTACAAAGTTTTACTTGAGAAAATAAGATTGAAGTTATACTTCTAACTCTTAGTATTTTTATATTTCATTACAAACAAATTATTTGGAGTCTGGGAGTGGTGATTTATCTGTTTGGTTAAATAAAAGGAAATCAGTCTGGTAAAAATAAAAATTTTAAACAAAACAAAACTCATGCCTTACTATGGAAAAAACAATACATTTTTCATGAAAATGTTAAACTACCGAGTGTAAATTGTGGTATAATATTTTATATGAAATATAAATATATAACATATAATTCAAAATATCGTATAAGAGTAAAATTATCGATTAAGAATATTGGGAGGTTTGCTACAGAATGAAAGAAACCATCCTGAAAATACTGTGGTTACAAGACATACTATTAAACGTGAATAGAGTGGTTTTATTATGAAGAAGTGACAATTGTCTCGTTTTTGCGAATTTGCAAAAAAAGAAGTTTTTAAGGAGTAAGGGATGTTCTATTTATAGGACAGAGTTTTAACTTCCAGCAATATTGAGATGTGCAGTTGACGTATTTGTGTATACAAGGGGTGGGGCAAGTCTAATGGTATAAATTAGAAAGAGAGATATACATATGATTCACTCCTTACATCTGATCTTTGTATTGTAGAGTCAAAATGGTTTTGGCCTTTGTTACATTCTAGGTTTGTTTATAATGCCTCAACGTATATCAATTAATCAACTAGGCCCGGGAGTATCATTACGAAGTCAAAGTAAGTGTATTATTGTAAATATCTTTTAAAAATATTGTAGAAGAAAATCTCAAAGAATAATGTTAAATCCAGAGTTGCTGACTTACGTTGGAAAACCCTTAAGTATGGTAAAAAAAAGTAATAATAGAATTCAAGAAATATGGAAAAAATGAGACTTTTTTAACAGTTGGAAAAACCCAAAGATGGTTAATTAAAAAAGTGAATATTGATAACTTTCAGAAAAGTGTGTTATGAAATATAGTTCATAATTTCCATTTCAAATATAACAAAATAATGTGTATGAAATCACTAATGAGAGTTTTAAGAACCGAACACCAATAACTTAAATTTAATTAATGACTGAAACCTTGCGCAAAAATTTTAGAAATATGAGTTTCCATTGAAGAAAAAATAACAACAATAGAAGTTAAAAATGACAGATGAATGAAAAGAATTAATTATTTTAAAATAATGAAAAACTATAGACTTGAAGGGCGACCAATAATTTTTTCTGACGAAATCTACGTTCACAGTACTCATGTTAAAAGTCTTTCATGGTCTGAAAACTAGAAAAGTGGTGATATGATCCAACGCCTCTAGCCTAATACCAACACTGATAATATATTATACTAAATATACTAAAGTGCGAATATAAATGGTGGTGGGAAAATAACTGACCTGTAACATGTTTGCTGTATTTCCTATATTATACATCTTATTGGCACAAAAACTTCCAATTTTCTCACATTTTAATTTCACGCACATATTATTTAGTATAAAAAAGGAAAAAATAATACATTTAAGAAATAATAAATTTTTAATGTTGAATACGAGAAAAGCCTCCACCTCCACCAGTAGAAAATAGTGAATCTCTATTCATCGTTTTACCCCAGTTATCGTTCAGATTCTGCGTTCGAGATTGGAAACCCATTTAAATAATACATATTTTTACTGGATTCAACCTTCCCTGAAAGATGGTTTTCCCAGATCAACCATTCAAAAATATAAGTTCAGTAGAAAACTTTTCTGTTTTAATAGTTTTGTAAATAAAATCCCAAATAATGAAAATACAATCACAAAGTTATAATTTTTATAAACTAAACTTAGTTCAATTGTTTCCTATTGTAATTATTTACATTAACAAAATGCCTGGTTATTCAACCAAACATTCGTTCCTAATCTGGAGTTCACGGAAACTAAGAGAGATACACCTTCTACTGTGTCTTTTGTCTAGATAACTTTCTCGAGTTGTAAAATTCAAATTGTCGCAAATGCACCAATCAGTTCTAGGCCTACGTTTGATTCATTCCCACATGCTCACACACACAACACAGCAGTTCACATTAACAAGTAATATCTACATTTGACATATTATCGATTCCCTGTAATCAGCGGGAAATAATTTTCTGTGTATCGTAATAATATAATGTCCTGTAAAATTAAAACGAATTAAATGATAAAATACACTACTGTACTGATTTTGAGTTCTGTCCTTCCAAAGGTCTGTTTATTTAACTTGTAAAGAAGGAAATTATTAGTACGAAAAGACATAGCTTAATCTAAAGTTCAGGTAGTTGCGTCTGAACTTCCCTTAATTTTTGGAGGTTTTTATAATATACCGCCTTATATTACTGATAATTATAGCCTTTCTAAAAACATAATACTACCTACGTTATACTCTAAGCTATACGCACAGATTTTTATAAAGTGTAAGACATTAAACCAAAATATAGATACGAAATTTGGTTCTCAGTTTTGACAATCTTCGAACATTTTCGATTTCATTTTGTCTGTTGAGACGCATAGACTTGATAACAAATGAATACGAACACCCGTTCAAGGCGAATTCGTTCTCTCACCTCATTTCTATTAGGCTTAACGCTTTTCATTGTGTTAACAATAACTAAAATATTTAAATAAAATATTAAAAATTTGCATAAAATAGTTAACTGTAATCCGCACTTGAGATTTGTGAATTATATTACTCTTATTTACAAAAGCAGAAGTTTTTTCTTTGGCCCGATTTTTTCTCTTTCTTATTGATCTACAAATCTTCTTTTCTATCTTCTAAAAAATCTTTTCTTATTTTTCTATCTTTATCTACAAATCCGTAATTAATATTCTGTAATAAAATATGTATTTGTTAGAAAGTTCGTGAATGAAATGGATTTGTAATATAATTTCACACCAAAGGAAGTGTGTATTCTTTGGTTTGATTGATAGTGTCATTTCTTGTTAATAACAGCTACTTCTCCTTTCCCACTATACTGGTAATTGCCCTTTCCAAAACAAAAGATAGACATTTTAGTGATTATTAATTAATGTAAAATTTATCGGAAGTTTTAAAAAACTTGAGCTCGATAACAACTTGAGCTTGTTAAAAGGTTTGATAAAAGTTCGAGCTCGTTAATTTTATTAAAAGCTTTAGTTTGTTGAAAAGTTAAAGCTTATAAAAAACTTGAGTTCGGTAGAAGCTTGAGCTAAAAGAAACTCAAGCTCGAAATCAAAATATTTACCAAAACTTGGCATGAATTAATAATCCGGGCTCTCACACCTCTACTTTTAAAAGATTATGATAATCACTACAACATAGCAAGTAGTTAGTGAGGATGACATTGTCAATGAAACAGGTTTAGAATTGTATTGTTAAATTTGTTGGATTCACATGTACTTTATTATATATATATTTTTTAAAATGTTAGGAAATTTTTTTTTTTTTGGGAGTAATTTATTTCTTAATAGTTATAATCTGTGAAAAACCTGCTTGACACCGTAATCTTTACAAGTTGAGCAGTAGTTCGGCTATCTGTACGACACATACTGAAAGGTGAACATAGAACTGAGAGTAGGTAATACCAAGGAAAGCCTGATTTTAAATTAACAAATACAACACCAATAATAATTTGTTACAATGAAACAAAGAAATCTCCATCTATATTTCTATTACAAATAGCTTTCCTATGATTAATTATGCTCAGATTCTATTGACTATATATATACACAGTATATATATAATTGTCGCTTTTTAGAATACCTATCAATTAACATTTAAATTAATAAGTTTTTTCACTCCCCTTGGGGGTGACAATGCATTTCTCCTTTGCAACCCAACATAGTTCTATTGTGAAATATATATATGACCTTAGTAAAATAAATCTTCCTTAGGCTCCTTATAAAACATGTGAGGATCAGCACCCTAAAATTCATTCAAAGTATACCAGTTTTCGTGAGCAAATATCTCACTCTAGCACACAAGATGTTTTCTCGTTGACACAATTCTTGTATGGGGAAAAAATTAAGTGATCCCTAATTGATGTCCAGGTAGCTGACCTACTACTCACCGAAAATAATTCTTGTTCACTTACTTTAGAGTTAGAGAACAGGATGAACATTTATGGTTTAAATGGTCCTAAATGTCAAATTTGAGTAAACTCAGACCAAAATTCACAAACATACACATACATATGCCACAAAAAGGTCACCTATCTTTATATGCTGGACTTAAATAAAACAAGACAAAAGTGAAAGTTTATGAATATGTTCTCAAATACACAAATTGAAAATCTTCAGCTCTTATAAAAATTAAAAGATATATTTTGATATAAAGCAATTCTTTTTGACAATTAATGACATTTTATAAGAAAAAGAGCATTAATATCACTTTTATTGAGAAATATGTGAAAACATAATATAAAATAGTAAATCCAAATTTACTTCACCATGTGAAAAGTTAAGTATAATACATCTTAAAATTAACTCACCTTGTTGGACCTGCGTAGTCGAGCATTTTGAAGTTGGGCAGCTAAAGAACCTTGGTCAGGGCCATCTGAACTTGAGGAACGTGACATGTTAGGACCAGGTGGTGGAGGAGGAGGTGGAGGACCAGGAGCAGCAGGAGAAGGTGTAGCATTCCATGTAAGCGGACATGGTGGAGGAAGAGGTGGTACAGGAGGTGGAGGACAGGTGAGTGGTGCTAGAGACATGGGTGGAGGTTGTGGTGCTGGAGGTGCTGATGAGGTTCGATGGTGTCCTTGACTCCCTGGAGGAGTAGCTGGCATCTGCGGTGGTCCTACTGAAGATGGCGAAGAGGCGTTGGGACTACTCAGGACTGAAAAAAAAAAAATAGGTATATTTACTGTAATTTGATTTAAACTGAAACATTATAACATCAAAACTAAAAAGTAGAGTATAACCTTCCTGAGAAATAAAATTATTTACAAATATTCATAAATTATCAAATGAACTTCTGTTCTCATCAATTTCTTAGTAAAAGTAGAGGGTATAGTAACAATGTTTTCTTCTTTTATTAAAAATTGTAAATCTTTTTAGCAAGTAAACACTTTATACAGGTATCTGTGACCGGAAGGCAATTGTTTTTCGTAGGGTAGCCAGCCTGCTTGACTTAGATCCTTCTGCCCTCAGCATCTTCCCCTCTCTTCACAAAAAAAACCTGTCTTCATTTAGTTTGTAGCATTCAACAGTAATAAATCGTTTTATAAAATCCTTCCAGTCTATATGAATGGATTGTTAGTTCTGTGTATGTGATGTAGTGCTGGTTTCTCATACTGGATTTTTCTGTTTACATATGGAGTAAGTGTATTTTTTAAATTTTGTTCATATTTTCAAAAGTTTTTCTGTTTACGTAGTGTAGTTGTATTTTTAAATTGTGTATATATTATTGAAAGTTATAATTTTTTATGTAAAGAGTGTACATAAATAAGAGTCTATTAGAAAATTTTCAGACTTTAATAATTTTTTTTGCTTACCTAGGGCACTAATGGCTCCTATCTCCATCAAAGTAGTAAATCGGTACAACGAATCCAGTGTTTTTTCCATACCGGGTTAGTTTCAAAAATATTTTTCACCTCCTGCATTTTTTATGAATGTTTTCTACAGTGTCAAAACTGTGACCTTTCATGTGAATTTTCACTTTCAGGGACAGAGTAAAGTCACCAGGCACCAGGGGCTAAATCTGGTGAGTATGAAGGATGTGGGATGGTGGCTATATTGTTTTTATTGAAGCGTGAGCAAGTGTATTGCTGTGATGTAACAGCTAGTTTTGGTCTTTCCACAATTTGGGCCTTTATTGTCGCACATTTTCTCTCAGCCACCTCAAAACGTCTCAATATGCTGACACTTGTACACAAATCATGGATTGTATGACAACGGTCTTCTTGAATGAGTTATCAAATTTTTTCAACGTTTTCATCCGTTTTGTTCGTGGAATGTCGTCCTGAATGATGATCATCTTCAAGACAAGTTCTGCCAACCTTGAAACAAGCGTACCACTCAAAAACCTATGTTCTGTTTAGAGAATGTTCTTCAAAAGCTTCTTGAAGGATTACAAAAGTTTCAGTAGGCGATTTAATAAATTTAAAACAAAACTTGATACAAGCTTGTTGCGCGAATTTATCAGCCATTATAAAATTCGCAAATGACCATTAACATACGATTATAAAACAGAACTCGTAGACTGAATACGCCTCACAATACAACGAAACTCGGCACACTGACTCATTAGGTATTACGTAATCGGACGCTGGTACGCTGGCTTGTACTACGTCCAACAGACATGATGAGTACAGACCGGGAACTTTCTGATAGCACTTTGTATAATAGTTTGAACAAACATGGACCATCTCAGTACAATTAGTAATGTTTCCCACAGTGACAAAAACTTAGTAGGTCGCATTAAATATGATTTTCCAAGATGAAGAAATATAGGATAATGACTGTGAAATTAGTGATTCTGTGGACGGTTCAGATGCTTACTTGGGCTTTGTGTTACCTGATCAAATGCCTTCAGATAATGTTTGATGATTTGCTATCCCATTCCAGTATCTAATAGGTATTTGCAAAATATTAAATAGGTACTGCATCCTAATTATCTTGTGTAATTACTCTGACGAAACTCGATAGATGAATGACCCAGAAATTTTTTTTGTTTGGAAAAGGAAGCAATTAGAATTATATCTCATTTGGGCCATTGTGATTTTTGCAGAGGTGCATTTGAAAACTCAGGCATCCCAACCTTTACATGTATGCACAACCTGGAAGTAGTAGACATTACAAATTTAAGAGCACACATTAGCTTTAAGTAAAAAGACTCTGAGGCTGGTGTTGTTTTCATGAACAAACTTCTGAAGGAGCTTAACAAAATATCAGAGATCAGTATGTTTTAGAAACAAATTTAAAAAGCTGTTCAGAGACAATGCTTTTAACTAGATTGAGGAGTTTCTTGAAGCTACAAAGTAATATCAAAACAACTCATTTGCTCTAGCTCTATATTTTGTAACTTATGAGTTGAGTTTAACTAATGTTTTAGGTGAGTTTTAATACTGTTATATATATATGCATTATATTTGGTTGATAATTTGTTGTGGCATATTTTGTTTATTATTGTGAACGTTTTTGTATTCATGTTTATAGTTATGTTAATTATTGATTTGTTACTTTCATTGTATGTTATTTATTTTTGCTAATTACTTATTGATGTATATGTGTTGTATGGTATAACTAGTTGTATACCAATGCCTTTGGGTTTTAAAGAGCAATAAAAATCTAATCTAATCTAAATTCTCAAATGAAATCTTCTGACAGAATGTTCAAATCTTCAACTTATAAACACTGATGATTATTGTGCACCAATCCTTTGGTGTTAGTGATTTAAGAGTGTCTTTTTAAGCGATTGAGCATGTTTACATAGAATTTTAAATTCCAAATCATTGTTTTGTTTGTCCACGGCTTTCAGAATATATAATTTAATTTTTTAATATTTAAAACTTCATGCCGGTTTTTTATAGAGGTTTACCCATTAAAATCACTGTTCTATAATTGTATATTAATTCCCTCGAAACGTGGTGTTCGGAATATGACCCATAAACCAATATCAAGATCTGTATTTTGAAAGCATGTGGGCACTACAATTTAACATATGTCGAAAAGGCCAAATGAAACCTCCGACAATATCTGCCGCCCTGACATGGCATTCCAGTACACTATATCAGTGAACTCTCGAATAGTCTTCTGAGAGTTTTTAAAAGAAAGATATGAAAACACGTCTAGGTAGTGTAATGAATTATCCTTCACTGTCTTAAACAAAGTATTTGTATTGTTATAGTTTAGGTACTTGAGACAATATAATAAGTTAGTGATAAATTCGTTTGAATTTTAAAATGATGACAGTTTAAAATAGTTTTTTTTTCCATATTGATTTTACAGGTTCTTCTAACTCAGGATGAAAACAAACCTGTTTGGATAGTCATTTTTTATCTTTTAATCATTATATGGTTTCAATTGAAAATTGGAAATATCAATGTATCATTCTCAAAGATATAACAGACTGTAACCTAGTGAATTAATTTTTCACAAGTTGTCGTCTGAGCTTATCCATGCTCTGGTTTTCTACTTTATAATCAGTAACAACAACTACTTAATTAACTATAACTAGACATACTTTAATTAATGTATAGACTTACCTTGAGACTGTTGAGACATTCTTCTCTCCTGCATTATGGCAACATCTTCTCTCGTCATTGTCCTACAACAATGATTAGTGTTAATATCTTCAGCTGTTATTCAAATGACAATAATTATTTATATAGAGTTTGACTAGAGTTAGAGAAATTATTGTGATGGTAAAAATATCTTGCTATAAGTGTAAAAGTCGTTAAATACTCGCATGTAAAATCATAGAATATTTTGTCTTTTTATATTAATTGTCGTAGTTTGGGTATTTCCATCCATAGGTGTTAAGAGTAGTCCATACACAAAGAAGCCCAGAGTTTTATGACACATTTACTTCTCAAATCTGCAAGCCCAAATCGATTATAATTACTATCATCTAACTGCAGGGGGGCTGTACTAAATTAGAACCCCTCCCTTAAACTCACTAAACTCTGTGGCTTAACAGTCCTAAAAAGCTTACACCTAGAAGACGGCTTTTCTGTTTGGTAATAATTATTATCAGTTTGGTAATGTATGGTTCACACATTAAATTCCCATCGCCGTTGTTGTAGCATTCTCAACTAATGTTTACTACCAATGGTTTCTTCCCAATTTTCTCACAATGTTGGGTTAACAATGGAAATTGTCTCGGGGAATAGAACCCAGAACTTTCCACTTAGTTTATACATGTAAAGTGTCTGTCTGCCTGTGCTTATTTCACAAAAACTGTTGGCATAATTTTGATCCAAATTGATCTAACAGGTTTTTCGTATTCATGCGTACACAACTAAAAAATATTACCTACACTAAAAATCAAGGGAGGAAACTATAAGCCCATAAGACCAAAACATAAACTTTTACAATTTAAAAACATTTAAATTGACTTTCTCAATTTATGAGATTTTTATAAATCATTTGGTTCTATATTTTCCAAATCCATTTAGATTAATTTTACAAACTCTAGTCACCAATTTTATTTAAAATTAAACCATCTTGGCTCCAAATTAAAAAAAAAAATTAATACATTTAAAAAAAATTACTTTTATAAAACGGACTAAAAAGTATACAATTTCAAGTATACAATTTCTCCTAGCCCCATACAGATTCCTAACCCCATACAGATTGTTCTGAAAATTTGTGATTGCGATGAAAATACTTCTAAGATTTAAAACGAAATACATGGGGCGCATGAAACAGATAGTAAGGACTGTACCGAGCAGCTGTCGTTGAGAAAACTCTCAAAATTCTTAATGAAGCTAAAGTAGCTCCTAACTGAATAGGTGGATACTCTTCTATTATCTATTTCATGGGCTCCACATTTTGTGTTTTAAATCTTACAAGTATTTTCATAGCTATTAAAAATTATGACAAATTTTCAGGCCAATCTGTATGGGGCTATAAACCTATATGGGACTAGGAGAAATTATCTTATACTTTTAGTGCGTTTTAAAAATTGCCTAATTGCCAGCATTCCATAAGATAGGTGATTTTGATTCTACTGTGGAAGTCTTACACATGTGTGAAAGGCAGGTTAATGAACGCTACAGAAGAGTATGAAATATATAAAGTATTCAAAAATGAACCTGATGGTATTTTAAATAACCAACTATCGTTCAATTTCCATTACGTATATGACACGGCTACCAACCACCAGAATAAGATAAGGAATGAGGAAAAAATGCACAAAATGATTAAATTTTTTTTAAAGTGACAGAGTTTTTAAATTTTGCAAATGGATCTTAACTAATTTATGAAATAACTTAAAAATAAAATCTTTCATATTCTAAAATTAAAAACAATAAAAATAACAAGATTGTAACAAAATGCATAAATATAAATTAATAAATCAGTAACGTGACCTAAAGTCAAGCTTTGTTCTTTTTAATAGGAAAACAACAAATTAATCTATCACTAAAAACAGTGTATGTAAAAAATATTTCAAGAAACAGTTTGATATTTCAAGAACTTCTTTAGATAAAAAATGAAACACAAATTTGAGTAGGACATACAGGGTTGTTCTAAAAATTACCAAAATGTAATTTTCCATAACTTTTTAAATGTAACGCTAGTTACATACCTAATAGGTCAATTTACAAATAAATTTACAGTGTTTTAAAATTCACAATTTTATAGATACAATATTAAACGTTCTCTGCATGACTGAGTGAATAATGCTTTATTATTTGGTTATTGTGATATAAGGTAAGCCAAGATGTATTGGAAATTATGTATCAGGTACAAAGTGTTCTAAAAATAAAAAGTAGCACCACTTATTTGATAATAACACAACATATTACAACCAAATGTTACTTTAGTTACTTTTTATTATTCAATAATATAAGTTCTAACAAATTTTAGTAACCAAACTAACATATCAATTGAAAATCTAGGACCTAAATTAATAAACATAAGGTGTACAAATAATTTCCATGTACAGGATAAAAAAATTAACCTCTTTCTTACTTAAGAGTTTTACAATTAATGTTCAAATGCTTTCCTTATGGAGTTTGGCAGTTTGTTAATCTAGTATAATAACCTTTCATCACGCTCCCTATCACTTCAGAAGCAATGACTGCAGCTTCTCTAAATATCCAATTTGTCAATTCAATTGTCACTAGGTTGTCACCTTTGTTTTATAAAAACTCAAAAGAAATAATTAATCTGTTGGTGACTTAGCATAGCAGGTCATTCAAATGTCCCGCTGGAAACTACTCATTTTTGTGGAAATTGATGGCAAAGAGTTGCCTCACTTGTAGTGTGTAGTGAGGCAGTGCTCCGTCTTGTTGAAACCACAGTGTTGAAAATTGGCCCAATAATATTTTGAAATTGTGATATTATTGTGTGTTGAGATGGGAATGTTAAATTTCCTTGTATTATAAAGGGTCCACATACTTTAGTACCAATAATCCCTGCCCTGATGTTAACTTTCTGCGGATGCTGGATGTGAGCCTCAATCATCCACCTGGGTTTCCAACGGACCAGTATCGACCGTTATGTCTATTAATGTGTCCATTTAGTATGAATATTACTTATCTGTAAATACCATAGAGTTAGCAAAGTTTGGATCCGTAATAAATTTCTCCATCATGATGTCGTCTCAAAATCGTCTTCCAACAATTTATGAACCAGGTGTATTTTGAAGGGAGAAAATTTCTTTTCTTTAAGAATTTTGTATATAGAGAAACTGCTGATGTCTTGTGTCAGCAACAGCTTTTCACACTGATGTGTGGGGATTCTAAATGAATGACTGTTTCAATGAATCAAAGACATGTTTTCATTGTTAGTGGTATCATAGTCCTTTGTACCCCCAGTTTCTTGTAAATGCTGTAGAATCCTGAAACATAGATTTGACTATTGACGGTTGGTGAGGGGGAAACGTCATTAAACAAATCTACATTTAATGATACAAACGTTTCCGATCGCCTTACCTACTCATCATGAGCAAGTAATCCTCTCAGTTTTATTTAACTCCATTGCTTATCAACTGTAAATAACTTTACTTTAATGTTCTGTTAGCCTACAGTATTAAGATTTACTCATTTACTTGATTTATGAATCGATAATAAATTATTTCAAAAAGTTGTTGTAAACACTTTACCAAACAAAAACCAACATGCTTTATCATTTTAAATCAAAGTCCAAACTTTGATAAGAAATATGGAAATTTCACTGCACCAGTTTCTGAAGATTTCTCCTTTACTGATCTGAACAATGGCTATCTTATTTAAATAAACTAAATTTATACTGTATTAGAAGAACTACATACATTATATATACATAATTTTTTAAGTGATCACTGGCAAGAAGTTATAAGTTTACTTAGTAATGTAAAGTTATTACACTAATAAGAACTTAACATACATAATATTTTATAAATATGTTAGGTAACATATTTTAAATTGTATGTTATGGATCACCTGTACCTATATGAAAAATTATTTTTACACCTTATGAATTTATGTCCTAGACTTTCAATTGACATGTTAATTTGGTTACTGAAATTGGTAAAGCATATACATATATTATTGCATAATAAGAAGTAATCCAAAGTAACATTTGGTTCTTATAATTTGCGTAATTAAAAAAAATGTATGCTTACTTTTTACTTTGTATAACACACTGTACCGGATTCATAATTTCAAATAGACCTTGGCTTACTTTACGTTATAATATAACCTAGTAATAAATTACTATACACTCAGCCCTAAAAAGAACTTTTAATATTGTTTACAAAATTGTGAATTTTAAAATGCTCGTTTGATATTAAAGATAAATTAAAAAATTCTTTTCATTATCTTTAATTAATTTATTAGAATATGTAAAAATAATAATAATGTTACATTAAAAATTGAAAAAAAAATCACTTTTTGTTAATTTTTGAATACCCATGTATATCCTACTAAACTTTTGTACCACCCTGTAGATAGCTCAGGTTAAGAGCTTTAAAATGAGAGGTCAAAGAGCTTTCTATCAAAAGCAGTTCTTGAAATATAAACCCATTTCAATATTTTTACATCCTGTTAATTCATTATTAAGCAAAAAGTGTGTTAATCATAGTTTAAAATATTCATTTAAGCATCACTCACATAAATGTTAAAAAGCATACACAAAATAATAGTTATACAAAATGAACTATTTTCATACATAAATGAAGGAGGGAGATTATCAACTATATAGCAATTTGTAATAGAAAAGCTCCACTATTGAGATAGCTTGTTGTCTTGATATAAAATATAAAATTATCACATTTCTTTCACTGTTTGCCATTTTAAAACTAATTTCCACGAGGGCAATTGTAAAGATGGAACAATATAATGTACATATGAGGTTGACAGGGTATCCAGCTGACTGTAATACTTAAAAAATTCCCGTACATTTCTAGATTTTTCCCTGCACATCATGGAAATCTTTCTAATGAACCAGAGAAGAGGAAGATGTTTATGAAAATTTAATTTTAACAATATTTGATTACATTGTTGTACTAGTATGATTTATGTTGAAATATCATATCAAAGTCATAATGACACCAAATAATGTTCAAATTTTGATAATCCGCTATACTTATAAAATGTAAGTATAATAAAGACATGTGTATATCCATTGCATGAATAGACAATAAAAAGAGAGTTAGATCATATTAATTCTACTTAGTAATGTAGATTGATTTCAGTGTACGCCTGCTTCTGCCATTCAGTAGTATCAGGCCATTCCTTAAAAATCAATGGGGAAAAGGATTAAGACACAAGAACTAAAAAAAGAAAAAGTTTTATATATATTTAATTAATTATTCTTGTGAGTTGTCAGTAAGTTGGTGTTATGTACTTCGTTATAAATTGGAATTATTGAAATTATAATAACGATTATTATCTTATTAGTCTTTCACCAAGTTTAGTCATTGCGTTATTATTATTTATTAACAATCATGTTATATAGACTTGTTTTTTGTTTAACCAGTTTTCAAGTTGCATTAGATAGAATGGAGCAAATAGGTTTTAAAATAATAATAAAACAATCATACAGATGAAGTTTCACAAAAGTCGAAACATTGGAGGTCGAAGTTGTATTTTCATTTTGACTCTGTAAATATACACATTAACAAAAAGTCTCAAGTCGAATTTTTAAAACATAAAATTATCTACAATTTGCTTTCTTTTATTTTTTATGATAAAAAGTAATTGAAAAATACGTCTTTATTATTAATGAGAGTTATTAGGGATTTTCCGTAAATTATCAAAAAATCATTTTTGAACGCCATACACATTTTTACTTATATTGTACATTTATTTTTTGTTTACTACTTAAATTGACATTATAAAAATTAAAAAATAGGTTTGAAAAATTTTTTTTGCAACTTTAATGACAAATTGCACAGAATCTGAAAGAGTATTGTTTGGGGATTAGTGCCTAAGCCTATTAGAGCTAGGAAAAAGCTACAAGAAATTAGCCCCGTTTTTACATAGGTTTGAAAAAATGTCTAAAATCACAGTTTTCCATTAATAGAAATTTAATGTAGCGATTGGAAAAAAATATTATATTGGCCAAACAGGACGAACGTTTAGAGAACGTTATAAAGAACATCTTTCCAAAAATAACCATAATAGTACTAAATCTAACTATGTATGTTACCTAATTGCCAGCATTCCACAATATAGGCGATTTTGATTCTACTGTGGAAGTCTTACATATGTGTGAAAGGCAGGTTAATGAACGCTACAGAAGAGTATGAAATATATAAAGTATTCAAAAATGAACCTGATGACATTTTAAATAACCAACTATCGTTCAATTTACATTACGTATATGACACGGCTATCAACCACCAGAATAAGATAAGGAATGATAATAATACAGTTCAGCTCAAACATTTCTTGAGAGTCTGTGATCGGCCATGACAAGGTGCGCACCAATACAGATACATATCAGTGTTTTTATAATATGTGAAATTAATTATTGTGTAGTGTTTTATATATTCTTTGTTTTAATGTTCGATGATCCCTTCAGAGTGATGAACTATTCCTGACGATGGAACTTCGGCCCCGAAACAATAACAATGTAACAGACCAAATAAGGTAATTAAAAATTCTAATAATTAGGTTATCTACAATTTCCTTTTTTATAATGAAAAATAACTGAGCAGTTTTGAACATTATCTATTCATAGCTCTTTCAGTTTTTTCTAGCATCTGTATTAAGTTAGTGAAAATAAAAGTCCTGGAGTTACTGACAATTTGCTATTCAAGTTGTAAAATATTTTCTAAAGAATTTTTTAATCCTTTTAAGACAGGGTTAAGTTATGTAGTAAATATATGTTACAAAATTTTTATGCTCTTCAAAAACGATTCTTAATAATAATTTTGAATTGTATTTTTCAAGTAATTACCAAGAAGTTATATGGAGGGTAGTGTTGTAAAAGGTAACACGAATAAATTTTCAACTTTTGAAACTATAGATAAGTAAGTAAATAGTAACATCATACATAATTATAAAAACCAGAGCACTGTTGAAGCTTCAATGTGTTGAAAAAGACGGAGAATATCCAAATATTAAAGATAGAACCCTAGGATAAATAAACATAAAAAGTGGGTAGGATAATTGAATAAGCGGGGGGGGGGGGGGGGGGGACGACGACGACGACACTTTTAGAATGACAAAAATGTTTGAGCTTGGTTAGTTTTTAATTTTGTCTGTCTCATTGTGTATGGTAGTATTTTAAAATTAATATTGTTATTGTATAAGCATTTGATAACTTTCATTTTTCAAATATATTTTGAGTTGTTCTATATCTAACAAAATAGTTTTCACTCTTGTGTTTTAAGAAAAACTGTGGTTAATTTTGTAAAGGCTGTAAACATTTCTATTTACTGCAAAATTTAAGTAAATAATATGTTTTTAAGCTATACATGTTTCAATATTTTCGTTCTATATTGTATTTACTTTCAATAACGGTTTCATACTTTACTTTGCCATGTAGCAAATAACCCATGGTATTTGGTCTTAGCATAAATAAAAAATTAAGTGAAAAAACGTTAAATGAATGAAATAAGAGTGTTGTTTTCTATCAATAAGTTACCTCCCCTTTCCTCACTGTTTCTCACACCTGGGAGAAAGATAAGGTCACTTCTTGTGTATTCTTTGATTCCTCTAGTTCCTTATTAAAAGGAAATGTTGAAAAATGATTTTTTCTTTACATTTTCCTTCAAAATAAACAATTTCCTTCCAAAAAAATTAATAAATATCAAATTAGGAAAGTTTATATTAACCCCTTAAGTGGCAAATAGCTTGGATCGAGCCAATGAGCAATGTGTTAGGATAGGTTAACGGCTAACCAAGCAGTAAATTTTTTTTTTTTTACAATTCAACATTTACCCTAGTAGAAATCATTGTACCGCAATTATATTTAGACAGTTATAAAGCTAATGATTCATAGATGCAATCAAAATACTATAAAACGTTATAAATAATATTTAATTAACCGGTAAAGAATGCACATTTCGCCGCAAACGAGTAATCAAAAACTGCACAGTTGTGAAACATATATGTACGTCATACTTTGCCTAAGTTTCACAAGTCCATATATCTGTCTAACATAACTACAGTAATACTGTTCTATAGAACGATTCATCATCTTTCGATATGTGCATTCCAAATCTTTTTAACTGTTATAGTTTATATATATATATATAAGTTATGACCTAGTTTCGGGTCATTCGGTTTTTAAAAAAAGTTTTCTTTTCTTTTAAAACCGTTCTTTATTTATTAAAATACAATAATATTCACTTATTATAAAATAACAAATAATGTTTAACGTGATACAGTAATATTCATTTACTGTACACGGAGACAAGTTACTAGCTCGGAGTCAACTATGATTCTGAGTGCACAAAGGCTAACTACTTCTATTTATAACCTAAGCTTACTTGCTAACGCATACAATAATTATTGCTGACTAAGGGATGCTCCTGGACATAACTCCTCCATCCCTAAACAGAACTTCAGGGGTTGATTGATTTACAACTGAAGTTACAACAGGTTTTCTCATATATTTGTAAGCTATGTATAACACTACTATGACAATCAAACTATACAAGGTTATAGTCCAGATACTAATATTTGTTGTTATCTGAAATTTCTTATTTAATTTTGAAATATTATTCAATTCTATTTTTTCCAAATGAATTTGTTTCAATTTAATAGAAAACTCTGGTTCTTGATTTGGTTGTAGCTTAAGATCAATAGAATCTATTAATTGAGGAGATCCTGTCTTAAGTCTAGTTACATGTTCTAGTATCCTATTATTATATTCAATAACATCCTTATTATT
Organism: Aphrophora alni; assembly: GCA_963513935.1. Lineage (NCBI taxonomy): Eukaryota > Metazoa > Arthropoda > Insecta > Hemiptera > Aphrophoridae > Aphrophora > Aphrophora alni. The sequence continues at coordinate 41,172,027 of OY740771.1, read as the reverse complement.
TAAATTCACTAAATAAATTCCTTGTAACATTATTTCAATTGTCTCCTTAGGATTACTTATTTTTAAGGTTTCAGGATTAAGGAAAAGCATTAGGTACTGGTTAAGTTCTGGGATCCAAGTAACAAAGTTTTCATTAATTTCTAAATTCAAATAATTACACTCGCTTGGTCTTCCATAGTTAATCACTGATTGTTCACAGGTAAAGTTTTGAAAAGTCACTTGAGAGAATGAACATATGTGGGTTTCGTGAATGCTACTGATACACTGATCCTTAAGACCTAATATTATGTTATTTGACATTGTCTTATAAACTAACATATATTGAACTTTAGTTATCATAGTTACATAAGTAGATTTGTATATCGTAGGTACAGAATTCAGTTTGTACAATCTATATTCCATTGGGTCAACAATAGGTAAATTAACAAAGTATACAATTTCCTTAGAGCTAATTTTACAGTTAACCTCTAACAGTTTCTCAATTTCCCACATGTTTTCTAATTTTACTTCAATAGGTAATTTATTCTCATAATGGTTTGTTATCTTACTGATAGCCTCATACAATTCTTGCGTTGAAATCACGCTTGGGTGTAAAGTACCTAACTTACAAAATGTTAATGAGGTTTCAATATCTTTCATTAATTGTAACATGATGTCATATACAATATTTAACTGATTTAGGATATTTCTGAAATGTTCAATTTTTATATAATCACTGACTTTTTCATTTACAACTAATAATTTATTTTGTAGTTCATCAAAGTTATTTCCAATTATTCCAATAGTTTTATTAAATTCTTCAATGATATTTACACTAATTGAATACTGTGATTCAAATTGATCTAACATATTACTTTGATTATTTTGCAATTCATTCAATATTTTTTCATATTTTTCTCCATCATAGGAGTCTAAATTTCCTGTAATAAATTTTACAACGGATCCTAACCCATTAATAAGTCCTCTTTTATTTCTACCCTTTTTAAATAAAATTATTTCCATTTTTTCTTTTAATGTATCTCTAGTATGGTTAACATATTTTATATAATTAATCATGTCTCTTACCTTATTACCATTATCAGTTACTGAGTCTATTTTGTTGTATGCACTTTCATAGGCACTTGAACTATAATTTTTACAATGTTCATAAAAATAATCTATTACATTATTATAATACTTATCAATGTTATCTACCTGTACAAAGAAACTTTCTATATTATAATTATGGACAAATGTGTGATATGATGTTTTTAATCGAGCTTTACCTAGGTCGATCGGGATCACTCCTATGTTTTTTGAAATGTTTCTTATTTCGTAAGATCCAACTGCTGCTACACTGTAGAGTGCGACGTACCTGGAACAGGAGAATCATTATCAGGTTTTCTTGTTTTAATTTTCCGCGGTCTCTTGACGTTGGATAAGTGAATCTTTTCCTTTGTATTATGATGCCGTTTTTTGATTTTTGCTGTCTTCCTTGCAGGATTAATTGATGAAATTTCTTCCTTGTTATAGCGATTTTTTGTCTTACTCTGCTTTTGCACAGTTTTTACGTAAACTTCTTCTGGAATTTCTGGAAGTTTTTCTCGAGTTTGGTTCCTCTTCTGTAAAATATTTCCTTTTGTTTTCAAATTTATTTCCCTAATATGTTCATATAATTTCTTTGTTTTTTCCTTATGGGAATCCATATAATCACTCATAATTTTACTTTCTAAATTTATGTCTAAAATTGAGTTCGTATTTATGTGTCCAAATAATACTTCGACCGGTGTTAGTTTTGTTACCGAATGAATGGAATTATTATAGGCAATTACAGCGTATTTAACCTTTTTTGTAATTGTCTCATTTTTAAATTCTGGTTGATTATTCATAAGCCTAATGTGTTCTATTATTGTGGAATGTACCCTTTCGCATAATCCATTGGATTGCGGATGTTGTGTACTTATGTAATGAATTTTGATTTTATGTAATTCCATTAGTTCTTGGATAACCTTATTATTAAATTCCGTTCCGTTATCGGAAATGATAATACTTGGCACGCCAAAGTTGCTAAAGTGCTCAATGAGCTTATTGCTTATCTCTATTGCGTGTTGGCTTACAATTCTATACATCTGTAGGTGTCTAGAGAACGTGTCTATCACAGTAATAAACTTAGCCTTATCAAATGTCACAGTATCAATTGATATCACTTCTAGCGGCTTGCTAGACGTGGGGGTTTCTGATAATTCAAGATACAGCGGAACTCTATCATACTTTGATACTAAGCAAACTTCACAGGTGTTGATGAAATCTCGAATGCTAGTCTTTATACTAGGCCAATAATATTTTCGTTTAATTTGGTTATAAGTTTCCATAATACCTCTATGATTGGTTTTACTTACATGGTAATTGTTTATTATTTCTAAGACTTCCTGCGGGTCAGTTACATCTAATAATTTTATATTATTTTTAACCAAACATAACTGTGAACTTTTAAAATTTCTTGAAATACATGGTGCAAAACGTTCATAAAAATCATCCTTAAAGTATAAGTTATATTTAACATTTGGAACTAAATATTCCTTAACAAAATTAATTATGTCTTGTTCAAAATTGTTTTCTGAGATTTCAACTAATAATCTCATTTTCGATAAACCAAATAATTTCTGTATTACTACCCTTTTTGGCTGGTATTTTACTAATGAAAATATAACTTGATTTTTCCCAAAGTTAACGGGTTCTTCGGATATGGGAATTTCCACTTCAGTGTTTCCTTCATAGTTGGAATGAATGGTTTGGTTTGTGTCCTCACTATCGTCTAAGTTAACAATTATTGACTCATTGTCGTCTAATTCCGGGAAATATAATTTAGTCGAGTCCTTAATAATTCTTCTTAAGTCATTATCGGGTTCTATGTTATCAGCAGATTTTTTCTGTGTAATATTTAGTTGTATTCTAGAGAGTCCATCGGCATTTTGATTAGTTTTACCTCTTTTATACTTTATCACATAATCAAATTCTTCAAGTTTGAGACGCCATCTTAATAATTTTGAATTTGGTTCTTTTATTGAAAATAACCATTGCAAAGGTTTGTGGTCGGTGTAAATTGTAAATTTCTTTCCAAATAAATAAGGCCTAAAATATTTAGTTGCCCATACTATTGCTAATAACTCACGTTCTATCACGGAAAGGTTGACTTCGCTGTTGTTCAAGGTTCTACTTGCGTAGGCTATCGGCAAATCGGCTCCCTTTGTTTCTTGGCTCAAGATAGCTCCGATAGCGAAATTACTTGCGTCTGTTGTCAATATAAATTCCTTTTCAAAATCCGGGTATTGCAATATGGGTTCATTACACAAAATATTCTTACATGTTTCAAAACAATCAAGATAATCTTGGTTTTCTATATCTATTTTAACATTCTTTTTTAAACAATTAGTTAGTGGTTTCGTAATTTTTGCGAAATCTTTTATAAACTTTCTATAATATCCTACTAAGCCTAAAAATCCTTTTATTTGTTTTGTAGTTTTTGGTATTGGATAATTTTTGATTACTCTTATTTTCTCAGGGTTTGGCTTAACTCCTTCTGACGTCACCACATGTCCTAAGTAAGCTACCTCTTTACGTAAAAATTCGGTTTTGTCCAATTGTATCTTAAAATTTGCCTTTCGTAATCTGTCGAAAACTGCTCTTAATCTATCTATGTGTTCTTGTAAGCTAGTTGAATATATAATAATATCATCTAGGTATACTAAGCACAATTCATTTTGTAGTCCCCTCAAGATATTGTTCATTACCCGTTGAAATGTGGGCGGTGAATTTTTTAAACCCATTGGCATCCTTAAAAATTCATAATGTCCGGTTTCGGTAGAAAAAGCTGTTTTTGATATACTATCCGGATCCATTTCCACCTGGTGAAAACCAGTAGCTAAATCTAGGGTCGTAAAGTATTGTGATCTTCCTAGTTTATCTAGAATGTCCGTAATATTTGGCAAGGGAAATCTGTCATCAATAGTTTTTGCATTTAATCCTCTAAAGTCAATCACTAACCGAAATTTTCGTTTTCCTGAGGCATCAGGTTTTTTTGGGACTATCCAAACTGGACTATTCCATGGGGATTTAGATGGTTGTATTATTTTTTGATTTAACATGTCCTGAATTTGATTATTAATTTCTTTCTTATAGATTTCTGGATACCTATAATTTCTAGTGTAAATTGGAATTTCGTCTGTTGTTCTAATCACATGTTTTATTTGATCCGTGAAAGTTAAATTATTTCCTTCAATATGAAAAATGTCTTGATATTCTAATATTAAATTTGTAATTGCGGCTTTTTCTTCTGAATTCATATGATTTGTCCTAACCTTACTCAAATTGAATTTATTATTTTTCTTATGGTTTATGGAATTATAATTTATTGAACATGGGTTTTTCTTGTAATTACTAGTTATTTCGAAATTTTCCAACGGTTCAATTTCTATCGGTTTTGATGCAAATTCCACATCTTCCATTGAATTATTTATTATGGGACATAGTGCTTCGCCATCTTTTACAGTTACAATACATTGTGGTATTTCCAGTTCATTAAAATATTTATGGGATATTATTCCCTGCCCATTCCGCATATGTTTCACTTTAAATTTAACTATCTGTTTGTTTCGAGCACATATTGTATAGCTATCAATCTTCTGCTTAATTAGTTTGCTGTTATTATTATTATCACTAAAATTAGTTTTTTGTTTGTCCTCCAATTCTTCCGTGTTAAAATATAAAATTTGAATTTGTTTATCCAAAGTCCATAATTTATTTTTAATAAAATCCAATTTTAACTTTAAGTCTTTCAGATTATCTAAACCTAATAATAAATCAAAGTCTTTGTGAAAATCAAAAAGATAAAATTTTGTTTTCCTTTTTCCTAATAGCGGTAATTCACAACTATATTTTTCCTTAGACACGCCATGTGCTGTTGACACTTCAAAAGGTTCTAATTTTAATGTATTTTTATATAATTCCATTGCTAATTGTTTTTTTATAAAAGATTTAGTGCTCCCGGTGTCGATCAAGATTTTAAAATTGGTTGCTGGGTCAAGAAAATATGGTAGTTCATTATTTTCAACTCGGATGTTCATTATCCTAAATTTATTGGTAAACTGGCATTCTCTAAAAAATAATCTTCGTCTTCTTCCGGACTATTTAATTGAAACGTTTTAGATTCTTCTTGAAAGTTATCAAGGATTTCCGAATCGCATTCTTGTCCGTAATTTCCTTCATTTAAATCGAATTCGTTAAAATTTCCATCATTTATTTCCTCCGTTGGTTTTCCCGTAAATTGAAACATTTTTGGATTTCTCATTGCATTAGTGGTCTGTTTTGTTGAGATACTCATTGGGGTTGGTTTATATTGTTGATTTGGGTTGACATTTGTTTTTTGTTGAAATTGAGGTCTCTGTGAAAATGGTTGATACTGTTTATTGAAGTATGGATTTTGATTTTGATTTTGATTTTGGTTTTGGTTTTGGTTTTGGTTTTGATAAACTGGTGGTTTTGATTGATAGAATTTATTTTGAATAGGTTTTTGTACTTGTATCGGCCTACTAATTTGTGGTTTATTATTCTGAAATAATTTATTATTTTTAAACTGAAAATCGTTTGTCAGCATGTTTAACGCTTCCTCCAAATCCTTCGGATTTTTCGTTCGCATAAGGGAACCTAAGGGTTCTTGTAATCCTTTTAATAAAACTCTTAACGCTAATTTCTGTACGTATGTACATAACACATCACTAGCAACGGGTTCCTTATTTTTAAAGAAAGCTATTTGCAAATTTAGCATTTTCTGAATTTTCTCGTAAAATTTAAACGGAGATTCATTAAATTCTTGTTTTAATTCTGCCATTTCCAAGTTTAAGGTGAAACAATCCCTTTTATCTAAGTAAGTGTTTAACAGGGTTTTTCTAACATCCATCCAAGCATACGTATTAGAACTTACAACTACATCTAGAGCTTGCCCTTTTATCTTAGCCAAAATTGATGAATATAAATATTCATTTTGAAAATCTTCTGGATTTTCTTGTACATAAAATTTTGAAACAACTTTATCACAAATTGAAATAAATCTACTCAACATGGTCGGTTCGCCATTGTATTCAGGAATCATGTCCAGATATTCTTTTTTCAAAGTTGGGGTTGCCATTTTAATTTATTATTAATTTCCTATTAAATTGAATTAAAATAAATGAAATTATTTTTCTATCAAGGGAATTTTACTTATAATTAATATTTAATTAGCTAACATAAAATATAATAATTTTCTAAATTATTAAACACAATTATTCCTACAACCTAATATTTTCTTACGCTAAATTCACTTAATTTCAATAAAATTGAATTACTTTTAATTATTTTTTTAATTAATATTGACTTTTCTTAATTCCCTACTTACAGAATCCACCATATGTTCATTCTGGGGACCTGGGACAGAATTTCTCGAAGAAGTCTTCTTTTTTCTTTCTTCTTTCTTCTCTCTTCTTTCTTCTTTCTTCTTTCTTCTCTCTTCTTTCTTCTTTCTTCTCTCTTCTTTCTTCTTTTGGCGAGATGCCCTCTTGGAGATCCTCGGTCTCGTATCCGTCGATTCCGGAAGATGTCCGCTCCTTGGTTAACGATTAAGATCGAAAGTTCTTATGTTCGCTAAAAACTCCAAGTTTGTTTTCAAACGTCTTCGAAAACAGAGTCCTACCGACTGCGCCAGTTATGACCTAGTTTCGGGTTATTCGGTTTTTAAAAAAAGTTTTCTTTTCTTTTAAAACCGTTCTTTATTTATTAAAATACAATAATATTCACTTATTATAAAATAACAAATAATGTTTAACGTGATACAGTAATATTCATTTACTGTACACGGAGACAAGTTACTAGCTCGGAGTCAACTATGATTCTGAGTGCACAAAGGCTAACTACTTCTATTTATAACCTAAGCTTACTTGCTAACGCATACAATAATTATTGCTGACTAAGGGATGCTCCTGGACATAACTTATATATATATATATATATAAATTAAACAAAATCAAGAATTTTAACACATTTTTACAGCGTAAAAATCACATTTTTTCCCTTTATTCATTTTTGAGCCTAATAAATATTATTATATCGAAATGTGTAATATATCATTGTAAAGGTAATGTTTCAAACTTTTATAATCATGTACGGTAACCAAAATTCAATACAACAAAAGGTAAAAATTAAAGAATTCGATGAAGTTAGAGTGTTATGCTGTGAGAGAACAGCACTTCACAGCTCTTCGTAATATAAGAAAATGAGAACTTATTCATCAATTTTTGTAAACAGTAATTCTTATCCAAATACCATAAGTTGACAACATTTTATAGTATTTTTCATTTTCTTTCGAACTACGTATTCCAAATTATTCTAGCTGTCATAGTTTTTGAGATATATTACATTTTACGAAATAGTAACCAAACCAAATCAGACTCATTCTCTTTTCAGTGCGGTTACAAAATGTGAAATATTGATTACATACATTGATATCTTGAAACCATTCTGCACACTTTAGAAAGATGAAATTTAGATCTTTCCGTTGATACAACAAATTATGTCATAGGCCTAATTTTAGATATGCATCTGAACTTGAAATTCTATTGTCTTGGAATGTTTTTTGTCCAATATTTGTGCATTTGATTCCTAACATACTTCAAAAAACCATCACGTATAACATTTTTTTCATTTCACAGATAAATTCTATGCACCTTTCTGAGAAAAATGATATAAAATAAGTTATTTTTGAATACTATTACTATTTTTTGTGAATTGAAAAATGGTAAAAAATGATCGATATAATGGAAAAATTAACATTGCCACTTCCAGGGTTAATAGCCACCATTTTATGGTTAATAAACATATTTTTGTTGCTCCTCACTGCCTATTCATATCAAATAATATACATCAACAATTTCAGCCTACTTCTTTTACAGTTATTGTTTAATTAAAAATTAATTTAAAACCAAATAAAATTGTGAATAAACAATAATTAAGAAAGAAATTATTCTGGACTGAACAAAGTTATAATTTTTATAGTTGCCTTACAATAGAAAGGCAACTTTTTTAGGTCCTTAAAATAGAAAGCAATGTTAGAGGATCATTTTTAATTAATTATGCAACATAGAATACCTTAAAATTTTTTGGTAATAAACAGTTGCAATTATATTACATAATTTCCGATAGTTTAAAAAGATTTGTTATATAGTCACGTTCATCTTGAAAATGCAAACAATTTGAAAAAAAAAAAAAAAGTTGCCCAACAAAAGGAATGAAGATGGGAAATTTTTTAAATTGTTTTATAGTGTTTATAGCAATAACTAATATTTTTCAAAAATCCTAAATGTTTAAAATCTTAAGTTGTAAACGTGCTATTGGTTTTTACTCTCGTTCATCTTTCTATTAGGTCTCTCCTGACCAACTCTTGTTCTTTTCTAAATTTGATGTTATTAGAGTATTTTGAGGGGTAGGGGTCTTTATTTAATGTTCTTTTCTTCCTTTTTTCCCACCTTTTTTTCCTTTTTTTTTTTTTTTAAATAAGACTATTATGATTGTCATCTTTAAAACAATAATGGGAAAAAACTAAAAAGTTGGGGGAGGAGATATGATACGAACTTTCAGTTTTTACAAAGGAAAAAATCGTGTTACCTTGGCTATTTTCATCATACATACATACATTTTAAAAATTGGAATGACATTTTTCTTACCAAGGAACCCGTTTTATGCAGGGACTCTGGATGATGTAAAATAATTACTTAACTATGTATATTGCTACTTTTTTAATCTGTATGTTACAACACTTTCTAAGTTTTTAGGTTAACATGCTAATCTTTCATTCAAAAATTATATCCATTAATTAAATATTGCCTTATTAAATACAGATATTCAGTGTGCCGATATCCTTCCCTTTTTCAATTAGACAAAAACAAAAAACTTAAGTTGAACAAGAGAGGACACTAATCGGCGTTATAACACCGGAAAACCACATTGTTAGTAGTCCTATTTATAAATATTAAAATATAAATATAAATCAATGAGATTATTAGAACATTAAAACTGAGACAGCTGATAGCAAAGACTCCATCATTCTTTGTTTTCTGATGGTTTACGAATATGTAATCATAACATGATTTTGATTAGGGATTTCATAATATAATAAAATGGCAAAATTACCAGGACTGATTTTCAATTAGTGTTGTTTCAAATAATTTGACAAAAGGAAAAGCATATAAAAGTGAATAAATTATAACTATTTTTTCAAGGACAGCTGAAAAAATCTTGTACAATATTCACTTTTTCATGTATAGATTAAATTTTAATACAATTCCTGTTTTTCCAGGAATTCTCAGTCGCTGGACACCCTGATAGTGGTCTATACAATTGTATATATTTTTTAAAGTTATTGAGATAACAAGTAAAGTGTGTTTACCTAAAATTGTACTGTTTTATGGTTTCATTATTTTTTTTATAATATATATTTAAAAAAAGATAATCTGGTTATTTTGAAAACATTAATTTGAATTTATGAAATATGGTGTAATTTTAGTATTGTTTTGTACTTACAAATTTATTTTACTACAAAATAATATGACTGTATAATTGAAAAATTAAAATCTGTATTCTAATTACTTACATCTAGACTGATTTAGAAAAATAACTACAGTATTATCAATTCAAATAATCGCCTCATTCTTTACAGCAATTCTTAGGGAAGATGAGTTTTATTTAACAACTAAATAAAATAAGGTTTAAAAGGTTTAACTATATGAATTAAAACAAAATAAAATTGTAAGTACACATCAAAGGAAAACAAAGAAATAAATTAAGAGCAGGAAGCTCCAGACATGCAAAGCAGTCTATAGGGGTACCTTGCATGGGTCTGCGAATTGGGGCTAAGGTCTATCCTCTGAGGTCCCCCAGGCGATACTTGATGGTAGATCCCTCTCTGCGCACCCACCACAGGACTGTCACAAACATGCAGCTACATTCAGCCCAACTCAACAAGAAAATATAAGAGGAACACAAGAATAACCATCAATCGAAATAATAAATAATGAACCTCACTTCATAGCTTAATCCATCTTCGAAATGTTATCACATTTACTATATATATATATATATATTATTATACCATCTTATATTGTTCTTTTGAAAAATTACAGAAATCTCTTATTTTTAAACAATGAGAACAATAACACAACTTTAAACACTGAACAATAATTACGTCATGTTTATTTTAAAATAAACAGGAATTTAAAAGTACTTTGAAAATATTAAAAATGAATATTAAACATATATCAAAATGATTAGCAGCAATTGATTCAGATTGATGTGTACACTAGAAGGAAACTTTAAATAGATTAAAATTTGAAATATACAGCCATTTATGTTAACACTGTATATATAACCGGTATTAAGCAAAAAACAAACAAACAAAAATCAAAACAAAATAGCATATTATTTTAAAAAAAGAAAGATAAATAACGCTGTAAAACAAATTAAATAAATTATAGAATTATTATTTCTAAGAAAATAATCTAACATAATGAGTTTAGTTCAAGTGAACAAACAATAAAGAAAAAAATACAGAATTTACCTTGGTTTGTTCTTTCTATTTTGAAATTAACATTTTTCTCGAGTAACTAGTTATGTGTTTCTCTCTCTCTCTCTCTCTCTCTCTCTCTTTTTATATATAATAAGAGTTATCTATTCAAGAAAATGTTGGGATTTCTAACATAGTGAGTAAATGAGTATTGTTCAAGTAACCAAACAATAAAGACAAAAATGCAGAGTTGACCTGGGTTTGTGTTGTTTTCTAATTTAATATTAATGTTTTTCTTGAGTAACTAGCTGTGTGTTTTTCTCTCTTTATAAATATATATTTGAGAAAAATGTTGGGGTTTTTCAATACAGTATTCCACTGTCTATAAATGTTTATTAAAACTTAAAATTTCTGTGTGAAAACCTCTTAAATAATTATTACGATTTAGTGTCAAATGTATGTATCTAGGGAATTTTCAAACAGGGAAATAATGTGAAATTTCAAGCAGCTGATTATTTCCTCAGTATTTTCACTAACAACAATACTAAAACCGTTCATGACTTTATGCATATATTTTCTGAGACAAGTAATTTCATATAAACTAGTAAAAGAATTTGTCACAAAACGTTCTTTTAAGAAATTTTACAAATGCATTAAGCAATGATGATTTGGAACAGTTGACATCAGAAAGTTTGTGACAATATGATTTAGACAAGAAAAAAGAATTCAACAAATATTTCCTTAATAAACCAATCTAAAACAAAAGTCTTGTTTATGGGTTTTTTTTACATCACGGATATTGAAATAAAAAAACAAGTTCCAAGCCTTATATTGTAATCATGAAAATGACATCAAAATATTAGAAAATCTGTTCTAATAAACAACTAATGGATATTAAATCAAGGATTTTTGGGAGCAGTTTAAGATAAGAATTTATAGTTATTTTATGTAGTAATGTGTACTTAGTATGTAAAATGTACCATTACTACCTATGTAGGAACGAAAAAGTTATTCAGTTTACAAGTAGTGTACACATGGTATTTTTGTTGTTGTTATATTTGTTTTTGTTAATTAGTAGACAATGCTTTTATCTAATTGAAAATCAAACTTCAGCAATGGTATGTTCAGTCCTTACAATAATAATGTTTATGTAAATAAGATAAATATATTGCAAAAACTACTATGCTTTAAAAGGGATTTGAACATTTATGAGTTTTTCATATTATTATTTTTGTGGCATACTTTATGTCCATTGGACTAATGAAGACGAGGGAGCGATGTAATGCACAAATAAATCCAATGCTAGGATCCAGGCTCGAACTTGTACACCAAGTCCCGAGTTACAGTGAGCTAAATGTGCTTAAGCCAATTATACCACGCTGCTTCCTAGATGATCAGAAAAGCATACGAAATTAGGTTTTAAGTTTTGTTACAGTAATCCCAGGGATAGTATGTGAATTTGTTGTTACTCGGATACAATATAATGATATAAGAGTATTAAAAGAAAAAAAGTGTTATGAATATACAAGTGTTGTCATGCACACTTATATTTGCATTATGTCATCAAATTAGCCTCACTTTTGTTTAAATTTACTAGCAATATTTTATCTTTAAAATAAAAAAAAGTTTACCAGAGTGACCCAGATCTTCACTCAGAATTTTGGAGTTTATTCAATACCCAACAATCTTGAATGCCAGTAGCTTGAGCTTTAAATGACCTCAATCAGCCTTATTTAAAAATCCTGGATCCACCCATGATTTCAAATATACGAGATAAGGATTAAAATAACTAAAAATCTTCATATAAAATATTTTTGACCATATTTTAAACCCCTAATCACATTTTGGATTTTTTGTTTGCTATTTTACCTTCTAAGTTTTTATTTATTATTTATGTGTTTTACCATAACCTTCACTTAAAAATTTCCTATTTTCAACTTTAAACTGTTTCCAATAGTAGCCTATATAATCCATAGTCAATTAGGCACTGTGTAGAAAATAAGATAGGTGATTTTTGGTAGCAAACCACCTCTATGATATCACATAGCCCTACATCTATTTGTGTGATAATAGTAGTGTTAGTTGTTACTTTGTGTTGTCCAAAGTAATTTTCAAAGTTTAGAGTTGTTTCTTTATTTGTTATTGTCATTAAATTAATTATTTAATTCTTATTTTTAGACATTATAAGTAAACAGCATCTGTTGAAAAGCAATTTGAAAAATACAAGTAGCTGTAACATACATAAATAATGTACCAGTATTATAAATTAATGCTGCACTATTTTATAAGCTGACAATTTCAACATAAATAAATTCTGTACGAAATTTCTCATACATGTAACAACACAAAAACAAATAATACTATAAAATCAAAAAATAATTAAAGTTACATCCAAGAAATTGCAGTTCAGTAGTTGTCTGTCAAAAAAATGAAAATGTATCATGGCCTTGCCTTAAACAATTAGATATATGAAAATTACTTCTTTCTGAATTATATTTTAGTAAATTGAAAATACTAATGATCTGTGTCACAGATAAATGAAACTGAAGATTTTTGAGTAAATTGGTATAACTCTGGAGCAATCAGAATTCACTTTGTTTAGTTAAACTGTTGTAACCTCAAAATTAGTTTTTGCATTGTTGTGGTAGTGTGTTTTCTGGAGTGTGTTATTATGTTCTCTAATAAAGCTAAAGCAAAAGTGTGTTTTGTGGCTGGCTAAATTTAAGCCTGTAATTTCAGTGCAATGTGCATTTCGATGTGAATATAGAAAAGACCCACCACATGAAAATAATAAACAATTCAAACAATTCGAAGAAACTGGAACAGTTCAAAAGCAGAAATCATCTGGCAGGCCAAGTGTATCAGAAAAAAAAAGTTGAACTTATTAGACAATCTGTAGTCAGAAGTCCTAAGAAGTCAATACCTCGACGAAGCCTAGAGTTAGGTATTCCAAAAACAACAATCCTCAAAGTTTTAGACAAAAGACTGAAATTACACGCAAATAAAATCCAGCAATGCAGGAATTGAAACCTGATGATGGTGCAAAACGTTTTAATTTCACTGTTGAAATGTTGAACAAGATTGATGAAAACCAATCATTTTTAGATGATATAATTTTTTTCAGACGAAGTTACATTCCATATCAATGGGTCTGTTAACGGACACAATTCATGCATATGAGGATCTTAAAGCCCACATACAATTTTTAAGAAAATACACGATTCACCTAAAGTTAATGTTTGGTATGGTTTGATGAAAAATCGTCTGATAGGGCCTTTCTTCTTTGATGAAAAGACAATTAATGGAATTGTGTTACTCGATATGTTAATCAATTATTGTTTTCCTCAGCTGGATGAACTCGAAAACATTCAACAACTTCATTTCCAACAAGATGGCACACCCCCACACTTTGAATGAAAAGTTTGGACATCGATGGATAGGTTGGCAAGGACTTATACGCTGGCCTCCAAGGAGTCCAGACGTGACACTTTGCGATTTCTTCTTGTGGGGGGTACATAAAAAACATTGTTTATCGAGAAAAAATTCGTGACCTAAAACACTTAAGGAACAGGATTAATGAAGCAATGACAACCGTTAACTAACGTTTGGGCAGAACTTGTTTATCGATTGGACCTTTGCCGAGTGACTAATGGCGCACATATTGAAATTTATTAATTATGTAAAAAAAACTCTTTCAGAAGATGATTTAGATAAATAAACAACATCAGCTGCAAGTAATTCTGTTTTCATTTAAATCACGTTTAAAACCCCACCATTCTTTTATGATAACCCTGTATAGTTTTTGAACGTCTACTACCAAAATTTACAAACAACTGCAATGACACTAATTGGAGTGGATTAACAAAATGTGATAAGAAGATCAACTTTCACAAAGAACCTCAATTGTAATATCGAGATGAAAATGTTTTAGTACAAAAGACAATTGCAATATGCAGTCTGAATCCAAGATTTAATTATAACATCATTCAAATATTTATTAAAGTGAAAATATTATATAAATGTAAAATAAAGGTTCAACAACAAAGATTTGAAAACTGATTTCTCTCATAAAAGGAATCTGTGACTATGAGCATGAAGCTAGATAATAACAATATATATACACACACACACACCATTCTGAGAGTTGCCAAAAGAAAGTAAAAAGAAAATGCAACTTTCTACAATAAACACTTAATCTGAAACAAGATGGCATTTCAATAATTAAGGCATTATCTTCAGTTGTTCCATTAAAGTTCAGTAAGCCATACCATAAACCTTCTTGAAAAATTACTCTAAGAATATAAGAAGAAGTGAAGTTTGTAATTGTCATCAATAATTACCAGTGAATCAGTGAACCACAACCACCGAACATAAACCTACTATATTCCTTATCAATGAATCTCTTCATCCTTATACATTTGTTTTTATTCTTCTTCAGACAAAAGCACCTACTGTATAAAAATATTTCTGGCGATTATTCGACCAGTCTCACATTTTTCTAAGCTACTTATATTTAATTTCAGATTATATCTGAAATTAAGTTACCTATAACCCATATCCTCTTCATATTGGCCATTGGCTTGCTGGTAGACAGGTTGTGGTGCAGGTGTTGGTAGAGCTGGAGCAGGTGGTGGCACTGTTGGTCGGATAACTGCACTACTTAAAACCTGTGTGACAAATACCATCCTGTGAAGTTTTTTTAAAAAAAATAAAAATTATATTATATGTTTATAGCTGAACACAATTTCATTTACCATATTTTTCTTTTAAACTCTTGTGAATGAAATATCATGTACTTTATTTCAAAGTTTTCTTTGAGGGTCAAGAGGTCACAAATAGCCTGTCTACCACTATTGTGAAAAAGACTTTTTAACATTCTTTGGTCTACACAGGAATTAAACCCTACCCCTCTCTCCCAGCAATGAATAAAATTAATATTATATATTATAAAAAAAAGGTTTTGAGTTATTAACTTACTGATGAGGGTCAAGAGGTCACAAATAGCCTGTCTACCACTATTGTGAAAAAGACTTTTTTAAATTCTTTGGTCTACACAGGATTAAACCCTACCCCTCTCTCCCAGCAATGAATAAAATTAATATTATAAAAAAAAAGGTTTTGAGTTATTAACTTACTAATGACAGGGTTTAAAGAAAATTTATATATTAACTTGCTACTGAATCCTATTTCTTAAGATTTGACATATCTTATTTAAAATCTAATGGGATACAATTGTTGAGTTACTTTTAATTAAAAAACGATGACCATATTTTTAGATATAAAAATTTTTTGCTTGTTGTGTTTTGATTGGAGATACCTAAATTGCAAAGTACACAATTATTGTACTATGTATATTCTTACAGGACAAAAACCCCAATGTTACCAATACAGAAACATACCTATGGCTAAATGTGTACAAATTACATTTTGTAAAATCCACTTGTTTGATCAGAGGAAAATATTTCTGTAAAAATCTTGTAACTGATTTGTTCGTACAGTCACTTAATTTTTTAATAATATTTACCCATAAAAGAAAACTGATTAAGAGAACCACGAGTTAATAATTTAATAGTTTGCTGTCAAAAATAATATATTAATTCTACTGTTCCTAATGGTTGACAATATACAGATTGTACAAGATCTAGATCAATTCTAAAGTAAGATTTTAACAGAATTTCTCAACTATTTTAAAACTTTAATTAAATTCCATCAACTATTTAAAAATACAGCTCAACTGTATAAAACTGAAATATTAATAATAGTCTTTAAATGACAATAAATTCCAATGGTATTACATTTCCTCTAAAGGTTATGTGACCCTATTAACTAACTGAGTTACATAATTGTTGCAACAGTATAATTTAACAGTTTGAAGCACACAATTAATTCTTATGTTTTGTTACTACAGTAGACAGTGGACCTCAATGACTTTAATTACTACAAACTGAGCTAAATTAGACAGGATTTGCAAATGTCATTTTACGTTGTTAGAAATATGCCGATTATAACTTCACAACCATAAATATGTGCTAAAAAACAAACGTAGTTTTATATTATATCTAAAAAGAAAAAAATCTCAGCTGTGCAATCAATTAGCAGAGAATCAATAATTAATTGGTTATTCCAATTTTGCCAACAAAACAATGTTTCAATGACTTAAGATGCCATTCTCAGTTGGAATCAGGAAACTCTTAGAAAACACATATAAAATCTTTAACAATGATGACAAATTGAAAGGGCAAGTATAATACAATAAAATCACAATATTGCAATTTAAAAATATATGATTTATATAGAGACCCTAGTCCCTAAAAACCAAACACACACATAAAATTTGTGTAAAATCAGACTAAAATTGTGACCTTTAATGTACTTACTATAAAAAATATAGAATAAGCCAAAATTGGGTCAAATTCACCCATAAGATTTTAGAATCTCAGGGTTTCTGTGAAGAAAATAACAAATAGTTAGAATTTCAATTCTAGAAATATACTAAAGTGTATTCCTAATATGTAAAGTGGTCTAATATAATATATACATAGTGTATGAACTCCTTTCAACTTCAAACTGAACAACACTGTAATTTATACTTCCAAGTGTAATCCTTTTAAACTAAACTACAATGTAGTTATTGTTGAGGGGAACCAACATTCATCTGTGCATTTGGAAGAGATTGTCCTATTTTGGGTTCACTAATCTAATAAATGTGGTTCTTACCGATTTGAACCAAGTTTTATAGATTTTTTTCTTGTATTGATGATTTTTATTCTGATTTCGTAAACATAATCAATTTTATTTTCAGACTTTAAATAAAGAAAGCTACACAGATGAATAATTTGAGCTCTGATACAACAAAAGCTGTATTAATCTCTGGAATATTAAGACAAATTTGTTTTGTAATGAATAATTCAGAGAGATAAAAAAGAAGAAAAATAACAACTTTTCACGGCAGAGTATAACACACAATATGTTTCACATTATCTTTCTTTTCACTATACTAAAAAGAATTGTGAAGTTACTTGGTGTTGCCATTCATTCAACATACTAAACCAAACATCTTAACTAGGGTTTAAGTGCATGTGTGTTACTTAGATAGCATTAAAAAAATTTTTTTTTGTGTACACTTAATTATAGAAATTAGGGTAATTTCAATGTTTACTAATAAGCCTATAGTGTTACAAGTAGTTTGCTTTCTCAAGTAATATCAAAGCAGGAGTAAACTGGTGAAACCATTTTAAAATTTTAATTTTAACTTAACTTGGACAAAATCTTTAAGAATTAGTGACAACACCATTTGTAGTTTCCCCAAAACAAGGAGTAGTTGAGTTTTATCATAACTGTTTTATTAAAAAGTTGAAATTCACAAGATTGCCAATGTTGGTAACATTAATAACACAATTGTGCTCAGAATCCCAAAAGTCAAACTTACAGTTATCTTTTGAATTTTTAGGGAAAGAAAATTGTATAAACCAGGACAATTTTAATTGTCACTATACCGAAGTTGCAACGTTTGTACATTTAACATAAGTTAACTATAATAAAAAAAGATAATTCAATAACTCCCATCTAAACCCATGCAAAAATTGTATAAGGGCTAAACACAAAATAAAAACAGTATAATTGTTCATCACAAATCAAACTTTATAGTGTACAATTAGAGTAAATTGGTTTAGCTGTTCAGGCTATAGAAAGTACTGTTTAAAATTTAGGTGAGCTTCAATTTTTTATATGGACAGTATAGTGCACAATTTGATTATGAAAGGAAAGAAAAGTTCAAGAAAATAGTTTCTGCCAATTGGATTTGTAACATACATTTTTTAAAGGGGGGAATTATTACGAAGTTCTGTTAGCCTCCAGTATGTCGGCTTAAGTTTCTTTTGCTCTCCTATGTACACTGTACACCACCCACAGTGTCTCTAATGAGCTCTAGGATCTTGTGTAGGGTGCCTTTGTCAAAATAATGTAATGTATAATGCAATGTGATGATATAGCTGTAATGTAACTTGACTTTTGCTTATTATATGTAAATTTTTAATGACAATAAAGCTATTATTATTGTTATATTATTAAGATCTTTGTTTGGTTGCTGATGTCCAAAGATTGTCCTTCTTCCGAACTCTAGGCCCACACAATAAAAGAGTATATGCGCTACAGTTTCAGGTTCTTGACAGGAGAGACAAGAATTAGGTGAGACGAAGTAAATGGCTCCAGATATGGCCTTTTTTGTCAATAATGGCAACAACTCGTTTCAGAGACTTCCTGTTAAACTGTATAAGTACTTTTGTCAGTTTAGGGAGAGAAGGCGTTTTCCCAATCTCTGGCTAGGAAATTGTCTCCATCATTTGATGTGTTCTTCCTTGGCCCATTTTCTCACACGATTTCTTGCCATTGAGTGGCTGATTCCGCAAGCGGGTTCTGGTCCCAACAGGCAGACAGCAGCTCTTCTCTCGATGATCCCACAATACTTAGTTAGGTACACATCCCAGGGGCATCATGTTGGCAGTTGGCAGGAAACATGGAGAGCAGAGGGAATTACATACAAGTTGGGATGAGGTTTAATTACTGCTTGGCTTTCTGAGAGTATTAGAATATCCTTACCTTTAAGGCATTTTTCTAATCCTCGATGTACACATACTGAGATTGCCCAAATATTAGATTGAAATACTGTACAATATGTACCTAAACTAAACGTACCTGTGGTTTTCAATACATACCTCAGTGGTTTCACAGTATTCACTGCATCTAGACTGTTGATCATACAATAATCTGTATGTGTACCAAACAAGCTATCCAGGATGTTCTGGTAGCTTGCGTGTTGGAAAGAAATGTAAAAGGTTGAGAGAAAACGTACTAGGGTTGCATGGGAAACCAAGCCCTTCAAGATCTTTTTGGGAAATTCGGAGTTCCCCACCTCCATTTGCCACAGTTATGAAGCCTATAGGCAGCCTGTTTTGCTTCCGACATTATATATATGTCTAGAGGTGACAGGATGAACAAAAACTCTAAGGCAGCTGTTGGTGTGCTTCTAAAAGCGCCAGTGTGCTGCACGCATCCCAGCCATTCCAAGCTTGCTGCTTGTAGTAGCTTGTGCCATTTTTAGCCACCACACCAGTGAACCGTACGTCAGTTGAGGTCTGATGATCGCTGTATATATTCAGATGGTGACCCTCAGTTTTAATCCCCATTCATATATAATAAGGCTCCTCGTCATCATTAATGATAACTTTGCCTTTAAAATGGCATGGTCCAGATAGAGATTTCACAGCAGTTTCTTATCCAGAATCAGTACCAGATATTTCAACCATCTGCGAAATACCCAATCTGCTGCCTTTAAGCTATACATTTCCTTTGCCCATGGCTCTCTTCCTATTAACAATAACTGTTTTGGAGAGATTGACTCAAAGTCCCTCTCTTCGACATTGGTGAATCCCAGATAGTAATTAAGCAGTTCCTCCAGTGTGATGTGGAACTTTTTTTAACCATGATGACAATGACACCGCGTAGTCTTGAACACATTGAGTTTTCCTATGAGGCCGTTTACCAGGGCGTACAGTAGAGGTGAAGTAACAATCCACCTACAGACAACCTTTAGAACCTCATGGCCTACTGCGAAGCATAGAGTCTATCTGCTTACATACTGTATGCTCCACTATCTCGAGCTGCTATTGAACCATATGAAACATTGTCAAAGGTACCTTCAATGTAGGTACAATTGTAGGTTCAATTGAAGGTGTCACAGGACTTCCTAGGCTGGTATGCATGTTTGTACCTATGAAGCAAATTTCCAGACAGAACCCACTTCCATATATATTTGCCAAACAGTCTTTCTAGTATTTTCAAGATGAACGAGGTAAGACTGATTGGCCTAAAGGATTTGGGATGGGTGTGGTCTGGACGACCACACTTTGTGTTAAAAACCACTCTGCTGAATCTCCAGGCCCGTGGTATATTGGCATATGCTATGCTATCTCTGAAAATGACACAAAATTTTACAAAAAGAGAATCCGGCTCCCTCTGTAGCAAGACTGCCATCCCCTCCAGTAGATATAAATTAGGTGAATGGTTGCACTGCCCATTTACAGTAATATTGGAAACTCTCACTATGCATCTGGCTAACTTTCAGTCTGCTGAAGTTGCCCTTGATCAGTAGCTATTTTCCAGTGACTGGTGCCCCACATTGTCATCGTTACAGACAGTACATTTTAAAAACGAGTTTCAAAAAGAAGACCCAGCGTTTCCTCTGATGCAGTTTTGCCGCAGCCTTAAGGCTGTCCACCACTTGTGTGACCTCCAGGATTCTTATTTGGTCTTTCTTATAGCCTTGCCATACTCGGTAAGAGCTAAATGATATGCTCTCCACTTCCAGCTGGGTTTTGCTATTAAAAGGATTTCAAGTATGCCCTCTTATCTCTAGATCCTTGTGATATACCCATTAATTTTTGTCCCAAAAATTTGTTTTCAGAAAGGTCCAACATTTTAAATATACCTGGTTTCGTATAATAACTCTAAGTGTGTATTTAACTTGTTGAATATGGGAGAAAAAAAGGTGCTTATGAAATAGATTTACCCGCAAGTGAAAAAACACAGTTTATTAAATTAAAATTACCTGTTATAGTTTATTTAATGCCTTGGGGTCAAAATTTTTGAAATCAATTTTATAAGGTATTTTATAGGCCTATATTTTTCTATTAAAAAAATAAAATAAATAATGTAACAGCAGATATTTCTTGTTGAAACTCCATATTCAAGGATAAAAAATTTAAATATTTTGAAACTGCTTTATTTTATCCTTCTATATTTTTCTATTTAAAAAAAAAGTTCATATAAAACTTATGTAGTAATATTTATAGTGTATAATTTCCAATGACAGATTTTGAAGTTAAAGTAAGTCAATTAAGAATTATTTAAATGTTTTTGTGTGTGTACAAATACTGCAATTCCTAGCTTTGGTTCAAAATTTTCTTAATAGATGTATTTCGGACACTTTAAAAAAAATTAATTATGTACTCAATTGAAACTATGCATTGAAATATACAAACAAACAAAATTACATAAACTTATGAATGGCAGAAATTTGTACTAAAAATACTTAGGTAAAGTTTTTATCGAAAACAAAGAGGATTATGTTACTTGTGATATTAGTAGGTCAACAAAAAGACTTTATTTTAATGGTACAAAAATTACATCTCTATAAAAAAATCTTGTTATTGTCCATTTCATTTCTGTATTTTACATTGATATTTAAGTTACACAAAACAAAAGAATCAAAGTGAACTTAAATATGATGTCTAAAGTACATTTTTATAAAGTAACAACTTACGTCGAGAGCATGGAACATGGCACGTGCAAACAAGTCTGCATCTTCTTTATTACTGAAATTTAATCCATAAACATGTTTGTTATCTCGCCATTGATGGAAGGTATGTGTTGCTTGGTTGTATTTTAATCCTTTTAAAATGGCACAGTTGATCACAACCTGAAAGCATAATACAATATATTTTCATTCTCTATTTATGGTTTTTCATTTTGTCATATTAATTGTTTAAATACATAACATTCGATAAATTAGTATTTCCACAATTTAATGTCATCAATAAATTTTTTTCTTTTTCAAAATTTGCTAGATCATTTCTTTTTATACTGAATGATGTCAGAATTCAATAGCATTCACTAAAAAAATAAACAATAAGTAATTATTTATTCTTTAAATTATCAGCTATCATATACTGTATGTTAAACAAACAAATTACACGTATTTACAACAATTTAATTATACTTCACTAATAAAAGCACCCCATCTATAGCTGTAATCTAGAATCAATCAGGAATGTTTATTTATGGTCACAGACAAGAGAGTATACCAAGACAGTCAACTGACATATGGAAAATAATTCAATTTTTTTTTTTACAGTGAAAGCTAAGAGATGTCACAGAAAGCAAATAATGATCTTTTGCAAAGCAAGTTCCATGTTGTCAGATTGTACAAACTGTTGTGAGAATGAAGTGGGAACAGACCAAACTGTGTTGAGGTAAAGGGCAAACATTCATAGAACACGAGACTATGAATGTTTCATTTACCATTGCCATTATTCATTTACCCGTGATATTACTTATAATTCTAATAATCTTTCCTGTTTGTAATATCTTTTAAATTATAAGTTAGAAACAATTAAGTTCTATACTTCTTTAGAATGGTTAGCCCGTTCAATTTAATATTGCAAACAAAGGCTTTATGTAAGTATTTTTATTAAATAGAAATATATTGTGACAAAATATTGCACTAACTTTCTCATATGCCCATCCATAAAATCAAATACTAACGATAACAAAAATAATTGCTGTCAACCCAAAAATCTCATGACCTTCATTACTTAGTTTTTCCTTTTATAATTCTTATAGGGGATAAATTGGATTAGATTTGAGCAAAATTTTGCATATAAATATTTTCATACATTAAAAAAAAAAATTTAAGTTTGCTTCGCTTAAGTCATACAACTGATCATATGGGTAAATTTAATTTGACTGAAATAGAGTTTTAATGTTGGTGGTCAAGGTTCATGTTCGCTATACAGTAGAACTTCAATTATCTGACTTTCGATTAACCAAGTCCTCGGATTATCCAACCATCCGTCCCAGTGTTATTGATCGCTTTTACTCCTGTCATAACAAGTTTGTTTTCCATCTGAGTCACACTCCTTACGCCTGCTCAGTTGACTACTGACTACTGTACTGCCAGACTATTCGCTTTACTCTTTAATCTGCTGTTTTATCTGTGCGATTTATAAGTATATTTCAGTAGTGTATTTCTTTTAAATTTGAAGTTGCATTGTAGTTCTATAAAGTTTATTAGGGTTTGGTAAAAAGAATTTTAGGGATTTTGAAAGACTAAACAACATTGTTTCTTGGCTACAAGTCAGAAAAGGAAACATGTTGTGTGCACAATCAAGCAGAAACTAAGTGTAGACAAAGGTGAGTCAGTTACTAAATTAGCCTCTAAAATGGGTGTTGGAGTGACAACCATTAAAGGACTGGAAAAAGAAGTGAAAAGATCTTGAAGATGACGTTACAGGAGGAAATACCACAGCGCTTTGTTAGAGAAAACAGAAGAGGGTTGTGACCTTTTTGAAGCAATGAAAAGCCTCAACATAAAAGATTCAATTTACACAGTTGCTCAAGCTTGGGAAGAACTTAATTGAAAACCACTCTACAAAAATCATGGAAGAATGTTTGTCCTAGACTAAACCAAGAGCAAGTGCTTCCGGAAACTAATGTGTCAGACATTCCAGATTTAGTCACTGATTTCCAAACTCTTCAGAATGATATCCAATCTGCTGATGTAGAGGAATGGCTAGCAGAAGAAGACACTGCTGCGGATACCAATGAAGAACTTCTAGATGATTAGATCATTGATCTTGTTTTGGAACAGTCTAGTCTTGAGTAAGAGGAGTCAGATGAAAGTGCAGTATTCCTATATTATAACCTCTAACATATAAAATAAAGAACTTGCATGATTTTAAATAAAAAAAAAAGAAATGACATTAAATTTATTCATTAGTTGTATTATAAACTCCCTAACAATCAACACACCTCATGATCCTGAAGTTTGCGACCAACAACTCTAAAAGAATTGTTGCCTTGATGTTGGAAGATATGAACCTTGGAAAGACCCGAAGAGCTACCACTGGGTATCCATTTCTTTTGTAGATCATCATACACCATTACCGAGGCACGTGCCGAAGCTATGCTCTGTTCGCTGAAAACAAACATACTGACAGGTTAGTTAATTTATGAAAAGAGCAGGTTATATGTAAAGTGTTCATATAAATGAAAAGATTTTTAACGTTATTCTGTACTTTAGAAAATTAATAAAATAATCAATAAAATAGTTAATTAAAACCAAAAAGTACATTTACTTTAGTGGCTAATGTTATTGTGTTTGGTTTTAATATCACTTTCAGAATAAAATAACTAGGATATCATCAAAATCTCTAACAACCATATTAGCTGTTTGTATCAGTATTTTGTTTTTGCATAGTATTATTTTTAATTTCTATGTCTTGTGACTTCATTTGTCCTGATCTATATTAACTCTGCTGACAAAACATTTTTTTCCCATCGATCAATCACTAATTATTGTATAAAGCTTATAAATTTAGAAAAATGACAAATTAATGAAGTCACCTCCCTCCCCCCTCCACCCCAATTATGATAAATTAAATTTTGCTGGCAGGTATTTGTTGTCCATGAAGATTAAACGCCAAGAACATAAATTATGACATGAAATGTGAAACCAGAACACATTTTAAATGGTTGTTGAAATTTAGCTCTATGTATTTTTTAAATACATTCACTCTAGTGGTCCCAATTTCTGTACAATTTAATTTTAATTAAAGTTGGTACACTAAATTGAAGACAAATAGATATATAAATGTCTTTATTTAAAGGTCAAAGTTAGGTCCTTTCTACCACATAACCAAGAGTAAAATAATAATAACTAACAGATAATTATTATCAACTAAAACTAAATATAGAAAATAGAAATTAAAAAAATAAATTATAAAATTACTATCTAATATTAAACACTCAGAAAACTTAAAATTAATAAAAAACACAAAATCTTCCAGGGGGGGGGGAGTAGATATATTAATTCACACAAACACATACAAATCAAGCATTAAATGACATCTTGTGCAATTAACAACCAATACAACTTCTGAGCGACCTAACAAACTGGACATACGAATTGATAGATTTTTAATGAGTCCTGGAGTGTGTTTTACAAACGACATGGAGACACTGTAAAAAATTTTTATATGAACGGTTTTGTGCTTTGGTATAATAAACAACTCTGACCCCTTTTTTAGTACTTTTAATATTAATTCTGGAGGCAAAGACAATTTTTTTTTTTCAAGTACGTAGTTATTCCAGTTTGTAGCACAGTGTGTAACAAAATCAGTACGATATATTATGGAACTTTCACAAATGATCTAGTTTAAAGTAAATAACAACTCGTATGTAAAATTTCACAAATAAACATATATTGTGACAGCTGTTTCGCAATTAAATTTTCAGACAACTAGGAACTAAGATTTACAAAATTCAACTTAAAATATCACAATCAACATATATTGTGACAGCTGTTTTGGAATTAAACATCTTCAGACAACTATGAACTAAAGAAGTTGTCTGAAGATGCTTAATTGGGAAACAGCTGTCATGATATATGATGATTTGTGAAATTTTACATGTGAGTTATTATTTACCTTAATATTGAATTTCACTAAGTACCGACTGTGTTTACTATATCTAGTTTAAAAATCGAAATGTGTTTATGAAACAAGCTTACATGATCATTGCTCCTTAAATCAAAGACAAATAGCCATGTCATTGACTACAGTGTCACAGTTAAGTAATGTAAAGCATTATCAAAAATTTACAAGGAGCACTCTTATGTGTATATGGAAAATCTTTCATTTGTTTTTAAAGAGTGCATAACACTTTGTTACTTATATCAGTCATGTATTCATCCCAACTACGTTTGTTCTTAATTGCCAGTTCTAAATTTCTTACCCTTTACAATATTGTAAAATATCATCTTTAATTTTTAGTATACAAAATTGTACTTTTACATTAATAATTGTACTTATTAGTCTAGAATAATCAATAACAATAGATTTAGTTTTTAATCTTGTTGAGTTTCAAACCATCTTCCTCCGCCCATGAACAAATACTTTTGATATTACAATTCATATACTCTATTGAATTTTCAATTTAGCTGATTCTAAAATGTAGATACATTTAAAAAATGGCCACCAAACAAACGAAGATTGTAATGTGTTATAGTGTAGTACAAACATCATCAATAGAAATACTAAAAAACATAGACCCCCAATGATGAATTATATGTAACCACCTCCCATCATTGATAACACTAGAAATCATCACCAACACAGACACACTGCTCCCTCTTGGTCTTATATGATTGGATCCACCTGATGTATGCAGGTGACAGTCCAATCCTCTGTAGTTTTAACAGTAAGAACGAATGATCGTCACAATCAAAAGCCTTGGAAAAGTCAAATAAAGTTATTATAGTAGATTTATACAGAAAGATATTAGGGGGGGGGAAACGGATATTGGTGTTCAGTCAATTTTCTTGTACATAATAAAGTATAAGGTACAAGAAATGTTGTAAGGCTTTTAAGGCCTACTATTTGATTAAACATTATTAAATGTATAGAATTTGGTTTTAAATCAAGGAAAAATAATGACAAGAAATGTTAGCCCTTTTACATTTTCATGGGTATTTAGTTTCTAAGATATAAATGGACAATATCTCATTAGGGATCTGAGAATTACACGCTGTGTGACAGGTATCTGAGTTGTAGCTTCCTTTGCTATGAACGTTGTCCGTTGTTGTACAGAATGCTTGCATAAAAGACTGCACTGCTTCATTCATAGGAACGTTATTATTAGAAATAAGTGATACAAATTCAGCAGTAAAACTTTCCCATTTTGCTTTTCGCAAATCCATCTGGGGAGGCGATCGTTACAGTACGAGAAGTCAGAAAATGTAAGCTTAATAGGAGCGTGATCACTACTGTAGGTATCGGTTAGAATGGACCAATCAAATTTAGTAGCAAGACTTGGGCTACAAAATGACAAGTCAACAGTTGTCCATCCACCTGTTGAAGCCGCTAGATGAGTTGGTAACCCATCATTGAGCAGAATCAAATCCAAATTGGATCGAATCCTGTCAATGTGGTCTCCTCTAGGGCTGCAGGTGTTTGATCTTCCAAGTATAGTGGTGAGCATTAAAATCTTCCACCAAAAGAAATGGGGCAGGCAACTGTCAGATCAGGTCGATTAGTTCCACAAACCTGAAATTAGGTGGCATGTTCAAACAACAATTGTCATTTTATATGGTGTAAGTGATTGATATTGCTACTGCTTGCAATGAAGTCCCAAGATTCACAGACGTACCACAGATGTAGTTGCGGGCGAGTATTACAACTCCTCCTTTAGCTCTGTCTGCAATGACAAAATCATATAATATAAAAAAAAAATATAATAATGAATTTGTTAACAAAAATGGTTTGGACCTTTATTATTATTTCCACCTGCTTGGCTTGGAATACCATCAGATGGCTTAATTTTAATTTTGGAAGTGTCAGAGAAAATCTCTATAGCAACATCAACAGCTGGAACGTCAGCTGTTGAAGGCTTGAGATGATTTTGGGAGGGGTTTCGAAGAACCCGCCTCCGACTTATTTCTATTTTGTAGAGGCTTGGGAGGTACAACCAGTGGAGTACTGGCCTTGCTTATTATTTTTGTTTTGAACTTCGAAAAAAAGAACAGACTTGATTTTGTCAGAAAAGACACTGATTGCGAATTTTGTTTAGTTAGTTGTCCAGATATTGGTGTTCTTTAGTGGCGAAGGCGCAGATTGTGCATTGGATGCAATAGGTTTTGTTGCTATATCAAGAAGGTCGACTTTAGAAGAAGATGGGATGGTTAATAATGTACAGCTTTGGACTGCAAATAATTTTTTAATCTGATCGGCAAGCATACAAACCATCTCACCTAGTTCCATACACGATGAATATGTACTCAGGATTGAGGCTGATGTCGCATTTGCATACGATTTTCCTATGGTAGGAGGTGAAGCAGTTCTTTGTACACTTTCCTAGCTTCAGGAAAGGAAAGTTTATCTTTAGAAACATTTCTAAAATCACCTCTCAACTTTATATTTTGGGCATTTTGGTGAACGTGCGGGATGATCACCGCTGAAATGTGGAATTTGCAAACTTTTGTGCCCTTTTACACCACACAGTCCACAAACTTCCTGTTTAGAGCAAGTGTTGCTGACATGTCCAAATCCTTGGCATCGGAAACAATGCCTTGAATTTGGAATGTACAGTCTAACATGGCTAGACTGTAGAATCCACCAAACACTCACTCAGGAAGATTTGGTACAATAAAAGTTATTATCAGAGAGCCGGTTGGTTTTACTCAGCATTTTCTGTACAGAAAATTCATTCTTCATTGACAAGAAGCTGTTCTGTGAGTCCTTTCTTTCCTCCGTACTCTCATTGAAGAGGCCACAGCAAGAAATAACGCCTCTAGAGCAATTAAAACTCTTATGAGGTTCAACAGCTGTTAACAACCTTGAAAAAGGACATCATTTTCAATAGAGTGACTAGTTTTGTCAGACTCAGTTTATATTAATAAAGTCCCATTCCAAAGTTTCTTAATGGAACGAACATTCCCTGCAGCAACCGTTACAGCTTTGTTAATAACAAAGGGCAAGATCTTAGATAGCCCTTCATTATTGTTACATACAATAAGGAATCTGGGAGCAAGTCCTGATTACCTACATCCAAATTTATTTTCTTAACTTCAATACAGACAGACTCTTCAGACGATGCCGATAGTTGTCTCTTTTTGCTTCTCAAGTTACAAGAGTAGAGTCCATAAAAAGGTTAATCAGTGCATTGTGTTAAGCAGTGGCAGATGAGACTCTGGAAACGAGTACACTCTTGGACGACTTTCGATCATTTCCAAAACCTAGAACTCTGGGGCCCAAATTATCCTCTTTAACCAGACTGGACACTTCCTGATCAAGAACTGAAGTGGCTGGCTACTGAACAGAAACCGTGCATACGTCTTCGGCAGAACAAGCTCTCATCAGCTTACCAGAATCAAAGGTTGTCACGCTTTTACAGTCAAAAACTAATCCCTACATATGAATGTAGAGTGTTTATGTATCGCCACTGATTCAAGTAGTGTAACAGCCTCTACAAAATATAAAAATATGAGTGTTATATATATATATATATATATATATATATATATATTCAGAGATGTTTTATTTTTCCACCCCTGTTCCGCGAGGGATGCTAAACCCCTCTAAATAGGTGCAGTTACTAAGTAAAGGTGAAAGTAGGAAAATGTATAAAGATGAACTGAGTGTGTGTGTATATATATATATGGATGATAATTTATGTGTTGTTAGTGTTTGACTAGGGATGCCAACCCCTTCTTATTAGGTCCAGCTAATTTGCACCCCTCTGCGGGGCGCAGCCTTTGAGATAGTAGTGAAGAAGTTTGACATTGGGGCCTAAAATACAATCATTATTAAATCCATGTAATTGTTAGCATATGTGGATGGTGTTGCCATTATCGGAGGTTCATAGATCATGTGAGCAAGGAATTTATAAATTCTTCTACAATTTTAGGATTAAGAGTAAACTAAGAAAAGACCAAATACATCAATCAAGTTTTTTCAGCAGGGATTATAATTTCAAAGTGGTGAAGAAATTAACATATTTAGGTTCTATAATTACTGACACAAATGGTATTAGAGAAGTTTGAGAAACACCATTCTCAGCTAATAGAGCTTATTATCGAACACAAAATGATTTTACTCCAGGTTTCTTACTAGAAAGGCAAAATGTTTACTGAATAAGATCTTAATATTGCTGGTACTTAGATATGGCTCTGAAACAAAGGTTCTCGGTAAAAGCAATGAGAATTCAATAAATATCTTTGAAAGGAAAATTTTTTGAAAGATATTTGAGTTCTCGTGAATGAGGCCTGTGGAATCTAGAGGAACAATATAATGGCTTCTTTGAGGACATAAGCGTGTGGATGCCGTATTAGGCTGAGGCGGTTAGGATATCTACCTCATTGGATAAAATGATTTTTCCTTGATGAACCGGATGGTAGAAGAAGAGTCGGACATCCTAAACCTAGATAGTTGGACCATTGACCAATATGTCAGATGGATTAAGGCATGAAATTCGAGAGTGATGGATTTTGGCTGAGGCCATTTACGAAACATCCTTTTCCAGACCAAGACTCAACCTGGGTTGTAGAGCTGATATGACTATTGTAGGGTTATATTTACACACTTTCTCTTGAGTATATTTCCTGAGTCCTTGGCAAGTAATCTTAACTACTCCTAACTAAACAAGTTTTCATCTTTAAAACAAATCAATTAGAAGACCTTTAAAATAACTGTATGATTGTAATTTATACACTTTTATCTAAACCATGTTTTATGTCCAATAAACATGAAATAAATATAAGACCTTTAAAAAAAACTTTTTTTTTTATCAATTTCTATAAATAAGTTCAAAAATCCAGATTGACCCATTCTTATCAAAATTTACAATGGTTAAATATTAATAAAAAGGAATCATTTCAAGCCAGTTGTGACTGATTTAGATAAGAACACAGATAACTGTCAAGATGATCAATGCTTTATAGTATATGTCTGAGAAAAATGAGTCAAAAAGTTATTTATAAATTCAAATAAAGTTTGATGTGTTTCTTTATGAGGTAATAATTTATAAATATGAAAATGATAATTTTTATGATAAATAAACTATTTTAAATATATTTTTTAGAAAACACCTATTCTTATTAAAAGGCCTATTCACTATTATGAATTGTAATAATACAACAATTGCAATTATTATTTATATAGGTTTTTTTGCAGAAAGTACAACCATTAGAGATTTTTGTTTTAATAAAGTGAATTCACTGAAAAAAATAAAAACTAAATAAATAGTCCTCAGATTTACTTATACAGTAGAAGTAAGCCTATATTTCCCTACTATTAATTTTAGATAAGTAAAGAAAACAATCAGTGTGTACTGCTTCACTAAACATAGATATCTCATTTAGATTTGAAGAAAGGAATGTTTGGAGAAGGTCTGCTTGTAACTAATAATTTTAATGTAGTGTTTACTAGGTGATTTTCCATTTCTATGAGGTAGGAGGGGGGAAGGAGAAGTGGGCCATAAGTTCTGATTAGGCAATTCAAATATTTAGAAAACCAACAATAATATTTTAGGAAATACACATATTTTTATGAAGAAAGAAATTGCATACCAAATTTCCACTAAATTTTTGGTCCAGTTTTGGATTCGAGAGTCCATTAATATCTTATACCGGTAGAAAATTTGAAAAAAACCACTCTATTAATATACAAGAAAAAAAATATATTTCCAAACAAAATTATTATTCATTTATTGACTTTCTCTACAGAATGTATATAAGCAAAAGTCATATGTAAAAACCTTATTAACAATTACTGTACATTATTTTCATTTCTTTCCGAATTTAAACAATATGTTAAAGAAGATCTAATATTCTTTAATTATTTAGGCATCAAGTGTTGTTTTCAACTATATA
Organism: Aphrophora alni; assembly: GCA_963513935.1. NCBI lineage: Eukaryota > Metazoa > Arthropoda > Insecta > Hemiptera > Aphrophoridae > Aphrophora > Aphrophora alni. The sequence goes on along the minus strand of OY740771.1, from coordinate 41,140,258 downwards.
AAACAACAGGTTGTCAAAACATTATAAGGGGGGGGGGAGGGGAGAGAGAGAAAGATAATTAGTCTACAATAGAGTATGATTTCACCCTTTCAATGTCTGTCTCTTGCTTGGTCATGCATAACCTCGATCTCATTCTAAAATCTGCAGAGAAATTTGTGATGGGTTCAGGTGTAACAACAGATAATAGCTTCACGGATGGTATAGTTTGAATAGTGGAAGCCGAAGCTATTCAAACTATCACAAGTTTCTCTTAAATGTTCTTAATAGAAAATAATGCTATACCAATTGACCTGGAAATATTAGCCTAAGAACTACAAATCAAATACGGTTTGCTGGCAATGTGGACACAAATCAGATCTATAAAGTGATATTAATAGAGTAAACATTGAATGTTTGTTTATATTCACAGAGCATATTATTGAAACTTTCTCAAAAACAACTAGACAGATCTATAAAGTGATATTAATAGAGTAAACATTGAATGTTTCTTTATATTCATAGAGCTAATTATTGAAACTTTCTCAAAAACAACTAGACAGATCTATAAAGTGATATTAATAGAGTAAACATTGAATGTTTGTTTATATTCATAGAGCTAATTATTGAAACTTTCTCAAAAACAACTAGTCAGATCTATAAAGTGATAATAATAGAGTAAACATTGAATGTTTGTTTATATTCATAGAGCTAATTATTGAAACTTTCTCAAAAACAACTAGTCAGATCTATAAAGTGATAATAATAGAGTAAACATTGAATGTTTGTTTATATTCATAGAGCTAATTATTGAAACTTTCTCTGAAACAACTAGTCAGATCTATAAAGTGATATTAATAGAGTAAACATTGAATGTTTGTTTATATTCATAGAGCTAATTATTGAAACTTTCTCAAAAACAACTAGTCAGATCTATAAAGTGATAATAATAGAGTAAACATTGAATGTTTGTTTATATTCATAGAGCTAATTATTGAAACTTTCTCAAAAACAACTAGTCAGATCTATATATAGTAAACATTGAATGTTTCTTTATATTCATAGAGCTAATTATTGAAACTTTCTCAAAAACTACTAGTCAGATCTATAAAATGATATTAATATAGTAAACATTGAATGTGTGTTTATATTCATAGAGCAAAATATTGAAACTTTCTCAGAAACAACTAGTCAGATCTATATATAGTAAACATCGAATGTTTGTTTATATTCATAGAGCTAATTATTGAAACTTTCTCAAAAACAACTAGTCAGATCTATAAAGTGATAATAATAGAGTAAACATTGAATGTTTGTTTATATTCATAGAGCTAATTATTGAAACTTTCTCAGAAACAACTAGTCAGATCTATATATAGTAAACATCGAATGTTTGTTTATATTCATAGAGCTAATTATTGAAACTTTCTCAAAAACAACTAGTCAGATCTATAAAGTGATAATAATAGAGTAAACATTGAATGTTTGTTTATATTCATAGAGCTAATTATTGAAACTTTCTCTGAAACAATTAGTCAGATCTATAAAGTGATATTAATAGAGTAAACATTGAATGTTTCTTTATATTCATAGAGCTAATTAGGAAACTTTCTCTGAAACAATTAGTCAGATCTATAAAGTGATATTAATAGAGTAAACATTGAATGTGTGTTTATATTCATAGAGCATATTATTGAAACTTTCTCTGAAACAACTAGTCAGATCTATAAAGTGATATTAATAGAGTAAACATTGAATGTTTCTTTATATTCATAGAGCTAATTATTGAAACTTTCTCTGAAACAACTAGTCAGATCTATAAAGTGATATTAATAGAATAAACATTGAATGTTTCTTTATATTCATAGAGCTAATTATTGAAACTTTCTCTGAAACAACTAGTCAGATCTATAAAGTGATATTAATAGAGTAAACATTGAATGTTTCTTTATATTCATAGAGCTAATTATTGAAACTTTCTCTGAAACAATTAGTCAGATCTATAAAGTGATATTAATAGAGTAAACATTGAATGTGTGTTTATATTCACAGAGCATATTATTGAAACTTTCTCTGAAACAACTAGTCAGATCTATAAAGTGATATTAATAGAGTAAACATTGAATGTTTCTTTATATTCATAGAGCTAATTATTGAAACTTTCTCTGAAACAACTAGTCAGATCTATAAAGTGATATTAATAGAGTAAACATTGAATGTGTGTTTATATTCACAGAGCATATTATTGAAACTTTCTCTGAAACAACTAGTCAGATCTATAAAGTGATATTAATAGAGTAAACATTGAATGTGTGTTTATATTCAAAGAGCATATTATTGAAACTTTCTCTGAAACAACTAGTCAGATCTATAAAGTGATATTAATAGAGTAAACATTGAATGTGTGTTTATATTCACAGAGCATATTATTGAAACTTTCTCTGAAACAACTAGTCAGATCTATAAAGGGATATTAATAGAGTAAACATTGAATGTATGTTTATATTCAAAGAGCAAATTATTGAAACTTTCTCAAAAAAAAAAACTAGTCAGATCTATAAAGTTATATTAATAGAGTAAACATCGAATGTGTGTTTATATTCACAGAGCATATTATTGAAACTTTCTCTGAAACAACTAGTCAGATCTATAAAGTGATATTAATAGAGTAAACATTGAATGTGTGTTTATATTCACAGAGCATATTATTGAAACTTTCTCTGAAACAATTAGTCAGATCTATAAAGTGATATTAATAGAGTAAACATTGAATGTGTGTTTATATTCATAGAGCTAATTATTGAAACTTTCTCTGAAACAATTAGTCAGATCTATAAAGTGATATTAATAGAGTAAACATTGAATGTGTGTTTATATTCACAGAGCATATTATTGAAACTTTCTCTGAAACAATTAGTCAGATCTATAAAGTGATATTAATAGAGTAAACATTGAATGTGTGTTTATATTCACAGAGCATATTATTGAAACTTTCTCTGAAACAACTAGTCAGATCTATAAAGTGATATTAATAGAGTAAACATTGAATGTGTGTTTATATTCACAGAGCATATTATTGAAACTTTCTCTGAAACAACTAGTCAGATCTATAAAGTGATATTAATAGAGTAAACATTGAATGTGTGTTTATATTCACAGAGCATATTATTGAAACTTTCTCTGAAACAATTAGTCAGATCTATAAAGTGATATTAATAGAGTAAACATTGAATGTGTGTTTATATTCATAGAGCTAATTATTGAAACTTTCTCTGAAACAATTAGTCAGATCTATAAAGTGATATTAATAGAGTAAACATTGAATGTTTCTTTATATTCATAGAGCTAATTATTGAAACTTTCTCTGAAACAATTAGTCAGATCTATAAAGTGATATTAATAGAGTAAACATTGAATGTGTGTTTATATTCACAGAGCATATTATTGAAACTTTCTCTGAAACAACTAGTCAGATCTATAAAGTGATATTAATAGAGTAAACATTGAATGTTTCTTTATATTCATAGAGCTAATTATTGAAACTTTCTCTGAAACAACTAGTCAGATCTATAAAGTGATATTAATAGAGTAAACATTGAATGTGTGTTTATATTCACAGAGCATATTATTGAAACTTTCTCTGAAACAACTAGTCAGATCTATAAAGTGATATTAATAGAGTAAACATTGAATGTGTGTTTATATTCACAGAGCATATTATTGAAACTTTCTCTGAAACAATTAGTCAGATCTATAAAGTGATATTAATAGAGTAAACATTGAATGTGTGTTTATATTCATAGAGCTAATTATTGAAACTTTCTCTGAAACAATTAGTCAGATCTATAAAGTGATATTAATAGAGTAAACATTGAATGTTTCTTTATATTCATAGAGCTAATTATTGAAACTTTCTCTGAAACAATTAGTCAGATCTATAAAGTGATATTAATAGAGTAAACATTGAATGTGTGTTTATATTCACAGAGCATATTATTGAAACTTTCTCTGAAACAACTAGTCAGATCTATAAAGTGATATTAATAGAGTAAACATTGAATGTTTCTTTATATTCATAGAGCTAATTATTGAAACTTTCTCTGAAACAACTAGTCAGATCTATAAAGTGATATTAATAGAGTAAACATTGAATGTGTGTTTATATTCACAGAGCATATTATTGAAACTTTCTCTGAAACAACTAGTCAGATCTATAAAGTGATATTAATAGAGTAAACATTGAATGTGTGTTTATATTCACAGAGCATATTATTGAAACTTTCTCTGAAACAACTAGTCAGATCTATAAAGGGATATTAATAGAGTAAACATTGAATGTATGTTTATATTCAAAGAGCAAATTATTGAAACTTTCTCAAAAAAAAACTAGTCAGATCTATAAAGTTATATTAATAGAGTAAACATCGAATGTGTGTTTATATTCACAGAGCATATTATTGAAACTTTCTCTGAAACAACTAGTCAGATCTATAAAGTGATATTAATAGAGTAAACATTGAATGTGTGTTTATATTCACAGAGCATATTATTGAAACTTTCTCTGAAACAATTAGTCAGATCAATAAAGTGATATTAATAGAGTAAACATTGAATGTGTGTTTATATTCATAGAGCTAATTATTGAAACTTTCTCTGAAACAATTAGTCAGATCTATAAAGTGATATTAATAGAGTAAACATTGAATGTGTGTTTATATTCACAGAGCATATTATTGAAACTTTCTCTGAAACAACTAGTCAGATCTATAAAGTGATATTAATAGAGTAAACATTGAATGTGTGTTTATATTCACAGAGCATATTATTGAAACTTTCTCTGAAACAACTAGTCAGATCTATAAAGTGATATTAATAGAGTAAACATTGAATGTGTGTTTATATTCACAGAGCATATTATTGAAACTTTCTCTGAAACAATTAGTCAGATCTATAAAGTGATATTAATAGAGTAAACATTGAATGTGTGTTTATATTCATAGAGCTAATTATTGAAACTTTCTCTGAAACAATTAGTCAGATCTATAAAGTGATATTAATAGAGTAAACATTGAATGTGTGTTTATATTCACAGAGCATATTATTGAAACTTTCTCTGAAACAACTAGTCAGATCTATAAAGTGATATTAATAGAGTAAACATTGAATGTGTGTTTATATTCACAGAGCATATTATTGAAACTTTCTCTGAAACAATTAGTCAGATCTATAAAGTGATATTAATAGAGTAAACATTGAATGTGTGTTTATATTCATAGAGCTAATTATTGAAACTTTCTCTGAAACAATTAGTCAGATCTATAAAGTGATATTAATAGAGTAAACATTGAATGTGTGTTTATATTCACAGAGCATATTATTGAAACTTTCTCTGAAACAATTAGTCAGATCTATAAAGTGATATTAATAGAGTAAACATTGAATGTGTGTTTATATTCACAGAGCATATTATTGAAACTTTCTCTGAAACAACTAGTCAGATCTATAAAGTGATATTAATAGAGTAAACATTGAATGTGTGTTTATATTCACAGAGCATATTATTGAAACTTTCTCTGAAACAACTAGTCAGATCTATAAAGTGATATTAATAGAGTAAACATTGAATGTGTGTTTATATTCACAGAGCATATTATTGAAACTTTCTCTGAAACAATTAGTCAGATCTATAAAGTGATATTAATAGAGTAAACATTGAATGTGTGTTTATATTCATAGAGCTAATTATTGAAACTTTCTCTGAAACAATTAGTCAGATCTATAAAGTGATATTAATAGAGTAAACATTGAATGTGTGTTTATATTCACAGAGCATATTATTGAAACTTTCTCTGAAACAATTAGTCAGATCTATAAAGTGATATTAATAGAGTAAACATTGAATGTGTGTTTATATTCACAGAGCATATTATTGAAACTTTCTCTGAAACAACTAGTCAGATCTATAAAGTGATATTAATAGAGTAAACATTGAATGTGTGTTTATATTCACAGAGCATATTATTGAAACTTTCTCTGAAACAACTAGTCAGATCTATAAAGGGATATTAATAGAGTAAACATTGAATGTATGTTTATATTCAAAGAGCAAATTATTGAAACTTTCTCAAAAAAAACTAGTCAGATCTATAAAGTTATATTAATAGAGTAAACATTGAATGTGTGTTTATATTCACAGAGCATATTATTGAAACTTTCTCTGAAACAACTAGTCAGATCTATAAAGTGATATTAATAGAGTAAACATTGAATGTGTGTTTATATTCACAGAGCATATTATTGAAACTTTCTCTGAAACAATTAGTCAGATCTATAAAGTGATATTAATAGAGTAAACATTGAATGTGTGTTTATATTCACAGAGCATATTATTGAAACTTTCTCTGAAACAATTAGTCAGATCTATAAAGTGATATTAATAGAGTAAACATTGAATGTGTGTTTATATTCATGGAGCTAATTATTGAAACTTTCTCTGAAACAATTAGTCAGATCTATAAAGTGATATTAATAGAGTAAACATTGAATGTGTGTTTATATTCATAGAGCTAATTATTGAAACTTTCTCTGAAACAATTAGACAGATCTATAAAGTGATATTAATAGAGTAAACATTGAATGTGTGTTTATATTCACAGAGCATATTATTGAAACTTTCTCTGAAACAACTAGTCAGATCTATAAAGTGATATTAATAGAGTAAACATTGAATGTGTGTTTATATTCACAGAGCATATTATTGAAACTTTCTCTGAAACAACTAGTCAGATCTATAAAGGGATATTAATAGAGTAAACATTGAATGTATGTTTATATTCACAGAGCATATTATTGAAACTTTCTCTGAAACAACTAGTCAGATCTATAAAGTGATATTAATAGAGTAAACATTGAATGTGTGTTTATATTCATAGAGCTAATTATTGAAACTTTCTTTGAAACAATTAGTCAGATCTATAAAGTGATATTAATAGAGTAAACATTGAATGTGTGTTTATATTCATAGAGCTAATTATTGAAACTTTCTCTGAAACAATTAGTCAGATCTATAAAGTGATATTAATAGAGTAAACATTGAATGTGTGTTTATATTCATAGAGCTAATTATTGAAACTTTCTCTGAAACAATTAGTCAGATCTATAAAGTGATATTAATAGAGTAAACATTGAATGTGTGTTTATATTCACAGAGCATATTATTGAAACTTTCTCTGAAACAACTAGTCAGATCTATAAAGTGATATTAATAGAGTAAACATTGAATGTGTGTTTATATTCACAGAGCATATTATTGAAACTTTCTCTGAAACAACTAGTCAGATCTATAAAGTGATATTAATAGAGTAAACATTGAATGTGTGTTTATATTCACAGAGCATATTATTGAAACTTTCTCTGAAACAATTAGTCAGATCTATAAAGTGATATTAATAGAGTAAACATTGAATGTGTGTTTATATTCATAGAGCTAATTATTGAAACTTTCTCTGAAACAATTAGTCAGATCTATAAAGTGATATTAATAGAGTAAACATTGAATGTGTGTTTATATTCACAGAGCATATTATTGAAACTTTCTCTGAAACAATTAGTCAGATCTATAAAGTGATATTAATAGAGTAAACATTGAATGTGTGTTTATATTCACAGAGCATATTATTGAAACTTTCTCTGAAACAATTAGTCAGATCTATAAAGTGATATTAATAGAGTAAACATTGAATGTGTGTTTATATTCATGGAGCTAATTATTGAAACTTTCTCTGAAACAATTAGTCAGATCTATAAAGTGATATTAATAGAGTAAACATTGAATGTGTGTTTATATTCATAGAGCTAATTATTGAAACTTTCTCTGAAACAATTAGACAGATCTATAAAGTGATATTAATAGAGTAAACATTGAATGTGTGTTTATATTCACAGAGCATATTATTGAAACTTTCTCTGAAACAACTAGTCAGATCTATAAAGTGATATTAATAGAGTAAACATTGAATGTGTGTTTATATTCACAGAGCATATTATTGAAACTTTCTCTGAAACAACTAGTCAGATCTATAAAGGGATATTAATAGAGTAAACATTGAATGTATGTTTATATTCACAGAGCATATTATTGAAACTTTCTCTGAAACAACTAGTCAGATCTATAAAGTGATATTAATAGAGTAAACATTGAATGTGTGTTTATATTCATAGAGCTAATTATTGAAACTTTCTTTGAAACAATTAGTCAGATCTATAAAGTGATATTAATAGAGTAAACATTGAATGTGTGTTTATATTCATAGAGCTAATTATTGAAACTTTCTCTGAAACAATTAGTCAGATCTATAAAGTGATATTAATAGAGTAAACATTGAATGTGTGTTTATATTCATAGAGCTAATTATTGAAACTTTCTCTGAAACAATTAGTCAGATCTATAAAGTGATATTAATAGAGTAAACATTGAATGTGTGTTTATATTCACAGAGCATATTATTGAAACTTTCTCTGAAACAACTAGTCAGATCTATAAAGTGATATTAATAGAGTAAACATTGAATGTATGTTTATATTCACAGAGCATATTATTGAAACTTTCTCAAAAAAAAACTAGTCAGATCTATAAAGTGATATTAATAGAGTAAACATTGAATGTGTGTTTATATTCACAGAGCATATTATTGAAACTTTCTCTGAAACAACTAGTCAGATCTATAAAGTGATATTAATAGAGTAAACATTGAATGTGTGTTTATATTCACAGAGCATATTATTGAAACTTTCTCTGAAACAACTAGTCAGATCTATAAAGGGATATTAATAGAGTAAACATTGAATGTATGTTTATATTCACAGAGCATATTTTGAAACTTTCTCAAAAAAAAACTAGTCAGATCTATAAAGTGATATTAATAGAGTAAATATTGAATGTGTGTTTATATTCACAGAGCATATTATTGAGACTTTCTCTGAAACAACTAGTCAGATCTATAAAGTGATATTAATAGAGTAAACATTGAATGTGTGTTTATATTCACAGAGCATATTATTGAAACTTTCTCTGAAACAACTAGTCAGATCTATAAAGGGATATTAATAGAGTAAACTTTGAATGTATGTTTATATTCACAGAGCATATTATTGAAACTTTCTCAAAAAAAAACTAGTCAGATCTATAAAGTGATATTAATAGAGTAAACATTGAATGTGTGTTTATATTCACAGAGCATATTATTGAAACTTTCTCTGAAACAACTAGTCAGATCTATAAAGGGATATTAATAGAGTAAACATTGAATGTATGTTTATATTCACAGAGCATATTATTGAAACTTTCTCAAAAAAAAACTAGTCAGATCTATAAAGTGATATTAATAGAGTAAACATTGAATGTGTGTTTATATTCACAGAGCATATTATTGAAACTTTCTCTGAAACAACTAGTCAGATCTATAAAGTGATATTAATAGAGTAAACATTGAATGTGTGTTTATATTCACAGAGCATATTATTGAAACTTTCTCTGAAACAACTAGTCAGATCTATAAAGGGATATTAATAGAGTAAACATTGAATGTATGTTTATATTCACAGAGCAAATTATTGAAACTTTCTCAAAAAAAAACTAGTCAGATCTATAAAGTTATATTAATAGAGTAAACATTGAATGTGTGTTTATATTCATAGAGTATATTATTGAAACTTTCTCAGAAACTACTAGTCAGATCTATGATTGTAGAGACTAGAGACATCTAAGAAAAATCTCCTCTTACTCACCTAATGGAAAAAGGAGAAAGTTTTGGTTTTAAAAAATGTAACATTTTTGAAATATAATGGTTTACATTATGTGGGCGCCATATTTCCATTATTTCAAAAAACTGTGGTCTGATAACAACTAAAACGTAACAAGACATAATTACTAAAAAAGTTTTTAATTGCTAAACTCCTTGCGGTACATTATATGTTTATGTAAAAAAAGGCATTAAAATGAACTAAACAAAAATTAAAATTGACTAATTTCTTCCAGGTCCATCTACTTCAAAATTAAACTTTTCTAAAAAACCAAAAAATGGGCTATGGAGCTATACAGTGAATACACACTTTTTATAAAACAGGTCTAAGAGTGACTCAAATGGATATGGTATATCACCCAAATCAAAACATAACTGTTTGTCATCACCAATATCTCTTAAGAGTAAGAAATCACTCAAGAGTTTTAACTAAATCATTATAAAATTCTAAATATGCTGTCTTTAAAACCTATGGATAAAATCGTTTTGGACATTTCTGAATAAAAAAAGAGATTTTAGAAAATTAGTGTCAGAACTGATTTTACTGAAAATCTGAAACATAAATTTTGTAATAAAACATTTTCGATTTTTCTAAAATAGAGCTTTTTATTATTTGATCAAATAATGTTTATTTAAAGACTCCAACAAAAAGTACCGGTTACTAATATCTTCTCAAAACCTTATTTATGAGTTTAAGGAAAAACCTACCAAAAAAGCATGTAGTACTGTCCTTAAAAATCAATTTCACAAAATCATCTCTTGTAAATTATACTTTTGGATCACTTTGATCAAATGTTGGTAAATGTGAAATGTAAGTATTAATAAGAAAAAATAATATACTAAACATCATTTAAAAGACAAGGACTATTCCAAAATATTTGTGAGGAGGAGGGGTTGGAATCTTGACCACTGTTATTGAAAACTCGGATATCATAAGAAAAATAATATAGGGTATTAAAAAAATGAATTAGCTGAATTTCAGAATACATTGTGTTTCTGTGCCTTATAAGAGTAACAAAGTTTGTGCCTCTATTTGTTTAGTAAACGAAGGTTACTAAAAACAAGAAAACAAATTTTATTAAAGGTAACAAAATACAATTTAAATAAATTTGTAGTCATAAAGAGATTGGTTTATTAAAATTTAAACAAAATAATATGCTTCTACATAGTGCGAAGAAAAGTTTCAGATCATGTTTCTTATTAAAATGCTTTGTGTTCATAAATATAAATTAATATCCCTTTTCGAAGTGCAAACTGAAATTTGGATTTATTATTAGGTAGAAATTACAGATTTGCAAATGTTAAATATTATTATCAGCTTTGAACTTTCCATTCTACACCCAACGTAATTAACAAAACCTCCACCGCATCATTAAAACTTCTTTTGTTGAAGAGGAAGGGGGAGGAGATGAACTTTTTCCTGTTATGTTTGACATTTTCCCTTATGACATTTCACACTTCGACTGAATGTATGAGTCTCAATGCACAGCTTAGTTAGAACTTTGATATTAGGCCAATATTATAGATTTCTATACAATTCAGAAAGTTTGAGATACAAGTTGATCGTGTTAAAAAGCATAAAATGAAGTCGTATATATTCTTTTTTAGAGTTTTACTTCCTTTGTACACATAATGTGGTATGTAAAACGTTTAATACAATTCAATATCAACACTCTCCTAAATATGCACACTGGGACAAAAAATCCTTATTAAAAAAATAATAATTAGTTCAAAATAATAAAAAAGTTCAAAATTTAAAGTTCTCAGTTTTTAGATCCATTGAATACAAATAATTTATATATCAATATGATGCCAATATAAACAATGAATAGGAAAACCTAACTTTTGTTGTTTAAAACCTTCTGACCAATATAAATTTAAACTACTAGAGATATTATTGCCAATTTTTAACCAGAATATTTCATATATTTTATAATTGAAACCATGTACCACTACACCATTAGAATTTGCAATGAGAGTAGCAGTTGATTCTATAAGTTATGATATGCAATAGCTATTGCAAGATTTTTCGTCCCTTTCAAATTCGTAGTTGTTTTAAAATAACTGATGGTGAGTGGTCAAAATGATAGCCTTAATTATGTAGTTCTGTTGAACTGTTTTTGATGTAAAGTTATTTGAAAAAAGGGAGAAATTACGCTAGGTTTTTGGATTTGATAACACAACTGCAATTCCTGGAAGAACGTTTTTTACTTTCCAAGCAAAGTCTAAAGATTATCCTACACTTTAAGTGTGTTCTATTTAAAAAATGTTTAATGCTGTTTATTTACATATATTTTTAGTGGAATCTTTGAATAGTATGTTAAAGTTGACAATGGGTGTTAAAGTTCTGTAAATGCATATTTCTAAAGATTAGAAGTAATAGAACTTTTTCTATATTGATTTCAAATTTTTATAATTAGATTTTGTTTATATTGTTATTTATGTAACACAAAACATCCTTTACTCAAGTAGTTAAAATTGTGCATATTCAGATGATATTTGGCTAGAAGAATTGTTCAATCCTTTATATAACACACAACATCCTTTACTCAAGTAGTTAAAATTGTGCATATTATGCAGATGATTTTGGCTAGATACTAGAATTGTTCAATCCTTTATATAACACACAACATCCTTTACTCAAGTAGTTAAAATTGTGCATATTATGCAGATGATTTTGGCTGGATACTAGAATTGTTCAATCCTTTATATAACACACAACATCCTTTACTCAAGTAGTTAAAATTGTGCATATTATGCAGATGATTTTGGCTAGATACAAGAATTGTTCAATCCTTTATATAACACACAACATCCTTTACTCAAGTAGTTAAAATTGTGCATATTATGCAGATGATATTTGGCTAGATACTAGAATTGTTCAATCCTTTATATAACACACAACATCCTTTACTCAAGTAGTTAAAATTGTGCATATTATGCAGATGATATTTGGCTAGATACTAGAATTGTTCAATCCTTTATATAACACACAACATCCTTTACTCAAGTAGTTAAAATTGTGCATATTATGCAGATGATATTTGGCTAGATACTAGAATTGTTCAATCCTTTATATAACACACAACATCATTTACTCAAGTAGTTAACATTGTGCATATTATGCAGATGATATTTGGCTAGATACTAGAATTGTTCAATCCTTTATATAACACACAACATCATTTACTCAAGTAGTTAACATTGTGCATATTATGCAGATGATATTTGGCTAGATACTAGAATTGTTCAATCCTTTATATAACACACAACATCATTTACTCAAGTAGTTAACATTGTGCATATTATGCAGATGATATTTGGCTAGATACTAGAATTGTTCAATCCTTTATATAACACACAACATCATTTACTCAAGTAGTTAACATTGTGCATATTATGCAGATGATATTTGGCTAGATACTAGAATTGTTCAATCCTTTATATAACACACAACATCATTTACTCAAGTAGTTAACATTGTGCATATTATGCAGATGATATTTGGCTAGATACTAGAATTGTTCAATCCTTTATATAACACACAACATCATTTACTCAAGTAGTTAACATTGTGCATATTATGCAGATGATATTTGGCTAGATACTAGAATTGTTCAATCCTTTATATAACACACAACATCATTTACTCAAGTAGTTAACATTGTGCATATTATGCAGATGATATTTGGCTAGATACTAGAATTGTTCAATCCTTTATATAACACACAACATCATTTACTCAAGTAGTTAACATTGTGCATATTATGCAGATGATATTTGGCTAGATACTAGAATTGTTCAATCCTTTATATAACACACAACATCATTTACTCAAGTAGTTAACATTGTGCATATTATGCAGATGATATTTGGCTAGATACTAGAATTGTTCAATCCTTTATATAACACACAACATCATTTACTCAAGTAGTTAACATTGTGCATATTATGCAGATGATATTTGGCTAGATACTAGAATTGTTCAATCCTTTATATAACACACAACATCATTTACTCAAGTAGTTAACATTGTGCATATTATGCAGATGATATTTGGCTAGATACTAGAATTGTTCAATCCTTTATATAACACACAACATCATTTACTCAAGTAGTTAACATTGTGCATATTATGCAGATGATATTTGGCTAGATACTAGAATTGTTCAATCCTTTATATAACACACAACATCATTTACTCAAGTAGTTAACATTGTGCATATTATGCAGATGATATTTGGCTAGATACTAGAATTGTTCAATCCTTTATATAACACACAACATCATTTACTCAAGTAGTTAACATTGTGCATATTATGCAGATGATATTTGGCTAGATACTAGAATTGTTCAATCCTTTATATAACACACAACATCATTTACTCAAGTAGTTAACATTGTGCATATTATGCAGATGATATTTGGCTAGATACTAGAATTGTTCAATCCTTTATATAACACACAACATCATTTACTCAAGTAGTTAACATTGTGCATATTATGCAGATGATATTTGGCTAGATACTAGAATTGTTCAATCCTTTATATAACACACAACATCCTTTACTCTTGAGAGTAAATAAAATGGGTTAAAAAACAAATTATTGTAAACTAAATATATTTATAAATCATGAGCAACCTATAATTTTGCAGTCAGTGTAGCCTTTTAAAAGCATCAAATCATTCATGTATTTGGGTTCAGAACTGAACAGATGATATTGAAGGTACAGTAAATAAAGAATTAAGGCAGCTTAACCTACTGCTGCTATATTCAATTTACAATTCTTTAAAGTAAAAATACTGAGAAATATACGATACTGTGATTGATGATGATGTTCATGATTGGAGAATAAGAACCAACAATGAACTCTATGAGGTATACTCTAATAGTGGTATAATACAATTAATACAATCCCGCAGGATAGGGTGGTTAGGGCATGTGTTAAGAATGCCTAAAACAATGTTGCAGGGCAGGATTTATAGACAAAAAGAAGACAGAAACATGATAGCAAGATGTAGAAGAAGACTTGATAAAGATGAAAGTGACAAACTAATTTATAAGACAAAAAGGTTGATAAAAGTATTCACAAACAACAAATGAAAACAAGAACTAATTAATATCATTAGGACAAGTTTGACCTAAACTGAAATATTTCCCTCCTAAATATAAATCTCATTTTGAAAATCCTACAGTAACAAATTATGAAAATTGTAATGTAAGAGTGTCTTATATTGTAATAAAGGACATTTAAGACATCTTTGCTGAACCTCTAATTATGACTAGTTCTGTGAACAATTATTGATTAATTCATACACTATTGAGGATGTCGTTTTCTTGTTGTCATCTCAAGCATTAATACAGAACATAGTGACAAGTGCACTGGTGGTTCATATTAGTTAATTATCTTGGTAGCTCAGACATAAATTTTCACTTCGTTTAATATTGTTTGTTTAATAGATAGTGTATAATAATATCATAAATAATTATCAGTTAGTGTAATAGTGATTGCAAATTTAGTTTAATGCATATAAAATATGGTAATTTTAGTGAAATTAATTCCAACCACACAAATTCGTTGCAGTGGTCTACATTAATGAAGTGAAAATATGATTTTGGTCAACTTTTATAATTTTGTCTTCCCTTAAATATCTTTGTAGTAAAGGCTCCCCTTGACATTAGCAAGGGCATCTAATGGAAATCTTCATTGTAAATCTCGTTTGCTAATTATTACTATATGAATAGTAATATGAATATAATCACCAATACGTAGATGTATTATTATATACTTTTAATTATTAATTTTTTTTCTATATTTCTTTAGACAGTATCCTTTAACATTCTAAGAATTTTAAAATCCACTAGTCTCATTGATCAGCAGTATTAATACTTCAAACCCATGCTATAGCTCAAGGAATCTGGGAAAAGATATCTAGGTTAAACAAGAGTGATTAAAAAAAAAAACACATTTATTTGTCAAAACAAATTAAAATGCAATTCTGCTTCTGTTGAACATTTAATGAACAAAGTTCAAGGCTGAACCACTAAATAAAACTTGGTTTCTAATGTAAATCATACTTTGCAATAAAGACATAAGCGATCTTGCTTTCTAATATTTTTCAGCATAGTCATTTCGGCTGTGAGAGATTATCCATGACAGTTTTTCTTGGCATAGTATACAGTCGGAAAATTAATAATGTGTAAGTATTTTTTACCAGGCAGTCTGTCAGTAGTTTTAATACAACCCCCACTGATTTTTGTCCTTGCTTTGGTGAGAGTAAACAAAATGTAGTAGGCCTAATTATGTATACTATAAACAAGGGTAGAATTATGCACAATTAAAAAGAATACCAGATCTACAAACAATTTAAGACACCCAGATTGTTTATTGAACTACTACATATTAACCTTCGAATGGTACATTTGCCATCATAAGCAACAAACAAAACCAATAGGATAAATATATACTGTAATACAATTTCTACCTCAGTAGTTGACTACAGTACTCGTAGTACTCAATTCAACAAAATGTCACCATAAGATTTGATACACAATTTTTATTTATTTTTACAACTTTATGGCACAAGCGAAATAAGCTTAGTAAAATAAATATCATTAAAAAAAAAAAAAAAAAAAAAAAAATATATCACACAACATTTTTCCTTCTATTCCAACTTATTTATTGTAAGAAATATATGGGGAAACTCAGAAACCAAGAAAATACCAGTTTTTTCTCACATTAACTACTATTAAACATTTCTATGTAAGTGGCCACAAACATTACATTTGGTTATACTGTATTTAGTTTTGTAAGAAAGTTATTGCAATGTTTTTCCACAGTTTATTTAAGTTGTACTAGTTGTTTCAAATTTATATTGTAAATAATAAATATATGTATCATGTAATATAACTAATTAGTATTGTGTTTGTTTACTTTGCCTGAAAATGATAAATGAATTACCGAAACACCTATAACAACATAACTTCTGGCTTTAACCTTTATTGTGAGCTGAATAAATTATTAATCTACTAGCTAACTAAGCACAGCACAGAAATTATCTAACCTAATTAGTGTTTGAAGATTAATTTCTACTGTCTACATGTTCACTCATAACTTTCTCCTAAATATAGGCTTTGGCAATTTAGATATAAGAGCACAACTAACATAAAATAATGAACATCAATCTGCTCACTTACAGGAGAAGAGAATTTTGTATGATTATGAATATAAAATAATAAGCTGTAAGAATCAGCTCTAAAAACTCTTATAAAGTGTTTTATTTGGTGCAAATATGAAACCTAAACAATTAATCAGTTTATTAGTCAACAAGATGGATTTACCCACAATTTGGAGAGAATTGATACATTGAAGAGGAAATGAAAATGTCATATAAATTTATACTGGATCATTTAAATTTCTTAAAAACTAAATCATTTTGGTTTTTCTTGTTCTTTCAGATGTAAAATCAAAATTTAAAATTTAATAAAATAATTGAGTTATGACGGCCATTGATTTTGAATGGCTACCATTTTAAAATTTGCACATGGAATTTACTGGCTAACAAACTTAATTGAAATTTTTATGAGGGAATTTTCATCTTGTTTTAGAAAATGGTTGGAGTTAGAATAGATACAAAATTTCAATAGCTTATAATATTTATATATTATACAGTACAGTGTTTCGGAATATCAATATTTAAAGGCATTGTTTCTGGGCCTAAAGGAAATCTAAATATCATATTGAAATCATCCGAAAGTCCCCAGTTACTCACATAGGCGCTATTTTGTTTTTTCCACGTATTATTTTGTTGTTCAAAAAATATTACACTTATAATTTTGAAATTTTGCATACAGTTTTATAAAAGTTGGAAAAACCTAAAAAAAAAAAATAATAATAATAAATATTTTCCGAAATCCAACACTAAAATGGCTGTCATTAAAAAGTCTGTATCAAAAATTTCAAAATTACAAATTTAATGGTTTTTGAACAAAACAATTATATGTGAAAAAACAAAATGGCGCCTGTGTGAATAACTGGGGACTTTCGGATGATTTCAATATGATATTTAGATTTCCTTTAGGCCCAGAAACAATGCCTTAAAATATTGGCAGAGAGTTCAGAAAACACCCTGTATATTAAAATCACCAAACAATTAAAAATCTGTTTCATAAACCAAATTTAACTTGATAATTTTGATTCTGATTCCAAATTCGTTTCTGATATGTCTTTTAAATTTATATTTAATCATTTAAATTCCAAAGAAAATATAATCTCAATTTGATTTGATGTGAAATTTATTGAATGAGTTTATGAAATTTGCAAACTTGGCTGTTAGTTTAAAGACTTAATAAACAATGTTACATTAACTCTCATTCTGTGCATATTTAGGTTACCAAACACAATTAAATGTCAAAACAATTATACCCTAGACAAATTCTAGATAGAAATCTCTTGCATCATGATTTTTCAATTGCAGATCCTATACGCGTAGTATTTGGTAAATAAGAACAATTTAATGTCAAAAAAAATCTGGCTTCTTCACAATTTTGAGTTCTATTTATTTGTAAAAAAAAAGAAAAAAGAATAAAAAAAGAAAAAAAAAGAAAAGGTAAATTTGTTTAGATATACAGTGTTGATCGATTTCGATTTTGGTCATCTGAAGATGAATATCCATTAGTTTTGTGTATAATGGTAGCAACCAACGATTAAAGTAATGGCCAAAATTTTAATTATGGATCTGATCTCCTAAGAAAAACGCTGATTTAAGTAAGTGGAAAATGGAGAAGCACACCATTACGATGGAAGTACATTTGGCATCTCACTAGAGCTGTGTACAATTCAAAAACTTTAATTATTGTTGATCAGCTGTTATTACTGAATTGCCAACTTATGGAACGATCATTCCAAAAATAATTATTATATCTTTACCTGAAATTTATATGAAAAATATCGTGATTTTTGAACTTCATTATACAGTTATTAAAATGATTAGTTATTATTTATCAACTTTATTTATTTACTTTTTATACTGTTTTAGACAATTGCTAAGAAATTACAATTTTAGTTATTTGCCGATAACTCGGTTATCTTTAGAGCTACAGAATTAAAAAAAAAAAAAAATTTGTCTCTTGTAAAAATTTCGTGAAGTTAGTCTAACGGTTTTCGAGATAAATGATGCTAAAATTTTTAAACAGACGCCATTTTGAAATAAAGTTTTTATTTTTGATATACATGTAACCATGTTACATTTACAAAGGAGTATTCACAATTTGAACTCAATATCTTATCTATTTCAAATGTTACTTTTTTTATAGAATAAAAAAGGCGGATAGTCGGAAAACGAAATGTTGCCAGACATATATTTTATGAACATTTTGTTTGTCCTCTGAGCTCCGAGAGTGTATTTATTGTACAGCTAGGCTGTGACACCGATATAAACGAAGGTTAGTGATTATTGATGGACAGGATCGAGTCGCTGACACAAGAGTATGGTGTGGGTAATTATTTCGCCAAGTTCCATTTATTAGCCTTTTTCAAAATACATATAAACCTTGGAAAATAGAAAACGTTAAAGAACTAAATTTCTACACACAATATAAACAAAAGTTAGGGAGATTGTGGGGCAGCCAACTTACCCGTGATGGTTCAAGTTAAAACGAAAGGTAATCATTCGAGATAGAGAACTTAACTGAAGCAAGCAACGTGTCAAGACAGTTTGCCAAATGTACACAAACAAGTTCCCTGACCTCCAAGATAACGCTATCTCACACGTTTACCCGTAGTTGGAGACTAGATAAAATACGTACGTGAACATTCCTCAAACTGTTGCAAGATAAAATATACTAAATATTTAGAGAGCTTACTTTGATTTCAATTAAATATAGGTTGTAACCTATAACGTTAAGTACCATACAATCGGAGATGGTGGATTTCGGTAACGGAAGAAAGATCGAGAAAATAGGATTAGTTTAGTCAATGCAGTGATCCGCTTCAATCCTTCATCATCAGCTGGTTTGATTATTAGTCCCGTTTTTGTTGGTATATTAAAGACAAATTCTGTTATTATGATGTAACAGATTTGAAGTCTCGATAAAATCATTGAAGCGAATGTTTGGACAATTTTTTTTTTCATCATGAAGCAAAACGTATTCATCTTCTAGGTTGGGCGCACACCAACAATGCAATGTAGAGCCAGTACCGTTTTAATTCGACCCACACGCACTGACAGAGTAAAAAGAAAGATTACGATACCAAAAATCAGGTTACAGGATATTCTCCATAGTTTTTGTTGTTGAATGTCAGTAATTTCGACTAGGGATGTCCATTACTAACATTCATAGATAAGGGGCAAATAGAGTAAGGGCATACTGGGTACGTTTCTTACGTACCTAATGAGGGGGCGTCGAGAGTTGTGGCTGTGGAACGAGGAGGATCATGAAAGTGGAATGATGACGAACAATGCTGAGTCAAGCAAGATGAGTGTTGGTTATATTAACAGATCATGTTGATACTTAAAATGTTTGTCACTATAAAAAAATCCCTTGAATTAAACTGTTACTATAAAGTCAAAAAGTTGCAAATAAATTATGGGAAGCTTAGAAATACCGGAAGAAGACCAGAGAGAAATAAAGGGACACAACGCGAATCACTGACGTTTGCGGGACTAAAGGAATTTTTTTCCTTGTTGTTTAAAGTCGAAAACTTTTCGCCTGTCATCGCCTTAAAAAAGGAAGAAAAAAGCACAAAATGAAGAACCCTAGTCATACTCTAATAGCTTCAGGGTCGGAAATGAAGAATATTTGGTCAAGCGAGGCAAATCAACTAAAATAAGCTTCTCTCTCATATCAAACAAAAATTTAATTAAATAAAGAGATATTCACGAATTGCCCCAAAATAACCATATTATTACAAAGTTAATTCCATAAA
This sequence comes from Aphrophora alni, assembly GCA_963513935.1. Classification (NCBI taxonomy): domain Eukaryota; kingdom Metazoa; phylum Arthropoda; class Insecta; order Hemiptera; family Aphrophoridae; genus Aphrophora; species Aphrophora alni. The sequence goes on along the minus strand of OY740771.1, from coordinate 41,119,554 downwards.
CATTTTGATTTATTTGCTTCTTAATAATCTTATAAACTTTCTTGCTTTGTTAAACGTCATTTTATAATGTCGTTTATAAGGCCTACGTTAAATGTCTTAATATAGGCCTACGTAAATGCATTTTATTTTGTTAAATTACTTTTGAGAGCAATGTTTATTAATAAAATCAACAATATTTTTGTTGAAATGTTTAACAAGTGTGGGGGAAAAAATAGGCCTCTGTGTATTAGTTTGACTCTACCATGTAGCAATTAATTTCATTTCTAAATATATCGCCTAAGCAAAGAAAAACAAACAAAAAATATTAGTCACAATTAGCTCAATAAAATGTATGCTTTACTATCTTCGAAATAGTATCATATTTTCAGATATGATACACAGCCAAGATTTATTTATTGCGAAAAGATAGCTGCAGGTTAATTCTGAAGGTAAACTTTTTTTAATAAACATTCTTTCACAATAAAGGCAAGTTTTATTATAAAAGTTTGCCAAATTAAACTGTATTCATAGTCTATCCCTCCTGACCAAAGCAAATATTGATATTTCCTAAACAAAGCATTTCACCACGTGCGGATATTGTTAATGCCCACAAATTAAATATATTAAAAGTTTCATGTGCACATTTCTATATCAGAACAAAAATCTTTAACTTTAGATGTGTTTAAAGCTTGATTCCTTTGTCTACAAGAACGTGTAAGAGCACAGATAATTATAAAAAGTAAAAAGAAAGACATTTATTCGAATATTCAAAATATTCCGAAATCAACATAATAAATTCCTTTTATTTTCTTATATATAAGTAGTTTAGAAAAGTTTAGTAGTGGATTGAAACAAATTTACGTTAAATGAGTAATGGAAATATCAGTTTTTGAATCCTTAGAGTGCAATCAATATTATTTTAAAATAACGTTTGTCTGTCAACCGTACAATGCGTTTCAGTCCAATGCACTAAACAAATTTGTATTTAATTTGATCTAAATTCAATATTTTGGTGTCAACATAACCTCAACATTTTGACCAATTTCTTATATAAAATTTATAAATATACCTATACTGTATTTATGTTTTTGATGAGTCAGTTTGAATTTGACATAGGTTGTTATTTACTCAACTAATAAACAAATAAATTAAGAATTTTGAATCTGAAGTTTCCAAATAAGCAAAGCAAGTTTTCTCCATTATTTAGTTCAAGTTTTACAAATTATTGTTAATAAAATATACGAAATACATATTTCGTTGTTCCATGAATTACCAAATGGTTGGATTGTTATTTATTAACAAAGACAATATACACATACTGTTAAACTGTGCACGACGATGACTGTAACGGGATATTAAAACATAAAATTAAATAGGGTAGACTGTATAGTGTTTTGAAATATAAATAGAAAGCGAAATAATCTCATTACTACATCAACAAATACGTTATATTACCCCTAATAACTCGAATTTTTATAAACTTGTGAACTAGTTTAGCACGTAAAGTGAGGTTTCACTATTTGTTGAATACGTGTCACGTGACTACAACAGAAAATCATTAATTTAAGTTTATTAGATCTCTGGACAAAGTAGGCTTCCGTGTAATGAGCAAGCTTGTGTTTTGTGTTATTCCAGTGTTGACGGTTGGAAAGACAGCATGTGCGAGAGAAATCCCAAATTTGTAGTCCACATAATTAGATAAATAAATGTTGAATTAGAATACGAAAATCAGAGTATTCAATGACAAACCGCTGCATCCTAAACTATCCTCTCTAAGATGGTAAAAAGTAATGATTTTAGTTAAATGATGTTAATAATTATTTAAATTTAAAGTTTAGTGATAATGATAATGAATTATATTTTAGTTGGGAGATATTATAATTTTTAACAGGTGATGTTTGATAAAAACGGATAATTGTTGCTTGATTATATTTTAAAACAAGTTATAGAACAATTTTGTGAGATTGATTTTTCTTAATGATATTGTGAATCTAAGGTTTAAATTAATTTATGTTAATGACTCACGCACCGTGCTGTTGATCCAACATTTTATTTACTCCTTGCTTCTAATTTTTTGTCTTGCTTAATATTACGTCCAGTGGAGCGTCGCGTTCTTGCCTGATTGGGGGGGGGGGGGGGAAGGTTAATTTTATTTTTCATACACAGAGATCTAAGCAATATATATATATATATATATATATATATATATATATAATCCAAAGCGAAACTTTACTACCCTCTCATTGGACCGTCAACTTTATTAAAATATCACAGTTCAAATCAACCACATAATGATGAGGATTTAGTGTTGTACCTAGTCCACCTACTGATATTCCTTACGGTAGAGCATCTTTGGAGCGTTTACACGAGGTTGATGTGACTTGGAAGGTACATATTTATTGGTATTAAATTTAATTAACTTTGTCAGATATCTGGACAACTGCAAGTACACTTAAGTAGGCACATAATTAGATAAATAAATGTTGAATAATAATACGAGTATTCAATAATTAAACCTCCGTAGTCTTACTGCATCTAATGGTATAGTTCCTTCTTTCTTACCTAGTAACTACATGTCGCACAGCTTGGCGATTTTCACACATTCATTTTTTCTTGTTATTTAAAGATGAAAACCTTTCGGTCATTATCGCTTCATTAAAAAAAAAAAAAATAAAAAAAAAAAAAAAAAAAAAAATAAGGCCCCCTGCCCTCGAATTCTCTAATAGCAGCGTCAGAGTCAGAGAGTACAAGAGAAACTTGATAGGATAGTTAATAGAGAGGAAACTAAAAACAAAGAAAGTTGTAGATCTAGCTAACTAATCTATTTCGGGATTCCACTATTAAGTGAGTACAAAGAGGGATGTGGTGAAACAAGCAGATATCCTATTACCACAACTGTAAGTCAAATGTTATACAAACATATAATGTTCTGTGTTGAACTTAAAATAGTAATTATTTTTGTAAAATTGATTTCTTATAATTATATAAACGTTAAAATCATACTACAAAATTAGCAATTAGTCATGGTTTTAATAGATTTTATGATAAAAAGGAATATGATACATTTCAGCTTAAATATGTTTTCAAATGTAATCTTTTTTATTTTTCCAACAAAAATTTTAAAGAGGTGTTCCTTGACTAGATTTTCGAAAATTCATTGACAATGAGGTTATCCTGGTTCGGTTAAAATATTTAAATATGATTGCTTTAAAAATTCAAATTTTACCTAATCATTTTATTCCTCTTATACTCTCCTTTTTAATTTTAAAGCACCTATACAAAGCATAATTTTTTACCAAAACATATTTACTTATGATGAATGCAGTTAAAAGAGGGGAAAATGTATGATACATTTCAGTTTAGAACTAATGCTTTTAGTTTTAAAACTTAATCTTACAGGGATGATTTTTTGGTAAATATATATAAAACCATTTTATAGGCCTAGCTTGTCGATTTTGACAATTCACTTAAGTTATGTTAGTGACGAAGCAATAAAAAGTAGGTCTAATTAGTCACACATCCATAATGAGCAATAGTTTAATAAGTAAAGCATTAGATAATGCATAATTAGCAATAACTAATAAATTTGCCTACTGTATAGTTCTAGAAACGTTATATTTGCAATATCACATAGATAACGTAAGAAACATTTAAAAGTAATGTCCCAGACATGGAGAATGTTCTAATAAATCTTGTTCATGATCATTTTATAACCTAGCGAGCAATAAGCCACTGACAATCACAGTGGACTGTTGTAAAGCTGGGACACGATTTAATAAAATTTAAAATTATCAAACAATCAAGAGAAGGTATTAAATCAATAAATCAATAATAACAACAATAATAAATCAATGATTAAAAATTAAAAATTGAACAAAGTACATTAAACTTCTTTCCTATCAAATTTTAATTCAATACACGAATGAAATAAACAACACCAAACTAAACGTGAAGATAATGTTACAATAAATGTTTCCAAATAAAACTTAGAAGAAAATTATTGCATTGCATATTATTAATTATTCATAATTATTAATTTTATTGAACATTAAAATTTGATAGGTAAAAAGTTTAAGGTAGTTTATTTTATTTTTACATTAAATGAAATGTTTAAATGTAAATAAACGTTGTGAGATATGGATGTGTGGTTTTCATCATTGATTTTGCCTAAACATTATACATTCAAAATGGTGTACCTCATGAACACCTTCCCATTAAAACAAATAAAGTGACATTCAAAATGGTGGATCCAAGTTGTCGACCCAATTTTTGAAATCATAATAAAATAGTATTTCTAAATTTTTCTAATTTATAATTTTTTAGTATTTTTAAATAAAGTAAGTTTCTCAATTACTACCGTAAAGTTTCCCTTATATACGAGATATTAAGCCGATATCATACTTTTCACCCACCCTGTATAAGATATTATATATTGCAATGGCAAATCGAAAGTTTCACATTCACTTCTAAATCTTGATGGTTTTTAAAGCCTATTTTAAAAGAAACTAAAATATGGGTAAGAATCTAATTATGAACCATCGAGGTAAACAGCATCCATAGATAAAATACGTAAATACAACTAATATCAAGATGACACGTGTGAGTCGTAACTATATTTCTTTTAAAATATGACGATGCAAATAATAGTTGAATTATATTAATATAATAGATCATTGCCTAACATGAAAAAGACAAGTCAAGTAAGATTGAATTTATTTTATTACGCGTGTGCAATTCGTCTAATCGATAATAGTTGAAATCTCTTTATTGCGTAATATCTAGTAGCTCGTCATTTGTAATTACTTCAGTGACACCAATTTCCTAGACTTTACATAACCTAATTTTATGTGAATTTAGTACTCTTCAATTTAAAATTTATTCAATGAAAAGTGAATTCCACGTAAAAAAAAAATTTCAAAGTAAGAAATGAATTTGACAAATTTTTTAAATTAATCTTTAGATCGACGTACGTACTGAACCAATTGTATATGATAGTTGAAGATGGTGGACAGAAAATTCAAACTTTCTGTAACATTTTGTAGCTGTACAGCCTTGATGAGCCCAGTGTACAACAATTCATCATCAACTTGGGACGACTGGAGCAGTGACGAGATGAGGACATCGGCTGTTCCTCCTTGGAATAAATAGCCTGCTCTTTTCAAAAAGAAGTGAAACATGAAAATACACTTTTTAATCAAATAAAAAGAAAGAATAGTAACACCAATCCGGTTTGGGATTTATTTACCAAATAAAATACCAAATAAAAATATTTTTCGAATATCTCAAAATCCGATAAGGTTATGGAGGAATGTGTAGGTTTATAATCCAAACTAATGTGCCAAACAGCGCACTAAAGACAATTAGTGTAAAATGGAAAAAAAAACCTAAATCAACTGAACGGAGGTTAATGTTTATTTGTAAGCCGTAGGCTAATTATCTTTATAATTCGGTCATAAACCATTTCCCCAAAATTTAACCCCAATATTTGAACCCCCCGCTTAATAAGACGATGATGCCATCCTAAGAAGCTTTTCGCCTTACATATAAAAAAAATCAGCACATTTCTGAAAAAACCTTTGTACGACTGGTCAATATTCATTTAGGAAATGAGATGATCAAGATAAGAAATGACGTTTCAGTATCTTTCACTGGGAGAACTCAATCCACCAGATGGTATCTATATACTGTAGGACTAGACAACAGACGGTTGTGCTGCTACGGACAGCTGTCCACACTCCACATCAACATGGAAGTATAAAGTAAAGTAGTAGTCATAGAGGACCAGTAATATATATTACTGACCTTTAACGTCCTTATTAAGAAATCAGTCTCAAATACCCCCCCCCCCCCCCCACATAACTAATACTGTATTTCCTTTTTTATTTGTGTGTGGATATTAAAAACAATGTATTTTCTTTATAATTTTATTTTAATTACTATAGTCACACAATAAAAGAACAACTTCAATTATAACCAAATATTGTAAACTATTAAACATTTATTTTATTTTATAAAATTTGAAGTATTAGCTGTATATATCAGCTATTTATAATCGTATAAAAAAAAGAAGAAAAAAAGAGATCTGAGGGAGTGTTCAGTGGTAAAGGCTAACGATTATAGCTAGAATTAAAAGAAAAATCACTGTTAGTCATGAAAGATGTTTTTATTTATAACTTGGTTACAAAACAAATATAAACAATCCTTTTTCCAAGAGCATCATAGGCTACTGCAATGAAAGTAATCCTTTGGTAGGAGTTATAATGTTTGTTAAATATATAAAATAACTTAATAGTGTTCGAACAACAAGGTGCGTTCGTGTAATTTCGAGTTTGAACCCGCTTATGTTACTTCACAGCATATAGTGAATTTTAAAAATCGAACAATTACTATTATTTAATAAAAAATAAAAAAATTAATGTTAATACTCGGACGAAACGTAAAATTAACTTGTGGTATTATTTACCATACACAACGAGTACATATAATATAATAATCAAATAGTCTACTACAACATAGTGAATCAAAACGTAATGCTGTTCGGCACGATTATTCTCTGATCCCCCCTCCCGTTATTTAAAGTGGAAAACCTCTGGATCATCATCACCATATAAAAAATAAAGAAAACAATAATGTATATGCACTCGTATTTTAAATTTCTGCAATCAATAATACAAATATATATATTTTAATTAATACAAATCATAAAGTACACGGTTTATAAAGCATTTCTGTGTTTCTTTTGGGCGTTAATCTGCTCGCTTATAAAGATGAAGTAAAAATAAACTGAGTAGCTTTGCTAAAACATTTTTTTTAAACACCGTTTATGGACACAAAAAACCCTCGTATTATTTGGTATTTTTTTCAGAGGGGAATTTTTGATCCATTACATATTTTATTTGTTTAAAAATTTAGGGAAGTTGCGCTACAATTTTGGGGTGCAGTTACATTAACACCTTATGTTTCCACTTGATATAGGAACTTTAGTGTACCTATAGTGTCAGAAATCTGCAGTCGTCTCTACATCCAAATGCTGATAATTTTTTTTACAATTCTTAGTCTACCTAAGCACTACGTTTGTTCAATGTGTGCTAATAACATGTTTAAATTTTAAATGTAATAACTAAGCAATCTCAAACAGTGCTGATACATTTACCCTTTTCTATGAAACAGGATTTATGTATATGTTTTGATAAATATGAATTACAAAAACAAACAAAAATACCATTCCTTATATCAAAATCAATTAACAACAAAACGGCTCTGTATCAGTATGAAGTAGAATCTCTTATAATTTTGTATTACACAATACAATACTAAGCGTTTAAAAAAACAACTTAATTTTGCCAGTAAAATTATTTTCTTTCCATTATGTGATATTAAAAAAAAGTCTTACATTAAAAAATAAAAAAGTTTTATTACAAAATATTTATTTTTTTACCATTACCGGCCTTGAAAAACTATAAATATTTAAGGAAGTAAATAAATAATAGATATTTGAATAACTTGTCAAAAAGTATTATAGACCACGGATCAATGAACATCGGTCGTGCACAGCTGTATTTACGCAAGCTGTAAGTGTTGAAATTCTTTTGATATAAGATAGTGAAATTCTGATTTGAAGTAGATTATTAATCTCTATGTGTACATAGAGACTGTAAGGAGCAAAGTTTGTAATCTTTACTTCTCGGAATAGCTTTAGCTGATATAAGTGGCTCTCGTAAGGTCAAGGGGAGGGAATCGGAGCGAATTAAAATATATACAGAGTAAACTAATAAAGATGCCTAAACTTTGCACAATTAATTTGTGTTGAGTGAATATTTAAATGAAAAGGTGATCAAATTTAATCTGAAAACATAATTATTGCCTCAAAAGTCATTTTTAATAATTTGTCTTCCCATTTAAGACGAGGGCAACAGACTTTATATTTATAAAGTTTTTATCGTTACCTTAAATTGGGGGTTCAGATATAATTTTTGTTCGTCAGAAAATTTTATTTTTGAACGAGATGTCACACGTCCACCGTCACAATAAATAAACATTTCTTCCACTCATCAACTGATCATACAGCACGATGTAGTTATATTAGATTTCGGCTTATAAAGAACGTTCAGACCCCCCCCGATATTTCTCTCCTTTCTGATATGTAATTGGGTATATTTTTCAGGCTGACAGCGAACAATTTTGTTTTGTGTAAATATGATTTAAAAAAATCTGATATTAAAAAAAGTGTCAAATCATGTTTTCCTTAAGACGTGAAAAGCACAACTTAATATTTTTCAATTTATCACACTTTTAGCGAACCCTGCCTGAGAGAAAAATTTCCATTAGACTGGATTTTTTTACGATTTAAAGCTAGCGGAGTCAGGTTTTATTAAGAAGGCTTAAATAGTCTTCTTTCTGTCTAAGTCAGCCAACCTTAATCCACGACTAAACCATATGATGCAATGCTTCTGAAGTAGAATTGTTACCTAAATGGACTCTTTATAATCACTTTTTAGCACTTTACCTACGTTATTGAAAGAGAACATAGTTGGTTTAGTTTAAGATATAAAAGAAACATCCTAAATATTCTAACTAAATTGTAGGTAGTAACTCTTCTTAAATTTATATAAAAAGTTACTTTCGTAACAAACACTGTACACAGTAATTAGATTTCCTAATGTCGTATTAATTCAAAACAAATGAGACTACACTGTCGTAAATATAAAATTAATGTCTGCAATAAAGAATATTATGAAATGCTAATGCACATGTTTTTATAATCATGCTAATATAAATTTGCCGCGCAAAAACAAAAATACAAATGAAATATTTAACTAAATATAAAAAGTTTATTTATAAGGAACACTTCACAGCAAGGGCGAAGATTGCAGTCAAGCTATCGGATTCCGGAAATAAGCCTAGTGTTGTCGCTTCCGTTGATAGAAGAGTGTGCAAAATACAATTTTCCTCAACTTGTTGGCAGACAAGCGCCCATCCGTACAATATCGTAATACTCAACCTAATTAGTTGGCTATTTTGCTAAAATTAGAGATTATAAAAACAAATGGATAAATTAACATAATTTTTTGAAAACAAAACATCGACATGTGTTTGAATGAACTAACAAAAAAAAACTAAATTAGCTAATTTAGATATTTATTTAATCTAAATGAAACCCGTTTTGTTCACCAAATTTTAATACTTGTCAAAGTAACTAATCAAAATATAGGACATATTTTTGTTTCAATTCAAGTAAAGTAACAATTGATAACAAGTTTTATGAACATAAGGAGGCAATTCAAAAGGTAGCAGATTGCACTTTCAATTGATGAACTGATCCGCCATTCTTTTAACTTTTCCAAGAACTGCGTATCACACAAGATAAACCTCCATGAATCTGTTGTTTATCTTATAGATGTCCTACAAATTACGGCACATGTAGCCTAGAATCATATCACATTTTTGTACTATCTTCTTCAATTAACATTTATTTTAGAAAATATATTTATACTTTAATTATACATTTAAACATTTTGTACATTTGATTGTAGTCTACAAGTTAGTATTACTGAATTTGTTCACATAACACTAGTAGTGTATTGTTGTTAAAACATAAATATTAGTTTTGGGATGATTACATTTTTTATTGTGTTAGGACATAATTTATAAAAAAACTTTTTTTTCCTGTTCTAGATATGGAAAATTACAATTGTTCATTGATACACTCGTACAATCTGACATATTCAAAGAAACTAATGGTAGACATTTATGGTATTCGACTATTTAAAAAAAATGTACTCCTTTCCTTGTATATTAGTATCTTCTTATTTCGACTAACCATAAATAATTAATTTACACCAACATCCTGATTCCTTCTTCTCAACGAAATATAAATTTAAATTAAAAGAAACACGAACTTCGAACTTAATATAATTTCAATTTAGTCTACTACTGGTAATTTTTCAGACTTTTACAGACATTTGCACTTAAAATAATACTAGAATGTCAAATGTCATTATCAAATGATTAACCTAGAAGAAAAACAACATCGAACTAGACTAGGCCTTGGTTAGATATTGATAACAAGTAACTAAAAATATTCATTCAGGACTATTGAACTAGTCCCTGATCTCTTTTTTTTTATATGAACGGAAAATAATTGAAGATAAGGATAATATTTTAGCTAAACCAGTCTATAAATTCAATTAAAAAAAAATAATAATAATAAATAAAAAATAAAAACTCTTCTTTAAGGCTTACTTTTACTGATAAAATTATCTCCGGGGCGTGATTACAAGGTCACTGGCAAACTGTTGAGAGACAAAACAAAAGGGTAGATTATTTATTCCATAAAACCAGTTACGTGATTTCAAGGTCACTGGCAAACTGTTGAGAGACAAAACAAAAGGGTAGTTTATTTATTCCATAAAACCAGTTACGTGATTACAAGGTCACTGGCAAACTGTTGAGAGACAAAACAAAAGGGTAGATTATTTATTCCATAAAACCAGTTACGTGATTACAAGGTCACTGGCAAACTGTTGAGAGACGAAACAAAAGGGTAGATTATTTATTCCATAAAAGCAGTTACGTGATTTCAAGGTCACTGGCAAACTGTTGATAGACGAAACAAAAGGGTAGTTTATTTATTCCATAAAACCAGTTACGTGATTACAAGTCACTGGCAAACTGTTGAGAGACAAAACAAAAGGGTAGTTTATTTATTCCATAAAACCAGTTACGTGATTACAAGGTCACTGGCAAACTGTTGAGAGACAAAACAAAAGGGTAGTTTATTTATTCCATAAAACCAGTTACGTGATTACAAGGTCACTGGCAAACTGTTGAGAGACAAAACAAAAGGGTAGATTATTTATTCCATAAAACCAGTTACGTGATTTCAAGGTCACTGGCAAACTGTTGATAGACGAAACAAAAGGGTAGTTTATTTATTCCATAAAACCAGTTACGTGATTACAAGGTCACTGGCAAACTGTTGAGAGACGAAACAAAAGGGTAGTTTATTTATTCCATAAAACCAGTTACGTGATTTCAAGGTCACTGGCAAACTGTTGATAGACGAAACAAAAGGGTAGTTTATTTATTCCATAAAACCAGTTACGTGATTACAAGGTCACTGGCAAACTGTTGAGAGACGAAACAAAAGGGTAGTTTATTTATTCCATAAAACCAGTTACGTGATTACAAGGTCACTGGCAAACTGTTGATAGACGAAACAAAAGGGTAGTTTATTTATTCCATAAAACCAGTTACGTGATTACAAGGTCACGGGCAAACTGTTGATAGACGAAACAAAAGGGTAGTTTATTTATTCCATAAAACCAGTTACGTGATTACAAGGTCACTGGCAAACTGTTGAGAGACGAAACAAAAGGGTAGTTTATTTATTCCATAAAACCAGTTACGTGATTACAAGGTCACTGGCAAACTGTTGATAGACGAAACAAAAGGGTAGTTTATTTATTCCATAAAACCAGTTACGTGATTACAAGGTCACTGGCAAACTGTTGATAGACGAAACAAAAGGGTAGTTTATTTATTCCATAAAACCAGTTACGTGATTACAAGGTCACTGGCAAACTGTTGAGAGACGAAACAAAAGGGTAGTTTATTTATTCCATAAAACCAGTTACGTGATTTCAAGGTCACTGGCAAACTGTTGATAGACGAAACAAAAGGGTAGTTTATTTATTCCATAAAACCAGTTACGTGATTACAAGGTCACTGGCAAACTGTTGAGAGACGAAACAAAAGGGTAGTTTATTTATTCCATAAAACCAGTTACGTGATTACAAGGTCACTGGCAAACTGTTGAGAGACGAAACAAAAGGGTAGTTTATTTATTCCATAAAACCAGTTACGTGATTACAAGGTCACTGACAAACTGTTGAGAGACGAAACAAAAGGGTAGTTTATTTATTCCATAAAACCAGTTACGTGATTACAAGGTCACTGGCAAACTGTTGAGAGACGAAACAAAAGGGTAGTTTATTTATTCCATAAAACCAGTTACGTGATTACAAGGTCACTGGCAAACTGTTGAGAGACGAAACAAAAGGGTAGTTTATTTATTCCATAAAACCAGTTACGTGATTTCAAGGTCACTGGCAAACTGTTGATAGACGAAACAAAAGGGTAGTTTATTTATTCCATAAAACCAGTTACGTGATTACAAGTCACTGGCAAACTGTTGAGAGACAAAACAAAAGGGTAGTTTATTTATTCCATAAAACCAGTTACAGTAGAACCCCCCTTAACCGGTCTAGTCGGGACTGACACCCGGGCCGGTTGCCCGTTTGACCGGTTAATCCGAGGCTCCCGAGAAAAATCGGTTTTCGTTCAAAGAAAGCTTGTTTAGTTAGGTAGCACTAAAAATTATGCAATAAAGATGTTAATGCAACTCATTTTATTGCACATAAATGTATCGTATATATTATGTTATGTATATTATACATCAAACATGAAAAAATTAAACACTACAAAGCTTTTTTACAGATTCCCCCCTGTCAAGTCTTTTGACACATTAAACCGCGCCTCAAACGATACCAACACACCCTTCCAAGAAAACTGAAAAGAAATGTTATATTTTCCATAATGTAGGCTATACTAAATTGATTCGTGGAAAAAAGCGGCCCATCAAACGTTTTTGTCTATGTATGTGTGCTATACCGACGGGTGCCAATGCCGCGGTGTTTTTATGCCGCCGACAATGGGATACGCTATCGCCAAAGTCGTTTGACTCGCCGCTGCTTTGGTGTCGCCGACAATGCGATACCGATATCGACAAAGTCGATTGACTCGCCGCTGCTTTGGTGCCGCGGTGTTTTTACGTCGCCGACAATGGGATACCGATATCGACAAAGTCGTTTGATATCGCCGCCACTTTGGTACCGCGGTGTTTTTACGCTGCCAACATTGGGATACCGCTATCGACAAAGTCATTTGATATCGCCGCCGCTTTGGTGTTTCAATTACAATTTATTTTCGGAAACTCTCATCCAACCAGTACACTACGATATAGGCCGGTTAATCCGAGGACCGGTTAATCCGAGGTCGGTTAACAGAGGTTCTACTGTACGTGATTACAAGGTCACTGGCAAACTGTTGAGAGACAAAACAAAAGGGTAGTTTATTTATTCCATAAAACCAGTTACGTGATTACAAGGTCACTGGCAAACTGTTGAGAGACAAAACAAAAGGGTAGATTATTTATTCCATAAAACCAGTTACGTGATTTCAAGGTCACTGGCAAACTGTTGATAGACGAAACAAAAGGGTAGTTTATTTATTCCATAAAACCAGTTACGTGATTACAAGGTCACTGGCAAACTGTTGATAGACGAAACAAAAGGGTAGTTTATTTATTCCATAAAACCAGTTACGTGATTACAAGGTCACTGGCAAACTGTTGAGAGACGAAACAAAAGGGTAGTTTATTTATTCCATAAAACCAGTTACGTGATTTCAAGGTCACTGGCAAACTGTTGATAGACGAAACAAAAGGGTAGTTTATTTATTCCATAAAACCAGTTACGTGATTACAAGGTCACTGGCAAACTGTTGAGAGACGAAACAAAAGGGTAGTTTATTTATTCCATAAAACCAGTTACGTGATTACAAGGTCACTGGCAAACTGTTGATAGACGAAACAAAAGGGTAGTTTATTTATTCCATAAAACCAGTTACGTGATTACAAGGTCACGGGCAAACTGTTGATAGACGAAACAAAAGGGTAGTTTATTTATTCCATAAAACCAGTTACGTGATTACAAGGTCACTGGCAAACTGTTGAGAGACGAAACAAAAGGGTAGTTTATTTATTCCATAAAACCAGTTACGTGATTACAAGGTCACTGGCAAACTGTTGATAGACGAAACAAAAGGGTAGTTTATTTATTCCATAAAACCAGTTACGTGATTACAAGGTCACTGGCAAACTGTTGATAGACGAAACAAAAGGGTAGTTTATTTATTCCATAAAACCAGTTACGTGATTACAAGGTCACTGGCAAACTGTTGAGAGACGAAACAAAAGGGTAGTTTATTTATTCCATAAAACCAGTTACGTGATTTCAAGGTCACTGGCAAACTGTTGATAGACGAAACAAAAGGGTAGTTTATTTATTCCATAAAACCAGTTACGTGATTACAAGGTCACTGGCAAACTGTTGAGAGACGAAACAAAAGGGTAGTTTATTTATTCCATAAAACCAGTTACGTGATTACAAGGTCACTGGCAAACTGTTGAGAGACGAAACAAAAGGGTAGTTTATTTATTCCATAAAACCAGTTACGTGATTACAAGGTCACTGGCAAACTGTTGATAGACGAAACAAAAGGGTAGTTTATTTATTCCATAAAACCAGTTACGTGATTACAAGGTCACTGGCAAACTGTTGATAGACGAAACAAAAGGGTAGTTTATTTATTCCATAAAACCAGTTACGTGATTACAAGGTCACTGGCAAACTGTTGAGAGACGAAACAAAAGGGTAGTTTATTTATTCCATAAAACCAGTTACGTGATTTCAAGGTCACTGGCAAACTGTTGATAGACGAAACAAAAGGGTAGTTTATTTATTCCATAAAACCAGTTACGTGATTACAAGGTCACTGGCAAACTGTTGAGAGACGAAACAAAAGGGTAGTTTATTTATTCTATAAAACCAGTTACGTGATTACAAGGTCACTGGCAAACTGTTGAGAGACGAAACAAAAGGGTAGTTTATTTATTCCATAAAACCAGTTACGTGATTACAAGGTCACTGACAAACTGTTGAGAGACGAAACAAAAGGGTAGTTTATTTATTCCATAAAACCAGTTACGTGATTACAAGGTCACTGGCAAACTGTTGAGAGACGAAACAAAAGGGTAGTTTATTTATTCCATAAAACCAGTTACGTGATTACAAGGTCACTGGCAAACTGTTGAGAGACGAAACAAAAGGGTAGTTTATTTATTCCATAAAACCAGTTACGTGATTTCAAGGTCACTGGCAAACTGTTGATAGACGAAACAAAAGGGTAGTTTATTTATTCCATAAAACCAGTTACGTGATTACAAGTCACTGGCAAACTGTTGAGAGACAAAACAAAAGGGTAGTTTATTTATTCCATAAAACCAGTTACGTGATTACAAGGTCACTGGCAAACTGTTGAGAGACAAAACAAAAGGGTAGTTTATTTATTCCATAAAACCAGTTACGTGATTACAAGGTCACTGGCAAACTGTTGAGAGACAAAACAAAAGGGTAGATTATTTATTCCATAAAACCAGTTACGTGATTTCAAGGTCACTGGCAAACTGTTGATAGACGAAACAAAAGGGTAGTTTATTTATTCCATAAAACCAGTTACGTGATTACAAGGTCACTGGCAAACTGTTGATAGACGAAACAAAAGGGTAGTTTATTTATTCCATAAAACCAGTTACGTGATTACAAGGTCACTGGCAAACTGTTGAGAGACGAAACAAAAGGGTAGTTTATTTATTCCATAAAACCAGTTACGTGATTTCAAGGTCACTGGCAAACTGTTGATAGACGAAACAAAAGGGTAGTTTATTTATTCCATAAAACCAGTTACGTGATTACAAGGTCACTGGCAAACTGTTGAGAGACGAAACAAAAGGGTAGTTTATTTATTCCATAAAACCAGTTACGTGATTACAAGGTCACTGGCAAACTGTTGATAGACGAAACAAAAGGGTAGTTTATTTATTCCATAAAACCAGTTACGTGATTACAAGGTCACGGGCAAACTGTTGATAGACGAAACAAAAGGGTAGTTTATTTATTCCATAAAACCAGTTACGTGATTACAAGGTCACTGGCAAACTGTTGAGAGACGAAACAAAAGGGTAGTTTATTTATTCCATAAAACCAGTTACGTGATTACAAGGTCACTGGCAAACTGTTGATAGACGAAACAAAAGGGTAGTTTATTTATTCCATAAAACCAGTTACGTGATTACAAGGTCACTGGCAAACTGTTGATAGACGAAACAAAAGGGTAGTTTATTTATTCCATAAAACCAGTTACGTGATTACAAGGTCACTGGCAAACTGTTGAGAGACGAAACAAAAGGGTAGTTTATTTATTCCATAAAACCAGTTACGTGATTTCAAGGTCACTGGCAAACTGTTGATAGACGAAACAAAAGGGTAGTTTATTTATTCCATAAAACCAGTTACGTGATTACAAGGTCACTGGCAAACTGTTGAGAGACGAAACAAAAGGGTAGTTTATTTATTCCATAAAACCAGTTACGTGATTACAAGGTCACTGGCAAACTGTTGATAGACGAAACAAAAGGGTAGTTTATTTATTCCATAAAACCAGTTACGTGATTACAAGGTCACTGGCAAACTGTTGATAGACGAAACAAAAGGGTAGTTTATTTATTCCATAAAACCAGTTACGTGATTACAAGGTCACTGGCAAACTGTTGATAGACGAAACAAAAGGGTAGTTTATTTATTCCATAAAACCAGTTACGTGATTACAAGGTCACTGGCAAACTGTTGATAGACGAAACAAAAGGGTAGTTTATTTATTCCATAAAACCAGTTACGTCTATGTCCCAATTGTTAGCAGTCACTCTTATATTTTGTTAGTCATAGTGCCTAGATCTGCTGACATGGGTTATTTAATAATATAGTAATAATCTCGTATGTAATAAATAGTTTTGGTTTATTTTGGAAGCTAAGATCCTAGTTCAGGCTAGGCTTCTAGACCCTTAGTTTAATATTTTTATATATTATCACTCAATAATGAGAGTGTTTCCATACTCTCGAAACATCTTGTAATATGATTACATACCTACAAATGATGGTATATCTCTAAATAAACTATGTAAAATGATAAGAACAATCCATCATTAGTCAAACATTGAAAAATTAGGAAAAATATCACCTATTTCCAAATATCCTACCATGTAATTAATCAAACCTAATATATAAATCAAATTACTGTATATCAATGCAATTCTACACAAAACAACAGAAACATGCCAACAATAAATTACAACTGGAGACATGCATAAAACACAGAAACAAACAAAAACAATGTAGTATGTATATAAAACGTACAAGGAATAGTACTGAGTCTCATTGGAACAAACCAAACTAGATCCATTTTGCGCTAACCTTTTACGAGCATCCTGGGATTGGGCCAGCTGGGCGGGAGTTGACACATCTGCACCACTGCAAGAACTGTAACCAAAGGAAATCAAATCCTTGGTATAATTTGTTTCCATGAGTGTTTAAACAAATCTACGGTCAACTAAGAGGCACTCAAATGTTTTTGAAAATTAAATTGTGATTTCTTTGGAAAGTATCAGTTTTTTGTCTCGAGTATGTTTTAGCAATGACTACATAAATACTATAAGACACGACATGGCCATGTTAAATATTCTACGCTTATTCTTGAGTTGTCCAATACCCGCTAGGTCGCTCTGCTAGAGAATCTGAAGTTGATGTGACTGGCGCTAGGTGGCTCTACGGTCAAACAATGTTTCAGGCGGGTAAGAGAAAACGCACTGATGCCACATATGGGACCAGAGATGCGACGGAAGGTCGAGAATCGCTTATCTCAGCGCACGAACTGACAACACTGACTGCTGACGGAAGTAAGTGAGAAGGTTTGTGAGAGAGAGGTCAACAGTTGTACAGTCTCAACCAAGTGGGATGCGTACAGTCAAGCACCTGCTGCTAGCGCTTTCTGATAGCTGTGTGTCAAACTTGTGTCCCGTAAAGCGTAGACTATTTCCCTATCCTATGTCGTGTCTTATAGTATTTATGTAGTCATTGGTTTTAGGAGGGAAGAAGCATCCGTTATCGGTTGGGATAGTTTACGTTGGAGTGAAGAAGGGTTTTACAAATAGGGTTGTCTGGAGACAGGTTGTCTGAGGAAGGGATGAGGTTTTGATAATACCGGATTTCCATTGGTAATGTTAAAACAGAGGTCCAAGTAGACACTAGTGCTGAATATGACGTTAGTTTCGTTCATTTGATAAAAAGAAAACAGAATTTTTAAACACTTTTTACACGCGACTTGCTGTCATCTGTAGAGGATAATATGAGATGTAAAATGTTCATTAATTATTGTGAGCGTACAGTTTCGATTAGAAATATAAACACTTGTAAAATACAAGATTATGATGGATACACAAATTATTTGTTTTAAAGGCACCCCAAACACTATCACAAGTGAATTCAAAATATTAATTTATAACATGCCGCTACTCATTTATTTCTTAATGAAACCGGTTACATAAATAATGAGATTCAACGAGGAAGACAATCTGACTAAATATTGGGTGGGAGTTGATTTCTATATATACAGATGACTTAAACATTTCCTATTTTTGTGTAGATTAAAACTTACAAAGGCATGGATGCACGGATGTTATGACTCATAGGAGTGGAAAATCACAGATTGATTAAATTTATGCGCAAATCTGTTATCGAACTAACAAAACTGTTGGAATGTGGTGACGCGCAGCTAAGTTGAAATGCAAAACTACGCAACGCTTGTTTTATATTTCGTAACATTTCATTGTGTGTAATTACTGTTATAATTATTTATTTACAGTCAACACGGTAGCCTAATTGCGGGTCGTTGCCGTTTACAATTGCTGTTGCAAAATTAAATGTTGTAAAACAACTCGACTCTAGCGTTTTAATTCAATATTGATTCATGATTCTACCTTACGTTTAAGCATTTCCTATAATTTGAGGAAGGAATTGATTCATATAATACTGGAAATTTTCGAAAACTTATGATATCACTATTTACTAGCGCTTCAAGCTGACACTAAGTAAGGAAATCGAGTATACGAAGTATAAGATAAGTTTGATAATCGCAAAAACATCCGATCATTTATTTTTTCCACTTCTCAGGAAACGGATAAAAGTGATTTTCTACAACATGCCAACAGTCCATCGTCGTTGTCTGAAGTAAGCATGATGATAACGGGAACAAAAATTATATGCATAGAGTGTGTTCATGGTTATATCTGAAACATCGAATTGAATTAAAATGGGACCTTTTAAACAGTTTTTTTGCTCTTGTTCTCGTTCCCACGTCCATAGTAGCATACTATCATGCATTGGCGGCTTACCCATAAGGACTCTCGGACGCCCCCCCCCCCAATGATAATACTGTATTATTTTAATAATGTAAATACCTATATGTATTTAATTCTTTGGACATAAATGAATTATGAATTGCCGCTATGGATTTCACCATCATTTGTAGCGGAAGTTTTACAATATAAAATTTTTGACGAATGTATTCTGGAGTTCGGACGGTGGCCAGAGCGTCCCAGTTTCATTGCATTTAGTCATGTGGGGCAAGCAGCAGACAGAGCTGAGGGTGCCGTGACGTCATTTACACAGCGTGTAATGGGCTTCTAGGGCAGAGTCCGAAGCTGCGCGCGCAGACATCAGTCAGTGCAGCCACCATAAATTAGATGTTCCGCATTACTAAAAAGTAAAAACCTTGTTTTCGATGGGCAAAATAAGTTGGCGCAACTGTTCTAAATAGTGTCTCGCCACTCACACGAGTTGTTTGTTTATGTTTTTAAGTTTAACCCTTTGTGATTGTGAATGTTAAGTGAATGATAACATGTATAAAATAAAACAGAGCCCTCCCATTGCCCTTAATCATCGGCCGCTACTGCTATAATGTGAGGTTCCAAGGTGCAAGCCGAACAGTTGTTCGAAGGAAAGTTCATTGGAAAATATAGTAGTGTTGGGCGGCATGCTGTAACGCTTGTTGTTAACGGAAGTGGCCCTGTTGGATGGCAGAACTAAGACTAATTTCTGATCTTCAAGCCATATCATGGAGATAGTTTATCTATTGTGTATTAAAACCAATGATTTCCTTCATACTTCGTTTCCAAAATTTTGACATATACACATATCTGTGTAAGTAATGCCATGGGGGCATCCGCGATATTTCTTAAAACTTTGTTCTGGAAGACGTGAATTTTGTCAATATGAGTCCTATTGGGAAAACCCCATAGCTGAATTCTAAAGGCCCATATTGGATTCAATACTTGTTTACAAGTACTGACAACTAAAAAAAGTAAGAAGTTGCAAGAAACCACTTCAAACAGTGATTCAAACACAACATTTTTAATAGAATTACAAATTAAAAATACTGGATGTCTGGTAAACATAATGGGCTATTTCTTCTATATTTTCACGGCAATTTATTAAAATTAAATAATAAATAGACTGAAAATTGGTAAAATGTTGGTAGCACTTAACCCTGGGTAAATGACATTACGATCTGCTGTTGGCGATGGAGAGGAAGTTCAACCGATTAACAACAATAATGGTTGGATTTCGTCGTGGGTATGTTTTACATTATAGACCAGGATTACTATAATCTAGTCTTCTGTGACGAAAATACTTATTATGGTGAAGAGACATGGCTGTCAAATGTTTGGAAATGAAAGTCCCTTTGTTTTGGAGCTCCTCAAACTACGTACGTGTGGTGTGAATTACAATTGCTGCTTCGTGTTTATGTGAGCGGGGTAAGGGCGTGTACACTTTCATATATTCAATTTGGAACTTCGGCAATTTCTGTATCTCTTCAGTTTCACAACTTTGTATTTTGGAAGATTTAGGAAAGGTTTCACTTGAAATGAGGAACACTTACGGAAATAACCAAAATGGACGTAGCGGCACACAGTTTGTAATTATTTAAACAACTGAAGGGGATGTTTTATTATTGGAACATCGTTTTGTTAATAATAAAAGTGTTTGTTGTGGACATTTTGTGTTTTCTTTCATTTGGTTCCTACATCTAATTGGTTTTGAGATACGACATTGCAGTCCTTCTTCAACCTCGGGGCAAAACGTCTTGGTTTATATAGAGAAGCTACTGACAAGCTAACTACCTCGAAGCTTAAAAGGAGAAAGTATTTTGAATCACTTATAAATGCCTTCTCTTCCAGTCTTGTCTTGAAAATAAAATCTAGTGATAGGAGTGATATCGTAGATACGATACGAATATACTAGTACAAGATCAATGACTTAACTTAGAGTTATTGTTTGTTACAGCCAACTTTAACATCATTGTAATGATTTTGTTCTAATTATTAGTTCATCTATATCTTATGTATTACCAAAGCCGTGTTGTTACATTATATGAGTAACGTGTATACACTAAAATAAACGTTCTATTAAACAAGGAAAAGATGATGCAAAGGGCACTTTATGTGTCTTCCACCTTCGAGGGGGGGGGGGAAGGGTAGATAGGGCAACTCGCGTGTCATGACTATAAGCGTCGAGACTCTGTTAAGTGTAAGTAAACTGTCTGTAATATTAAGTCGAGAGTCTAATCGATAACTCAAGAACCCTTTCCGGGCAAAGAAATTATCTGTAGGGTTCATGTTAATAGTTTTTGTTGGTATAATTCAATACTAGATTGCATTTATTACTAACAGCCTAACTCATAATTGCGTAGATTTTATGAGATCTAAAATAAAATATTCTTCTGCGGATTCTCTTTTGGTAGTAGAATAATTTGTTGTTACTTAAAAACGTATTTGTTTGCGTTTTTGTCGCAGTTTTAGATGAAATTAAATATTTTCAAATATATGGTAATTTAAATATATTTTGTATGTTCTGAAAGGCTGCAATTTTGAAACTTGGAGCTAAAATTGTCAAATATACGATTGTAAAATAAATCCTGAGACCATGACGATTATCATATTCTATAGATGACTGGCTTATTTATTTTTGTCTCAGAGCAACATATAATTTTCTAATAGACAATTAGCTAATTCATGAAATGATTACAAGTTCTAGGGAGTCATGATTAACATTTATTTCATGGGATTAAGCCCAAAGATATATTCCGATATTCTTAAAAACTACTATGATTGTGATATTATTTAGCTTAAATGATACACTCAAGATTCTAATCAAAACCTACTAATCAATATCCTAGAAAATTTCGAATAGGTGATCAATTGAAACTGTTCCACTGACCCCTATCTAAAAGTCTTTGGAGAGTAAATGGCTAAAAGATGTAAAAAATTGGTACGTAGGGGGTTTATTATAGCTTTGGAAAAATACTCCGAAAATATGATTATAAATCGCAATATTTTGGAGTTAGCCATCATAAAAAAAATCACAAACACATTCTCACACAGTAGATTATTGAGTATAGGTATTTTGATTTAAAATATTGGTCACTATATATTCCAAAAAATTCCATTAGTAAGATAACGAAAAAGGAAAATGCATCTAGAACATAAAAAAAGGTTTATAAAAGACTTTGTAGACCAAACAGCCTAATTAACCTTGTTAAAATTGCCAATTTGGAAGTGTTCCAGGTATAAGAATATGTCTTCAAAATAGGATTAGGATATAATAATTCAAAACTTTCGTATACAGGTCATAAGAAAACAAATACAGATTTTATGTTTTTCGAAAAACATTTCTATTTAAACGGAACCTAAAAATAATAAACTATTATATAAAAATTTGGTGGAGTGTGGCAATTCATCTCAAAGCAACCCACCACACGCCAAGTAAAAGAAAATACAGGCCGAAGTTTTTAGCAGGAAATGGAAATTAATTAAAATTGTAGTAATTAAAAATGACAACACACGAAAACTTTTTCTCTGTAATGGTTACAATTTAACATACTTTTAGATATTTGTAAATTTGATCTCGTCAGAAAGCTTCTGCAAAGTTTTCAAATTGTTTATTTAAAATGACGACAGATATACGAGGCACGGTTTAGTTTCTTCTGTCACAAGGATGTCAACATGAATGTTACAGTTTTGGGATATTATTTACATTATTATAAAAAACAACTTTTGAATCGTGTGTATATATAATGTTCGTTATATCCTCTTAAAAATTGGTGTAGGTACTCTTATTTCAATTAGTCGAATGCAGTAAATCATCAAGTTACTAGAAATATACTAAGTCTGTAAATCAGAAAATAATAACTAAACTTAGCTTACCAATTGTGAATCATAGATAAGACGTACATTTTATCTGTGCTATTTACAGGGACACTCATTCTTATCTGTGTTGAAACTTGGCTTCTGATAATTTGAAGAACGCGCCCTAATATCAAGGTACATTGGTGTTTATAAACATGCAATTCGTCACTCACAGATACAACTATACTAGTTGATTGCGTTGTTGTTTAAAGACGACAGCCCCATACGAAGCTGTGTGCGTCGGATCATCCGCCGACTTGACAAACGTTTCATACTGTTCACAAGTAGCGGCAGTCTTCCACATCTCAACACTGCCGTGAGTTTAAATATTCTTCCCGATGAATTTGATACTATGGTCGCTATAGTGAAGATAGGAGGGATTTATCCAATTTAAGCACTCGTAGCTAGGAAAGGATTTATAGATAATACTTTATGGCCTTTATTGAGAAACCTCTTTAGAGGAATTATTAAATACAACAATAAGAGGAAAATTAGTTCAAAAGAAAACGCACGGTAAGATTGTGTTTTCCAAGCGTTCGAATCTCAGCTAACACTTCTGAATGCTGCAATTACGAACTATGGATTGATTAGGTCTTAATCTATAGCAACACTACTCGAATGTTGAGTTTTACCAATTACGAAATATGTATTGATTAGATCACCTCAAGAGATGTTGAGTTTTACCAATTGTATAACATGAGTAATGTGTATGGGAGTCGATGGTCGACTCGACACAGCTTTGTATGTCTCTATTCTAAAACAATGGGCAAAATCTGCTCAGTTTAGGAACTGTAAACGTTCTTTGTATTAATGATTTTCGTTTTTGTGGAAGGTGAGTTTTATTGTCGGCGTTGCTTCGGAATAAGACATTTTCTTAAATTTCTAGATTATCTGTAAAAAACAAATTGCATATTAGTAACTCGGACCTGCTTTTCTCCTATTAAAGCTAGCATTTGAGATACCTAATTCCACTTTCTTTTCAAGTTTTTTGACTAATGAACAATTATAACAGAAGTTTAATTCAAGAATTATTATGATGCGGCAATATTTTAAAGAACTGAAAATAAACTCTAAAACCACTGCACTAACTTTCTGGCACACAAAACCAAATACTAAAAAAATATCCGTCTTAAACTCCTAAAAAATACCTCTACACTACCGGTTATGTGACATGGAAAAAATTAGTTCACAAACATTGTACACATTTTTTTCCCACACACATCCACAAAACCTAGGGACATTTGAGAAAAAAATGATCAATATCGTGACAGTCGATTAGCAAATAGAAATTTTGTATATTGTGAGTAATACTTCTTATATAGGTAGACGCTAAAAGAATTTGTATTTATCCTAAAATGTTTGATTGAAATCCCTTGAAATTTCAAGGTGAGACACTAAACCTGTCAACCCACACATGAAATCCTGTACTGGTTATAGAGAGCTACAGTCGATTTCTTCTAAAGGTTTAATCATCAAAGTGTTTTTATGGTTTTCCTCATCCATTCTAATTTAAGCCTACTTTTCTCCATAAACTCAGTAATACGATCAAGGACTAGAGTTACCAGTTTGACTACGCTGTTTTAAAAGAAAACTATTCCTCAATTATTTGCCATTACTTTACATTTCAAAAAAAATATTGGTTTCGATTTTAAACAGAATAACAACTTTCACATTTACATTTTACTACTTAAAAATTAAAAAATACAAGAATTTATCATATCGTTTTTATGAAAGACAATTTAATTAAATATAAATTACGAGTGAATAGGAATATCAGCACCTATAATAATGGGCGGCAAAAATCTTCATTAAATTGTGTGCATTATGATGATATCAAATTACTACAGTATTATGTTGCAAAATTATTAGTTGCTCATGGGCTCCTGTAAGATGCTGGCCTGACCAGGTTTGTATTTTTTTACCCTTGGTATGAATTTGCATCCTCTTACCCAAGTATCACAGCCACGAATCGTTACTTGATCAGACAGAGTTACGAAATCTTCTTTTTGAGAATAGTTCTATTAAAATATAAACTTAAAAACATACAGGTCGAAAAGTATAAAGTATGCCGATGAGAATTTCTAAGGAGTTCTTTTTCATTGGCCACATCAGAGAAATAAAATGATCTAACGAGAATTGTACAAGACTTATGAACTCTCTAGTATGTTTTTAAAACTATAATTCTCCTGTAGGTGTATGTCCTACACCACATATTATATGTGCAGTACTAAATGTTTTAAAATCAGTATTTGTACATGCAATCTATATCTACTGGGAAAAAAAAATATACTAAAGTGTGATTCAATAAGAACGCCGGTTTTTAAGTGTTGAATAAAGTAGCGCCCTACTCAATATTTATGAAATGTAACATGTTTCAACATCAATACAAAGGAGACATTCTGCTATTACACATGAAAACATGATCTATGAAAAATTTACATCTGGTATATGTCCTCCATGACATGCTTTGCATGTTGTAACTCGATAAATGAAATTGGTTTTAACCTTCAGCTGTTCTCCTCGAGGTGGGCGACGGCATTGTGAAACTCTTCCTTTAGTTGTGATATTGTTCAGGGATTATTTTGATAAACTTATGATTTTAAATACCACTAAAGAAAGACGTAACAGTGTTCTTGGTCACATGACCTTGCTGGCTAGTTGTGATCGCCTTTGCGTGAAAGGACTCTGGTCGGAAATTTATTCCTCAACAAGGCTATCGTATCATGTTAGGTGTAACAGGTACACCATAGTTGCTCAATATTCACATTATTAAGTCAAAACCATACAAATAATTCAACCATATTTCTGTAGTGATGTCCATTCACTGTCATGACATTTCCATCCTCATCTTCAAAAAGTAAGACCCGATGACCCCACCCACCCAAAATCCGCACAACAGATTAACTCTTTGCGCATACATTACAGTAGCCTCAGACTAGGGTTGTGTCTGGTGTAAGGGGCGTGTCCTCCCTTCTACTGGCTTCCGTAGCCTGACTTGACGGTACAACCCATTCCAAGAAAACTAGGTACACAAATTACTGCTTAGCTAAATTTAATTCATAAAGTTACAACTTCGTGACAGACTTTTGTAAAAGTTTTATTCTTATTTAGACCGATAAAAGAAACGAAAGTAGGGTACGCGTTTACACAGAAGCATTTGAGGTCTATATTTTTTTATTAGGGTTGTACCGCTGACAAGTAAGTAAACGCAACAAACAAAGTGTGGGGGCCCCTTTTTCCCTCTCCACCCCAGACACATTCCTACCTTGAGGATACTGTACCTTGGTATGGTCTACGCAAAAATTTTCTACCCCCCACCCCAATGCGACAGTTCTGTTTAATGACATAGCCGTTTAAATGAAAACGTGCCTCACCAGAGAAGATACAAAATTGTCGTCTGCATGTTGTCTCTACAAACTTCATTCAATAAACTGTCTCCGTTGCAAATGGTCCGTTGGTTTCAGTTGTTGACATGTAGGGCTGCATATGTAGATCTTTGTGAGAATTCGCTCAAGGGAACTTTTTGATATGCCCAACTGTTGTGAACGGCGGCACAATATTGCCATGTTATGATCAGACAGCCTGGAACGAGAGGGTACTGGTCTTTTGATGTCTGCAATCGAACCCGTTGTCTCAAGTTTTTTCATTAGTCTACGAACTGTCAACTCACTAGGTGCATTATGAGCGGTATGAAGCTTCCGAATAGTTTCTGCGTAACACTCACCATATCCGTTGTTCCATTGTAAAGCGTTCCATGGTAACTAACTTCAAAAAATACCGATTAACAAAGATATACATAATACGTTGCCATGGTAACAACAGCTTTTAACTTAAAATAAGCGTTCTTATTGAATCAACCTATACTATCGCAGTAAATGGATGTACGCAATACCAGTCAATACTGATAACAAAACAGTCACACCCGATAGTTAGTTGTCCAACACTCTCCAGATTTCGCCTCCATACTGACTGTTATCGCAAATTATTTCACAGTAAAAATAGGAGAGCCCGATTCCTGTCATTACATATTGGCTAGGGCGTGGGCAAACAACAGTAGTACTGTTTAAATTGATGACGTTAATCATATGACTTATGAAAACTGATTTGATTTCAGTACTATTAAAATATACATATAAATTAAACATTATACAGAAAGAGGTAAAAACATGAAGTTAACCTGAAATAAATATTACATTCAGGAGTTTTAGAATATACATATTTCCCTCTGTGTACAGCTTGGTTGACAACAGAATAATAAGATTTTACTTTTCTGTGCGATGTGGTGCTGTTATTTCTTACCAAAAAACAAATCTGTTAAAACTCTATATTTTAACGTAATGCTGGACTGATTTTAGTGTGGTTTTCACTTTGGAACTTAAGTTATCTCGTGTTCCAAAAATGTAGACTGAAAAGAAACGATTTGAAGAAAACTGTTTTCATTACCTCTTATTTTTATCAAATCTTAAAGCCCTCCTCAGCCTGGAGGACTAAAATGCTATTCAATATTGCCTATCTCTGATTGTTTACTTATGCACTACGAAGCCCGATTTTTTAATTTGTGCTTTTTCAATCGATATGGACGAAAATAAACATTTGGTATGTAAAATTATCATTAATTTACACACACACACACACACACACACACACACACACACACACACACACACACACACACACACACATATATATATATATATATATACACACACACATATATATATATATATATGTGTGTGTGTGTGTTACTTATATACATCCCTATTGTTTTAAATACTTTACAGGTGAAATATAAAAACAATACAAATTCAATAGTTCCATAGTTAAAAAGGAGGAAAAGTCCCACAATTTTTAGGTTCTCCTTGAATTTGAACTCTTTTTTATTATGTATTTTCTGGTTTTTGCGGACGTTTTCATTAGTTTCTAACTTACTTGGAGCTCTATAAAGGTGATAACTAACGTAAACTTTTAATAACTGACGAATAGTAGTTCTTAAATACACTACGTCTTTATTTATTTATTACAAATAAATTTAATTAGGTTTTACATAGTTAATGGACTGCCTTGCACGAGGTAACTAAAGATGGCGTCAATTAGATGTTTTTTATAAGAACATTAATCTCAATTACAACTATACAATCAAAAGGAAAAATTGGATAACTGTAATATGTTAACATTTTAGGCCTTAAACAATTTCAATTACACTACTACATGATCAATTAGCTTTTAAAATTAAAAATAGATTGTAAAAATATTGAGACTTGGCGTTGCAATTTCCCTAGCAGTCGGTATAACCAAATATTCCTTATAATTTTGTTCGTGTATGGAATACAGAGTGGGCCGCAAGTACATGGTGTTAGATATCAAATCAGTAAGACCCACAACAACTTTAGGCCCCCTCCTCCATCCAAGGTCTCAAACAGCAACTGGTAGGTTAATTATTTACTTAGGACACTACAATGTGAAATAAATTTAACATGCATTTTGTAGATTAAGTAATAATAATAAAAACCCGAAGTGATGTATAAATGTAATTAAAACAATAACAAATTTGTGATCTATGGTAAAACATTAATAATACAGACCCATCATCATTACACAGAGTTAGGGTCTGAAGAAAACAAAAGTCGGTCACGTGAGACATGATGGATCTAACGCTAGACTTACATATAGAAAGAAACAATGCACACGTATTAATAAATATATTCCGAGAATGTTGATGAGAAATAAAGGAAAATCACTTTCTTAGACGACAGCTGAGAGTTCAGAATTCATTTTGCGTTCCCAGAACTCGTTTTGAATATTATAGACTACTAGTATTCCTAAAGTGTTAGTGTTGTAGTGATCACAGTATTTGTCAGATTTTCCTCAAATTTGTCACAACAAACAGTTTGGAAAGTTCGTTTGAAAAATTAAAATTTAAAAAAAGGGTTAGTCAATTTTAAACTGAAGCTGTTTAATTTTGTGTTAAAATGTTATCTCTTAGATATTTGTTCTACAACAGCATGCTTACAATAAGTGTGCAGTTTGAAAATGTATATCCAATGATATCTAATACAAAAAGGTTATTGCTAAAAAAAGTAAAATATTTATATCATAACTAAATATCAGTAATAACCCAGCTATTCTTCGTTTTTTATGTTTACTTCACGGAGAGGTTGTGTTATTAAATTCTTAAAATCGTGCTAAAAAGTGGTCTACACACACTAAAAAAACAGCCAACCTACCCATTTAAAAGTGAACGCAAGTTTGTCTTGCCAACGTATGTTTTTATTACTACTATTCTACGCGCCACGAATCAAGTGCGTTAGGCAAATAGCCAATCATAGGAGAGCAATAGTAGAGCCCTGTACTTATGTCTTATAATGCTAATAGAATTCTATAAATAAATGGTTTGCGTAGTTTTTTATGAATTAAAACGATGCCTTTTGTTTAATAATTTGAACATTCCAACCGATATTATTAACATTATGTCAGCGGCACTAACATTTTGTTTAAGGCTAATAATTATTTCCCTTGTAAGAAATAATAGTGACAACCCAGTACAAAAATAAATACTAGTTTTTAATTGAAGTTTGTTACAATTTAAGGGGAAAGATTTCTATTAGATTTATTTATTTAGTTGGAATATTGTTTTCGTTGAGAAATTTCGGATGATTTGTTTACAAAAAAGGAAAGCAGCTACGGATGTATTTTTTAAACTGTTCATTAAATTATTCTCTTTGCAACTGCGATACAAAATTAAATGCACTAATTATGATTTTTCTGTGCGTCTTAAATTAATCACAAAACATACACGGTCCCTATTGGTTTCTTCAAGGTCAGGCTGTCGACTCGACTCATAGTGGTAAATAAGGTAATTGGATATCGTGCAATACGAACTAAAGGCAAACAGTAGCCGGAATTTTAATCGGATATTAAAAATAACAAATGAGTTTAAAATAAAAAATCACGGTTGCTTTAAACAGTTTAGCGGAAGTTTGTACTAACCTAAAGATTCTACATCAGTACACCTAATTTGTATCAGCTTGGCGATCTTGTATATACTGAACAAAGGTCGCGAAGTCCTGGTTAATTCATTAATCTCATTAAAATTAATTAGTCTTAACATGTTTGTGTATTTCAAGACATAATGAATCTTCTAGAAGTCGCAAATGTTATAATTTTTTTAAATAAACATTGCGTTTTGAAATGCCAGACATATATTTATATTTTTTAGCGCAAAAACATTTTTACCAATTTTCCGTTCAAGCGTTCAAATTTTTAATTTTTATTCAATTTATGGTGAACACTGTGTTAAAATATCTTGAACAAGATTGTTAATAATAATTTTAAATAAGGTCTTTTATTATAGCCGGATATGTATCTAGAGGTCACCATTTTGACCTATTTCTACAAATTTGGTATAAAACTGACATTTTCAATGGCATTAAAAAGAGAGACAAAATATAGTTAGAGCATTAATTATTGCTAAAGTAACTATTGTATTAACTAATCCAATTAGTTCCAAGTCAAATTCGAACTTAAGTCTGTCAAAAAATGCTACATTTAAAATTTATTTTGGATTTTGAGAAGACCAATAGTAACAAAACAGTATCAAATTGGAAATCTACGGTGCGAAATACATTCAGGAGTTACCAAATAAAAGTTAATACAATTTTTCGAAAATTTTGGACCTACATCTATTTATACCCATTCCACATTAGCTGTCTTGATTGCCAACTAATGATTTCCCAGAAAATATTTAGTCCTCATAAAAATTCATAATTTTGTGTTATTCAAACAAATTATTCTTGACATAATTTGTAACAATTACTTTTCACATTAAACGTAACTTTTGATCCAAAATCTAAATCTTTTTGAGTATTTAAAAAAATACCTTCTTTGTCTACAGTTGTTGACAAAGTGGCATTTTGTTTATTTAAATTAGTTTGCAAAACAGCTGATTTCTCAACAGTTTCACTTTGCCCACTACTTTGCTCACTCCGAATGGCAACCGAACAAAACGAAATTTAGGTTAAGTTTATTTGAATTGATTTATAATATACAGGAAATGTCCCGTATGTAGGTTAGATTAATTCTTACATGTAAAATAACAAAAATAAACAACAAAACAACGTTTTAAAGTTGAAAAAGGAAGTAATTATTCATGAAGATGATTGATAGTGTATGTACACGGAGAGTATTTTTCGTTTGCCGAGTTTTGAAGTTGGCAACCCCGTTTCCTCAACAATACACCTAAGTTATTTGTAATATTCATAAATAACCTTAGTTTTGACGTGAGAACTTCTACTCAGTGTTGATGTGTTGTTTAGCACTACTGTTATATTTTGTGTAGTTTTAAAATATGGACAGTTCAGAGGATGAAAACCTGTCAATACCCCACCTAAATTAGCGGAAAAAGCTAACAATGTTGTACTAAATAATCTCCTTCCTGTCAAATCAAGGAAAAAGTACGACCGCCAGTATGAACTGTTTTTATCACAAAATAACAACTGTAGACAAAGTATAATGTGCAATTCGTGAGCAAAGTGTTTTAAACTCGATAAAATTGACGCACTCGGCAAGCTTTGTGCGTCAAGATTTTTCTCTCGTTTAAAAAAGTGCCACTTTGCTCACTAGTTGCACAAATAACTATTCCTCTTATACAATTCAAGGAAATATAATTATAGGTAAGCAGTGCTAGTTATTTTTGACTTTGATTAATTTCCTTAAATTGTATTCTATTCAACTGTATTCAATTCACGCACACAAGGATGATTTTTAACCCAGGTTTAGTTTGCAGTTTTGTATGTGGAATTTAATATGTTTATGACTGTACATACAAAATACAATGTGGTGCGACATAACATAATAATCAGGCGATAATGTGTAATTGTATTCAATCACGTGACCATATAGAAAGATCTAGTCACAATCGTAACAACTAAGGATGTGTGCAGGAAGAGAGTGCGTTACATACAGATACAATGTCATTGTACTTGAATAAAATTCATTTCCAAAGAGTTTACAAATTCTTCACATATATGTGACACATTATTTGTTAATTGTGAGTTTCTTTTGTCTTCAACCTACAAATTACACAAGGTAGGAAGACAAAAGATGACAAAGTCATTTAAAAATGTTTCTATAACCTTATCTGTAGAGAACGCGCCATTAAGCATTCCACATACTGTACTTGTAAGCTGTCAAGCAACTTATTTTTCTACTTTTTAATTCCCACATGTATTTAATTAACATATCACCGGTGAATAATTAATTAACCAGGGAATTAATGCATCTGGATCTCCCATTTCACGTTCATCATTTGTATAGATTGTGAATCAGTGAAGCGCGAAACATGGGACTCTCCGTTAGTTAACTGAGCGTAGAATTTTAAAAAAAAACTGTTGTGCGTAGGACCACACGTTGGAAGTGATAACTTCTATGGCCGGTCAGTATTTCCAATATCTTTTGAACAATACGGGGGGGGGGGGACATGCTTCAAGAAAACTTTGCAACGAGTATACGATTAAACATATTGTTATTATTTTATGTTATGATTAAAATTAAATGATCTCCTGATTCCTGAATATTTGCGCAGTGTTATACAACACAAATGTATGCGTAATGCTATACAGCCCAAAAGTATGCGCAGTACTATACAACACAGAAGTATGCGCAATGCTATACAAGGCAAACGTATGCGCAATACTATACAATACAGAAGTATGCACAATGCTATACAACGCAAACGTATGCGCAGTACTATACAACACAAACGTATGCGCAATGCTATACAGCCCAAACGTATGCGCAGTACTATACAGCCCAAACGTATGCGCAGTACTATACAACGCAGACGTATGCGCAATGCTATATAGCCCAAACGTATGCGCAGTACTATACAACGCAGGCGTATGCGTAATGCTATACAGCCCAAACGTATGCGCAGTACTATACAGCCCAAACGTATGCGCAGTACTATACAACGTAGACGTATGCGCAATGCTATACAGCCTAAACGTATGCGCAGTACTATACAACGCAGACGTATGCGCAATGCTATACAACCCAGACGTATGCGTAGTGCTATACAACGCAAACGTATGCGCAGTACTAAACAACGCAGACGTATGCGCAATGCTATACAGCCCTAATGTATAAGCAGTGCGTTCAATGCAGTGAGCGCTATACAACACAAATCGTATGTTATTATTATGTTCAACATACCGGTGCATATGAACATATATAGGTATACACTTATGATTATGCCGCTCTTATGGTACGCAGTGACCTTGACGCGAGTTTGCAGTTTTACTCCCATCCCAGAAAGTGCCCAACGGGCCTATAGAAGTTATCACTTCAAAAATTCTGAGGTATATTTCTGTATTGAATGTTGGGTACAAAATACGACAACCAGAACCAGCACACTACACATTGAGTTTATTGATCGTGAAGTAGTTTCTTATATATCTTGCGTGGTTTTTCTTTATACCAATATCTGATGTTTTGAGCGTTGATGTCCCCACAAAAACGAAACCAAGCTTCGTCAGTCATAAAATAAAACGTTCGGTATATAACTGGCCATCAGTGACTTTTTAAGAGCGATTTACAGTAATAAACAGGTTTCGAGTTGCTACTTCTTTCAGCTGTTGTCAAATTTAAAGAGTGAAATACTGTATCTTGCCGGCGTGATGTCTATTTGTTATAGATCCTACAGTACGCAACTCTTCCTGACATAAATGCCACCACTACAACTATTACTAATAATAATAACAGTTGATATTCCATACAATAGTTACAGGATCAATAACTAAAACATTATAATTGTAAATACCCTGATATACTTATTGATAACATAGTTAGGCCTTAAATATTTTAGAGGGTTATATTGTTAAAATAAAATTAACTAGAAAAACTGAATTAAAATAAATTGCTGGCTAAATAAATGGTATAAACTATGTTATCGAAATTAATATCAGAGAATTTAAAGTGGGAAAATTTAATTAATAATAGTTACAATTATTGTGTTTTAGTTATTGCTCCTGTAACTGTGGTTGGGTGAATTCCCATTATTTTGTAAATATCACCAGTGTTCATTGATCATTGCAATCACATCAGAGGGGAGGATAAGGGAAGGGGATAGATACCCTATCGAAGTACAGAAACAAATTCACTAGTTTTATTATACAAATATGATTGTAATTTTTGCACATTTTATAAAAATTTGTATTAAGTAACTAGGTAGTAAGTAAATATAAATTTTGTGCTATAATATTAGTAAAGCTTGTGTAAAAAGGGGGGGATTATTACGGTTAATGGGGGGGGGGGGGAGAATTACTGCAGGAAAAACTTATGTAAGAAGATTGTAATTAAAACTGTTTCAGAAAACCTTAAATTTCAATTTTTAGGACTAATTTAGAATAAAAACATATTCACAAGGAATTCAGTTGGATCTCCCCCCTCCCCATTTATAGACTATTTTCAACAAAATCTTTCTTTGATCAAACCTGTCAAGAAATAAATGTCTATCAACGTCTTTGATATCTATAGTCAAAAACTAACATGAGTTCGAATATGAAATGGCATTAGGAATATATGACTAATAATCGGAATATTGAGCCTACAACAAATTAAATCAAAACACTCTAGCCTCGCAATTTGAGTCCGATTTCCATCGATTTCACAATTGTATTTTACAGACTGATCGAATCTTTTCGTTCCAGAAAATCGACTCTAAATACGTTTCACGCCTGAGGTTAAGTGTTTTAAACTTTTTTTAAATGACACATCAGATTCATTGGTATCACTCGCCCCTTTAATAAATGATGTAATACAATAAACATTATTAATTTCTGATACCATTAAATCGTTCTAAGATAGAGTTCCAAGGTGACACTTTCTATAAATAGTTAAACTTTTGTTAAAAGTCTATTACGCCATAACGTCTGTTCAACATCTAAAACTACGCCATTGGAATGTAGAAGTAGTCTAATTCAACATTTAGCTACTCTTTCAATAATGATGGTAAAAATAATTCTAATAAATCTGAATAGGTTTAAATGAACTTAATCTCAGAACAGCCCATACTTCTTAATCAAATCTGTTAATATTTCGACAGCCGAAACTTAAGTTTTAAATTTAATTTCCTATTTCTTGTTTATCAAACTTAATGGGTTACAAAAAATTGAGTTTTTGTAGTAAAACATTACTTTAAAACGTGAAACCTAATCGCTTCAGAAGATTTTAAACAGCTAAAATTAATCCGCTTGGATTAAACTGGCCTTAAAAAATAACACAATTTTATTTTTTATTTCTATCACTTTCATAACCTTTCTATCACTATTACATAAAATGACTGATGGTTTGGATTAAGGGTGTACTCTGACTATATTTAATTCACTCCACCAACCCTCAAAACTCAAACCTTTGGAAGAAAACCACAATGGATGAGTACAGAATCAATATTTAGGCGTGGCATTAGGCCTAAGCAATAAGTCTCTTCTTGATATTTGTCTCTATTATTATGCCAAGGAAGAATGTGTAGAAGAGATAATTTGGACGTGTTCGTTAATTTAAACACATAAAACTACGAGATACAACTAAAATATTTGATAAATTAAAAAGTTTTATTTGCATAACTTTCCTACACAACTATACAAACTTAAGGAAATTAATAGTTTTTGCGGGATTTAAATCATTAATAAATTTTCACATTTTACACGTATTTCATAGAAATCGTTTGACCAAATTTTGAAAGACCTACGATTATTTTCATTTTGTCTCATTTCACATATATAGCCTATTTTACTTTTGAGGAAAAACATTTTTTGAAATCATGTTGTTTTTGTCTTACGGCAGGTAACCAAAACTTTGAGTGATCTAGAAACCCACTGTCAGATTGGCCAACATAGTCCCACATTCCAATCAATTTGTTTTTGTGCTATCGGGCATTGCATCAAAAATAGATCAACGATAGACGTTCCGATTTACCACTGTTTTGGAGCGAAGAGACTTTAAAAAAGATAGTTTCGCAAAAAAATCAACATAGATGTTTGACTCATCAAACTCTCTATAGTCTATATTAAAGTATAAGTTATAAAGTAAAATGAAGTAATATTACACACAAAACACCCATAATATTTAAACAATTGAAATAAATTTAAATAAATATTATGGATGATGTTTTGGAAGTAATACTGATTGAAATTTACAATATGGAATATAAGTCAAATGTTGTTCGTATTGAAAGAATTCCAAACTGAGTTGGAATTATTTATATTGTCGGGACATAATTAAGTCAAACAAGAATACAATATAGTAGATAGGTAAAATGTGTCCATGCAATTTTATTATCTCGGATGTTCATTTTTACTAGAGTTCCACCTGAAATCAAATATAATTTAATACATGTATACTTATTGTACTGCATTATGTAAGAAATCATGATACAAGTCATCTGAGACCATAAGGCGTGTGGTAAATATTGAAAGGAAACTGAAACAGCACTATTATCATTTATACGATTCACAATAGAGAATAAAACCGTCGGAAAAGCTTTGAAGTTGAGAGAGAGAGAGGGAATTTCGCGAATATCAGTTAGAAATGAAATTAATTAAAACGAATACTACAGAGTTAAGGTCAAGATATAATTAGCGTATATGCAGTGACCTACGACCACAGTGACACAAAGCTAACTCTAATCAAAACACATATTTCATAAACATATACTTTTTACTTCAAAGCGAATAGAATTAGTTATTTTACAGGAAATTGGAGTAGACTCAGTTACGAGACCAGGAAATGTCCACAGATCATATCATTTTAAAAAGTTTGGCACTGAAAATTTGTATGTTGTAAGGAAATGTATATAAGCTATGTGAAATATTTTAGAGTGAACTTAAAGAAAACTTGAAATGTAATATTTCTACATTTTTTAAATATTTTGATAGTTCTTTAGAAGTAGTATGAAGTAAAACAATAAAAAGAGGACGACGAAAACATACGATTATAAAATGTTAATGATGATCACACAGGTTTAAAATACATTTCATATTAGATATGTTACAGATGCAAATATGTAATCCAGCTACAAATATGTAATCCAGCTATACAAATTATACTATAGAAATCCGATAATCCGGCATGCTCGGGTCTTCGGAAATATCGGATTATTAGATGCTGGATGTCTTTTTACTATACGTATTTCTGTGAAGAATGTTTCTCTCAGAAGGCTTTTATGTATACTGTAATAACTATTTATTAACCATAAACTATTTATTAATCATAAAGTATGCGCAACAAATAAAATCTATAATGCAAAATGAAATATTCAAATTTAGTAAACGTATTTACAACGACATATACACTGTACAACAGACGTATCGTGGCGAATTGTCGGAGTATTGGGACTGCCGGATTATCGAACTTTACTGTATTTAATGATGGTCTAAAGAGAATATTTATTTAAAACCAATTGATAAGTTTGTATAATTTATAAATGATTTTAACGTATATAACGCTCTAGTGGTCGAAATTAAATGTGAATTTTTATTTTGTATTTATTAAATGTGATTTATTTTCACTAAAATTTACACTTTAAGGAATACACATAAGCTACGTGTTTCAAGTTATCTTTTTTCTCACATTACCAAGAAAAATTGTGAGATTTCTTGTTGTTGCAATCTTTTTTGACATTTAAAACAAGTCACTCCTTGTGACCTGGTGCGAATGTGTTATTTAGAAGCATTTTGTTAAAACTATCTCAATTAGTAAACAAATATGTGGCAACTAGCGGATAGATAAAACACTTCATGCAGTTAATGTTAAAATATGGGATAAAACTCCAAGGGAAATTAAATGTATCTTGAGAAATACAGGAAGTCAAAACTGTAATTCAAGGATTTTTGAGGGGGCTACATTTTCCGTATGAACTTTTTAGTTAACTGGAAAGTTAATGTCAAATATTTGTTCAGGTCAGGGTCTTATTAATCACCAAGTATTAGATTATCAATTCAGAGTTTTATTAAAAGAGGCAAACAAAATAATAATAAATTTAATTTTCAAGATTTTTTTTCCATGTATGCGATTTTTAGCTTATCAGATAAAAATTGATTTACCCGCATTTTCTAGAAAAAATTAAGAAAACGAGAAGGTAGTAATTCAATTATCATGGAAAAGTCAAGTTTTATTTATTTTTCCCCCGTGAATTTCTAGGGGAAAATTTTACAAAAGAACACAGAAGAAATTAAAAAAAAAGTTTTTATTAATCTTTTAGGAGTTTAAAAACAAAGATTAATAATGGAGCATAACTTGACCACTTCCGAGCATTACACATCCGAACGTAATTTGAAACGAAAAAGTTTATCAAATTATTTTCAATT
The DNA here is from genome assembly GCA_963513935.1 of Aphrophora alni. Lineage (NCBI taxonomy): Eukaryota > Metazoa > Arthropoda > Insecta > Hemiptera > Aphrophoridae > Aphrophora > Aphrophora alni. The sequence continues at coordinate 41,081,235 of OY740771.1, read as the reverse complement.
TTCAATTTCTTCTATTTCCATATTTATAAAAAACAAGAACATACGATTTCTACACTGGCTCAATACTTTATCTTATATTGAGTTGACCTTCTTTAAACCAGAATTAAAGAAGTTAAGCGTTTAAAAAGTAGAATTACGGAACGTGTTTAGTAATTTTATTTATTTTTTAGCTTATTTTGGACATTATATTTAATGTGAAATGAACATTTTGTAAAATATGTAGGTGAAGTAAAAACCTCCTATATCTCACCAGTAATCAAAAATTGCAAAAAACCGAGTTATAGGAAGCCATAATAAATTGAAACTTTGTGGATATCGTATAACAATGAATCGAGTGATGATATTACATCTAGAATCAATCAAAGTAAGCTCCTTCCACACAACTAACAGTAGGTGATGCTTTCTTTACAATGAATCCTTCACACAGCTATGACCTACATTGCGAAATCTAATATCGAACACAGAAAGCATACAAGAAGACCTACAATTCTGTGTGTTTGTAACATGTAATCGAGTCTAACACCTCTCGGTCGTCACCGCCTTTAAAATATTAAACAAAATAAAGACCTATAGCCCTCGAATACTCACGTCAGAGTCGGAGAAGAACAAGAGTTGGTCAAGAGAACCTAAGGTTGTAGGAAAAAATGTGTAAATCTAGCTAGTCACTTGGAATTATCAAGGCGTACTCAATAAAATGAGCCCTTGAACGTTCAATAGAGGAAATAGAGTAAAAAAGGTTTCTGATAAATCGTCAATTTCAATTTTTTCCTTTTATCAAAATTTTTCAATAATAAGAGAAAGATGTGTAAATTCAAGAATTATTGAGATGGCTATATTTTCAGCAGAAATGAATAATAAAGGTAGTTACTGTAGTGTTAAATATATTAACCAGGGTGTTGATAGCGGAAGTGTAACGAGTTTTATCATTTTAATAAAAAAAACTGTCATTTCCGAATATTACATGTGTTTTTTTATGGGAGAAAATCGGTATTAAAATAGGCCCCTTACAATTTGTGGGTAAAATAAAACATTAAACAATCAAACTTCGTAAGGAAAGGATTAGTGACAACTGCATGGAAACCTGTTAAGAGTTATGGAGGGAGACGGTACATCCGGACATCCTTTGTTTCTTAGTGTATTTAGTCTTAGATAAGTATAAATCAAAGTTATCCCACCATTTATTTATTATTTTATTATAGAAATCGTATAACATCGTCAACGTACTAATAAAACCTGGGAATTTTTCAAAGGAAATTCATATATAAACAAAATCACCCTTTCCAATTTTCGAAAATCACAATAGATTAAAAAACATGATTAGTTGACGTTTTGTCCACTTGTGTACTGTTTAGCTACCAACGATGCCATGCACAATAAGCAATGATAACCGCGGAGAGTTTTCACTTTAAAAGTATACGATTATACTTAACTGTATAACCTAAAAATTGTATCAAAATAACTAGTAAATTCTCCAGTAGTTAAAATTATAATCAGATTTCATTTAAATTTCCATGTAGGCAACATACAAGGAAGCAATATGTCCATTTCATCGACGGCTGTATTTTCGTTATATTTTTTAGTGAACATAATTGAATATCCTATTAAAGTTAATATAAAATACTAAATCTACACTAGAGTTAATCTAATCAATCTTATCAATATTTAGATAACGAGCAAAACAAAATCTAATACGACTCTTTATAAAATGAAAACAAAAAATAATAACTATGATTCTATATTAAAGTTAGTCAGAAGTAAAGAAGAAAACTAAATTTGTATTAACTAAGTTCAGAAAACAATAAATTAACATAATTAATACTTGCATATTTTGCTGTTAATTTAACTTCATCTCTTGTCGTCGAATGCAATTATGTGAGAAAGAGAACATCCAAGGTCAGACAATCCGGTAAGATATGTTTTAGAAGAGACAGACAGTCGATAATTCATTTTGTTCTGTCGCAATTCTCCAGGTGGTATGACATAAATTAAGTTTTGAAATGAGTTATACATGAAGTTGTGATTTATACAACTCTACACTATATTGAAAGTACATTTTCTTTGACACAAAAAAGAAAACTGGACCTTTTAAATTGCGCGTATTAACCCAGCCTTGTGGAATATTTAAATGATTCTTGGGAGGTCGTCTGGCCGATTATAGTTTAAAGCGCGAGTCTGATTTCTATTTAAAAATCAGATATATTTTCCAAACTTCATCATTTATTGTTCATTCAGTGTTGTAACTATTGTATGGTTATATTACTTCAACAGGTATTACCTTTAACATTGTCTTGGGAGTGTTGTATATTAAACACATTTTTAAAATTTTGTAAAATGTTCTTACTGAAATTTTTACAAATTGAAAAAAGATTGTTTTTTATTTTGTTTTTAACAAGAGTCTATATGTTAGACAAGAGTCTATATATCCGTATGCCATCACAACAAAAAGGCAATCTGTTTATGGGCCGACTGTTATTTATTATTCTTTGCAAAATAGTCACTGTTGTATGAATCCTGGAGGAAGTTCTGTGGGGAAACAGATCGTACTACCCAAAGAGTAAGACATCATAAGATACGCTCTCTAAGCCCAATGGGGAATCTTATAGGCACAAGTGATACATTTACAGAAACAGCGGAGTAAACTGTATAAATCCTTCCGAAGACACACTTTCCAGGACTCGGTTATAATGAGGAGCGAGGGTCAGAATTCCCTGCATAGTTCCAACTAGGGAGAAAAGGCACATCGCTAGCCAAATAGTTCATATCGACAAAATCAAGTATTAAATATCTTCACCTATTCAAATAATCGGGTCCAGATGAGATTTTTCCAGCTCTACTGCAGAAAGGAGAAACATACACTAACCCCATCCTGTGCAGACTGTTCCGTGCACAAATGTAGAAAGTAGCCAGAGCAGTGATCATATTTCCTATGCTGAGGCCAAGGCTTACAGATAAATCAGTTTAACTTCCACCTTTGTTCTAAAGACACTACATATACGCAGGGCTATGATCTCTATGCACATAAGTCAACATGCGTACCAGTCAGGTAAAGGATGTGAGAGTGTACTTCATAGTCTAGTTTAAAGACGGGAAGAGACTCTCAGAAACCGTGAATATGCCCTCGCTGTCTTTCTTGGCATTGAGGGAGCTTTTTACATTGCCTAACATGATTCAATAGTCCGGGCCTTATTATATCACGGGAATAATACAACCGTGTGTGAGTGAGTAAGGACATGCTGAATGGGAGGACAGTTGTAGCTAAAGTACTGGGATAGGAGCTGGAGGCTGTCACCAGAGTCACCAGAGGTTGTCTCCCTTCTGTGGTGTCTGGCGGTTCACACACTTATGAACCTTCCCTCATCGTAGGGTTATTACACGGTGATGCTTATCCAAGGGAGGTTTGGTAATACAGTGGTAGATCTCATGAAAAGAGCTCTTTCACTAGTAGAGGGATGGAAACCTTGGAGTCAACCCTTAAAGGATGACATTGATCCCGTTTAGAAGGAAGAGGATCACTCCGGTTTTGAGCGATATAAAACTTTGTCGGACAAAAATTCCATGCGCAGACGAGGTCAAATTTTTAGGGATGGTATTACACACCACACTAACTTGGAATTCACACCTAAGGCGCACTACGGAAAAAGCCAATAAATCGCTAATGGCAGAAAGAAGGCCAGTAGGCAGAACTTGGGGACTAAGACCAGCAATGTTGAGATACATCTACACTGGTATTATACGACCTATGATGAGCTATGGAGCGGTAATCTGGTGGATTGGGACCGAGCGGTACATGCCAAAACAACTTTAAGGTCCAAAGGTTGGCATGTCTATGCACATCCGGGGCCATGTCCACTACACCAACAGCTACAGTGGAAATACTACTTAGAGTTCCACCCATTGATCTGTATATTATGGCGGAAGGAAGAAAAGTAGCCTACAGGCTGAGTTGCAGCAGAGTCTAGAGAAGCTCACATATGGGGCATGCCCAATTACGGGAAAATGACCACCCGATTTTAAGTATGGGTACCGATAAGATAGAAACCAGATACCCGTTTGAAGTTACACTGGCTCATGGGTACGAAAATCGAGTTCTAGGAAACACGGGAAACCTGGTATACCGACGGTTCAAAGACAACGGCAGGTACTGTGGTACCGGGGTTTAAAGGTTCGTTCGGGACTCTAAGAAAAACCGTATCCACATATATACGATAGTCAGGGTGCAATCAATGCACTTGCAAGCACGACAATAAAATCTAGTCTAGTGTGGGAATGCCGGAGAACATCAACGCATTATCCCAGGAAAACCGGGTAACTTTGAGTGGGTGCCGGGGTATAAGGGAGTTGAGGGGAATGAGATGGCGGACAAACTATCTAAACGGGACTTTGCATCAGAGTTTGTAGAACCTGAGCCAGCTGTAGGAATATCCGTGTGTTTGGCCAAGATGGCCTTAAATAGGTTGGTTCATCCAAAACACCAGCAAAGATGGGGAAGCCATCTATGGTCAACAAACATTACTTAGGCAATTCTGAGAAGACGATAATGACCCAAAGTAGGGGACAACTCGGACAGATTAAGAGATTATTACGGGACACTTGTTTGAGAATGCATTTGCACAGAATAGGAGCCTATCATGCCGAAGCTGTGTGGAAAGGATGAGGAGACCGCAGACTAGTTAATTTTCAATTGTAAGAGTCTGACCAATAAGAGGCGAAAGGTTTTTGGATTACAAATTCCTGGGGAACTAACGTTGGAAGATCTAAACTTGCTAAGCTAGAATGAGGAGGCTTTAGTTACACAATAGGCCATCGGTCGCGGTGCCAGGGGTGGTCTCTAAACGGCCCTTTAAACTCCAAACATATTCAATCAATCAATGAGTTAGTTTAATAAATACATGTTGACTGTATCACCGTGTATTTATTACTATCCGCTTGGTCTCTAACAATACTAGTTACTTTACACTTATAGTTTGTAAAACAAAAGAAGACGGTTTGGAGGAAGTTACCTCACTAACACGAACACAGAGGTTTATAACTGGACTTTAGAGATCTATGGACTCCCCTTATTGCAAAATATATTTTAATTACAGTGCAAGTTAAAGACAAAACAACAGGATACAATTTGAACAAGACTTTTCTTATTGGAAAGCAAAGTACTTAATTGTTTTATTTTTTTTAATTCTCTATTATTTAAATTTTACACAATGATTATTTTTTATATTTACATTATAAAACACATCACATATTTGAAAGTCAATATATTCCCTATTAAGAAAAGAATTATCTGTCAGTATCGTTATGCACCTAGTATATACTAGGTCAAAACTATAACATTGAATGTAGCCCTAATATAATTCTTTGTAATCAAAGAGAGCAATATTACATTTAAAATTATATTTAAAATAGACAATAGTGCTTTATCAGTTTCTATTTTCAATTTTTTGTTCCGATATCGTTGTTTTGCTTCTTAATTATTTATATTCTTCCTTCTAATATATAAATAATACTTTAAAAAGAAGGGAGGAAAACCTAATAGATTTTTTTATGAGATTAAACTAGAATTTGGAAGTGTTTGGCGGTACGTTGCAACTTAACATTTATTTTCAATTGACAATTAAAAACAAAAAATTACCTAGGTTCAAGAGACAATTAGTTGTCTAGGCATATTCATATTCAAATGCAGGTGACAGCTGTTTAATATTAAAGGTCGAGCCCAATTTATCTTCAATTCCGTTGAGTGCATTGAATCTATTTGCATTGTCCACAGGAAGATTAAATGTAATATTTATCAAGAAACAACGTGTGCTATTATAGTAGAGAGTTGACACACACTAATTGCACGTGGGTGTTCAGAATTGCTTTGTTGTCACCGTGATAATTAGCAAGCTGGACTTTACAATATAATAAAGAAGCAACACTCAATTCTCTTCGCATTCGGATCTTTTGTGTACCCAGAACAATAAAATAGACCAGTGGAGAAAATGGCTTATATGTATAACTTTTTTGAAATTAATTACAAATTTAGGATTACTTCAATTGTTTATAAATTACTTGTATGAATTAAAATTAAAACAGGATCAGGCAGGCCATTCTGCAAACTTTTAAAGTACCATAATTTAACTAGTGGATCGAGGTTTTGTTTCAACTAGATGATTTGGCATATTGTCTGTCTGTTTTTTGCACAGTTACAGTTTTACCCTCATTTTTAGCTCGAACGATGTATCTACAAAACTTTTTTAACTTTATTATCAGTTTTAAACTGTGCATTTCAAAACATTTATTGCACAGTTCCAAAGCATACGGTTGCTTCGAATATGAATACAGTGTGCTCTCCAAAGTAATAAATATAATAATGTCAACGAGACATAACGAGCAGTCGTACAAAAACCCCAAATTTGAATTGTTTTCTAAAACTTTTCTCTGAGGACTTTTTACCTGTCCAAATTTTACAACTTCACATTCACTACTTTCTTGATGTTTCCATTAACATGATTTAAAACCATTTCGAGTTTCATATTTGTATAAATAAATATATAATGTATTTATATAAACATTACAGTTTTGTTACCTATGATTTCCTTTAATACTTGATATGACTTTCATGTAACTGGTTTGCATTACTCTGCAGAAAACTTGGAAAGCAGTTAGTCTAGATTATAATTTTGTATACAGTATTGAGGAAAGTAAACATTTATCGAAATTTGTACTCACAGTTTGATATATAAATAGCTAAGATAGTACAGAAAAGTTATTTTTGTGAATATAAAGCCATGAAATCTGAAGTTATTGTTTTAATTTAACTTTAATTAGTTGTGGAGCTGAATTTAGTGAGACAGAATTTAGTGGTACACCTGGGGCAACTGCCGGATACTTACTGTCTGTTTAGAATATATTGTCTCGACAGCAAATAAAGACATTTTATCTTTCCTCTGCTTGTTCCATTGGCAAATGTATAGGTTGAAACTAACTTTCCTATTGGCTCATAATAGTTATACATAGTCTATGTATTGCTATTAGATAGCTTAGACCGTTTCCTATATTCAAGAGATTTGCCAAACCGATTTTCATATAACTTTATGAAGTCATAGTCAAATATGTGTATGTTTAGGGGGAAAATGTCCACAACTGACTAACCATATTATGTCTAGTTTATAAAATAATTTGTTTTCTTCATAATCCAAAATATAAATTATTAGTTCTAAGTTGTTACATCTTCGCCAATATGTAGAGTTGGATAAAAATTCCAACATTGAAAAACAACTCCATTAGGCATTATCATAACATGTTTACTAATGTAAGGTAGCCTTTTACCTTTATTCCAGAAGAACTAAAGAATTAATTTTCTCGTAATTTATCAACTTGTGGTTCTGTATAATTAAATTTAGACAAAAACCCATTTTTTACAATTTTTATAGCAACAAGAATAATGTATTTCTTGCATACTCTATTCTATTATTGCAACAAAATACACTTGCTTAGGTTTGGGAAATGAATAAATTGTGACAATCCAATGTAACCAACTATCCTGTCAGAGATGGCTACATTTCGTACATTTAAATATTTTTTGCGTGTGGTGATGTAAACGGATCTACCCTAAATTTAAAGGAGCTAAGAGTGAACAAAAACAGGACGAAACTGAACCATGTATCCTTGTCGTATCACAACCAACGGGAAATTGTTCATAAAAATCCTATCGTTTGTAGATTGTATTTTAAATTTGCATTATTACCTGTACCATAACTATAACTACATATGAATAGTAAGAAAAACTTTATTTTAAGCTGGAGTATTTGAAAATGTACAAGCAGTCCAAATGCTTTAATATTTACAAATTAAGGCCCTTTCATTTTTCTTTAATATTACGCACGTGTCTAAAATTAAAAACAGCTCGCCAGAAGTAAGTGCTTGCACGTTAGTCTATGCACCTCGTAACAAAAAATTTTTCTTTGCTCTTTTATCCCTAAGGCAGACGAGTTTTATTTTGTATGCGAAGAAATGCAAACATTTTTTATAGACACCATAGAGTCCATACCCTCTAGATACCAACAAACATTTATTGAAAATACCACACTTTCTCTTAGCTCTTCTCGCGGATGTATAGATCTTGGCCAAAGATTTTTCTTCTTGTTTTAACGGAGGACAATCTTTATCTTTTCTCATCATTAGATAGATAAAAAAAAAACTCGAACACAAAAATTAAGTTTATTTAATCAAACGCGTTTCAACGTCCAAGTCGCCATCCTCAATGATACATGAGCTACAATACCAAAACTAAAACTAAACCCTTTTTATAACAGTTTAGTTATAGCTTTGGAATTGTAGCTCACGTATCACCGAGCATGGCGACTTTGTCGTTGAAACGCGTTTGATTTAATAAACGTAATTGTTGTGAGATCTTGTGTTCGAGTTTTTTTCTATCTAATATTATCTCACAAGTGAAGCTCAATATTTATTTATATTTTCTCATCATTGTTTTCAGTTTTACAACTTTATCTGACGTTTCACGATTACTATTTATATTACACTGTGTATGGCTAAAACAAAGTATGCTTCGCGTCATCTTGCAATATGGACACGTTGCTGCGTCTAGTAACGCCTTGGAACATCCTTGTCTGGTCAGCGCTTGGGCGAGGTAAAAATTCACTTCACAATGCTTTCACATTTTTATCGTACGTCTTTTATATACTTTTCGTGTCGATATACCAGCGCTCCTGACATTTATCAAGGAGCCAATCTCTCCTACCTTTTGACCATCATCTTCTCTACGAATATGGCCTCACAGGTTCATCGCTAGCCGAAATCAGATTTCCACTTTTGGATACCGTTCACAGTGCAGAGACAATCCTAACAAACAATATTAATTGTATTCATAACTCATTACATGTCACAAAAAATTGTTACGTTTTCTCTTAGTCCTCCTCTTTAATACAAGATTTACGAGTTGCACATATCCAGCATTAATGCGTGTTTATTAAGTTACAGTCGCATTGTCACGTATGTGGAGATAACTGCATCAGATGACTGTTATTAAAACAATGTGTCATTAACACGGCTTGTTATGCAAATAGAGTGATATGATATGTCCAGCAATGGATTGAGCATGTGTCAATGTCTGGAAACCGTAAGTTATTAATAGTTGACTTGATATAACAGGAATTATCCCCCCCTCCCCCTCATGACTCGGGTATCTATTAATACAGATCCAACTTGCACAAAATGAGGTATTAGAGGTACATTTAGGTCCGAGATAAGAAGGAACTACAACAAAACTGTTTTAAACGTCCTGATTTTGAAATCGTATTTCAAAATCGTACCCTTAAAAAGATTTTTGAAAATTGAAAACCAGTAATTTTTAAACTGAGTTTATTGCTATACGAACTTCTACAACAATTCGTAAAACGTACTCTCTATTCCAAATTTTAGCTAACACCTCTAAAGCATTTATTAAAACATGCGGCCACACTCTCACACACACTTATTGTATTTTATAAAATATAGAAGTAGCCAGAATTTCTGTATTAAAAGATCTATAGATTTATAGATATTTTTTGAAATTTCCGTCCATCATTTTAAAATACTTGATCGTAACATCAGAATATTAAATAGTTCCTGGGCCGGATGGTTCATTTGAATTGTATGCACAATACTGTGTTGGAGTTCTACTCAGTTGAGCATTTATGACCATTTTAATATTTCATAATTTTAAACAAGTTGGAGATCGGCATCGTGATCACTAACCCAACCCAAATCTGTCACTGGTCCAATTTTACACAACCTAACCTAACCTAACCCAACTCTGTCACTGGTCAAATTTCATACAACCCAACCCAAATCTGTCACTGGTCCAATTTTACACAACCTAACCTAACCCAACCCAAATCTGTCACGGGTCCAATTTTACACAACCTAACCTAACCTAACCCAACTCTGTCACTGGTCAAATTTCATACAACCCAACCCAACTCTGTCAATGGTCAAATTTTACACAACCTAACCTAACCTAACCCAACTCTGTCACTGGTCAAATTTCATACAACCTAACCTAACCTAACCCAACTCTGTCAATGGTCAAATTTCATACAACCCAACCCAACTCTGTCAATGGTCAAATTTTACACAACCTAACCTAACCTAACCCAACTCTGTCACTGGTCAAATTTCATACAACCTAACCTAACCTAACCCAACTCTGTCAATGGTCAAATTTCATACAACCCAACCCAACTCTGTCACTGGTCCAATTTTACACAACCTAACCTAACCTAACCCAACTCTGTCACTGGTCAAATTTCATACAACCCAACCCAAATCTGTCACTGGTCCAATTTTACACAACCTAACCTAACCCAACCCAAATCTGTCACGGGTCCAATTTTACACAACCTAACCTAACCTAACCTAACCTAACCCAACTCTGTCACTGGTCAAATTTCATACAACCTAACCCAACTCTGTCAATGGTCAAATTTTACACAACCTAACCTAACCCAACCCAACTCTGTCACTGGTCCAATTTTACACAACCTAACCTAACCTAACCCAACTCTGTCACTGGTCAAATTTCATACAACCTAACCTAACCCAACTCTGTCACTGGTCAAATTTTACACAACCTAACCTAACCTAACCCAACTCTGTCACTGGTCAAATTTTACACAACCTAACCTAACCCAACTCTGTCACTGGTCAAATTTTACACAACCTAACCTAACCTAACCCAACTCTGTCACTGGTCAAATTTTACACAACCTAACCTAACCTAACCCAACTCTGTCACTGGTCAAATTTTACACAACCTAACCTAACCCAACCCAACTCTGTCACTGGTCCAATTTTACACAACCTAACCTAACCTAACCCAACTCTGTCACTGGTCAAATTTCATACAACCTAACCTAACCCAACTCTGTCACTGGTCCAATTTTACACAACCTAACCTAACCTAACCCAACTCTGTCACTGGTCAAATTTTACACAACCTAACCTAACCCAACTCTGTCACTGGTCAAATTTTACACAACCTAACCTAACCCAACTCTGTCAGTGGTCAAATTTTACACAACCTAACCTAACCTAACCCAACTCTATCACTGGTCAAATTTCATACAACCTAACCCAACTCTGTCAATGGTCAAATTTTACACAACCTAACCTAACCCAACCCAACTCTGTCACTGGTCCAATTTTACACAACCTAACCTAACCTAACCCAACTCTGTCACTGGTCAAATTTCATACAACCTAACCCAACTCTGTCACTGGTCCAATTTTACACAACCTAACCTAACCTAACCCAACTCTGTCACTGGTCAAATTTTACACAACCTAACCTAACCCAACTCTGTCAGTGGTCAAATTTTACACAACCTAACCTAACCTAACCCAACTCTATCACTGGTCAAATTTTACACAAATGTGTATCTCGCGACGACGGCACATCCAGGACAGGCTTCATGTATTAAAATGAACGTGATTATCAATTTTTTATATCATTCATTCTAGTTCTTATTCTTACTCTCTCTCTATATATAAAGGAAGCATTGTAATGGTAAAAATTGTTGTTGAAATTTTTGGTTTATATACATTTTTAGACCAAAAAGTTGTTTTTTTTGTCTTCAGTACCCCCTTCCTTCTTCTTGAAAGCATTTAGGTTTCAAATATAATTGCTGTATCTAACATTTAGTAGCCTAATGCCTTTAATAAAAAAACACAATCATTTGATTTTCTCAAAATCAGCTGAAATGTTTTCATCATATTAAGATCTCCAACAAAACGTGTCGGTTTTAATATAAAATACAACACACCAAGTTCTATTAATATAAGAAAATGGTACACATATTTACTTTGCAAAATGTTAGTGGAACATGCCATTTCAATTAAAATGAATCCCTAGCTCAACTAACTATATTTATCCTATTGATATAGCTATTTAAGTGACTTTAATCTCTATGATTATATATATTGTTATGTGTTCCTGTGCACAATACATTAATGTACGTTTTATTCTTATTAAGGAAGATTTTATTGTTATACTGGTAACCCTAGCAAAATGTTGAAAACCTTCACAATCCGAATACTGTTTATATTTACATTAATTCGATGAGTTGTAAAATAAACTAAACAGATGCATTAAACATAAAGAAAGTAGCCTACTCGTTGGAAATGTCTGAATATCTTGAGCCATTACGTCCACTCTCCCCGCGGTTACTTATTACTTACCTCTGCAATCTGTTATGATTATTTTTCTGCTTTTATTTATGTAGCAGCTTATATTGCATCTTACCTGAAACAAAATATTACAAGAATTTAGATTTATGTTAAATAAACAGTGTCCTGAAGTTACATAAATTTTCTCTTAAGCATACACAAAAGCCCACACAAACATGCACGTTCAATTGATGTAGATTTAATAAACTATAACATTTTTAAAGTTAAATTTTACAAAAATCTTAGTTTGAATTATTATGGTGGTTCATTTGAAACGTGTAAAATAAATCACGAAATTCATTCCAAATGAAAAACTGTAGGCCTAAGGAGATCAAAATACAACATGACAAATTAATATTTTCAGGAGAAATTTAAAAAATCGAAAGTTGTGTAAAAAATAGAAATATATACACACCAAAATCATCAAATGAAAGAAAACGCACAATTTTCAAAACACGTTGTTGTTATATCTTATGTCGTACTTGTACATAGACCAATGTTCACGCTTTTTTTTTTTTTTTTTTTTTTTGGAAGAAAACAATAATTTTTAAGTAAGAAAATTAATTTGTATAGAACTCCCCTCCTTTACCTTTACCTTTTTATCCTTGTCGCTATTTAAAAACAAATTTTTAAAATCATGCGTCGTGGGGCGCAACTAGAACAACGAGAAAATGGTACAAAAATCGTTTCAGCGTATTTGTGCTGTAGATATAAAACTTTTGAACATTATCTAATTATATTGAGGCTATGGTCTTGGATAGGATTGAAATGAAAACTTATCAAGTTTAAAATAAAGACATTTATTCTATAAACTTTGAAAATCGAGTGCTTAATCGAGTTATCATTTGTTTATTCTTATTTAACATTTAAAAACAGAGTATTTTCAATGACATGAGTGGAATTTACTGTTTAACTATCAATTCGCGAGACCAAGACAAGACTTTGATTAGGCTCGATGTAACCTAGTTTTAAATCCCTCTCGGGCTCTGTCCCATAAAAAGGTCTTAGTCTCGTGGGTAGACTGTCCTCAATAATTATCTTTCCTTTTATTATATGATAAGACCAATTTACCCTCACAACTCTTCAATTTAGTAATTGGAGAGTTGTGAGGGTAAATTTTTTTTTTTTTTCAGTTCTTTATGTTATCAACCTGTTCACAAATAAAACTGTCAATATTATTCTTGCTGAATAACCTAGTCATCATTATATATATATATATATATATATATATATATATATATATAAAATCTTTTAAAATGGTGAGCGTAAATATTTTCATAAATACTGATTTAATTTGGTTTTAAACTGTAAATTTCGGATGGATATGTTTTGAAAAAGACATACATATATATATATATATATATATATATATATATATATATATATATATATATATATATATATATATATATATCTATAGACGTGTGTGTGCGTCTATGATCTGAAAAAAAAACCTTTTTAACAAATGTTCAATATTCAAAAATACTAAAGAGATAGTGAGATTTAATCCGTTATAATAGCATTCAGTGGCTCACTATAGTGGATACGGGTATGGGCAAACCTAAGAGATCTATGTAGTCTTGAGTTAGATCCCTATCTTTCAGGTCTCCTTTGACCAGTTCTTGTTCTCTCCGATCCTATTTAGGTTCGAGGTTATAATAGCATTCAGTGGCTCACTATAGTGGATACGGGTATGGGCAAACCTAAGAGATCTATGTAGTCTTGAGTTAGATCCCTATCTTTCAGGTCTCCTTTGACCAGTTCTTGTTCTCTCCGATCCTATTTAGGTTCGAGGTTATAATAGCATTCAGTGGCTCACTATAGTGAATACGGAGATCCTGCTCAATCTATGTAGTCTTGAGTTAGATCCCTATCTTTCAGGTCTCCTTTGACCAGTTCTTGTTCTCTCCGATCCTATTTAGGTTCGAGGTTATAATAGCATTCAGTGGCTCACTATAGTGAATACGGAGATCCTGCTCAATCTATGTAGTCTTGAGTTAGATCCCTATCTTTCAGGTCTCCTTTGACCAGTTCTTGTTCTCTCCGATCCTATTTAGGTTCGAGGTTATAATAGCATTCAGTGGCTCACTATAGTGGATACGGGTATGGGCAAACCTAAGAGATCTATGTAGTCTTGAGTTAGATCCCTATCTTTCAGGTCTCCTTTGACCAGTTCTTGTTCTCTCCGATCCTATTTAGGTTCGAGGTTATAATAGCATTCAGTGGCTCACTATAGTGAATACGGAGATCCTGCTCAATCTATGTAGTCTTGAGTTAGATCCCTATCTTTCAGGTCTCCTTTGACCAGTTCTTGTTCCTCTCCGATCCTATTTAGGTTCGAGGTTATAATAGCATTCAGTGGCTCACTATAGTGAATACGGAGATCCTGCACAATCTATGTAGTCTTGAGTTAGATCCCTATCTTTCAGGTCTCCTTTGACCAGTTCTTGTTCTCTCCGATCCTATTTAGGTTCGAGGTTATAATAGCATTCAGTGGCTCACTATAGTGAATACGGAGATCCTGCACAATCTATGTAGTCTTGAGTTAGATCCCTATCTTTCAGGTCTCCTTTGACCAGTTCTTGTTCTCTCCGATCCTATTTAGGTTCGAGGTTATAATAGCATTCAGTGGCTCACTATAGTGAATACGGAGATCCTGCACAATCTATGTAGTCTTGAGTTAGATCCCTATCTTTCAGGTCTCCTTTGACCAGTTCTTGTTCTCTCCGATCCTATTTAGGTTCGAGGTTATAATAGCATTCAGTGGCTCACTATAGTGAATACGGAGATCCTGCACAATCTATGTAGTCTTGAGTTAGATCCCTATCTTTCAGGTCTCCTTTGACCAGTTCTTGTTCTCTCCGATCCTATTTAGGTTCGAGGTTATAATAGCATTCAGTGGCTCACTATAGTGAATACGGAGATCCTGCACAATCTATGTAGTCTTGAGTTAGATCCCTATCTTTCAGGTCTCCTTTGACCAGTTCTTGTTCCTCTCCGATCCTATTTAGGTTCGAGGTTATAATAGCATTCAGTGGCTCACTATAGTGAATACGGAGATCCTGCACAATCTATGTAGTCTTGAGTTAGATCCCTATCTTTCAGGTCTCCTTTGACCAGTTCTTGTTCTCTCCGATCCTATTTAGGTTCGAGGTTATAATAGCATTCAGTGGCTCACTATAGTGAATACGGAGATCCTGCTCAATCTATGTAGTCTTGAGTTAGATCCCTATCTTTCAGGTCTCCTTTGACCAGTTCTTGTTCTCTCCGATCCTATTTAGGTTCGAGGTTATAATAGCATTCAGTGGCTCACTATAGTGAATACGGAGATCCTGCACAATCTATGTAGTCTTGAGTTAGATCCCTATCTTTCAGGTCTCCTTTGACCAGTTCTTGTTCTCTCCGATCCTATTTAGGTTCGAGGTTATAATAGCATTCAGTGGCTCACTATAGTGAATACGGAGATCCTGCTCAATCTATGTAGTCTTGAGTTAGATCCCTATCTTTCAGGTCTCCTTTGACCAGTTCTTGTTCTCTCCGATCCTATTTAGGTTCGAGGTTATAATAGCATTCAGTGGCTCACTATAGTGGATACGGGTATGGGCAAACCTAAGAGATCTATGTAGTCTTGAGTTAGATCCCTATCTTTCAGGTCTCCTTTGACCAGTTCTTGTTCTCTCCGATCCTATTTAGATTCGAGGTTATAATAGCATTCAGTGGCTTACTATAGTGAATACGGAGATCCTGCTCAATCTATGTAGTCTTGAGTTAGATCCCTATCTTTCAGGTCTCCTTTGACCAGTTCTTGTTCTCTCCGATCCTATTTAGGTTCGAGGTTATAATAGCATTCAGTGGCTCACTATAGTGAATACGGAGATCCTGCACAATCTATGTAGTCTTGAGTTAGATCCCTATCTTTCAGGTCTCCTTTGACCAGTTCTTGTTCTCTCCGATCCTATTTAGGTTCGAGGTTATAATAGCATTCAGTGGCTCACTATAGTGAATACGGAGATCCTGCTCAATCTATGTAGTCTTGAGTTAGATCCCTATCTTTCAGGTCTCCTTTGACCAGTTCTTGTTCTCTCCGATCCTATTTAGGTTCGAGGTTATAATAGCATTCAGTGGCTCACTATAGTGAATACGGAGATCCTGCTCAATCTATGTAGTCTTGAGTTAGATCCCTATCTTTCAGGTCTCCTTTGACCAGTTCTTGTTCTCTCCGATCCTATTTAGGTTCGAGGTTATAATAGCATTCAGTGGCTCACTATAGTGAATACGGAGATCCTGCTCAATCTATGTAGTCTTGAGTTAGATCCCTATCTTTCAGGTCTCCTTTGACCAGTTCTTGTTCTCTCCGATCCTATTTAGGTTCGAGGTTATAATAGCATTCAGTGGCTCACTATAGTGGATACGGGTATGGGCAAACCTAAGAGATCTATGTAGTCTTGAGTTAGATCCCTATCTTTCAGGTCTCCTTTGACCAGTTCTTGTTCTCTCCGATCCTATTTAGGTTCGAGGTTATAATAGCATTCAGTGGCTCACTATAGTGAATACGGAGATCCTGCTCAATCTATGTAGTCTTGAGTTAGATCCCTATCTTTCAGGTCTCCTTTGACCAGTTCTTGTTCTCTCCGATCCTATTTAGGTTCGAGGTTATAATAGCATTCAGTGGCTCACTATAGTGAATACGGAGATCCTGCACAATCTATGTAGTCTTGAGTTAGATCCCTATCTTTCAGGTCTCCTTTGACCAGTTCTTGTTCTCTCCGATCCTATTTAGGTTCGAGGTTATAATAGCATTCAGTGGCTCACTATAGTGAATACGGAGATCCTGCACAATCTATGTAGTCTTGAGTTAGATCCCTATCTTTCAGGTCTTCTTTGACCAGTTCTTGTTCTCTCCGATCCTATTTAGGTTCGAGGTTATAATAGCATTCAGTGGCTCACTATAGTGAATACGGAGATCCTGCACAATCTATGTAGTCTTGAGTTAGATCCCTATCTTTCAGGTCTCCTTTGACCAGTTCTTGTTCTCTCCGATCCTATTTAGGTTCGAGGTTATAATAGCATTCAGTGGCTCACTATAGTGAATACGGAGATCCTGCACAATCTATGTAGTCTTGAGTTAGATCCCTATCTTTCAGGTCTCCTTTGACCAGTTCTTGTTCTCTCCGATCCTATTTAGGTTCGAGGTTATAATAGCATTCAGTGGCTCACTATAGTGAATACGGAGATCCTGCACAATCTATGTAGTCTTGAGTTAGATCCCTATCTTTCAGGTCTCCTTTGACCAGTTCTTGTTCTCTCCGATCCTATTTAGGTTCGAGGTTATAATAGCATTCAGTGGCTCACTATAGTGAATACGGAGATCCTGCACAATCTATGTAGTCTTGAGTTAGATCCCTATCTTTCAGGTCTTCTTTGACCAGTTCTTGTTCTCTCCGATCCTATTTAGGTTCGAGGTTATAATAGCATTCAGTGGCTCACTATAGTGAATACGGAGATCCTGCACAATCTATGTAGTCTTGAGTTAGATCCCTATCTTTCAGGTCTCCTTTGACCAGTTCTTGTTCTCTCCGATCCTATTTAGGTTCGAGGTTATAATAGCATTCAGTGGCTCACTATAGTGAATACGGAGATCCTGCACAATCTATGTAGTCTTGAGTTAGATCCCTATCTTTCAGGTCTTCTTTGACCAGTTCTTGTTCCTCTCCGATCCTATTTAGGTTCGAGGTTATAATAGCATTCAGTGGCTCACTATAGTGAATACGGAGATCCTGCACAATCTATGTAGTCTTGAGTTAGATCCCTATCTTTCAGGTCTCCTTTGACCAGTTCTTGTTCCTCTCCGATCCTATTTAGGTTCAAGGTTATAATAGCATTCAGTGGCTCACTATAGTGAATACGGAGATCCTGCTCAATCTATGTAGTCTTGAGTTAGATCCCTATCTTTCAGGTCTTCTTTGACCAGTTCTTGTTCCTCTCCGATCCTATTTAGGTTCGAGGTTATAATAGCATTCAGTGGCTCACTATAGTGAATACGGAGATCCTGCTCAATCTATGTAGTCTTGAGTTAGATCCCTATCTTTCAGGTCTTCTTTGACCAGTTCTTGTTCCTCTCCGATCCTATTTAGGTTCGAGGTTATAATAGCATTCAGTGGCTCACTATAGTGAATACGGAGATCCTGCTCAATCTATGTAGTCTTGAGTTAGATCCCTATCTTTCAGGTCTTCTTTGACCAGTTCTTGTTCCTCTCCGATCCTATTTAGGTTCGAGGTTATAATAGCATTCAGTGGCTCACTATAGTGAATACGGAGATCCTGCTCAATCTATGTAGTCTTGAGTTAGATCCCTATCTTTCAGGTCTTCTTTGACCAGTTCTTGTTCCTCTCCGATCCTATTTAGGTTCGAGGTTATAATAGCATTCAGTGGCTCACTATAGTGAATACGGAGATCCTGCTCAATCTATGTAGTCTTGAGTTAGATCCCTATCTTTCAGGTCTTCTTTGACCAGTTCTTGTTCCTCTCCGATCCTATTTAGGTTCGAGGGCTAGGGCTTTTTATTTTATGTTCTTTTATTTCTTTTTTTTTATAAGGACGACTGATAGGTTTTTCGCCATTAAACAATCTTTACCACTGGCCGAATTGAATACTTTTCGTGTTTCTTCGATATTTATATAGTACAGAACAATAAATAAATAACTTATACATTTAACTACATTAATTTTCTTTTAATGTTGGCTAGTACAGAGAAAAGAAGAGAGGAAACGAAACTTCTATATTGTTTCACATTTAGTTGTCAATGTACGAAATGCATCGACTCTAAATCAAATGGGAGTTTCATTCCTACTAACTATAATGAAAAAGTAGGGTCACCGCAAAACTTAGTTCATTTTTAAAGAGAAAGGTTTCTTTGATTATATTTTGTTATTATTGGGTTTTGACTTTCAAAATACATAGGCTACAGTTTTAGGTTTTTACTTTTATTTTAGGACGATATTTTAACACGAATTGTTAAGCACATAAAAGCACAAAATCACTGCAATAAAATGCACAAAACTGAGTAATAGAGAAGTAAACATAAAGCAACAGGCTTAAATCAGTTTTCTGTTTCTCACGAAACTAAAGAACAAATTGTATAATTCTATACTTATTACATTATAGATTAACAGTTTCAAGAAATGATATATATAGTGATTTTTCATCAGAAATGAGGTTATTGGGGAAAACTGAATGATGGTAGTTAGCTGTTTAGTGTTTATCAGTGAATGTAAGATGATTTAAGTAACTGCATGTGTGTATGCAATTTTTTAACAACAGTTCATAATGGAAATTAATACGGGACTTGACATTCTCCAAAGCGTTAAAACAGGTCATGGTGAATGTCGGTAAAACATACATAAGAGGTAATAACGCTCTATTGAGGGAAAATTACCTATTGTTCTTAACTGTGTAACTAACTTTTTCCACTCATTCTCCAGAATCGACGTTTCATCCTAAATCATTACAATGCCTTCCTTTATTTTTTTCTACACTGATCAATACGTGATATAGTGACAGCTCTTGGGCAAGCTATCTGTCAAAGCAGTGCAACGGAAGTGGTAATATGAAACGAAGATTTTCCAAGTTGGCGCGCTTAGCCTTCATGTATGTTTTGCAATTTAAAAAGGGCGTAAACCACAACCTACACTGCAAGCTGTAGTATGTTTTTACTCTTAATCTCGTATCAGCTACTTGAAACCGATGCTTGAATTTTCATGGATATCACTATTTTGAAACTTCCTACGTCAAAACAAGTAATTTTTTACAAAATGATTGTAGCTCAATCTGCATAAATTTCTCAAAAATTACCGGACCAATGATAGAGGTTATTGAGAATAGACTCAAAATGTTTCTCTTTTTACATAGCAAAACCCAAACATCTCTGAATGAAATTTCAAGAGTAATATGTTTTAACGAAATTATTTAATACCTACATCTTGATAATAATGGTCTCAGATATTGATAATAGATGAGATTTAATACAGTGGTGGAAAACTCGCGGTACACTCGTGCCAATTGGTGGCACACGGAGGTATATTGCTAAACATACTGGTGATAACAAATAGACGAAATGGCAACAGTTGTTGACAAACAAATTCTGGATTAGATTTATGTAATACATTATCTTTATAGCTCTAGATGAGAGCTGTGATATCACCGACAGTGCTCAGTTGTATATATTTTATTAACTATCATTTTTTGATATGACGTAGGAATTTTTAGATTTGTGCCAAATGATTTGAGTGGGGAAAGCTAGACGATATTTGCTCCCTCCCATAATTGGAAAAGATAACAGGCTTGTAGCTTTACTTGAAAATTCTTTGGAGAGGAAAATAATGAAGTAGGTAGACTTACCACTGCATTATATACGTGGAAGCTCTTTGCGGTAAAGATTTGTCTCGTATAATTTTTTTTAAACTGAATTGAAAAATATTATAAGCATTAGCTCTACAGAAATTACTGTATTAAAGTGAAAGACGAAAACAAAGTATAATTAATAGGTATTAAAATATAATGTTTAGGATTAGGAGCCATCCTTTATTTATATTTGAAATACATAGACATGCTCAATTTTGGTATAGGTTCGGGTTTACAAACCCTC
Source organism: Aphrophora alni (assembly GCA_963513935.1). NCBI lineage: Eukaryota > Metazoa > Arthropoda > Insecta > Hemiptera > Aphrophoridae > Aphrophora > Aphrophora alni. The sequence continues at coordinate 41,060,389 of OY740771.1, read as the reverse complement.
CGTTACGTTCGTCAGGCAGATAAATATGTTGGTAAATTCTAACATTTCAGCAAAATTTCAAATTAAATAATAATAATAACAATAATCGGTAAGATTAGAAATAAGAATTATTACTAAAAAAAATAAAAAATATAGCAACTAATTGTAGTTTTGGAATTTTAGTAAAACTTTATAAACTAGATTTTACTTTTCTTTAGTATGATTTCAATAAGTTTCAAACATTTCATAAAATGGCAGCCGTTCAAACGGTTATTCGTTAGTTCTTTCTTATATAGTACCTCTACCAGAACCCATAGTAACTCATTTTGTAAATTTAATGCCAAGGTCAAATCGGGTCTCCTCATGTCTATGGATCAGCTGCGACTAGAGTTTTTCTATAGTAAAAACTAAAATCAAATACTTTAGATTAATACAGATAATTTAAAAAAATATCGTTTAGTAATGTCGTTAAAATGAGAGCTCGTGCATTTCTATTCACTTACTCCCCTACGACCTCACTCAATCAATTGTCAGCGCATGCGCCAACTAAATATTGGGTGAACATTATAGAGACGGGAAATGATTAATCTTTCTCTTTGTAGGATTGATAAACTTGTACACAACCTAGTCATTTACACGCAAATGAAAGTGAGATATGTATTAAATAATAGGCCATTACGTCACGTTTACGGTTAGCTCAACATCAGACTACACTTTAGTAAAAATATTATCAGCTAAATAGTGTATGGTGGAAATACAATGTAACATTATTAGGTTTTTAAATGTTATCCAAACTTTGTGTAAAGGTTGCCACATTTTGTTCAACGCATTTCTATGATTAACTTAATCTTATTTTATTTTATTTAAAAAAAAAAAAAAAAAAAAATAAAATTTAAACCGTCGGCATTTAGCATAGCGCATCGGTAGAAATTAATAAAATCTATGTATTAATTATGTCCTACGCAATCTATAATACAAAAAAAGCTAATTTCTAAATAAATTGAGGATTAAAAATAAAGAGTAAAAAAAAACTGTTTTTAACAATAATAATATAAACACTGGTATATAAAAAAAACTTGCAAATACTGAACTCCTTAAATTATACTATACCACAATATATTTAAATAAATAAAAATGAATTAACCTTCCTTAAAAAAAGTTATAACAAAATTAAAATAATTACGTTGTTATAAAAAACAGGTTACATTAAAAGTATATATTTGAATATATTATTGTTTAATAAAAAGATATGGTCAGGTTTGGTAGAGCACAACTACCACACTATAGGAGAATATTGAGAATCGCTCAACATTGTTGAGCTGTGGTAATGAGCACTAATTTAAAAAAATACAAAACATGTACTGTTAGAACTAAATTAAAAAATGGATTTCATACCGTAGTAAAAGGAAATTTTTTAAATTTTTTCAGCTGTCTAAGCTATCAAAATGTTAACAAATATGGACGCTACAATCATAAACTTCAAAGTACAAAACTCGACTAATAAAATTTCAGGATTTTCAAATTGTTTCATTATATTTAAACATGACTGTTTTTGGTAAGTGGAAAATTTCTGGGTCGAAGTCGTGACGTCACACTGAATTTTGATTATTATTATTTTTTAAACAGTATTCCTTTAAAAGCCATTAACTTTCATTGGTTATTGAAAACTTCTGACGACTATCCAAACAAAATGAAGGAAACATAGAAAGCTGTCTCCAATTTATTTAAAACTTCGTAATATAGTAATTCTGAAAGTCAGCTATGTATGTATGTAGAAAATATTACAGGGGATCAGTAATAAAAAAGACCCCTGGAAATAAGCTCAACATTTACGGTTTTTTTTTTTTTTTTTTTTTTTTTTTTTTTTTTTTTTTTTTTTTTTTTTTAAGGCGAAAAACCTAGCGGACATTATAACCTTATTAGGAAAAAAAACACAATAGTCTTCGATTACTCTAATAGCGTCAAGGCCAGAAAACAACAGGAGTAAGATGATAGAATCGTCCCATTTTTAGAATAATTTAAACACTAAAATCTACAAAAATTGTTAAATAAATTCGAATTTAATGAAGTTTCAAATTATTTTTATTTCTTTAACAGCTAGGATTCGGAAAATAAGTAAATAAATATAATAATAAGCATGGGTTTTATTATGTAAGTGTAAAAACTTACCTAACCCCCAGGGGCTCAATTTAGTGAGTACGGGCTTGATAACGTCGAGAGAATCTAGACCTCCCCGAGTTAATCTCTCTCTTTTATTTTTCCTAACAGGTCTCCTTGACTACCTCTTGTTTTTTTTTCGACCCTGACACTATTAAAGTATTCGAAGGCTAGGTAGGGTCTTTATTTTATGCTCTCTTCTTTTTTTTAATAAGGAGACGATGAGAGAGAGAAACAAGAAAATAATTAACAAATTATGTTTAAAATAATTTTATTATTTTAGTTTTTGCCACTTTTGTATTATACATTATAAAGTCCAAGAATGAAAACTGTAGATTTTCAAAAAACGTGAATACTTATATGTTTTAACGGCTACATATTATATAAAAAAATATTATAATAAATATGGATGGTTGGTCCGCTATTTTTTAAATTTACGTTTTTATTATTTTATTGTTCTGGGAGAATAAATTATGATAAAAATAAAAAGATCAAGTTGTACCAGTAAGAGAGTCTTCTAAAGACACGTATTACTTTTTATATTTTGATAAATGCAGGACAAAATATAACCGGAAGGATATGAGGGCGAGGGCTGGCGACATGAAAGTTGGACTAAAATTTGATATAATTAAACCTACGTAAACGTAATGTAAGTGACGGGAAGTCGTCAAGTAGTGTCCTTCCTACGCACTAGATCCGTCTCTTTGTCTAGATTTAACTCTATTGTCTATACTGTTTAGATTAGTGATTCAACAGTAGTCGTTTGTCTACCATAGAAAAAACTAGTCGAATAATTTGTACTATTTAAAAATTATATATATATATATATATATATATATATATATATATATATATATAATTTATTAATACCAAATGCCCTCTTTATTTTACTTAATAATAGAAATAAAAAGTTGAAAAAGATCTAAATAAACTGAAATATAAGGGTTTTCCCCATTTATATTTTCTTTTATTTATTATCTTTTATATATTAAGTATAATTTATTAATATATAGATAAGTTTTGATTGCGGAAAAAATATTGTAATAAATAATTGACAACGACTCACAAATTTTCTTAAATGCCCATATAAAAAAACTAAAGTCAAAATTTGAAAATAGCTTACTAAGACAAAACTCAGATTTTAGTCAAATCGGCCGTCATGATTTGATCAAAATTTGCTCAAACGATGAAACTAAGAGTTTAAAGAAAATACATTGCTCGCCGAATAATCGAACAGTAATTACACCAAACATTTATATAAATGTCTTTGGAATTTAAGAAATTCGAACTTTTAGAAGGGTGTAAATGGTTCATTTTCTCTTTTTTTACCGATAACTCCCGAATTTCTGTGAAGAAACTTTTTGTTAGATTCCTTCAAGGCTATAATTGTTGAGAAATATGATCAAAAAGTTAATTTTGATAAAAATAGGAATGTTTAATATATATGTTTAAAATAGGAATAGCTTTGGTTTAATGACAGATGTTTTTCTAAATTTTGAGTTTAAATCAAAACTCGATATTTGATACAAATAATCTACTCATATACCACAATTATATCAAAATCCGCCCAAGCTCAGAAACAATGGTTTACGGTGCACAGACGAAAACAATGGATAATAACAGATACAACCATTTTTTTGTACGATGCGATTTCAGACACTGTGAATTAGAAAAGAATTATTAGTGAAAGATTACATTTAACTAACATTGTGGAAAAAGTTTTTCATCGGTTTTAGATTATAGTAAGAAAAAATAGTATATTTCATCATTAGGACCAAAAGTGAAGCTTTTAGATACAAGCTCAAGTTTAATGGCCGAGGCGGAGCCGAGGCCGGAAAATGAGCGAGGATCGAAAAGCATCTTTTGGTCCAAGTGATGAACTATGTGTTTCGTTTTACTGCAAATAATATAAGAAAACAATTTCACAAAACTAAAATGTTATAACCTATTTGCCTTCAAATCGATGGTAACAGCTATTTTTAACGGTTATTTTACAATCAAGAGTATCGTTAATCAATTCGCATGAACGAAGTAACAGATGATGTTTTTAGGTCTTAGAACTAAAAAGAACAACTTTAGCATCTCAATACAGCTGTTTTAGAAGCAGTATGACGAAAACTACTTTAAAGAATCGGTGTAATTTGGAACTTCGTCTTCTTGAATAATCGACATTATACAGATTTTAAAACTTCAATTTTGGGTCCTACAAACGATAAGGGAGTTTTCTAAAGAAATTTGCGATATTTAAAACGTCTATAGTTGAGTGAATATCCTGTACTTACATTTAACCAACGTGAATGTTTTAAACAAAGGCAGTTGTTTTGTATCTTCGGATTGATGTTAGGTTCCCTCTTTATTTCTTTGTGTTAAACGTCATGTTGAGTACTAACGATTGTGAAACATAAAACGATGATATTCTTTTGATCACGATAAAATAAAGAAGAGTAGAAATAGACATATAACAAAAAATGTGCTATGAAGTAAACATTCGTGGATTTAAAAGAATTAAGTGTATGTATACAAAATAAAAAAAAAGTATTGCTTTACAATTCGTACGAAGAAAGCGTACACAGGAGTGGATAAAGAGTCCTGCCATACTGAAAGTTGGCCTTGTAAATCTAAGATTCAAGAGTTAGATTTAGTTTGGTTTACGGGTGTAACATGGCTAAACCAATATATATATATATATATATATATATATATATATATATATATATATATACTGTATATAAGAATACACAAAAAACAAACAAACGCAGATAATGCTCAGATATATTCACAGATATACTGTCTATATTATGTTTTCCATAAAATAAACGCTGTAAAAACACTGTACAACCTTTCTCGCTAAACCAAATATAACTAGGCTATACGTCGCCAAAAATATCAGTTCCATAATTTTTCAGTAAAAAGTTAAAAATAAATTCTAGAAAACGTGGAATACAAATCATTAAATATATATTAAAATAAAATTTAAACTTACTATTCTTTTGTTCGAAGCTTAAATAGTGGTGGTTCAGGTTCGTTTTAGTTTTCTGGAAGTTATTTCAAAAGAGCTAAATTTTCTTTTACTTGTGACTTTTCATACAGGTTTGGACCATTAATCTTCACCACAGACCTATGCTTTATACCTTGATGTGTTCACATTTCATCAAACGCGAAATCGGTAGAGCCAGCTTTTAGAAAATAGCTCTACGTCTGTTATAATAAGCTCCTTGTCCGATTTTGTTTTGTCTTTCACCTAAATCACAAAGACAAATATATTCTTTTGGGTCCACTGAAAATTTGTCAACAACTATGGAGACATTTAGAGAAAATCGGAATTTTAGGGTTTTGTCTGAGTTAACGAAATAGTAATTTAAAAAAGCCTCGAGACATGACTGAAACAAGCTCAAATACCACATTAGATAGAAATAGGTTCACTCGTTCGGGCTACAGATACGACAGACATACATTATTCCAACGGTCTTCACAATGGATAGATCCACTAAAACCAAACACTAATTTTAGAGATAGAAAAAAAAATTCGAACACAAGATTTCACAAAAATTACGTTTATTTAATCAAACGCGTTTCAACGTCAAAGTCGTCATCCTCAGTAATACATAACAAAACTATAACTGAGTTATTGTTATATTGAGTTATAGTTCTGTTATTGTCGCTCACGTATCACTGAGGATGACGACTTTGTCGTTGAAACGCGTTTGATTAAATAAACATAATTTTTGTAAGATCTTGTGTTCCAGTTTTTTTCCTAATCTAATATTATCTCACAAGTCAAGCTCAATATTTATTTACTACTTTTATGGATCATTACATAACTTCTAGGTTCAAATGAGAAAGTAAAAATAATAAATGAACCTAGTCAGCCAAAGTCTAAATATTAAATTACGTAAAACATACGTACAACGTAGTTAAATCCAAACTGAGAATTAAAATATTATAACTGCTCTCTAAATCTGCCATAAAAATTACGAAACTGCAAAATTTTGGACAATCAGACTACCATTTCCTTACACAAACAGTCCCCCACCCTTACGTATTCAGAACAAAAGTATAAAGATTACATGAAACCTCCCTGCCCCATGTAAAATTTCAAAATTTGCATTTAATCCGACCATCTGTTCCTGAAATAATGCCTTGGTACGATTTATAGTGCAATCTTTAAGGAGTATACTGGGTTTCGTTTAGAATTTAGACAATATGACAACAATGGTTTATCGCTTTAAAAAAAAAAAAAAAATGCAAAATACTGCACAAACTTTAAAATCAAAACTATAGAGTACAATGAACTCTGAACACACTCTTAAATATATAAATATACATTTAAAAAAGACCCTCAACTTGCTTCGTTTGTGCCATAAACAAACTAAAATGGTTCCCCATTTAAAGTACCGTACTCTATCATATTTATAATTCAAAAGTTAACTATTTGTAATATTTTATGTGAGACACCCATTATTTACCGTTTATAATAAGATACTTATCGCTCTGTGGATTATCTCTTGTTTATTTAATTTCAAGTTATAAAAAATACTTGAATGATCTCTGTTATTTCTACAAAATATATTTTTATTTGAATATACACTCTAAGAGGACGTGGTTAATGGTTTGAGGTTTTACTTGTTGATTTTTGTTTTTCTTGATTCCTCTAGCCTTGGATCGTCGACTTTAGTTATAATGTATATACACGTATAACATCGCACTTTTTTTATAACTTCATGAACTGATTCTTATTTCAAATCTTAATATATTTACTGAATGTATCTTTTTAGTATAATAATAATAATTAAAGTTGTTACAGTTTGTTTAGATTACCATAAATTGTGGATGACAGGTGGAATGAAATGGTTTGTGGCGGGGATGATCAAGTTCCTACAGGTTTTGTTATTTCTAACGTCATGATGTTTTTCTTTAGTATTAGCTAAAATACTGGCTAAATTATATTTATTTTTTATTTTGTACGTTTTTTCCCCTATAAATTTTTATGGTTACTTTCCTTAGTGGTTGTGTTTTAAAAAAAATTATTTTGAGCTCACACAAGATTTATCAAAACATAAACTTTTTTATTTTTTTAATGGGTTTCTTACTCGCATAAATGAATAACACAAAAAGGCGGTATACTAAGGACGAGTTCCGAGTGTTGCTGATAAAATACCGGCATTTCACGTTCTCAGTATAAATAATAAATCGAGCTATTAAAAAACGGCGATCAAGCTCATTGTTCCTGAACTTAATACATTCTATTAGCGATTTCGCACACGAGTGATGGTCATTAATCCTCACTAAAATGGACGTAATCTTTTATAACAGCCCTTTAACTAATTTGTTACCGATAACTCACGTACCAGTATTTTTTGAGAGTTTACGAACAATACAAACACTTGTGCGAAATTTGATCAAAATCTTTAGAGCCAATATAGAGAAAATCATATTTTTGTGATTTCTATGGTAGCTACCCCCAAATTTTAGTCACCAAAAAAAAAAAAAAAGAAAAAAGTAGCGAGATATGGACAAAATATGCCCACAAACCAAATTGAATTACAATCGATCCACACGTACTACAAACATAACTCACTCCAAAACCACTTTTTGATTAAAAACTAGACATCGAAATGTTGCCCTATCACTTAACTTTCTACATATGTAGACCCTAATTGTTAACAGTTTTCTTAGAAACACCACAGACATTAAGCACTATCACTATTCCCTACAACGTAATCGGAAAATACAATATCGATTATGAGTGATATTTCCCTACGCTGCAAGTCAGGGGAATTTCCATGTTTTTAAATCCTCTGAGTGTATTTTTTAGACTCAAAATATCCAGAACAGACTACTAGGCTACCATGTTGACGCATTTTAAAGTATAAAGGCCATATTTACAATCAGGAGAATATGTTTTTCGTTTTAACTTATGATCAAATATAAATATTAATAATACATAAACAACGTAGATTGAGGATATATCATTTTTACAGCAGACTCACCGACATTCACTAATCACTTCTTTGAGTATTCTTGTCTACCACCAAGTTCATTTTTTATTTTTTAACCGGGAAGAAAGTAAATAAGTCGATGGGTGCCTTACCAAGCTGGAAATACAATCTAATACGAGTAGATCCCTTAAATGTAATACACACTATGAGTCTCCTATACTATAGTTCGAATAAAACTGGAAAGGGACTGGGGTTGTGGTTTGGCGGGGGAACGGTGTTGCCAAATCGAATTTCATTATTTTCATGAACTCTTAGTAATATGAGTAATGATTTTTAAAACAATTTCCGTTTAAATTTAATTTCAGATTATTTATTCTACGTTCATTTCAGTGTTTAATTACTGACCTTTTTACCTAAGGATATTTTGTCACTTCCGTGACCGCTACTGGCAACAATGCTCGCCTGCCATTCGTCCAGAAGGCTTCGAGCCCCTTTCCAGTTTAAATCCGACTATAAATTTCATTCTCCTATTTATTTTTTGTGGCCGCATACGACAAGGGCAATGGTCGGTTGCTATTTCCAAAATAAATTTTTCGGTTTCCTGAGACTATGAAACAAAGGTCGAAATTTTTGGCAATTACCAAACTATGCTTCATATACTGAGTAACTAAAAAATGTTATAACATTTCTCAAACAGTTGGTATGAAGAGAGGTCCTCTCAACTTATTTTTCTACAATGAAAGTAAAATACTCGAAAATTTAAGAAATGAAACCTTTTGTGTAGACCTTTATTGATTTATTCCCATCAGTACGACACCCTCAATATTTGGGAGTAACTGTATAGAATATTTCATTTCTATTCAGAAATAAAACTGTCTTAGTAATTTTTCAATTAGACTCCCGTTTTGTTAAAATCTATAAATTAGATATTTTCCATGACTGAATAACAACTAAAAGCAATGATTACCACTGCACTCGTCATGCAATACGCGTTGAAATGTATCGACGTCACAATAAAGAAGCGAGTTTAGTCAATGTGCATATTTATCAGTCACTTGTACGGCTTATGACGAAATGTTTGTTTTATTACAGTAATCCAAATAGTTTAAAATTATTTATGGATTACTCGTCCTTAAATAGAAAGATTAAATATTAAAACTGATGAAGTCGGGGTTGTCACGCCTCACTAAATTACTCAGTTACACTAATCCTCTGACGTCATCGTAGCCTAAATGACATAATGTATAGTTTATGTTATATTGTTCACTTCCTAACTGGAAGTGCCGTTTTAACAGCATGTTACCAAAGGTGTAATCTTGAATATTAATTGGTTATTTTCTCAGCGACGTGGGTACTTAGTTTGAAATTCATTTTTAATGCTTCTTATCGTGCATACAAAGTATGAAACCGTATAAATACACTCCAAGTACTTTTTTAATACCCAGTATATGCAGTTGAGGTTAAGTTTGGTAAGGACAAACAATTTCGACCTCCGTTTCACATTTCATGGCCTCAGAAAACTGATTTTAGACACGCCGCCCCGTCTGTAGGTAAGCATGATAGCGGCCACAGAAATTAAGTAGAAACAAGATATTTGACATAGGGGACGGCTCATATAGAACATTGTTGAAACTCATAATAAATGAATTAAAAATGATCAAATCGAGGCCATTTTAACAGTTTTATTCTGTGTGTTATCCAACGTATAACACGCTAAATTAGATACAAGTTTGTAGATTTTTAATCTCGCACATAATGGTACCAACCCCAGATCTTTAATAGAGAAGTTATTGTAATTTCAGACCCTGAGCTACCAAGCTATTCATAACCGGCAGAGCCGAGTGATAGAGGATGAAGGCTTCTTTACATATGTACAGCTTCGAGGCCCACCAGAGCCTTGTCACTGACATGAGCCGAGCGAGGGGAAAATAATACCTCTTGATCTACCAATACAATGGAACGTTTCCAACAAGGTCCTAGAAAAGAACTTTAGTGGGATTACAATTAGATGATTACATTGCATGATGCACCATGATAACTCTCTTCAACTTGTTTTAAATAGTGAAAGTGTTAAGTATCAATTTTTTACTTTTGTCATTTTAAAAATTTAAAATTAGCTTTACTTTCATTTAATGTGAACCACACATTGTTAATTCGACTACTGAACCAAAATCTAAAGAAATTATTTGTACATTAATGGGAAATGACACAATTACTTGGCATGAAACCGACATGCTGGCATGATAAGTTGGGGAAAATGACTCTAAACGGCACGAAACCGGCACAAAACATAATAGGTTGGGAAATGACACTAATAGACGGCACGAAACCGGCACAAAGCCATAATAGGTTGGGAAATTACACTAATACATGGCATGAAACCGGCACAAAGACATAATAGGTTGGAAAATGGCACTAATAGACGGCACGAAACCGGCACAAAGACATAATAGGTTGGGAAATTACACTAATACATGGCATGAAACCGGCACAAAGACATAATAGGTTGGCAAATGACACTAATACACGGCACGAAACCGGCACAAAGACAAAATAGGCTGGGAAATGACACTAATAGACGGCACGAAACCGGCACAAAGACATAATAGGTTGGAAAATGACACTAATAGACGGCACGAAACCGGCACAGAGACATAATAGGTTGGGAAATGACACTAATAGACGGCACGAAACCGGCACAAAGACATAATAGGTTGGGAAATTACACTAATACACGCTACGAAACCGACACAAAGACATAATAGGCTGGGAAATGACACTAATACACGTCACGAAACCGGCACAAAGACATAATAGGTTGGGAAATGACACTAATACACGGTACGAAACCGGCACAAACACATAATACGTCGGGAAATGACACTAATACACGGCACGAAACCGGCACAAAGACATAATACGTTACAATGACACTAATACACGGCACGAAACCGGCACAAAGACATAATAATTTGGGAAATGACACTAATACACGGCACGAAACCGGCACAAAGATATAATAATTTGGGAAATGACACTAATAGACGGCACGAAACCGGCACAAAGACATAATAATTTGGGAAATGACACTAATACACGGCACGAAACCGGCACAAAGACATAATAATTTGGGAAATGACACTAATACACGGCACGAAACCGGCACAAAGACATAATAATTTGGGAAATGACACTAATAGACGGCACGAAACCGGCACAAAGACATAATACGTTGGGAAATTACACTAATACACGGCACGAAACCGGCACAAAGACATAATAATTTGGGAAATGACACTAATAAACGGCACGAAACCGGCACAAAAACATAATAGGTTGGGAAATGACACTAATAGACAGCACGAAACCGGCACAAAGACATAATAGGCTGGGAAATGACACTAATACACGGAACGAAACCGGCACAAAGACATAATAATTTTGGAAATGACACTAATACACGGCACGAAACCGGCACAAAGACATAATAATTTGGGAAATGACACTAATAGACGGCACGAAACCGGCACAAAGACATAATACGTTGGGAAATTACACTAATACACGGCACGAAACCGGCACAAAGACATAATAATTTGGGAAATGACACTAATACACGGCACGAAACCGGCACAAAGACAATAATTTGGGAAATGACACTAATACACGGCACGAAACCGGCACAAAGACATAATAATTTGGGAAATGACACTAATAGACGGCACGAAACCGGCACAAAGACATAATACGTTGGGAAATTACACTAATACACGGCACGAAACCGGCACAAAGACATAATAGGCTGGGAAATGACACTAATACACGGCACGAAACCGGCACAAAGACATAATAATTTGGGAAATGACACTAATACACGGCACGAAACCGGCACAAAGACATAATAATTTGGGAAATGACACTAATAGACGGCACGAAACCGGCACAAAGACATAATACGTTGGGAAATTACACTAATACACGGGACGAAACCGGCACAAAGACATAATAATTTGGGAAATGACACTAATAGACGGCACGAAACCGGCACAAAGACATAATAGGCTGGGAAATGACACTAATACACGGCACGAAACCGGTACAATGACATAATAGGTTGGGAAATGACACTAATATTCGGCATAAAACCGACTAGTTGTAATGATAAGTTGAGAAATGACACTAATACACGGCACTAAACCGGCACAAAGACATAATACGTTGGGAAATTACACTAATACACGGTACGAAACCGGCACAAAGACATAATACGTTGGGAAATTACACTATACACGGCACGAAACCAGCACAAAGACATAATACGTCGGGAAATGACACTAATCCGCGGCACGAAACCGGTACAATGACATGATAGGTTGGGAAATGACACTAATATTCGGCATAAAACCGACTAGTTGTAATGATAAGTTGAGAAATGACACTAATACACGGCACGAAACCGGTACAATGACATAATAGGTTGGGAAATTACACTAATACACGGTACGAAACCGGCACAAAGACATAATACGTCGGGAAATGACACTAATACACGGCACGAAACCGGCACAAAGACATAATACGTTAAAATGACACTAATACACGGCACGAAACCGGCACAAAGACATAATACGTTGGGAAATTACACTAATACACGGTACGAAACCGGCTAAAGACATAATACGTCGGGAAATGACACTAATACACGGCACGAAACCGGTACAATGACATAATAGGTTGGGAAATGACACTAATATTCGGCATAAAACCGACTAGTTGTAATGATAAGTTGAGAAATGACACTAATACACGGCACTAAACCGGCACAAAGACATATTACGTCGGGAAATGACACTAATACACGGCTCGAAACCGGCACAAAGACATAATAGGTTGGGAAATTACACTAATACACGGTACGAAACCGGCACAAAGACATAATACGTCGGGAAATGACACTAATACACGGCACGAAACCGGTACAATGACATAATAGGTTGGGAAATTACACTAATACACGGTACGAAACCGGCACAAAGACATAATACGTCGGTCGGGAAATGACACTAATACACGGCACGAAACCGGCACAAAGACATAATACGTTGAGAAATTACACTAATACACGGTACGAAACCGGCACAAAGACATAATACGTCGGGAAATGACACTAATACACGGCACGAAACCGGTACAATGACATAATAGGTTGGGAAATTACACTAATACACGGTACAAAAACCGGCACAAAGACATAATACGTTGGGAAATGACACTAATACACGGCACGAAACCGGCACAAAGACATAATACGTTGGGAAATTACACTAATACACGGTACGAAACCGGCACAAAGACATAATGCGTCGAGAAATGACACTAATACACGGCACGAAACCGGCACAAAGACATAATACGTTACAATGACACTAATACACGGCACAAAACAGGCACAAAGACATAATACGTTGGGATATTACACTAATACACGGTACGAAACCGGCACAAAGACATAATACGTCGGGAAATGACACTAATACACGGCACGAAACCGGTACAATGACATAATAGGTTGGGAAATTACACTAATACACGGTACGAAACCGGCACAAAGACATAATACGTTGGGAAATGACACTAATACACGGCATGAAACCGGCACAAAGACATAATACGTCGGGAAATGACACTAATCCTCGGCACGAACCCGGTACAATGACATGATAGGTTGGGAAATGACACTAATATTCGGCATAAAACCGACTAGTTGTAATGATAAGTTGAGAAATGACACTAATACACGGCACGAAACCGGTACAATGACATAATAGGTTGGGAAATGACACTAATTTTCGGCATAAAACCGACTAGTTGTAATGATAAGTTGAGAAATGACACTAATACATAGTACGAAACCAACACTGACATGATAGGTTGGGAACTCGTTTTCTGGTATAAATTTTGGAATTATTATATGCAGATAGTCAAACTGCAAAAAATTAGCTGTATATGCTCTTGTAGGTTCTATATAAGAAAAAAATTACTGAAATCAATTTTTAAACTACCGATATCATGACATTTTGCGACTATTTTTATGTGCTTCGCTCGGAATGTTACTACTATTAGTTTGATATGGATACAAATATAATTCATATGCTTATAATAAAAATATTTAATTTTCTATAAATTATTTACTAAAACACGAAGTTAGTGTTTACTAAACATTAAGTTACATGGTGATCACCAAAATACATTTGAACATAAGAAGATCTTAAATGATATATTTTCGAAGAAAAAAGAAGACAACAATTTTTATACCTCTGGGCATCTGAAACGATTTTCTCTATATTTACGTACATGTGAAGAAGTAAAACGTAATTTGTAAATAACTAATAATACTGTAATTGTAATTTACATCATTAGTTTACATAACCTTGCGAATAAACTATGATAATTTGATCCTGGTCTTAACGATGAATAATTCGGATTCTAATAAGGAAATTTAGCTAACCATGGTATGTAGTTCTAGTTCTAAAGAGAACTGTTAATTTATCGTCAAATGTTTTAAAATTATTTGGATAGAAAATATACGGTAACATAACAGTAGTCTTCCTCTCTCTCTCTTTCACACACATATAAACCTTGTAAAAAAATCTAACCTTCATCAATAAAAACTTTAAATACACGAAACATTTATTTTTGTACGCTAACAGATATGATTTATTTATTCAAAACAACAGGTTTGCACTGCAATGACAGTTGAAATTGAGTTATTGGCATACTCAGACTCCGCGACCTCTAAAACGTGTTTCTCTGGAATATATGACCTTGAGATTTTGTTACTACAAGAAGACATGATGTTGTAAATAAGCATGTGATAGATAGGTAATATATGACTTACCTATGTGTACAGCAATCATACCTAATGGATTGCTACGTGTAAAACCACTTACCTGGAACAAAGAAAAGATCAGTTAATTTAATGAAATCATAAAATCAATTTAGAAGTAATTAAAAATCCAGTAAAATATAGGTTTCTTATTGTGGTTGGTAGTAAGGAGCTTCAAACCCTAGATTTAGAAATAATTTCCCCTAATTAACGCTAAGGGTTTTTGACTATCGCTGCAGGAATATTATTACAAAATTGTAGAATATATGTAGATAAAGAGAGTAATAAATAATTTTTCTTTGAAAAACACTTAACAAAAAGATAAACTTCAGAATAAGTTCTAATGAATTAAACAATTTAAAGACTTTAATCTCAATATTTAGATAGGCCCTAGTCTATTTAAAAGTTCTTGGTCAGGGAATGTCAGGAAGGGGTAGTTAGGCAATTTGACTACTAAATTTAAAAAATAACTAGTCCCAAGTATTCTGTTCATACAGTGGCAACAAAGTTCTTAGTCAGGGGAATATCAGTAATGAGTTGTACTATATAGGCAATATGACAACTAAATGTTAAGTCACAAGTGTTCTGTTCATACAGTGATAACAAAGTTCTTAGTCTGGGTTAATATCAGTAATGAGTTGTACTATATAGGCAATATGAATACTAAATGTTAGGTCCCAAGTGTTCTGTTCATACAGTGGCAACAAAGTTCTTAGTCGGGGGAATATCAGTAATGAGTTGTACTATATAGGCAATATAAATACTAAATGTTAGGTCCCAAGTGTTCTGTTCATACAGTGGCAACAAAGTTCTTAGTCAGGGGAATATCAGTAATGAGTTGTACTATATAAGCAATATGAATACTAAATGTTAAGTCCCAAGTGTTCTGTTCATTCAGTGGGAACAAAGTTCTTAGTCAGGGAAATATCAGTAATGAGTTGTACTATATAGGCAATATGAATACTAAATGTTAAGTCCCAAGTGTTCTGTTCATACAGTGGCAACAAAGTTCTTAGTCGGGGGAATATCAGTAATGAGTTGTACTATATAGGCAATATAAATACTAAATGTTAGGTCCCAAGTGTTCTGTTCATACAGTGGCAACAAAGTTCTTAGTCAGGGGAATATCAGTAATGAGTTGTACTATATAAGCAATATGAATACTAAATGTTAAGTCCCAAGTGTTCTGTTCATTCAGTGGGAACAAAGTTCTTAGTCAGGGAAATATCAGTAATGAGTTGTACTCTATAGGCAATATGAATACTAAATGTTAAGTCCCAAGTGTTCTGTTCATACAGTGGCAACAAAGTTCTTAGTCAGGGAAATATCAGTAATGAGTTGTACTATATAGACAATATGAATACTAAATGTTAAGTCCCAAGTGTTCTGTTCATACAGTCGCAACAAAGTTCTTAGTCAGGGAAATATCAGTAATGAGTTGTACTATATAGGCAATATGAATACTAAATGTTAAGTCCCAAGTGTTCTGTTCATACAGTGGCAACAAAGTTCTTAGTCAGGGAAATATTAGTAATGAGTTGTACTATATAGACAATATGACAACTAAATGTTAAGTCCCAAGTGTTCTGTTCATTCAGTGGGAACAAAGTTCTTAGTCAGGGAAATATTAGTAATGAGTTGTACTATATAGGCAATATGAATACTAAATGTTAAGTCCCAAGTGTTCTGTTCATTCAGTGGGAACAAAGTTCTTAGTCAGGGGAATATCAGTAATGAGTTGTACTATATAAGCAATATGAATACTAAATGTTAAGTCCCAAGTGTTCTGTTCATACAGTGGCAACAAAGTTCTTAGTCAGGGGAATATCAGTAATGAGTTGTACTATATAAGCAATATGAATACTAAATGTTAAGTCCCAAGTGTTCTGTTCATACAGTGGTAACAAAGTTCTTAGTCAGGGGAATATCAGTAATGAGTTGTACTATATAAGCAATATGAATACTAAATGTTAAGTCCCAAGTATTCTGTTCATTCAGTGGGAACAAAGTTCTTAGTCAGGGGAATATTAGTATGTTTACATTTACTATCTGATGTCGCCTAACATTCCTACGCCAACTAGAAGCTGAGATATTACGATGTAAGCTGGACTTTTTTCCAACTCTGTGTATTTTGTTAACATAATATAAATAAATATTTTAAAAAAATGATTTAATTATAATATATATTTATTTGCACTAAATAGTATAATTAGCTACACTACAAATGAAGATTGTGAACCAATTTAAAAAATAAATTTTAAATTTACTTTCGACTACCAAAACGATCACAATCTCAGCTATTGAATAATATTAGATTAAACAGGATCGAAAACCAAATTAGCGACTTTATCACTTTTACATTGGGTCGCAATTGCGATGCTTCAGATTAAGAAGGGCCATTAACTTTACAAGTTTTAAGATTAATGTTCTTTTTTTCAGAATTGTAAGGCTGATAAAAGATGATATCAAATTCTGATAAAAGAAGGGGAAGGGAACAAATATGTGTCACGATTTGGATACTCGCAGCCTCAATGTACTTAATAACACCATAGAATGTATTTATACTCTACAAATAAATGAACCTATTTAATACTATAAAATAATTTTAAAAACAGACCATAATAAAAGGTACATATAGGTGATTATTTTTGGTATACGTTTATTTTAAATTTTCGACTATTATTTCTGTATGTGATCAAAACTTTGTTCACACACATGACAAATTTAAAGTTTCTATGTTAAACCGGTTTGGCTACAATTTATAGCTAGACGCTGTAAACGGCGTTCACAATAAAATAGAAAATACTACGGTTAATCTACTTTCAAATCATTTGTTGAATAGTTTAAACTTCTAGAATGTCTATAAAGATTTAACGTGTCGGCCATTTTAAATAGGTATTGTCAGTTGGTCGATTATGTGTTAGGTTAAGAAATGAACTAAGTCTACGCATTGTGTACTGTTAACCATTTCTATTTTGCTTGTAATAAATATTCGAGATTGACTAATCTGATATCGCTCCGGCCACACTTGTCCATGAGATCTATTCATATTCCTGGTAAAAATCCTGGCTATAATATTATTACAAGAGAAATGAACTAAATAGCAATAAATTTAATTGTTAGACATATTTTGGTCCATAAAGGGCTTGTGTAAAAAGATTTGAATCTCCCTTAACATTGTGAATACAAACATGCCATCTTTTCTTCATTTATTTAAGTTGTTAAATATTATCAAACATTATTAAAAAATTTAATTAAACAACACAGGACTGTAACTCAAGAATTAGAGAAGAAATTAAACTGAAAAATTCAGTAGAAAAAATAGGTACAAAAGATGTTAATTCGCATGGTATTAACAAGTTTTACCAATATAAAAAAAGTAATTAACAAAAAAATTCAGAGTTTTTTCGCATACGAGAAAATGAAATAAAAGGGGATAAGAGTCATTGTTCATAGATCCTCCTTTACTACTAATGTATGATGATTTTCCCCTTGAGTTTCCTAGAGAAAAATAAATAAACATAAACCATGGTGCTTAACTAGCAACCTAAAGGACGTTGGTAAAAGTATCATTAAAATCGGTTTAGCCACATATCCAGATGGCACATACGGTCCTCGTCAGGTTTTTTTTTATTTATTTTTTTTTATGGATATGGTTGATAACGTAAAGTTATCAACATTAGATAAAAAAAAAATTTAAAAAAACTCGAACACAAGATCTCACAAACATTACATTTATTTAATCAAACGCGTTTCAACGACAAAGTCGCCATCCTCCGTGATATATGAGCAAAAATAACAATAAGTTACAATTATAAACTTATTGTTATTGTAGCTCATGTATCACTGAGGATGGCGATTTTGAAACGCGTTTGATTAAATAAACGTAATGTTTGTGAGATCTTGTCTTCGAGTTTTTTTTTTAAATCTAATATTATCTCACAAGTCAAGCTCAATATTTATTTAACAACATTAGGTTCCTCAAAATTTGTAAAGTAAAAACACAAAATGCCGCACCTAAAACAACTGAATAGCCTTTATATTCTGACCGTTCTAAAGTAAATCTGTTAAAAGGTGGATGGGTTCGAATTTGAACAAACGTTGTTATAATCTCCTGGTATGCTGTAAAGCGATTTTGAAGCAGTTTTTGTTTCCAATTTCTTCATTTTTTAAGTTCGTCATATTGGTTTAAATGGAAGTTTTATCTTTTCCATTTCATTTTCCTCAAAGTTTTTTAAAAATCAATTTCAACTTGTTTGACAGAATAGTGTTCTCAAATTTTAAAGTTTGGGAAAGCCCTTGTTTCCACGAGTGATCGTGTGTTTGGCAAATAGACTGTTGTACTTAGAAACTTAAAATTTGGCCGACATCCCAGAAAAATAACAATCAATTTAAATGTGTACACATTTCAAAAACAAATTTCAATATGTGAACATTTTTTTAAAACTTAATTTTGATTTAAAAAATTTCAAGTATGGTATAAAATATTCTAGAATACAAATATAACACACTTTATGGCGTTTAGAGTAGTTTTATAGACACCCTTCTTTTTCATTATGGGTAGTAGAAGTACGAAGATTTGATTTGATTTGAACAGTCAATGTATTTCGTTCATTACCAACTAAACGTGAAAGGGGGATATTTTTTCTTTTTGTTTAAAGGAAAAACTTCTCAGTCATCATCGCCTTATAAAAAAAAGAACATAAGAAAATAGCCCTAGAATAGACTAATAGTGGGGAAAAACAAAATTTGGTCGAGATAAATTTGAGAAAGATGAAAGAGTACATGAAGAAAAGTCTATACCTCGGAATAATAAGTACTATAGGAATTTCGTAAAGATAACAAATGGAATGAGTTTGTTTAATTTTTCATTTTAGGCTGTTTAAGTTAACCACAAACTTACTAAGCTTTTTTTATGAAGCATGACTAAGAAAACAAAAACTTGATATCGTTTAACATATTTTCAGTAGACAAAGAATTTCAAAATACTTTAAACCCAACACAAATTATGCTGTTTTGCAATTCCACATGAATGACGTGCTTATAGTCAAGGTTAACATCATCATTTAGAGTGAAATGTCTTGCTTTATTAAATATATTATAGAAGAAATAGCTTGACAATTGCAAATCGATAGAGCCACGTTTTGAAGATTAAGAACCTTATCGAAGTCTATATCAATTTTATAAGAATTCATTAAAATGCAGTAATAATAACCAGTACATGTCTCGTTCTTGATTCTCTATTTAGCAACTAAGAATTATCAAGCCTTGTTTATGGTTTTAGGTTGGACAAAATTGATCCATGAAATTTTACAAATTTCTAATGGATATGTGAAGATAAACTGCTGCAAATATATACGGCAATTAGTTCATAAACTAAACCTAACCTAACCTAACAATATTATGAAAATAGGGAAAACACTATTTTTAACTTATAAGTATTATAAAACAGTCAAATGTCGTAATTGGAACAAAATTGAATTATTCATTTATATCTAAATAGCTATAGGTACATAAAGAATTACAAACACTTTGTCCAATTTGAGCTTAGCTAGTGGTATCAAATACGTTGTTTTAATGATTTATGATTGTATGCAGTAGACGTAGAATCATATTTTGATTCCTACAAATTACAAATAGAAATATTACATTAATACTTACGGTATAATTAAAATTAAAAATCATAACACAACATGACATGTAAGATCTTCAAAGTTATAAGCGATTTTTAAGGCACTGAGATGGAACGGCCACTTGGTAATCTACTTTATTCCTATGGGAATGCGCATTCTATCATAACAATTTCGAAATAAATGTCGGCACGCAGTCAATACACCACAGTGATAGCATGGGAATTTATTTTAATGATACTTGTGATCCTTGTAGACTCAGAGAATTGTTAATATTTTTATGGCAAAAAACATCTGAATATCAATTATTGCAAATTTTCAAGTATTACAAAATACACAAAAGCAAGCAGAACACAATAAGGTTTTGAGAAAATTTAGTATTATTAAAAAACAAAACAGCTGTTTTTTTATGAAGTTTATCAACCGATTTTGTTATTAAACTTTTCTTAGCTATAATGATTCGAATTTGCCCCGAACCACAATCACTAGAAACTTTAAAATATTAATTGTTCTTTATTAATTATTTCCAATAAATGCCCTGATGTACGTACATTTCGATAACATGGTTATCATCATCGGAGGGTCTTGCTTATAAACTAAATCTAAACTTACATATCTACTGTGTTATCGAAATGTACATCAGGGCATTTAGTGGAAATAACTAATAAAGAACAATTTAATGAGATAATTGTGTTTATTTTTAAGTTTCTAGTGATTGTGGTTTCATTATTGTGAATTTCACCACAGTGCTCAACAAGATTGTATCTTCTCTTAGCTATGTAAATATCTTATTCGTGAAACATTTTAAGAAAATCTCACAACCATTTTTAACACTAACAACTAACGCTAAAATGAAAACACAAATAAATAACGATATGTTTCAACGAACGTCGAAATATGTTCTAAGTGATGGAAGTGGTGGTGGGAGGGGGGTGTCATGATGGATATTTTATGATTTAGACCGTCAGGATTGTAAAGCTGTTTGCAAAGTTAAATAGTTTAAACCAGGATAAAAATGTTTTGTCATTAATTTTCAAAACTAACTAAAATCGTCGACGTGCCATGTCGTTTGTCTATTTTATAACATTTAGTGTTAACGGCAATTCAAAAATTTTTTTTGAGAGGGTGATAAAATTTTGAGTAAAATAAAATAAAAAACAGTTTGTAAATATTTTTAGCGAAAATAGCAAATTGTCAAATAATTTAATCCGCCCAAAAATAACAGTGACCGGTATGGATACAAGGAAATAGCCGAGTTTCAATCAAATCAGCTAACGATTTAGGAACTTGTCAGGGGACGATTTTGAGATAATAGTAGCAATCTGGAGGTAAACTTATTTCTATTTACAGCGTTTCAGGATAATTTTGGTTCAAACAGTTCGTTATTATTGTAGGCCTATTTGGGACCGGAAGTGAGCAAGGTTTAAACAAAATCATTACATTTTAAGAAAATCGTATTTTAGTGTTAACATTAAAAAATAAAAAATAATTTTAAATATTGCTTCGGAATCCGTTTAAACGCGTATCTGTGTTTATTACACACAAAATAAATTATTCTATCTATATACATAAAAAAAATAATAAAAAAACTTTTCAAGAAATGATTTTCCAAGAACGGAAAATTAATAAAAAATTTTATACATCCATTAAAGTAGAACTGGTATTTGTCGCCTAACTTGTAAAATCACTTAGCCAGCTGTCATGAGTGTTAACCCGGAAGCCGTCTTGAGTGTATATTAAAAAGTTCTTTTTCTTCAAAGTGAATTTCGTAGCCATGTCACGTTTATAATATTATTATCAAGTCAAATAGCTATTTCGGATGTAACCTAAGACATACATTCTAATATATCCACAGAAAAACAAAAAGTTTCATTATGTGATCCGAATGAAAGTGTAACTCGTTCTAATCTTATCAGTGGTTTATAAAAGGAAACATTTGGCTTTGAAGAAAGATATTTCAACTAAATCCCGGAACCAACAAAGCAGAGTGCAGGAAGTGGTCTGACAACCTTGTAGCCTACGTCATGGTAGAGCTGTCCTGTCAAGTGGTATTGATGACTCGATCCTATTTCGATAGAAATCAGGTTACACAATACCTGACCTGACCACCTGCTATTCTAAGAATCTATCGACTCAGCACATATTCACGTTACATTTATATTTACTAAAAGGGCAACACATTTACATAATTCAGTCAATATGAATGATTATTATTATTGTAAGCAACATTCTCGGATCCACAAGAAAGTGACTATACAGAATTCCATAATATGTAGGTCGACAGTTGAAACAAAAGCATTCTTATCATGTTAGAATAAATAGATAGGTTTGTTTATTTATTTATGGTGGAATTACACTGACATTACCTTATTTCCTACATTCAGGTCAGGTTTACGATTGTTTGTCTTTGAGCAATAATATGGATCCTGAAGCAAAACTAAAAATGTATGGACGTTGAAACTGGGATGAAACATTTAGCACTGATAAGGCAAACCATTTATAAAATCCATAATAAACTTTTGTCGACAGGTTAAACGCAACAATATGCGAACTAAAATGACCACAGATAAATACTAATAGCTAAAAGTAATCTCAGAATAAGATCCTAGCAGGTAACGCTAAAGTTAAATCTTCCACAGTTTATTGGAAGACGACCGCCATATTTGTAAAATGTTACCAAGTACAAAAACCTGCAATCAGATAAAGCTTCCTTTAAGTTGCCTGAATCTGTAATCCATCACAAATAAGTGTGTTTAATATTAACAAAAGAATCCTCATGACAATTTGGGATTAGCTAAGATGTATCGCTATCTTTGTCAGTTTTGTACCATTTAATGCAATGATACTGACATATTGGACCAAACAGATATGGAGCTGCAGTTTGATGATGTTTTATTCCACCCGACGAAACGTCACCGTACTAGGTAAAAACATCGTTATACCCACCAACTACTTCTTCCGGTGGGTGGTGAGTTATATCAATGACTACATAAATACTATAAGACACGACATAGGATAGGGAAATAGTCTACGCTTTACGGGTGCTGTTCGTCACAAGTTTGACACACAGCTATCAGAAAGCGCTAGCAGCAGGTGCTTGACTGTACGCATCCCACTTGGTTGAGACTGTACAACTGTTGACCTCTCTCTCACAAACCTTCTCACTTACTTCCGTCAGCATAGTCAGTGTTGTCAGTTCGTGCGCTGAGATAAGCGATTCTCGACCTTCCCTCGCATCTCTGGTCCCATATGTGGCATCAGTGCGTTTTCTCTTACCCGCCTGAAACATTGTTTGACCGTAGAGCCACCTAGCGCCAGTCACATCAACTTCAGATTGGTCACATCAACGCCACCTAGCGGGTATTGGTCAACTCAAGAATCAGCGTAGAATATTTAACATGGCCATGTCGTGTCTTATAGTATTTATGTAGTCATTGGTTATATCTAAGGTCGTGTTTCGTGGATACAATAAAACAGTACCTACATACATTCAATGAGACTGTGTGCCGGGTTGTAGTAGTGTTCAGGAAAAACTTGTTCAATACCTGCGTGCTTAGAGTATATCAACTTACTATAAAACAGTACCTACATACATTCAATGAGACTGACAACAACAAAGAACTGTGTGCCGGGTTGTAGTAGTGTTCAGGAAAAACTTGTTCAATTCCTGCGTGCTTAGAGTATATCAACTTACTATAAAACAGTACCTACATACATTCAATGAGACTGACAACAACAAAGAACTGTGTGCCGGGTTGTAGTAGTGTTCAGGAAAAACTTGTTCAATACCTGCGTGCTTAGAGTATATCAACTTACTATAAAACAGTACCTACATACATTCAATGAGACTGACAACAACAAAGAACTGTGTGCCGGGTTGTAGTAGTGTTCAGGAAAAACTTGTTCAATTCCTGCGTGCTTAGAGTATATCAACTTACTATAGGCTAAAAATGAAATTATTAATTTTAACTGTAAATCTACACATAAGCAATCCTGAATCGGTAATATCAGAAATTGGCTTCGATAGGGTTAAAGAAAGTCGCGAATTGGGCGTGCAGAAGGCCGAGTGGAGAAGGTGGGCAATTTCTTTCTTTATATATCTACACTGTTGTTGTTACAAGGCGAAACAATTGTAGCTCATTTATATTATTAAAATATTTTGAAACTTTAAGCTTTATTTTAGAGATAACTGTTGCCCGATGATGCCGCAAAGCGAAACAATTGTAACTCATTTATATTATTAAAATATTTTGAAACTTTAAGCTTTATTGCTTTATTTTAGGGATAACTGTTGCCCGATGATGCCGCAAGGCGAAACAATTGTAGCTCATTTATGTTATTAAAATATTTTGAAACTTTAAGCTTTATTGCTTTATTTTATCCTTAAATTATTTTTGAAATAAAAAACTTTATGTAACTTCAGTACTAAGCTGTATCGTCTTCAACTGTAAAAAAGTCATTGAAATCGTTTATCGGTCACGAAGTTTTGCAATCAATTGTGTAAAAATGAGAGACAAAAGTTGTTCATATCCAAAAAAACCGTTGGCACACGTCCTTATAGCTCAGTTGACCTGTCCATGTCCTGAGTTCAATTTGGTTAGGTTGTGTTAGTGTGTAATTCTGTCGACTTGTGGACTAACCTAAACAAATGGAGGGAAAGTCAGAAATAACAAAAAGAACTAGAATTTGTTGTTATTGACAATAAAACTCTCTATATCAACTTATAGACACATTAAAAGGGACAAACTTTATCGATGTTTTAATATCTACTGGAAAATATAACACCATCTTGTATTACACCTCTATCTGATTAAAATTTCATTTTACTATAAAAAAGGATTTAAATGCGCATAAAACAACCAAAATGAAAATGCTATTACCAGGTTAAAAAAATAGCAGACAACAATATACACATTTCTCAATGATAGAAAACTTACTTCTGGTGTGTTGGAGAAAGATGGCAGTATTTACAAATAGAAACAAAGAAATAATGTCGTCTCTGATTATATGAAATGATTGATGTTCTTTGTTCATCATAAACGATTCTGTACCACCTGCTTGCAAGATCTGAGATGACCTTGAAGTTTATTAACAATGACTTCAATCTGAACACGATCATGCTTACAGGTAATACATAAATAACCAAGCACGGTTGTAATACTCCCTTTTTTACACGGATTAGGTCAAGTTAAATGAATGAAATCAAAATCAACTTTTGAAACTCTTTTTAAAGAAAAATTCGGATTTTTCAATGTATGATTTGAAGAGGCTCTTACAAATAGTGACCGTTTGGGCTCGGAATAATTAGGTCATATGAGACAAAAACCATTGAGGAATTAAACATTAAATAAACTACATTAAAAATAAATGGAAAACAAAATTAAGGATGAATTAAGTTAATCAATCTGTATATATATAAACATGTGAATAAATTTGTTCAATTCTGCTAATTCTTATTTACAAAGGAGAAAACCACTTGCTCCTTGAAAATCATTTGAAAAGGTGTATTCAATCGGATAGTCTAGTTTACTTTCTTGTCAACATGCAGAAACTGACATGAATTATCTAGACTTATTTTTTTTACTTGCCATGAAAATAAAAAATATACTCTTTCAAATGAAGATTGTAAAGCTGAACACTATGGACTATCGTTATAGAAGAAGAGTTCAACAAGAACACTTTTGTGGAAAAACTTTGGTTAAACAACAACCATTTCAAATTTAGTCCTTTTTCGTAAACGTACTTATTTACTCTCCAAAACTATAGGTTCGTGAGTTATTGGTCCAATAAACACAAAATATATAGCATGACGATGTTATAAAGACGTAATTTTTCAAAATCAATCAAAACGTATTTGTCACAATCTCTCCAAAACTATAGGTTCGTGAGTTATTGGTCCAATAAACACAAAATATATAGCATGACGATGTTATAAAGACGTAATTTTTCAAAATCAATCAAAACGTATTTGTCGCAATCTCTCCAAAACTATAGGTTCGTGAGTTATTGGTCCAATAAACACAAAATATATAGCATGACGATGTTATAAAGACGTAATTTTTCAAAATCAATCAAAACGTATTTGTCACAATCTCTCCAAAACTATAGGTTCGTGAGTTATTGGTAAAATAAAAACAAAATATATAGCATGACGATGTTATAAAGACGTAATTTTTCAAAATCAATCAAAACGTATTTGTCACAATCTCTCCAAAACTATAGGTTCGTGAGTTATTGGTAAAATAAACACAAAATATATACCATGACGATGTTATAAAGACGTAATTTTTCAAAATCAATCAAAACGTATTTGTCACAATCTCTCCAAAACTATAGGTTCGTTAGTTATTGGTAAAATAAACACAAAATATATACCATGACGATGTTATAAAGACGTAATTTTTCAAAATCAATCAAAACGTATTTGTCACAATCTCTCCAAAACTATAGGTTCGTGAGTTATTGGTAAAATAAACACAAAATATATACCATGACGATGTTATAAAGACGTAATTTTTCAAAATCAATCAAAACGTATTTGTCACAATCTCTCCAAAACTATAGGTTCGTGAGTTATTGGTAAAATAAACACAAAATATATACCATGACGATGTTATAAAGACGTAATTTTTCAAAATCAATCAAAACGTATTTGTCACAATCTCTCCAAAACTATAGGTTCGTGAGTTATTGGTCCAATAAACACAAAATATATAGCATAACGATGTTATAAAGACGTAATTTTTCAAAATCAATCAAAACGTATTTGTCACAATCTCTCCAAAACTATAGGTTCGTGAGTTATTGGTCCAATAAACACAAAATATATAGCATGACGATGTTATAAAGACGTAATTTTTCAAAATCAATCAAAACGTATTTGTCACAATCTCTCCAAAACTATAGGTTCGTGAGTTATTGGTAAAATAAAAACAAAATATATACCATGACGATGTTATAAAGACGTAATTTTTCAAAATCAATCAAAACGTATTTGTCACAATCTCTCCAAAACTATAGGTTCGTGAGTTATTGGTCCAATAAACACAAAATATATACCATGACGATGTTATAAAGACGTAATTTTTCAAAATCAATCAAAACGTATTTGTCGCAATCTCTCCAAAACTATAGGTTCGTGAGTTATTGGTCCAATAAACACAAAATATATAGCATGACGATGTTATAAAGACGTAATTTTTCAAAATCAATCAAAACGTATTTGTCACAATCTCTCCAAAACTATAGGTTCGTGAGTTATTGGTAAAATAAACACAAAATATATAGCATGACGATGTTATAAAGACGTAATTTTTCAAAATCAATCAAAACGTATTTGTCACAATCTCTCCAAAACTATAGGTTCGTGAGTTATTGGTAAAATAAACACAAAATATATACCATGACGATGTTATAAAGACGTAATTTTTCAAAATCAATCAAAACGTATTTGTCACAATCTCTCCAAAACTATAGGTTCGTTAGTTATTGGTAAAATAAACACAAAATATATAGCATGACGATGTTATAAAGACGTAATTTTTCAAAATCAATCAAAACGTATTTGTCACAATCTCTCCAAAACTATAGGTTCGTGAGTTATTGGTAAAATAAACACAAAATATATACCATGACGATGTTATAAAGACGTAATTTTTCAAAATCAATCAAAACGTATTTGTCACAATCTCTCCAAAACTATAGGTTCGTGAGTTATTGGTAAAATAAACACAAAATATATAGCATGACGATGTTATAAAGACGTAATTTTTCAAAATTAATCAAAACGTATTTGTCACAATCTCTCCAAAACTATAGGTTCGTGAGTTATTGGTAAAATAAACACAAAATATATAGCATGACGATGTTATAAAGACGTAATTTTTCAAAATCAATCAAAACGTATTTGTCACAATCTCTCCAAAACTATAGGTTCGTGAGTTATTGGTAAAATAAACACAAAATATATACCATGACGATGTTATAAAGACGTAATTTTTCAAAATCAATCAAAACGTATTTGTCACAATCTCTCCAAAACTATAGGTTCGTGAGTTATTGGTAAAATAAACACAAAATATATACCATGACGATGTTATAAAGACGTAATTTTTCAAAATCAATCAAAACGTATTTGTCACAATCTCTCCAAAACTATAGGTTCGTGAGTTATTGGTAAAATAAACACAAAATATATAGCATGACGATGTTATAAAGACGTAATTTTTCAAAATCAATCAAAACGTATTTGTCACAATCTCTCCAAAACTATAGGTTCGTGAGTTATTGGTAAAATAAACACAAAATATATAGCATGACGATGTTATAAAGACGTAATTTTTCAAAATTAATCAAAACGTATTTGTCACAATCTCTCCAAAACTATAGGTTCGTGAGTTATTGGTAAAATAAACACAAAATATATAGCATGACGATGTTATAAAGACGTAATTTTTCAAAATTAATCAAAACGTATTTGTCACAATCTCTCCAAAACTATAGGTTCGTGAGTTATTGGTAAAATAAACACAAAATATATAGCATGACGATGTTATAAAGACGTAATTTTTCAAAATCAATCAAAACGTATTTGTCACAATCTCTCCAAAACTATAGGTTCGTGAGTTATTGGTAAAATAAACACAAAATATATAGCATGACGATGTTATAAAGACGTAATTTTTCAAAATCAATCAAAACGTATTTGTCACAATCTCTCCAAAACTATAGGTTCGTGAGTTATTGGTAAAATAAACACAAAATATATACCATGACGATGTTATAAAGACGTAATTTTTCAAAATCAATCAAAACGTATTTGTCACAATCTCTCCAAAACTATAGGTTCGTGAGTTATTGGTAAAATAAACACAAAATATATACCATGACGATGTTATAAAGACGTAATTTTTCAAAATCAATCAAAACGTATTTGTCACAATCTCTCCAAAACTATAGGTTCGTGAGTTATTGGTAAAATAAACACAAAATATATACCATGACGATGTTATAAAGACGTAATTTTTCAAAATCAATCAAAACGTATTTGTCACAATCTCTCCAAAACTATAGGTTCGTGAGTTATTGGTAAAATAAACACAAAATATATAGCATGACGATGTTATAAAGACGTAATTTTTCAAAATCAATCAAAACGTATTTGTCACAATCTCTCCAAAACTATAGGTTCGTGAGTTATTGGTAAAATAAACACAAAATATATACCATGACGATGTTATAAAGACGTAATTTTTCAAAATCAATCAAAACGTATTTGTCACAATCTCTCCAAAACTATAGGTTCGTGAGTTATTGGTAAAATAAACACAAAATATATAGCATGACGATGTTATAAAGACGTAATTTTTCAAAATTAATCAAAACGTATTTGTCACAATCTCTCCAAAACTATAGGTTCGTGAGTTATTGGTAAAATAAACACAAAATATATAGCATGACGATGTTATAAAGACGTAATTTTTCAAAATCAATCAAAACGTATTTGTCACAATCTCTCCAAAACTATAGGTTCGTGAGTTATTGGTAAAATAAACACAAAATATATACCATGACGATGTTATAAAGACGTAATTTTTCAAAATCAATCAAAACGTATTTGTCACAATCTCTCCAAAACTATAGGTTCGTGAGTTATTGGTAAAATAAACACAAAATATATACCATGACGATGTTATAAAGACGTAATTTTTCAAAATCAATCAAAACGTATTTGTCACAATCTCTCCAAAACTATAGGTTCGTGAGTTATTGGTAAAATAAACACAAAATATATAGCATGACGATGTTATAAAGACGTAATTTTTCAAAATCAATCAAAACGTATTTGTCACAATCTCTCCAAAACTATAGGTTCGTGAGTTATTGGTAAAATAAACACAAAATATATAGCATGACGATGTTATAAAGACGTAATTTTTCAAAATTAATCAAAACGTATTTGTCACAATCTCTCCAAAACTATAGGTTCGTGAGTTATTGGTAAAATAAACACAAAATATATAGCATGACGATGTTATAAAGACGTAATTTTTCAAAATTAATCAAAACGTATTTGTCACAATCTCTCCAAAACTATAGGTTCGTGAGTTATTGGTAAAATAAACACAAAATATATAGCATGACGATGTTATAAAGACGTAATTTTTCAAAATCAATCAAAACGTATTTGTCACAATCTCTCCAAAACTATAGGTTCGTGAGTTATTGGTAAAATAAACACAAAATATATAGCATGACGATGTTATAAAGACGTAATTTTTCAAAATCAATCAAAACGTATTTGTCACAATCTCTCCAAAACTATAGGTTCGTGAGTTATTGGTAAAATAAACACAAAATATATACCATGACGATGTTATAAAGACGTAATTTTTCAAAATCAATCAAAACGTATTTGTCACAATCTCTCCAAAACTATAGGTTCGTGAGTTATTGGTAAAATAAACACAAAATATATACCATGACGATGTTATAAAGACGTAATTTTTCAAAATCAATCAAAACGTATTTGTCACAATCTCTCCAAAACTATAGGTTCGTGAGTTATTGGTAAAATAAACACAATATATATATCATGACGATGTTATAAAGACGTAATTTTTCAAAATCAATCAAAACGTATTTGTCACAATCTCTCCAAAACTATAGGTTCGTGAGTTATTGGTAAAATAAACACAAAATATATACCATGACGATGTTATAAAGACGTAATTTTTCAAAATCAATCAAAACGTATTTGTCACAATCTCTCCAAAACTATAGGTTCGTGAGTTATTGGTAAAATAAACACAAAATATATACCATGACGATGTTATAAAGACGTAATTTTTCAAAATCAATCAAAACGTATTTGTCACAATCTCTCCAAAACTATAGGTTCGTGAGTTATTGGTAAAATAAACACAAAATATATACCATGACGATGTTATAAAGACGTAATTTTTCAAAATCAATCAAAACGTATTTGTCACAATCTCTCCAAAACTATAGGTTCGTTAGTTATTGGTAAAATAAACACAAAATATATAGCATGACGATGTTATAAAGACGTAATTTTTCAAAATCAATCAAAACGTATTTGTCACAATCTCTCCAAAACTATAGGTTCGTGAGTTATTGGTAAAATAAACACAAAATATATAGCATGACGATGTTATAAAGACGTAATTTTTCAAAATCAATCAAAACGTATTTGTCACAATCTCTCCAATACTATAGGTTCGTTAGTTATTGGTAAAATAAACACAAAATATATACCATGACGATGTTATAAAGACGTAATTTTTCAAAATCAATCAAAACGTATTTGTCACAATCTCTCCAAAACTATAGGTTCGTGAGTTATTGGTAAAATAAACACAAAATATATAGCATGACGATGTTATAAAGACGTAATTTTTCAAAATCAATCAAAACGTATTTGTCACAATCTCTCCAAAACTATAGGTTCGTTAGTTATTGGTAAAATAAACACAAAATATATACCATGACGATGTTATAAAGACGTAATTTTTCAAAATCAATCAAAACGTATTTGTCACAATCTCTCCAAAACTATAGGTTCGTGAGATATTGGTAAAATAAACACAAAATATATAGCATGACGATGTTATAAAGACGTAATTTTTCAAAATCAATCGAAACGTATTTGTCACAATCTCTCCAAAACAATAGGTTCGTGAGTTATTGGTAAAATAAACACAAAATATATAGCATGACGATGTTATAAAGACGTAATTTTTCAAAATCAATCAAAACGTATTTGTCACAATCTCTCCAAAACTATAGGTTCGTTAGTTATTGGTAAAATAAACACAAAATATATACCATGACGATGTTATAAAGACGTAATTTTTCAAAATCAATCAAAACGTATTTGTCACAATCTCTCCAAAACTATAGGTTCGTTAGTTATTGGTAAAATAAACACAAAATATATACCATGACGATGTTATAAAGACGTAATTTTTCAAAATCAATCAAAACGTATTTGTCACAATCTCTCCAAAACTATAGGTTCGTTAGTTATTGGTAAAATAAACACAAAATATATACCATGACGATGTTATAAAGACGTAATTTTTCAAAATCAATCAAAACGTATTTGTCACAATCTCTCCAAAACTATAGGTTCGTGAGTTATTGGTAAAATAAACACAAAATATATACCATGACGATGTTATAAAGACGTAATTTTTCAAAATCAATCAAAACGTATTTGTCACAATCTCTCCAAAACTATAGGTTCGTGAGTTATTGGTAAAATAAACACAAAATATATAGCATGACGATGTTATAAAGACGTAATTTTTCAAAATTAATCAAAACGTATTTGTCACAATCTCTCCAAAACTATAGGTTCGTGAGTTATTGGTAAAATAAACACAAAATATATAGCATGACGATGTTATAAAGACGTAATTTTTCAAAATCAATCAAAACGTATTTGTCACAATCTCTCCAAAACTATAGGTTCGTGAGTTATTGGTAAAATAAACACAAAATATATACCATGACGATGTTATAAAGACGTAATTTTTCAAAATCAATCAAAACGTATTTGTCACAATCTCTCCAAAACTATAGGTTCGTGAGTTATTGGTAAAATAAACACAAAATATATACCATGACGATGTTATAAAGACGTAATTTTTCAAAATCAATCAAAACGTATTTGTCACAATCTCTCCAAAACTATAGGTTCGTGAGTTATTGGTAAAATAAACACAAAATATATAGCATGACGATGTTATAAAGACGTAATTTTTCAAAATCAATCAAAACGTATTTGTCACAATCTCTCCAAAACTATAGGTTCGTGAGTTATTGGTAAAATAAACACAAAATATATAGCATGACGATGTTATAAAGACGTAATTTTTCAAAATTAATCAAAACGTATTTGTCACAATCTCTCCAAAACTATAGGTTCGTGAGTTATTGGTAAAATAAACACAAAATATATAGCATGACGATGTTATAAAGACGTAATTTTTCAAAATTAATCAAAACGTATTTGTCACAATCTCTCCAAAACTATAGGTTCGTGAGTTATTGGTAAAATAAACACAAAATATATAGCATGACGATGTTATAAAGACGTAATTTTTCAAAATCAATCAAAACGTATTTGTCACAATCTCTCCAAAACTATAGGTTCGTGAGTTATTGGTAAAATAAACACAAAATATATAGCATGACGATGTTATAAAGGCGTAATTTTTCAAAATCAATCAAAACGTATTTGTCACAATCTCTCCAAAACTATAGGTTCGTGAGTTATTGGTAAAATAAACACAAAATATATACCATGACGATGTTATAAAGACGTAATTTTTCAAAATCAATCAAAACGTATTTGTCACAATCTCTCCAAAACTATAGGTTCGTGAGTTATTGGTAAAATAAACACAAAATATATACCATGACGATGTTATAAAGACGTAATTTTTCAAAATCAATCAAAACGTATTTGTCACAATCTCTCCAAAACTATAGGTTCGTGAGTTATTGGTAAAATAAACACAATATATATATCATGACGATGTTATAAAGACGTAATTTTTCAAAATCAATCAAAACGTATTTGTCACAATCTCTCCAAAACTATAGGTTCGTGAGTTATTGGTAAAATAAACACAAAATATATACCATGACGATGTTATAAAGACGTAATTTTTCAAAATCAATCAAAACGTATTTGTCACAATCTCTCCAAAACTATAGGTTCGTGAGTTATTGGTAAAATAAACACAAAATATATACCATGACGATGTTATAAAGACGTAATTTTTCAAAATCAATCAAAACGTATTTGTCACAATCTCTCCAAAACTATAGGTTCGTGAGTTATTGGTAAAATAAACACAAAATATATACCATGACGATGTTATAAAGACGTAATTTTTCAAAATCAATCAAAACGTATTTGTCACAATCTCTCCAAAACTATAGGTTCGTTAGTTATTGGTAAAATAAACACAAAATATATAGCATGACGATGTTATAAAGACGTAATTTTTCAAAATCAATCAAAACGTATTTGTCACAATCTCTCCAAAACTATAGGTTCGTGAGTTATTGGTAAAATAAACACAAAATATATAGCATGACGATGTTATAAAGACGTAATTTTTCAAAATCAATCAAAACGTATTTGTCACAATCTCTCCAATACTATAGGTTCGTTAGTTATTGGTAAAATAAACACAAAATATATACCATGACGATGTTATAAAGACGTAATTTTTCAAAATCAATCAAAACGTATTTGTCACAATCTCTCCAAAACTATAGGTTCGTGAGTTATTGGTAAAATAAACACAAAATATATAGCATGACGATGTTATAAAGACGTAATTTTTCAAAATCAATCAAAACGTATTTGTCACAATCTCTCCAAAACTATAGGTTCGTGAGTTATTGGTAAAATAAACACAAAATATATAGCATGACGATGTTATAAAGATGTAATTTTTCAAAATCAATCAAAACGTATTTGTCACAATCTCTCCAAAACTATAGGTTCGTTAGTTATTGGTAAAATAAACACAAAATATATACCATGACGATGTTATAAAGACGTAATTTTTCAAAATCAATCAAAACGTATTTGTCACAATCTCTCCAAAACTATAGGTTCGTTAGTTATTGGTAAAATAAACACAAAATATATAGCATGACGATGTTATAAAGACGTAATTTTTCAAAATCAATCAAAACGTATTTGTCACAATCTCTCCAAAACTATAGGTTCGTGAGTTATTGGTAAAATAAACACAAAATATATAGCATGACGATGTTATAAAGACGTAATTTTTCAAAATCAATCAAAACGTATTTGTCACAATCTCTCCAATACTATAGGTTCGTTAGTTATTGGTAAAATAAACACAAAATATATACCATGACGATGTTATAAAGACGTAATTTTTCAAAATCAATCAAAACGTATTTGTCACAATCTCTCCAAAACTATAGGTTCGTGAGTTATTGGTAAAATAAACACAAAATATATAGCATGACGATGTTATAAAGACGTAATTTTTCAAAATCAATCAAAACGTATTTGTCACAATCTCTCCAAAACTATAGGTTCGTTAGTTATTGGTAAAATAAACACAAAATATATACCATGACGATGTTATAAAGACGTAATTTTTCAAAATCAATCAAAACGTATTTGTCACAATCTCTCCAAAACTATAGGTTCGTGAGATATTGGTAAAATAAACACAAAATATATAGCATGACGATGTTATAAAGACGTAATTTTTCAAAATCAATCGAAACGTATTTGTCACAATCTCTCCAAAACAATAGGTTCGTGAGTTATTGGTAAAATAAACACAAAATATATAGCATGACGATGTTATAAAGACGTAATTTTTCAAAATCAATCAAAACGTATTTGTCACAATCTCTCCAAAACTATAGGTTCGTTAGTTATTGGTAAAATAAACACAAAATATATACCATGACGATGTTATAAAGACGTAATTTTTCAAAATCAATCAAAACGTATTTGTCACAATCTCTCCAAAACTATAGGTTCGTTAGTTATTGGTAAAATAAACACAAAATATATACCATGACGATGTTATAAAGACGTAATTTTTCAAAATCAATCAAAACGTATTTGTCACAATCTCTCCAAAACTATAGGTTCGTTAGTTATTGGTAAAATAAACACAAAATATATACCATGACGATGTTATAAAGACGTAATTTTTCAAAATCAATCAAAACGTATTTGTCACAATCTCTCCAAAACTATAGGTTCGTGAGTTATTGGTAAAATAAACACAAAATATATACCATGACGATGTTATAAAGACGTAATTTTTCAAAATCAATCAAAACGTATTTGTCACAATCTCTCCAAAACTATAGGTTCGTGAGTTATTGGTAAAATAAACACAAAATATATAGCATGACGATGTTATAAAGACGTAATTTTTCAAAATTAATCAAAACGTATTTGTCACAATCTCTCCAAAACTATAGGTTCGTGAGTTATTGGTAAAATAAACACAAAATATATAGCATGACGATGTTATAAAGACGTAATTTTTCAAAATCAATCAAAACGTATTTGTCACAATCTCTCCAAAACTATAGGTTCGTGAGTTATTGGTAAAATAAACACAAAATATATACCATGACGATGTTATAAAGACGTAATTTTTCAAAATCAATCAAAACGTATTTGTCACAATCTCTCCAAAACTATAGGTTCGTGAGTTATTGGTAAAATAAACACAAAATATATACCATGACGATGTTATAAAGACGTAATTTTTCAAAATCAATCAAAACGTATTTGTCACAATCTCTCCAAAACTATAGGTTCGTGAGTTATTGGTAAAATAAACACAAAATATATACCATGACGATGTTATAAAGACGTAATTTTTCAAAATCAATCAAAACGTATTTGTCACAATCTCTCCAAAACTATAGGTTCGTGAGTTATTGGTAAAATAAACACAAAATATATACCATGACGATGTTATAAAGACGTAATTTTTCAAAATCAATCAAAACGTATTTGTCACAATCTCTCCAAAACTATAGGTTCGTGAGTTATTGGTAAAATAAACACAAAATATATAGCATGACGATGTTATAAAGACGTAATTTTTCAAAATCAATCAAAACGTATTTGTCACAATCTCTCCAAAACTATAGGTTCGTGAGTTATTGGTAAAATAAACACAAAATATATACCATGACGATGTTATAAAGACGTAATTTTTCAAAATCAATCAAAACGTATTTGTCACAATCTCTCCAAAACTATAGGTTCGTGAGTTATTGGTAAAATAAACACAAAATATATACCATGACGATGTTATAAAGACGTAATTTTTCAAAATCAATCAAAACGTATTTGTCACAATCTCTCCAAAACTATAGGTTCGTGAGTTATTGGTAAAATAAACACAAATATATACCATGACGATGTTATAAAGACGTAATTTTTCAAAATCAATCAAAACGTATTTGTCACCACCTTTCCAAAACTATAGGTTCGTGAGTTATTGGTAAAATAAACACAAAATATATAGCATGACGATGTTATAAAGACGTAATTTTTCAAAATCAATCAAAACGTATTTGTCACAATCTCTCCAAAACTATAGGTTCGTAAGTTATTGGTAAAATAAACACAAAATATATACCATGACGATGTTATAAAGACGTAATTTTTCAAAATCAATCAAAACGTATTTGTCACAATCTCTCCAAAACTATAGGTTCGTTAGTTATTGGTAAAATAAACACAAAATATATACCATGACGATGTTATAAAGACGTAATTTTTCAAAATCAATCAAAACGTATTTGTCACAATCTCTCCAAAACTATAGGTTCGTGAGTTATTGGTAAAATAAAAACAAAATATATACCATGACGATGTTATAAAGACGTAATTTTTCAAAATTAATCAAAACGTATGTGTCACAATCTCTCCAAAACTATAGGTTCGTGAGTTATTGGTAAAATAAACACAAAATATATAGCATGACGATGTTATAAAGACGTAATTTTTCAAAATCAATCAAAACGTATTTGTCACAATCTCTCCAAAACTATAGGTTCGTGAGTTATTGGTAAAATAAACACAAAATATATACCATGACGATGTTATAAAGACGTAATTTTTCAAAATCAATCAAAACGTATTTGTCACAATCTCTCCAAAACTATAGGTTCGTGAGTTATTGGTAAAATAAACACAAAATATATACCATGACGATGTTATAAAGACGTAATTTTTCAAAATCAATCGAAACGTATTTGTCACAATCTCTCCAAAACTATAGGTTCGTGAGTTATTGGTAAAATAAACACAAAATATATAGCATGACGATGTTATAAAGACGTAATTTTTCAAAATCAATCAAAACGTATTTGTCACAATCTCTCCAAAACTATAGGTTCGTGAGTTATTGGTAAAATAAACACAAAATATATACCATGACGATGTTATAAAGACGTAATTTTTCAAAATCAATCAAAACGTATTTGTCACAATCTCTCCAAAACTATAGGTTCGTGAGTTATTGGTAAAATAAAAACAAAATATAAACCATGACGATGTTGTAAAGACATCATGACGATGTTATAA
This sequence comes from Aphrophora alni, assembly GCA_963513935.1. NCBI lineage: Eukaryota > Metazoa > Arthropoda > Insecta > Hemiptera > Aphrophoridae > Aphrophora > Aphrophora alni. The sequence continues at coordinate 41,021,644 of OY740771.1, read as the reverse complement.
AGACGTAATTTTTCAAAATCCTTGACAGATTTCCTTAAAATATTACTGAAATATGAAAATTAAGGGAACGAAAAAAGACGAGATATAATTGCAAGTAAAAAAAAATATTACAGCTCATGTTAAAAATATTGGTAAAACTAATCTTGATCGCTGTCATTAAAAATTAAATTCTAATCAAATATGATTTATGTCGAGAGCGCGTTTATGTTACAAGGGAAGTAAGTTTAGACCCAATTAATTTTTTTTTTCAAATATGTTGTCGTCTATGAATTATTTTTACATTTTGACTGATTTTTTTTAAAACATTTTTGGTGATACAAAATTTTTGTTGGTTTTGATTTGGCTTTGGGATTGATGAATGAGAAAGTTGGTCAATGTTTTTTACCGTTTATTTGCTCTTGTATTGTAAATCTTTGTGTTTATTATAGTCTTTACATATTTTTCTTTCTCGTTTATACTCAATTTAGACAACTTTTGTAATGTGTCAAGGAATTTTTTATTTTTTAAAATAGATATCCGTTTTTGGAACCCCCGAGTCCAAAATGTTTGTTTTTGATTAATAAAGAAGTCTGTGATCTGTGTGATGCACTACAATCCTAAAAGTTGAACAGATTTTGATGAAATATGGTACGTAGGGATATTTAGACCCTATTTCAAATTAACTTGCCAAAAATCAAAACAAATTTTTTTAATTTTATAAATCGGTTAGGCTATAATGATTCAGATGTAATTTTGATCCAAAGTTAACTTCGAAAGATCCAAACAAAACACATTGGACCCAAACAAAATCAAATTTAAGGTTCTATATAGTAAATTAGAAAAAGCGCTGAAAAGTGTTGGGTTTATTTTGAACTTACTAGGAAACTATAATAATTATTGTGTTTTACATTGAGTTTTGCATAATGATTAGGTCAGAAGTATTTATAAATTCATCAACTCGTTAACGATATCACTATAGCCAATTTTAAAATATTCAACATTTAAAAACATGTCTATGGTTAATTTTAATTCCCCCCCCCCTATATTTTCGAATCAGTATTATCAGATGTTGACAAATACTATTTATTTTTTTTAATCAGAAACAAGACTTGTGATGATTTAGTGAAAGACACAGTGAAACTTCCATTCTTTGTCTGTTCAACCTGTAGTCTATGCCAGTTTTATTTTCCAACTACAGTACATCTTACCCTTGCATGCACAATGTGGCAACATGGTGACTGTGTTCAGACAAAATACCCATTCCCCTGATATCTATTGGCATTCATTATCAGTAAAAACGCGTACCAATTTTCATATGTCAGTTAGCGTATGGGTAGGCCTCTTGTTTGTACTTTGATTTTGTATATGGATGTGAGACAGTTTATTATTAGAGAGCAGTTTTTAATTAAGCCGTTTGACACCTCAGCATAAAAGACTTTGAGTCCAATAGGCATATATGCCTGTTATATTCTTAACATTGGTTTAAAACATTTTGCTTTTTGCTTATAGTTCATTGTTTGTATTGTTAGAAAAAGATATACAGATTTTAAGGTTGTACAAAATAAACTACTATTGTGAGATATTTACAAAACCTGTAGAAAGAAAGTTATCTTGAAACAATTAATTGTTATAGACGAAAATCTGCTCCCCTGTTTTAAGTTTATACATAGACTTGGTTAAACAAATTTATCCAACGATTCATAAAATCGAATAAATATAGTAAATTTTGATCAAACCAGCGACCTCTAGAAATGGTGGCAATTTACTCCTAAGGGTGTAATGGTAGCATAGTCTCGGATGACAGCGTTTCTATGAGGGAGTGGATTGCAATAGGCTACCGAGAATTTCTATATTGGAATTCACTAATATTAGTTGTATACAAAAATTAAAAGTCCAGAAAGAAGTAAAAGAAAAACAAATATATTAGTTCAATACCACAAATAAATGTCAAACAAAACTGATTATACCAGTGGTATTGCAACATAATTCAGTGAAGAAGTGTCCCAACAAAACTAAGATAAAGCATGCACTGTAGGCTATATCTTATCTAATTTTCTATTAATTACATTTCAACATACATCCTGAGCAATCAACTAAAATAACAACTTATTGTAGCTGTCAGTAACTGTCAAATGCAACGTTTATAAACTGAACTTTTATTTTTGTGCTATTCAAATGAGTATTACAGAATTAGGGCATATGCTCAAACTCGCAATGTTTTAAAGATAAAATAACAAAATTATCTTAGAAAAACTCTACTAGACTAAATTCTAATTTCTTACTCTCATATTAAATGTAGATTTACATTCCGACTTGTGCCAATGGGTTCATATATACATTTTTTTACAGAATTGTACAAGGTTTTGAAAATTGAAAAAACAGGTTGTAATTTTATACTTTGTAGGCTATATATAGACTAAACCAGATAAATATAAGTATAGGCGTATTGCAAATGTTGCTTCATTAAGCCTATAGAAAAAATATTAATATTTTACAAACTACAAATTTACTGGAAGTTTTTCAGACAACAAAAAATATAGCCTATAGAAGAGGTTTTTAATTAACATAAAACAATTAATTTATAAGAGATGGCTAAAGGGATATAAAACACAGATCAAGCTTCAAAGAAATAGATTAGGCCTACTGTGTTTAAAAATAACCCTATAGGTACTAGGCCTAGCACCAGTACCATATCTTTATGAAAACCTATAAGAATGTTTATATGAGTTAGTCTACATATTGCACTTTCAAAAAAGATAAAGTTAGGTCAGTATTAGTTTGGTCAGGAATGAATAATGCATAAATAATAATAATCATCTAATAATAACGTCTATTAGAATTATAAAATGAATATAATAAAGTTATTTACCTAGGCTATGAAATTAATAAGTTTAGGATACCTTGTAGAAAATGCAAAATATTTTTCTTTTAGTTAGCTTAAATAAAAATGAATAAAGAAGAACTTAGGCCTATTCCTGACTCTTGAAAGATTCTGGATCACATCCCTAAAAATATTATTTTTACCATTTACGATGTTAAATAGTAGGCCTATCGTGTTTGTGTAATTACATCTGGACAAATACTTTAAACATGGTAGTAGCCTACACACTGCTGTAATATTTTTATTACCCTAACCTACTTTTATTTTATTTCAACTGCAAGTCATTTAATTATAGCCTTGATATTTACAAACTGTGGACATTTCTTGTTTGGCTATTGGTAGACATGCAATCTATCCATTGTAGCCATTATTATACACTACTAATTCTTTCTTGCTTATTTTTACACTACTAAATCTTTTAGCCAGCACCATGGAGATTGAACCTGGAGACTCTCGTATGCCAATGAGAACCCTAGCTATGAAATCAATTGGTGAACTCATAATCAAGTTATAGAAAACTTGCGACTCATAACAAAATTTACAAACTATGGTAATAAAGTGATTAAGCCAAACAAACTAATCAATAACACTCATTTAATAACTCATAACCAAAAAATAACAATAAAGCAATAATAATAGTAAACTGTAAATAATGTGCAATATAAATAAATCAAAATAAATTCTACAATACACCACAGTAGGCCTATTTCTAATTTCTATATATAATATAAATGTTATAATTTATTTTGCTAATAATTATAATAGTATACAATGACAACAAATGTAGGGTTACTATAAAATATAAATAAAGAAGTGAACAACAAAAGAAACTTATTGATCTAATTTTAACTTGACTATTTAAAATTTCGTTTACAAGTGTGTATGTTTGTTATGCAGTTATGGCAAAACTTGAATAGCAATCATTATAAAATTGATGTAGAAGGTTTGTTGAAACAAGACTGATTGATATATGTACAAGATTTTTAAATTTCATATTTAATTTGAATATGGCACCTACGCAAAACCGTTATTGTACAGTTCAAAAACATGGATGTTGGTGTTCATATTAGGAATATAGTGAATGATTGAAACTATGTAAAGTGTGAATGAGGAATGAGCAGCCATAAAAAACATAACTTCAAATGAAAAACTTAATCTGAACTGTTTTCTAAAACTTTCTTACGGAAAGTTTAGTACCGTACCATATAAAACTTCCATATTCATTACTTTTTTGGTATATTTGGTAAATTGATGTAGAAGGTTTGTTGCAACAAGACTGATTGATATATGTACAAGATTTTTAAATTTCATATTTAATTTGAATATGGCACCTACGCAAAACCGTTATTGTACAGTTGTTTCAAAAACATGGATGTTGGTGTTCATATTAGGAATATAGTGAATGATTGAAACTATGTAAAGTGTGAATGAGGAATGAGCAGCCATAAAAAACATAACTTCAAATGAAAAACTTAATCTGAACTGTTTTCTAAAACTTTCTTACGGAAAGTTTAGTACCGTACCATATAAAACTTCCATATTCATTACTTTTTTGGTATATTTGCGTAGGCCTATATAAGAAGTAAAACCTTTTCAAGTTTTATAAGGTAAGAAAAATACAAACTAATTAATTATTGTTTAAAAACTTTTCATTAGGTACTCTAAGTTAGAGTTATATAAACAAGAGTCTGGTCCTATACATGTCCAAGGAATTGGGTCACCAGACACAGTGATGGAGGTGGAGGAACGTTTTACAGAGTTCTAGGGTTTATGTACATCTTGTGGGTACATCAGTATATCTACTACTATTGTGATTACTGTATATGGGGAAACTCAACAAATAAAAATGTAAAACGAGTATTCCCGTTACAAAAAAAAGCGGTGAGACTTGCGGCTGGCCTAACACATATGGAAAGTTGTAAACATGCTTTTAAGGAGCTGTCAATACTGACTTTCCCAAGTATGTATATATCTTTGAAGTAATTATATACTACAAATTTAAATATGTGTCTACTATCAAAAGACAAGTGCATGGGTAAAACACGAGGAAAAGAAATTACCATCAACAGAAGCCACACAGACTTGAAAAGTTTAAAAAGGTGCCAAGTCAAGTTGGTGTTATCCTTATGTACAAACTCCCCAACAAATTATTACAAATTCACAAAAAAAAAAAAACTTGAGAAAGTTATTACTTTCAGGATCCTTTCCGATAGAGGAGTTTCTCACCCACGAATAGGGGATTGAAAATAACTAGGAATTCTATGGAAAAGATAAGAAGTAATATTGTTGCGGCTATTTAGGATTGCCAGAATTTGATATGTTTTGTTTTATTGAGTGGTTGATTATGTATTGTCTGTATTTGTTGTTATTTGGCAGCTTGACATTATAGTTGACAGCTGTGAGAAAACCTTTCTGTCAATGGTTTATTGCTATATTGGTATAATTGCAATCATCTATCTGTAATCTATTGTTGTATTGTTTATATTTTATATGATCAATTTAGTTATTGTTTTTCCCTTTTTTGTAATTTTACAATTGTGACTGATGACTTATTTTTTATATAATCTTGTTACTGACTTGTCTATACAAATATTATTTGTCAAAAAGACCAATAAAGAATATTAATAATAACTACTGAGTGAATATTTAACAATAAGTCATCAGTATCAGTTATAAGTTAGTATTAATGTATTTTTATTTTAGCCTACAAGTTATATTATTTTGTTAATATGGATTGCTTTTTAAAAAGATTTTAGAAACACCTATGTCTAGAAAAAAGAAAAACAAATTTTACGGCAATGAATATTATAAATAATATGGTTTTATTGTTATATGGCTTCAATAAATAATAATGGATTTTTTTGAGAAGTTTTGTGACAAGAGAGAATGAAGCAATCAAAGGTACTTCGGCATTTAAATAGCAAACATTCAGATAAAACAAGACAAGCCTGTGGAATTCTTTGAAAGAAAGCTAAATTTGCTCAACAAGGAGCACGCCACTTTCATATCAGCAACTACTGCTAATGAAAAGCATTACTAGTAAGACATCGATTTCCATTTTGCATTCCAAAAACCAGTAGGCCACATAACATTGCTAAAGACATAATTTTACCAACAGATGTTAAAATGGTGCAAAATAATGGTTGATGAAAAAAGAGTACAAAGTTAAAAACAATAGCCTACCAATGTCCAATAATACTATCCAGAGAAGACATACGTGACATGTAATAAGTGACATGGCAAGGATATTCGGATACAAATTTTTGAAAATATATCTTAAACTGTGCCCAGTTTTTTATAATTTGTAAGATATGATATGAAAAATAGTGTTACATAACATATTTTATTTTGTACACCATTAAAGACCAATACGACCAGAAAATCTATGTTCAAAACTTTCATAAAACGTACTAATAAGTTTTACTAACGCACGCTATGACAGGATATCGATCTGGACTTATCACTTATCGTCAAATTACAGGAAGAAGTAATGCCAAATGCTAAAGGGATACACAGTTTTTTACACTGAGAAACTCTTGCATCATAATTTGTATGTGTTGCGATTTAATATAGAAATATCATAGAATCATGTTTTACGTTCTCATTAATAAACAATTGAATCATCTTTAAGTTTTCCCTTTTCAAGTATGAAAATCGATTATTTCTGTCTAAAATAAGCAATTTAAAAGTATGAAATCCCAGCCTTATTAGGTTAAGTTATCTGTTTACAGTAATTCATATAGCAATGATTGTGAATATATTGGAGTGTAATATATATATAGTTACCTAACCAGACTGGTAAAGAAACTACACATATATATAGTTACTTCCCGAGATCTAGTTCACATAATTCTGAAATTATATTGTTGTAATACATATCTATTATAAGACACTTTTAATTAAATGCTATTCTATTAGCTATTTTTAACTTATGAAACCTAGAGATGCATATGCTCATGTATTCTGATAATTGAATGCAAACTTTTAAATTGCTTATTTTAGACAGAAGTAATGGATTTTCATAGGTAGGCTACTTGAAAATGGTCTTCCCAGCTTAAGGATTATCCAATTGTTTAATAATGAAGTAGGTAAAACACAATTCCATGATATTTCTATATTAAATTACAACGTGGTATCAACTGGACATTTACCAAAATAAAAATACAATAGGACTTATTTTTAAAACCCTATAGTTTAAGGCTTCTACACAACAGACTAGGCCTAGCTTATCCTAAATCTTACTTCAGGGTTTCCACCTGGTGCTAGCCAATTTAATACCAAGAAAACTCTACACTTATTATTTCACTATAAAGCAATTCCAATTGTCAACAAAAATAAATAAGTACTGTCATACTATTACAGTAATTTATGTTTATAGTACTGCTCCTCAATTTAAATTGTTGTTTACATCAATATAAGCATTTTTGTTTACCAGTATGTTTCCCCGACTATGAATATATGTTTGGAGATATATTCATTGCATTTGGATTTAACAAAATTCATGGAAAAAAATGTTAATTATTTTGAATAACTAAATATAGTAATATATTATATGCAATAATAGTCATTTAACGACGTAGGGGATGAAAATCTGGACTAAGCCTAGTTTATAATAAAAACACCTCATACCTCATTTTGAACGCTCTTAGGTGTTCCCAGGTATTAAAATCCCATTCAAATACATCCGTAAGTTTATTCACTATTCAATAATGAACCACCAAAATGCACTAACAACTAACACATTAACTAGAACATCCTCAATTCATGTCACATTAATGACCAAGACGCCATTGAACTAACAAGACGTCGATTTCTGAACCGATTCAATGCAGCCAACACTGGAACCTGCTGTCTTTTCTCGTTTTGCATTGGTAAGACAAGTCGTGTTATGTTGATCACACAGGCATTGGTCCCCGCCCATATTTTTATGCAATACAATTTTCTTAGGAGCATTCTGCTGTCACATTTTAAAACTATCATACCTGTTTATTAACAACTAGCCTATATTTCACTGTGTTAAATATTTTGAAACAATATTATTGTACAACATTTTAAAATTCTAACTCTAACAAACAAATATACACATGTGGTAAATTATTAATAAATAAAATATTGAATTACTTTTAATTTTAAGTAAAATATCAATTATAATAATTAGTTGTAAATTTCTTTACTCAATGTGAAAGATATTTGAATTTTTACTTATTGTAAAAAAAAAAAATTGTATTCATGAATGTAGCAGGAAGATTTTAAATATTAAAGTTTATGTAGGAAATTTTGTTGGTCATTAGAAAATTACCAGACTTATAATAATTTTTGACATACTGGATGTCATTTTTGAGTTTGTTACTCTTTCATGGTTTTAAATGAAGACATTTAGGCAATTTTATTAAAATAATGATATATGGTTTGACTGCATGTAGCCCTGTAATTGTACCTTAGAAAACTGTAGAAAGGTAGTGGATGCTTAATAAACTATTAAGAATATTAATATTGAAAATCTAATGAGATATTAAATATTCCATGATTCCAACTCCTCATCAAACATGAAACTGTTTCTGTTAATCACACCCATTTTTTGTACTTAATACATGACAAAAATATCATTGGTGGAATGATCTACAGAGGCTCATTGTTCAACAAATGGTCTAAGTGTTATTAGGAGCTTAAAACATTGAGAATGATTGAAAATTCAATATTGAAATTATAGCACCATCACAATACTATCCTTACTTTGTAATAGAAATGTATTATGATTAGGAATAGATTGTTATCAATGAATCTGATAGAGATTATTGATATAAATGACAATTATTTAATTTGATAATATGCAAAGATACTGGTTTATAGCTTAAAAACCGGCATATTAATTAACAAGCACATTTGAATATACAGTAAATTGGTTATCTGTTCTTTTCAATTGGTAAGTGTTTGTTAGTGTAATTTTGAGAACAACAATCTTTTGCCATGGAGCATTAAGTGATTTCTACTTTTAAATTTTATACCTGAATTACAAGTGGTTCAGGATGTAAATATTTAATTTACTTTTTAATTAAATATTGGAAAGTTCTCAGATGGTGCTAAATTGTTGTACTTCTGATTTTGTTAATGGGTTAGGCCCTAAGCCTCTAAGAGGATAATTTACATCATTTTCAGGATGTATGCCTGACCATCCTGTAGATTTCTTTTTACAAATTATCCTAAGAACAAGTGATGTGACTAACTTTAACTTTTGAAATTTGATGTGGGATGGGTTTCAGTGGCGTGCCTCGGGCCAACTTCAAGATTACTGTCCCTTCCCCAATTTCTCTCTGTAGTAACAATTTACTTTCTTCTACCTTCAATCCCCCACACTTGACACTACACTAGAGTAACCAAAGTCCCGTTTTTTTACGATTGTACCCAGTGTCCCGATAAAGTCTCTCGGGATGCCTAACTGTCCCATATTTACATTGGATACTAAAAATAAACACATTTTCAAATCACTGATACTTCATAATTTATAATATAACGTCAAGTAATATTTTGGATCCAGTCATTATGCTAAGTCATATGCAAGAGTAGCTACGGCTAGACTAGACTCTGTTTAGTGGGGGTCTAGTTGTGTAGGCAGTTCCAGTAGCAAAGTGGGCTTACATGGTGGCTGTACTGTTCCCCCCCCACTCTGCCGGTGCTCCACAGAAGACAGTGAGCGTGAGTGATAAGTTATAAGAGTGTGAGTAATAAGTGTTCCTGTTAACCTGCCAGAGTCAGAGTGATGGGTGTTGAACTTTATTCTTTAATTTTATATTACCGTCTCTTATTGACACTAATTATGCCCAAGCATCAACGGAAGAAAATCCAAAGAGTGGAACTATATATTATAAAGGAATACTATGACAATGAAGCTCAGTACACAGTTTGCAATAGTGTTTTTAGTATAGGTCATGGTGGACGTTCAGACATAAAAACAACACACCACATCAGTGAAATATAACAACAGGCTGAATGCTTCAAGTACAAGTAAGTCTCTTAGTTATTATTTTATAAAACTTCATTTTAATGAAGAAACGAAAGTTAGAGCTGCTGAGCTAACTCAGGCCTGCCATATGGTAATGCACCATCACAGCTTTAAGTCAAATGGCTAGGTATATAATAAAGCTTAGGTCAAATGACTGAATAAAGCATTCAGGCTTGATAACTGTTGTTTTAGTTCCATTCAGGTAGAAAACTGTCATTGAAGAGATGAATAAATTCTCTTTTTATGCCATTTCAACTGATGCAAGTTATCACAAGGCTGTACAAATCTTTCCTTTTGTAGTTTAGTTTTTAGACATAAATAAAGTGATAAAGTCACGGTTATTGAAAATGGCTCCTTTGCCAAGTGAAACGTAAGATGAGATATCTAGTTTCTGCTTGAACTGTATTGATGAGTTCAAGTTAAATCAAAACATTTGCATTGCGTTTTGTGGTGATAACACCAACACAAAATTTGGGGGTTTGAACAGAGTGGGAAAAAACAGTGTATTTACAAAATTAATTTACATGGGTGCAGTGCCGGATTAAGAACCTTGGGGCCCCAAAGCGAGATAGGCAAGGAGGTCCCCCAACCACGACAACCCCCCCCAATTAACCCGTGGCCAGTGCGGGAGGGTGAAGGAGCGAATTCTGGTATTCACGGTTATCTGTATCTAGTCGGCTTTGGATTCTCCTCCTGCAGCAGCCTTCACCCGTTACTCACTGATTCTGAAAATACCTCGACCCCAACGTACGTCGTGATCGACAACGGTCAAAGTTATTGTTTCGTTAATCGTTACATTATGCATTTCTGAGACCTTCCACTACCCCACTTATTTGATTTTATGATACTTAAAGTTTCAGACCGTCATTTCTCACTTCATTTTTTATTTTAATATTTTTTTGTTAATCCCTCGGGGCCCCCTTTTGGCCGGGGCCCCAAAGCGGCCGCATCGTCTGCTTAGTGCTTAATCCGGCACTGCATGGATGGTATTGAAGGTGTGGGTTTTCCTGCACATGTACTTCATAACTGCATATATATAGCTGGTGATAGATTAAGCTGTGATATCGAAGGTATTGTTGTGAAACTCTTCTCTTATTTTTCTGTATACAAGGTGCGAATGGAGAGGCTAAAACAGTTTTGTGAAATAGTCAATGTTGAATTTGGCATTATTTTGGCACTTTCAATAACTCGTTGGGTGTCTTTGATTCCTGCAATAGAACAAATTTTAATACTGTTTCATGCTTAAAAAGATTTCTGTTTATATGAGGAAAAATCTTCGTAGATTTTGTTAACATTATTTAATAATTCTTTAAGTATTATTAATTATTATTAAGACTGGAGAGAGTGTTTTAGATCGCCTCCTGCATTGCGACCTAATTAGATCTTTTGTGCCCCCCTCTTGTTGGACTCAGGAGAGATCTATGTCTTTTACAAAATTGATCAAACCCCTGGTCGGGAGGTTTAGTAATTTTTCTTTAGTAACATTTCCGAAATGAAGATAAATTCTAGAAATTTATGTCTCTTTGGGCATAAGGCCGGGTACTCCATGATGATGTGTTCCATGCGTTCCCCCTCTTCACCACAGTACCTACAAGTGTCATCATCCACCAGGCCCATCTTACTTAAGTGATACCCGCAATGGATATGTCCTGTTAGTATACCACAGAGGAGTTTTAGCTCTCTTCTGCTTAGGTTTAGCACCACCTTCTCCCTCATTTATTAGGGCTAAGGAACTTCTTGGAATGTATAAGACCCAGCGATGCATTCCAGGTTCTGTTGATTACTTTGTGGCCCAGTTGGTAATAACCTCCTGGTAATCCCTAGGGCCAAATCCATACATAGGAGATGGCCCTGTAAAGGGTTTAGATGCACCAAGTTTAGCTCGCTGATCTGATTCCTCATTTCCTGCTATTCCCTCATGCCGTAGCACCCAGACAAGTTCAACTTTATTCTAGTCCGCCAGCTGGTTTAGGGCCTGATGGCACTGGTGAAGCATCTTTGATCTCAAGTTGTTACTTTGAAGTGCTTTTAATGCCGCTTGACTATCCGACATGATGCTAATTTTCTGTTTGCATTGGTTTTTAGTGATCAGATGATTCGCCACCAAATGGATGGCATGTATTTCTGCTTGAAAGATGGTGGCGTCAGCACTGAGGGACACATGTCTTTTGAACCTTGGTCCCTCCACTCCTGCCCCCACACCAACTTCCATTCTGGATGCATCTGTGAACCACTTTTGGGAGTCCGCCGGCACACATTCCGTGCCTCCTGTCCAGTCTTTCCTAATGGTGAAGCAAACTTTGTATTTGTGATCAAAAATCATTTTTACTTTCATCTGGTCACTCGCAGTAGCCATATCCAATAAAGGAGTGGCTCTGAGAATTTCCAGATGTCCTTTGAGGTTTCCTACTTTGAAATGGTATTCCTCATGTAGTTTGAGGACTTGCTTCATAGCTTCCTCCTTATTTGCAACCGGTAGGGGATCCATGCCTAGAAGGATCTCCATTCATTGGCAGTGGGTGTTGTTTTTATGGCACCTATGATGCTTAGACATGCTAGTCCTTGCACATTGGCCAACTTTGCTTGCACGGTACTTTGGTCTACCTTCCTCCACCAAACTGCTGATGCATAGAGGATAGCGGGTCTAACGACCTGCTTGTAGATCCAGTTATTAGCTCTGGGATTCAGACCCCACGTTTTGCCAACCATTTGGCGGTACGACCATAGTGTTTTAATGACCTTGTTGATCGTCTTAGATAGGTGACTCTCCCACGTTAACGTTTGGTCCAGTGTCACTCCAAGGTATTTTACCTCCTTAGAGAGGGGAATGGTGGTTCCCCTCTCTAAAGGAAACTAGGTAAATTTAATTTTCTTCGTTTAGTAAATGGAACAATAGTGGTCTTTAACGGGTTTATGTTCATGCCCTCTTTGAGACACCAATTTTTTGTTAAGTTAATGGCTTTCTGCATTCTCTCCCCTATAGCGGAGTCATGCTTGTCCCTCACAGTTATGGTTATGTCATCAGCATAACCAAGAACGTCAAACCCAGCCCTGCTCAGGTCGTTTAGTAGTTCATCCACTACCAGTGACCACAGCAGTGGGGAGATAACTCCCCCTTGTGGGCAGCTCTTGTGGTATCTACCTCACATGTAGCGCTACCTATGCTGGTGGATACCTGTCTACCCATCAGCATGTTGTTTAACCATTGAATAATAAAATTGTGAATCCCTCTTTTACTGAGAGACTGTGTCATTGAGTCATAGGCAGCATTGTCAAAGGCGCCCTCTATGTCCTAAAGACTGATAGGGCTATCCCTGTTGACTCATGCGCTTCCCGCTTCCTTTATGGCCTCGACAAGTTGGTGCAATGCCGATATTGTTGATTTGCCTTTTTGGTAAACAAATTGGTATTTATGAAGAGGTGTTGTTAAAACCTCCATTCTAATGTATTGGTCCACTAGTTTTTCCATTGTTTTGAGCATAAACGATGAGAGACTAATTGGACGGTAAGACTTTGGGTCGTCCAGGGGTTTTGCACCCCCCTTATATAGAAATATGACCTTTACTTTCCTCCATACTTGAGGAACGTGGCCATATAACAAACTGGATCTAAACATTTTGATCAGTGTTGAGATTAAGATGTCCTGCCCTCTCTGAATGAGTGCCGGGAACACTCCATCAGGGCCTGGAGCCTTAAAAGGCTTAAAGAACCCTATGGCCCACTTAATCCTTTCAGGCGATACAATCTTGTTGACAAGGGGACAGTCCATCATGAGTTCTGCTCTACTCCTTAGGGAACCATTGTACACACTTGTTTCTTCCAGGTACAACCTGGAACATGTTTTGTTAATAAAGCTTCCACAGTTTCCTGGAAGGTTGATGTTATGGTGCCATCTTCACGTTTAAGTGCAATAATGTTTTCTGGAGCACCCTTTGACAGACCTTCTGTACTCTGCTAATTTCAGGTGCTTCATTAAGACTCTCACAGAAGGTCCTCCATGAGCTACGCTTTGATTTACGAAGTGTTACATTGAACTTAGTAAGAGCCTTACGGTACTCTCCCCAGTTATTTGTTCTCTTTGCTTTATTAGATTCCTTTCTGGCCTTGCTTCACAGTTTGCTAAGCTCATTGTTCCACCAGGGTACTTAGCTGTTAGTTTTTTTTTGGTTTTGAGAGGACAGCTATCCTCAAAGGCCCTCATTATTTTCACCTCCGTTGTGAGGTTAGCCAAACTCTCCAGGTCGTTTATAGATTTTTTTTGTATATCCTTCACGCCATTTTGTAGGGAACTTTTGTATCCCACCCAATCGGTCTTGCTAGGAACCCTATATGTTTGGTTAATCACGCTACAAGCCCCCACTTGAGCATGATCATGAAGTGATCAGAAAAAGAAGCCTCCCCAGACACGTCCCAATCCCTTATTAGTTTTGAAACCCCTCTAGACACTAAGGTTAAGTCGAGTACCTCCTGCCTTATAGAGTTTATAAATGTTGGGCGATTGCCCTTATTAGCCACCACCATGTTAGTAGTAAGTAATTACTCATAAAGTAACTCACCTCGGTCGTTGGTGTCGGTGCTCCCCCAGATGGTATTGTGGCCATTGGCATCGACACCCAGGATTAGGTGTTTCCTGTTGTCTTCGCAGTAGCTGATGAGTCATTTCACTGTTTCTGGTGACGCCTCCTTCTCCTCTCCAGGAAAGAATGCCAAGGTCAAAACTACCCCTTCCTTCCTCCAGGGACACTCAGCTCTGCCATTACTGTGGCTGTATCAGCATCTGTGAATTCTGAGAGAATCATTATATTAATGGTTTTGATAATCAGACTCGCCGCCCTTGGTACCAGGGCAGATCTATCATAAATCAACTTTTTTCGATGCCTAGTCCACAAATATGTCACCAGTTGACCCAGGGCTCCTGAACTAGTCCCACCATTTTTGTGCCTTAGGCAAACCTTTTGCATAAGATAGCAGAAGCAGCCTTCGCATGGTAGAGGTTCACCTGCACACACTCCATATTCAGGATGTGTCTGAGGAATGAGGGCCAGTCCCTTCAACCTCCGTCACATCCATGGTGAGCGTGTCCTGAGAATCGGATTGCTCCTCCACTGTGGTGGTTGTATTCTGAGGATTGGATTTCTCCTCCTCCATAGTGGTTATGTCCTGAGGATCGGATTTCTCCTTCTCCAGTGGTGGTTCATGAGGTTTCCTTAGCTTGACAGCCACCTCCTTGAACCTAAAAGATATTATATTACCCAGGGATTCCACTGTGGACCCTGAGTTTTGGTCGATTGAGAGGATTAGGATTGCAGTTGTACCCCTCCTCCTTCTTTATCACCCTCCAGGTGGAGGTGTTGATTCCATGGTTCTGCCCTTGGATCCGATATAGCATCCTCTCCGCCGGCATTGCCGCTGAATTGGGGAAGTAACCCATTAGGATACATCCTTGAGGAATGTCTGCCTCCTTGGTGGCCTACAGTTCTGAACCTTCCCAAGGGTGTAGATCAACTACCATCGCCTTGACCCATTCAACTGTGGCCTCATCTTAGAAAAGCAACATTAGATAGCCGGCCTTATAGACAGAGGTTAGGAACTTAGGTTTAATGGTTTCATTATACCTCTCATCCACTATGTCCATAAGGGCCGAGCAAATTTGGTCCATCTGGTCCGTTGTAAGGAGATCAGTTGGAAATCCCCTAGACATCACTGCCATTTTAATACCTTCTAGGCCACCTTTATATGAGACGTCTTTCTGCCTCGTAGCCTCCGGTTTTTTAGATAGGGCAACAAGTGTGCCCTCTTTCTGCTTAGGTTTCTTGGCCTCACTCGGGCTTTCGTCCTCGGATCTATGTCTTTTATTAGTAGACTGAGCTTGAGTCCCACCTTCCTTCCTAGGAACAATAAATTCTTCCTTCTTCAGGATGGCTAATCTATTTGCCTCTGTTTTCGAATATCCTTCTTTCAAAAAAAACAAGAAACTTTTGAAGGCAGCTCCACTCAGCCTTACCTTATTATTGCCCATCCTAAGGCGGTCAGTCTCTTTGACCAGTTTCTCAACCCCACCTTCTGGCTTTGAGGCGCTGATTTCGCTAGCCTCCACTGCCACAGGTTTGGGTTTTTGGTTTGAGGGCTTGTTCACCTCCGTATTTTTTGTTTGGATTATTTGGGTTCATTTTGTTCCCACGTGTAATTGAGGAGTTAAACAGTACATCCAGCAGAGCCTCTTACTGGATAAGGTTATGTACTACTGGAGGTCACCTGGTATCAAGAGTTCGCATATTAGCGACTGATTACCCATCAGCCATCCATCCCTCGGCATATGCTGTTCCACCTTGGATTGGGGTGCTATGGTTATACCGCCAATGCTCGGTCATCAGAGCCTCGTCAGTTGAAACAGGGTGCACCAGCGAGAAGGTGAGGTTGACACTTGGATAGGAGAGGTTATATATTGCACATCACTTCCCCATTTACACCCCCCATTTAAGTAAGGCATATTAAAGGTTTATATATATATATATATATATATATATATATATATATATATATATATATATATATAGCCAACTCAGTATTTATCACCAAGGATTAAAAAGATTGAAGGAAGTACAGAAAGTGTTATGGAAGCAAATAATTTATTAGAATGTGCTCTTAAAGCTTTGACTAGAAGAAAAGAGGATCATTTAGTAAAAAATCCATTCTTAAGTACAATATTACCCAACAATACGAAATTAACTTCAAAAATGAAGTTAACTAGTTTTATGAAACCTGCCTACAATATCTTAAAAATGGAGTGTACTGTTCTCTACCTTCTCAAAATTCAGATGGATGCTTTTGAAGGACATCCCCAGTTGGGAACAAATTGAAGAAACTATTTGTTACTTTAACAAAAAAGTATTGAAATAAATGATACTTGCTATTTGATCAACTGCCATCATTAGCGGATTTTGTAAGTGAAAAAATTAAAGAGTGGATTGATGAAAATGGAAAAATACCTCAGTGTAACAAAAAGTGTGTGTGTGTGTTTTTTTCTTCAAAACCCATACTAGGCCATAACAGCACTCTGAAATTTTGAAGATATGGCAATACTTTTTTATGATCCCTGCCCATAACGTTAATACTGAATAAATCTTTTAGCTAATAAACATTCAATGGATGGACGAAAGAAACAAGATTAGAGTAGAGACCCTTTCCTCTACAATTTAAAAATGGACTGTTCTAGCTTTTATAACTTTGTATTAGATAAACAGATTTTAAAAATGGCTGGGACACAGCCAAATATCCTCAATTCAAATCGTAGAGAGTTTTAATCATTACAATTACAGTATCAAATAGTAATACCCAAAAAAGTGGTAAATATACCTGGTGTTTTTAATAATAGAAAAAGTTTGATATTGTTTACATAAAACATATTTCTCATTACGATTTCAGTTATCTTGTTTAATTATGTTGTGAAATATGTATAAATAAATAAGTATTCACTGCAACATTATTGTTTTCATTTATGATATGCCTCGGAGTTTAATTTAAATTAGAAAAGTGAAGGTAAATTTTTTAAAAATATTTAGGGCTCAAAAAATCTAAAATGAGCATATTTCAATGAATAGTTTATGTCCTAAAAGTTAATTAGGGAACATGTTGAAGTAAATTAAACATGATATAAAATTTCTATTTTTTGAAAATTAAAAAAAATGAAAGTTGTGCCTCTTGGGTGTGTCGTTTTTTTTCCAATTCATGATTTGTCACCCTACACTACACCTACTAGCCCTTTTTCTTCTGTTCTCCATCTGATTGTTACTGTGCCACATTAGTTTGATCATGCTACACTGTTTCAGCTCATAATAATGGTTATAAACTAAATATTGTATTTATAATTTTAATTAGAACATGGTTATTTCAATTAAAAGACTTTTTATCTTTAACAAACTTTTATTATTGACTAATAAATATGCCCTTAACAATAATATTACAAATTATATTAGATTTTGCAATTTGTGGCCATAAATGCATGAAGCTTCATTACAACTTTATTCTAAATTCTATCCAAATGTATTTGTATTATTCTGTTTCCTCCTAATTGTATTTTATTCTCTTAAAATAAATATAAAAATTAATTTAATGCCGTTTTGGTTCTTTCTTACAACCAGCGCCCAGGACTGGTGCCCTCTTCACCCCCACCTCCCTAGGTATGGTATTTATGGTTGTTCATAGAGTGATTTAATTTAGGACTAAATAGGTTAACCCTTTGCGCTCAAAGGTAGTGGCCACACCCGACTCATAGACAACTTGTATTATTTCCTATGAGCTTAGTCCTCTCAGGTCGCATGGCCACCGTGATTGGCCGCTCGTTCATCACCTGGCACTCAGCTGCCATATTGACCGGACGGCATCACCAGCTCAGAATTGTTTTGTTAAATTCAGTTGACATTTAGGTAACCATTTAAAGGTTAAAAAGCAAACATGAATATTTTATAAATAAGCTCTGTTTATTGACAAATATAACTTATTTAAAATAGAAAACATTGTATTTTAAACCTCATAAAGATGTTATAATTATATTTATATTATATAAATAACATAATGAAAACTAAAGTGAGAAACAACCAATAGTCATGTTTTTAAACGACAAACTACAAAATGTATTTTAAAATGTACATAAAATGTTTTAAAATTGTACAAACTTACATTATAACTTTTCATAACTTACAAATACTAAATTTTTCATAACTGAAATTATTATTTTTTAAAAGTTAAAAACAGTGTGAAAGAAAAATTGAAAAGGGATTAAACAATTAATTGATGTTCTTTATGCCTTCAGTCTTTATGCCATGTCTTCAGTGTGATACTGTTCAAAACATTTTACAATACACAAGCCCCGTTCAAACTACAACATAGAAAATGTTTTAAAATTATACAAACTTACATTATAACTTATATATTTTTATGAACTGATATTATTATATTGGAATAAATTATTATATAGCTTTCCATAGATACGTAATGATATGTCCACTCATGATGGCCATGTGAGTGTTCGCAGGATTTTGTATTGGGCACTCTGAGTGGCCATACAAACTGAGAGGAACAAGACTGTGAAAACAATTTCAAGCTAATATTAAAAAGGGCGTGGGCACTCCCATTAGCCATACAACTCCAGAGGAACATTTATAAAGACCCTAATCGAGTGCAAAGAGGTAAGGGTTACGGATGAAAATAGGGCATGGATGAAAAATTATTATCACGAATGACTTAACATTTGTGTAGTTTGGTATATAGAGGATTCTAAGGAATGATTAAATTTTTGTCAAATTATCTTATTGCACAAAGAAAAAATTAAAGATTATCTTAAGCTATGCCATTTTTACTAATGATACAAATGTGATGAATATATGTATTTTGGAAAACTTTGTTACAATTCGTCGAGTGTTTATATGTACGGTACTTAAACATTTTTAAATATTGAAAATTGTGAAATGTTTTTTAATGGCTATTTTCATTGAAATTAATTACATTCTTTTTTTAAAGTTCACTGAGGTTGTAATTTTTAACTGAAATAATTAAAAAGTGTTGTGCTAGCAATGTCAAATATTTACAGTTATTATTTTGTTTTTACAAGCTCTAAAAATAATATTTAGCATAGCTTAAATATAACTTACAGGGTTCCTTTTTAAAGTCATATTATTTAACTTCCTTTGTCTTCTCAGCCAGGCACGTAGAAAAGGGTCACTCAAAAACCAAAAATATGTTTATTGTAGCTCCCTCTTAAAATGTGGTGCTAACATCAACAAGGAATGTAGACTAGTGGCGCACCCAAGGGGGGTGCTTAAGCACTCCCTGAAGCTCATTTTTATACAAAAACTCTGAATTTTAAGAGTAAATAAAAAGTTGAGTCTGATTATATTTTTTTCAGGCCAAAACTCTGTTTACCACTGCAACTCAATTTTGATTAACATACATCTAAAATTCAAAATTATCAAAATTTAAGCTCCACAACTCCAAGCTTTCTCTCAGTAATCTCTGTATTTCGAAAAGAAGACTACAAGTTACAGCAATGTTCATCAACAAACAAGCAAAGCAGGTAGCCCTACTTGCTACTGCTCTGTGACAATCACCAAAAAAAAATCCCAATCAGTGTAAACTGTCAACTAGTTCAACAAAACCTGGCTTGTTTCGCTAGCACTGGGTGTCGTTTATCCAGTATGTTTAGTCTAACGTCAAACGTCCAGATAGTCTGACAGTTTTTTTTTCTTTTTCATTTTATAGCAAGTACTTAGTATAATTTCTTTGCAAATACCAAATACAGTACAACCTCGTTTATCCGGACTAATTGGGACCGGAAGTGATCCGGTTAATCGAAAATCCGGATAATCCGAAATTATAGAAAGATAAATAAAACAAAATATAAAATGATAACTTACCATTTATAAGTCATGAAAAAACACAATATTTACACAGTCATTCAATTTACACAATACACGAAATTACACAATGTAATGTAAATGACGAAAAAATTTTATTTACACACCTGAAATATTTACACATGCTTTAATTTACACAGGGTTTAGTTGTTATTTACAAAAAAGTCATTTATCTTCCTCTGTTTTAATTTGGTGTGACGTTTCAATGCGGCCCTGTCTATACGATTCAATGCGTCTAACTTTTGGGCCATTGTAAGCACATTACGTTTTCGTTTCGTCGCCATTTCCACGCACAAACGCTAACACACGAATATAAATAAATAGCAGTAACAAAGCCCACCTCTAAATACTATGCCGATTCTCATTCACGTCCTCCATACTCCCGACTGGAGATGTGATGTGCCAACTGCCAAAAAAAAGAACGGGGTTCCCAAAGCTGGCGGCACCGCTTTAAGATGTGACAAAATGTTCACATTTACTGATTTACACCCTTGGGTCTTAACAACCGGACAACAATAAAGTTGTAAAAATGACATGATGGTTTATGATGCGTTGTAAACATGCACCTGGTTTGTATTTATTTCACACTGTCATGCCGCATCGGGGTAGGGGGATGGTGACGCAGAGGTCATTGCTCCTCCACTTTCTCTTCCCAGTGCATCAACAACCCGCCCTAAAACCTCGAGGCGACACTGTAGTGTTGAGGAAATCACGTTTTTATCAACATTACAGTAATGTAATAGCAGATATTTCTTGTTGAAACTCCATATTCAAGGATAAAATAAAGCAAAAGCTTACAGTTTCAAAATATTATAAATATTATTTAAAATATTATTCAAAATACAGTAATTATTAAAATATTTTGAAACTTTAAGCTTTTGCTTTATTTTATCCTTGATTAAATTTTTTTATTTTTTGTTCCGGATCGATCCAGATAATCCGGACATCCGGTTGAATGAGGTCCGGATAAACAAGGTAGTACTGTAGTTTGTTTTATGTCATGTGTCAGTGTATATGTTTGTTATTTTATCATTGTGAAATGTGTATTCATTGTGACTGTGACACAAGAGTCAAGAGTATAGTTAGCTAAGAGAGTAAGAAGTAGAGTATAAGTAATGCAAGAACAGATTTTGTTTCTACTCCAAAACATGCTAGGCCTATCATGGATGAGTCCATCAGTCTCAACGAGGGGGAGTTAGGTAAGTTAGGTTCTTTGGCTAGTGGCATTATTCATGATAATATTGAACCAAATTTGGACATTTTACAACCATGGCAGTCAAATTATTCTACTCCTAAAGATATTTGCAAGAAGACTGATGTTTTAACCAATAATATTTGTAAATCTGAAAAGAATTATGTATTCCCTACTAAGAATACTGGTAATCAATACAGGGAATTTAGTTTTTCTTGGTTTAACTGGCTAGCCTATTCTCCAGAAGAAGATAGTGCAAGATTGGTTATGTCTAGTATTCATGCCCCATCAAGTGGGAAATGAAAAGGCCCGTTTAAATTGTGGCCCATTTAAATTGTGTTCTTAAAGTGACAGATTTTATAAAATCAAAGAAAATGTAAAAGAATCTATAGATATGGCCATTTATAGCTCCCCAAAAAAGCAAGCAGAAGAAAACTAGAAAATCCTTAAGCTGATCATAGAAATTGTTATTCTATGTGGCTGTCAGAACATTCCTCTGAGAGGTTACAGGGACTATGGGCCTTTTGATTTGAACATGAGGCTAACTTTCGTGCCTTATTGAGATTGAGAATTTTAAGAAGTGGCAACAAAAATTTAAAGAAACATTTTGAATCATGTGCAAAGAATGCTACCTATATTAGTTGTAACATTCAAAACCTAATAATAAATACTTCTCATCAAATTATTAGAAAAAAAATGAAGTAAAAATTGTAAATTTCTTTTCGGTTTTAGCAGATGAGACACTATAGATGTCTCAACCATAGAACAATTGACACTTTGTATTTGATAATTAAAGATCAATTGATACTAAGAAATTGGGTATGTTATTGTAGAGAACTTTTTGCAGTTCATGCCAATAGAGAGTTTGACGGGTGAAAATTTGACTAAAACTATACTTATAGGATTAGAGGAGTGTGGATTAGATGTGAAGTATTTAAGGGGCCAAGGGTATGACAGAGTCGTCTATGAGTAGACTATATAATGGTGCACAAGCAGTAATTATAAAAGGATCTCAAAAGGCCATTTATGTGCACTGAATTTCACACTCCTTAACTTGCCATATCAAACTCTGCTGAGGTTTCAGCTATAAGAAATTGTTTTGGCACAATCCAAAAAATTTGGGCCTTTTTCAATACTCCTAAAATTAAAAATGTTTTGCAGGAAAAGATTTCTGGAATGGTTCCTAATTCAAAGAATCATAAATTAAAACAAAAAATGTGTCATACTCAATGGGTAGAAAGACATGACTCTGTCATGGTTATGGTAGAGCTCATACCAGGTGTATCTGCAGCACTAGAAGAAATTCAGCAATGGGAAGACAATGAAACATCTTCTGGAGCCTTTGTTTTATTGTGTGCCATTCAGCAGCCGGAGTTTATTGTATCATTGCTGTCATCAGCTAAGCTCTTGAGCCACACTCTAAAATTGAGTAAATCTCTTTAGTTTGATGACTTTGATCTACCTGCTGCAGTTTCTTAGGCGGACAACATTGTTTTTAAGGATTGCAACAACATGGCCATTCTACTTGGAATAGATATTTCCCTTCCAAGATTAACAAGTAGGCAGACCCGAAGAACTATGTAATAATTTACAATAATTGGCAATGGGGAAAAACTACTTTAAACATTAAAAGCCACACGTTGGTGCGACAATTGTAATAATTTACAATAAGCACCTATTACGGTTTCATCATAAATATTACCTTTAAAAAAAATGAATTTAATTTTACTATAAAAAGAAATGATTTTATTATTTCATTGCTCAGCTTATAGGGCGCCAGACGTGTTAACATCACTTTAGAAAAAAAAAAAATGACTCTATTTTTTTTTTATTTATGATCTCGGGTGTGAGTTCTTTCAAAAAGTGTACTTTCAGTGATTTTTTGGTTTTTTAAATGAGAACACTTGAGCTGAAATTTTAACATGAGTTTATTAAAAACAAGATTATTACATGAAGTATATCATCAATAATACATCAAATAAATTTATTATAACTAACATCCTATCAATTATTAGTATATTTATTTAACCTTTGAAGAAGGTGTATATTTTGTTAAAAAACTTGAATTTAAATTATGTTGCAACAAAAATTATTTATTTTAAAAAAAAGAACAGATCGAAATATCTGTTACTTAATTATTAATTTACTTTTATTTGAGAATAAAAATTAAATCAATCAACATTTATTGATTTGATTATATATAAAAATTCTTTATCTTAAATATCAATTTATATAAAAAAAATCAAATTATCTTTAAAAAACATGAAACAAATTATATTTCATATTATACATGAATTAAATTATTTGTGTTGTATAACACATTTTTACCAGTCTGTAGGTACAATACAAATTGATGAACACTTGCTTCTAACTGCGTAGAGTCGCTTAGCCTTATATATTGAGAAAGTTGAACTGCCTTTTACCTTTGTCAGAAAACAATCTACTCAATAAGACTGAAGAAAAACACAGTTTATGAAGACGATGTGGATTTCATCAGTCCGAGTACTGTTTAAGTTGAGTATGACCTGTGGAACAAAACATTTCGTCAACTGCAAACTCAAGAAACCGACAAGAAGACAAATAACACTACAAGTACCACAGAGATGAGTTTTCTACCCTGAAATGAGTGAAGACATCTGAGAAACACTATATATATATATATATATATATATATATATATATATATATATATATATTTTTAAACAGACTAAATGGCATTGTGAGTTTAAATATCCAGAGAGAAATTGAAGTGGACCCAGACCAGATTATCAAAGTGTTATTGAATGATATGACACTATTGAATATGACTTCGAAAATTAGATTTTGTTTTGTAAAAGAAATATTATTTGCAACAAATTTAGCAATGCAGCAATATTAGTAATTTGTTAATGTCTAATGTAACTATGAAATTGAACAGTAATTAAATATGTTACTCAAATCTTGCCAAACAACTTGAAAATTGGTGTTTTAAGGTGTTGATTTTCAAAAATTTTCCGTTCTTCTTTCTCTGGAGGAAGAGCCTCTCAGACCCCCCCCCCCAATGGTGTTCACTACCAGAATTTTGTAATATGTGGAATATTTGAGTATTGTATAGTTTTAAAGAAGACATGTGATTGGACCAAGCACAAATAGGTCAAAGATTTTGATTGGTTGTTTGAGCTTGTGGGAAATGCTGTAAATTAATTTAAAAGCTGTAAATTTTTAACTAAAAACATCCAAGAAGATAATATTGTAAAATAAATAGGTTTAGAATGAATTTATAATCAATGTTTTGGCATATTTGTATATAAGTGTGTGTATGAACTTAATTAATTGAAATATGCTGTGTTAGTAGATCTGTAAATAGACGCTTAGTTTTGAGATGGAGGAAGGAGCTCAGTTGGAAGGGAACCTTTGAAATGAGCAGACATGTTTAACAGAGTTGGTCAGGAACGTAAGACATATGTGATGTGATTAAAACTTAAAACATGTGTTTGAAACAGTTGGAAGGGAACATTTGAAATGGTCAGACGTGTTTATAAAGAGTTGGCCAGGGACGTTCATCCTGGTAAGACATATGTGATGTGATTGAAGTTTTAGTAAAACAATGGAAGGTAAAATTAAAAAAATGTGTTTGGTTGAAGAACTGAGTTAGATACATATAAAAAATAAGTACTTTGGTGTTCGGACATTAATAAGAGTGGACAGAGAGTTTTTGAAATAATTAAGACTTATTGTGTGAGTCATTATAAAAAATATTTTGTTCAGAACAATTAGAGAAGTGTTATATTCAAATTTTTATGATTTTCTAAATGAACAATGCAGAACTGTTTTAAAATATAATGAACATTTTGCCAAATCCTTATAAGGGATTTTCATGTCATTGTGTATCAAAAGTTGGAGTCTGCACGAGCACTGGAGTAACTGCGGTTTGGAGACATCAATGGAATCACAGGACACCAGGATTCACCTCTATGAATATATATTTTTTTATATAGATGTCGTGGTATAGACATCATAAACAATTCATCATTTTAATTATGTGTATTATGAACAGAGTATGATTTTGCTAGATGTATTTGTGTTTTTTAAATTTTTCAAAATAATAAATTTTTTTATATAAATAAGTCTCCTTTTGAGACATAGAATATTTCTCTTTAAATAATTTAAATTCTTTTTGTTGCAACATTAAAACGCAAAGTAAGAAATAATACATAAAAGTAACTTTTTGTTATCAATATAAAGAAGTCGACTTAGATAAAAGATTTTTTGAACCAATATTTAATAGTAGAATATATTATCATTTATATTTCTGATTTTATTTGTAATATGAAATATCATTTTAATAAATATTTTGTGTACAATTTCAGCAGAACAAGACTTTGAATCTCTTAATTATCACATACTGAAAAGTACATTTTAAAAAGAACCTTTGACCTCGAGAGACTGTAAATTAAAATTTCTTTACTTTTTCAAAATTGGTGAGTTAATTCCATCTGGCGCCCATAAAGCTGAGCAATTTACTTCAATACTTTTTTTTTCTTTCAATTAGTTAACAAAAAGAAGTTCCTTTCTTTTTATTCTTTTTATTGAATTATTTCAATTTCCCCTGGTTAATTTCTGGGTATGCCACTGATGTAGACAATAAATAAATAAATATGTACAAAATATTTCAATAATCCAACTAACTGTTAATGTTGTCTACAAAACAAGTAAAAGTTGACTTTAAAAATAAGTCTGAAATAAATATATTTTAAAATATTGATTTAAATATTTAAAACAAGTAGGAAATAACAAGTAGTATAATATAAGGAAATATGTAATTTTTATTTCAGAAAATGATGTCAAATATTCTTCTGCTCCTCTTAGTTTATGCCATCTCTGCTTATCAAAGAAGGCCTAGAAAATTAAGGCCATCACCTTTAGATGCTTGTGAGAGTTTGAACCCTTGCTATGGTCTTGCAGGACAGAACAGAACATTTCCATATGATATAATTATTGAGCCCAAAGACCATTATATAGGAGAAAAAGTGACATTGACGATCAAAGGGAAGAACCCTAAAGATAAACTTGGAGGATTCATGGTTCAAGCTAGGAAGGACTTCAATATTCCGTTTGGGACATTTCAGCGATCTGATAATAGAAAAGATATAAAAATTATTAAATGTTTATCTCCTGGTGTAAGTATTATAAGAGCAAAAGGTGAATACTGGTTTCTGATATTATTTTTATCGGTACCTTTGGTTAAAATCAAATTGCAACTCCTAATTTTTAATAGACTGTGTTTTAAAATGTTTTAAAAATAGGGGGGGGGGGGGAAATATAATAATTGTGTTTTACATGAAATTCCCAGAAGTTAAAAACATTACCGTATATAATAGTATACAAGCTGCTATGAGTCAAGTCCATTGAGGGAGGAAACAGTAGACAGCCTAACTTTGAAGAAACTAATAGAGACTGTGCAGATTTGTTGTTGGTTCCCTCCTCCATGGCAGTTTGGCACTGCTATTCTTCTGCAGTTACGTTTAGTGCTTGAAAAATCATAGATATTGTATTTAATTTTGCATTACAGTTGTTTAAAGCATAATCTGTAGTTGCTTTTCTTAATAGTAAACAAATCATCAGACATTTCTCAACAAAAAGAATATTTTTCCGACTAAATAAATAAATATAATAGAAATCTTCCCCTTAAATTACAAGAAACTTCAATTAAAAACTACTATTTATCAAAACAAAAAAAACTACCATTTAACTCATATAAAACTATACAAAGATAATAAAATTACTTATTTTTGTAACTCTATTGACATGGTAATGTTGGTAGCCTTGATTGGAGTTACCCTCATACAGAAAGATGTTTGAATTGTCAACCTTGTGCTACTCTTGTACTTCTATTGGCCAATGGACTTGATTCATGGTGCATAGTATAGGCATATATTTATTTTTATATTAATTTTAACTCCTACTTAAAACTTAAAATACTTTGCATGAGATAATTTTATTATATAATAGAGTGTTAATTTCTTTTGATGTTTTTTTTTGTATCTGCTTGATTACTGATGTTGACTTAGATCTTAACATAAACAGATTACCAAGGTGGCTAAAATGAGCTATTTTAAGTCATCTTCTCAGACTTTCCGGTGACCTTTCTGATCAATAAATAAATTGGTGCCTTACAGATGAACGTACTTAAGAAAGTTGAGGGCATTGCCAATGGGTCTTGTCCTTGGGTGTTTCGTTAAATTTCTAGAAAGAAGCTAACCTAAGAGATGTGAGAGAAAAAGACATCCCTATATGGGATTATAGTTGCATATTTTTTTAACTGTAAGGAGGATTCTGATGAAAATGTATTTGGATTCGTTGAGGTCCAAAATGATTGACTCAATATGAGTACCATCAGAAGAGTTCAACATAGGGCCAGAAGAGTAAGCTGAAGTAACCATATCTGTTGACCATGTGTCAGCAGAAACATTAAAACAGATATGATTCTGTATCAGCTTTAAGTTCAGAAATGTTCTAGTTAGGCTCAAGCTGTCCTTCAAAGATAGTGAGAGGAATCGTAGAAGAGATCTCTAAAGGCTGCTGGGTTTTAGAAGTTTTAAAAAGCCATAGGGTCTAAAAAACTAAAAGTGCCAAGGAGTATCATATGCTATGGCCAGAATTATCTCCCTTCCTTCTGAACTGTATGAAAGGATGAAAGGATTTTCAGAAAGGAGCAATGGTGCAGTATCCTTCATATTGTAGGCTTAGAGACACCTCATCTATGGTGCGGAGGTCTTACCTACAAATATAGAGTGAACAACCGTAGTTATGGATTTAATGCTCTCTAAGGCTAGGAAAATGATATGACAGAAGTCAGGTTTGTATCCCCTTACTTGCTGATGTTTTCCTGCTTAAGCTGCGTATCAATAGTATTTGGATATGGAGACAACTTGGTCATAATAGTATGTGGTCAACACACAACTTGACCATATCCGAGCTGATACAGAGAACTCTTGATTTTGTCTTGAACTGGTGGAGGAAACAATAATTTTAATTGAACCATGAAAAAACAGTGGTTGCTGTTTTTACAAGGAGAAAATTTTTTAATCACTTTATTGATAAATCTGATTTATTGAGGGGAAATATATGAGTCTGATTTAACATTAGACACTTATTTGGTATGCTCAGCTAGATAGAGCTGTCAAATGAGCAAAAAAGGCCATCTGGGCCTATAATCAGCTATAAAGTTAAGCATTTATTCTTATTCCAAGAATGGTTGCCTGGATTTAGTGCTATAGTGCGGCTCATAGTCACCTACCTTTATGTGATGACAGAAAGTTGAATAGGACGGGAGGATGAAGGAGATGGCAGAAGATATAATAGCAAATATGCCATTGAATTTGTGATGCAATGTGCAACTGTCACATTGCTGCTATAGAAGTGATTGGCATGTCCTTTTATATATTTTTATTTATAAGGAGTTATTGCTAGCAAGCTTGAGCCTGCTGTGATGGAAAAACATAAGCAATGAAACGAGTGGACATTTAGCAATAATATAAGAAATTTAGGAACCACAGGTAAATAACATGATGTGGGAAATATTGAGGAAAGCACTTAATTTTAAACGTCTTCAAGAGCACTTTTTTTCATAACCCGCTTATGATTGAAAATATTATAAATTAGCCATTTTAATTATAATTTGTGGATCTATATTAATATAGTTTACACCATAACCCAGGCCAGATATTACAAAGAGCCGGGTAGACGAGGGCTGGATAGTTGCAAGTCTACTTAAAGTAGTGTTTTTTTCCAGTTCATATATAAATATTGTTAGGTAATATTGACAATTTAAAACTTATGTTAACTTTAAACATAAGTTTAGATGTTTATGAACCAATTCCCTCATATTACTCAGTTTATCTTAATATTTTGATAAACTGTAAGGATCTGTAAGAAACGGTTTTGTTCTGGTTCTGCAACTCTTAACACGTTTGTTACCAACATGTCGGTCAACAGGAATGTTTGTCAACTATACTGGACACATGGTCCATGTGTGGGATATTTTTTCTCTTGTAGTTGCCAAACTTTTCTTTACACCTAAAGTCGACCACATTGTATGCATTTGTGAACAGTTTTCTAGTCGAACAAACAGTCTCCTAGGTATCATTTGTATTTTTAGACTTTGTAATAAACATACAATTTGTATGACAATATTATATTTGATTGTGTTTAACTCAAATATCTTTACAAATAATTAATTTTCCAACTTCAAATATAGTTGACGTCTGTCTATAACCAAATCTACATACTATATTTATATACAATATAAAATATGCTATTGACCGACGTCAACTATAGTTGGGTAAAAAAGATTAAAATGAAATTCTTTTGCTAAAAATCACCTAAACTAAATTTATATAGACCATAATTTATCTTAAAAGTAAATTTAAAAGTTTAGTCTGTGGTTAAGATTAGTTTACTATGTTCAGTCTATGGTGAAAGGCAAGTCCAATGGGTCGGTCATATAGAAACACTTTGGCGTCAACTATAGTTGGCGATCGGTAGCGAACGTGTTAAGATCTAAGAACATTGATTAAAATATGTTACTTATAATGTGATATAAATACAGGCTGTTTCAAAAAGGACTTTACAACTTTGAAAATTTATATAAATTTAATGAAACAAGGTACAGAGCTGGTTTTGGTGTTGTTTTAAAGGAAAACACTTCAAGTTTTTTTACCTTAAACTAAAGATGTCCTATGTGGCTTCCGTTGGTTATTCTGCAGACATCTCATCAGTAGTCGATTTCTTCTCAGACTCACACTAGCATTTCAGGTGTAACTTGCTCAGCGGCTGCGTAAATTCTTGCTCTAAGTTCAGGTAGAGTGGCCGGCAAAGGAGGTACATATACCATATCTTTTATGAAACCCCAGAAGAAAAAGTCTAGCGGTGTCAGGTCTGGGAAATGGGGGGGGCCATGGAATTTGCGCAGCACAGCCCATCCATTGACCTGGAAAGTGGTCATTGAGAAAATCCTGGACGTCAGTCAGATAGTGTGGTGATGCGCCATCTTGCATGAAGTAAACATTTCGTTCTCGGTCATCCTCATCAAACTGTGGTATCAAATATTGTTGCAACATATCAAGGTACACTATCCCGTTGATGGTTCTCTCTTGGAAAAAAAGGGGCCATACATTTTCCTCTTGCTCAACGCACAAAAAACGTTCACTTTAGGGCTATCACGAACATGTTGCAATGTTTCATGTGGATTTTCACTGCCCCAAATCCTAAAGTTATGTGTGTTAACCTTACCACTTAAGTGAAAAGTTGACTTGTCAGAAAAGATTATGTTGTCCAAGAAATGTTCATCGTCATCCACTCGATTTAACATAGCTACACAGAAGTTATTAGGGGCAATCTTATCAGTCTCTTTAATTGCTTGTAAAAGCGAATATCAGTACGGTTTCAAATGCAAACGTTTTCTCAACACACGTCAAACCGTCGTATGTGGGACTTGAAACTCACGAGATGCACGCCAGGTCGACTTTGTAGGGCTGTTGATAAAACTTTGTCTCACTTGCTCAACGACTTCATCAGATGTGCTTGGACGACCTGAGGATTTCCTATGTTTCACTGAGTACCCTGTTTCTACAAAACATCTATACCACTCATAAATTGTAGGCCTACTAGGAAGATCTTTAGCGTACTTGGTACGAAAATTACGCTGAACTGTTGTCACAGACTTCAATTCTTCAAACCAAAACACACAGCTAGCACGCTCGGGTCCAGTGAATACAGCCATCTTTAAGTAACTGCCGCTAACGTTTGTGCAGCACGATTAGGCACTAGCGGACTACGCAAGACAAAACTTGATGTGTTTCCCTTTAAAACAACACTAAAACAAGCTCTGTACCTTTTTGAAATAATTTTATATAAATTTTCAAAGTTTTAAAGTCCTTTTTGAAACACCCTGTATATTGTTAAGTTTTAATATAATGTTTCATTCCCCACTATTGCAGACCACAGCAACTCATGTGAAGTTTAATCAAAGGGATAAAGTCACCCTTATCTGGACACCACCAAATCTTTATATAGGACCAGCTGTGTTCTTGTAAGAATGTCATTATTTTTTATGTTTAAATATATCTCATGTAATTTAGTTAAATGCAAAGTTAAAAAGAAATTTAATTCTTTGCAATATATTTTAAGTTCTAGTGTAAAGATATGATTCAAGTATTATCAGTAAAACAATTTTTTTATATTTTCAATGGTTGATATAGTAGCGTGTGAAATAGACCAATTTTTTGTCCTTTTAGACTTTTGTGATACACATAACACAACCAAAGAATATTTTAATATGATTTAGATGGCAAACCAATAAAAACCTAAGCAGGAAAACAAAGCATTAGGCAAGCTTAAAAGTCTCGACTTTAAAAAATATGTAACATAAAAATAAGGTTTATTGCAAATTTGAACCCAATTCTTGCACTTTATACACATATAAATGAAGATGCTTGTGTAAGTTTTTAACAACTGTTCTATTAGGTGTATCAAGATCATTTAAGCCCCAATGAGTTGATTTCCAAGGATTATGTTGATAAAAACAACCTCAAATTCTCTCACTCCAGATATACCATTTCTTTTATGGTCATCAACATTTTAAAATTTAGATACCCTTTGATGCTTTTAACATAAACAACATTTAGCATACTGATTTCTGAAGTATTGCTGGTTTGTAATTGGCAAATTTGTTTCGTACCACAAAACAAGTTGAGATTTCTTATTGATAAATAAAATTTTAAAACTGCCAACAACAGTGTTAGCTGATGTTCATATTTATGCATAACATATGAAATTATTTTAAAAAGCTCTATTATTTGATTGATAGAACTTTACAAACTGTAGGTTTTTATTTAACATAGTTTTAAAATTATGATTTGTCATAACGGGGGAAAGACGTTATGCTAACTCTGTATTTGCCATTAAAA
Source organism: Aphrophora alni (assembly GCA_963513935.1). Lineage (NCBI taxonomy): Eukaryota > Metazoa > Arthropoda > Insecta > Hemiptera > Aphrophoridae > Aphrophora > Aphrophora alni. Next base: position 40,989,231 of record OY740771.1, on the reverse strand, counting down.
AAATACCATGTTAATACCTATTTCAAATATATTATACAAATTTTATTATTTTCACAACTTTCTAATAAATAATTGAAACAATACCTATGCCAATTTACTAGTAGGTGGTATTCTTTATTGATAGTTGTAATTATATTAATTACCCTGATTTTATTTAATGTTAGTTTTTATAAGAAAATTATTGAAAAGCGGTTTTATGATTTCAGTGTTACTGTAATTAAGTCTAGGAAGAAGGTAATTTGGGTAGCTGTAAAATCAGAGCCAATTTGGTACATGAAAAGTGAGTAATAAAGTGGTTTAATCTGTGTAGTTTGGAGTTTATATATGATGAATTATTTAATTACACTGAAAAGAGAATGAAACCTCTCTTCTCATTTACCAAACAATGACACTTTGGAGATGAAAATGGGCTACAAAAAAATATTTATTTAAAAATTATTAATACAAAAAATACTTATACTAAAAAAAATAAGTGAATTCTAACTGTTCATATTATTGAAAAAAAAAAATAAAGTTGGGCATTTCTATTGTCTTATTATTGGTAATTAATTATATATTATGCAAATAATTCTTTTACTTTAAATAAATTACTAAACTAATAGCATTATTTATTATCTTTTGGTTCTGTTATCTGACATCTTTTGCTTAGTTAGACGCATTTCGGAGTCAGAACCCTTTTTTCAATATTTTACTCCTTAAAACATTAATAAGCTTAAATTATAAGCATATATATATATATATATATATATATATATATATATATATATATATATATAGTATCTTTTAGTTCTGTTATCTGACTTCTTTTGACTTAGTTAGACGCGTTTTGGAGTCAGAACCCTTTCTTCAGTATTTTACTCCTTAAAACATTAAATTAAGCATAAATATCACAACGTGATACACACTAGTATACATAATTACACAAAACAAAGCGGATATTATTTTATTTGCATACAGTAAATCCAACTGTTGTAACATAGTAATATAATGGGGTTAAAACAAGCAACGTGATTGGATTTTTAGAAGTAGGTCGAAGATCCTGATTGGTTCTTAGCGTACGTTAGTGTGGTAAAATTAATTAAGGAAAGCTGTAAATTATTAACGAAAAGCATCCAAGAAAACAATTTTGTACAATAAATAGTCTTAGTATGATTTTATAATAAATGTTTTAATGGAAAATCATGTAAATGTGAAAATGAATAATTAATTATAAATTGATGTGTCAGTGAGTTTAAAAACGAAGCGGGAAAAATAGTCTCGTGGCTGGACAGTCTTGAGATGAGCTCTGACGGGGTCAGATCTGTTATAAATTTGTCTAGAGAAGTTTTTGATAATGCAGTGTAAAATGTTAAAAGAGTTATAAGGAGTATTTTAAGTGATAATTTGCGTTGGTTAAAGACTAGAAATCAATGAATACGAGAGACAGACATAATTTGAGTAGTAACATTGTGAATAACGTTTTAATTAATATAAGATTTAAATGCAGTGAGACAAAGGAATGAGACAATTAGCGTATTTGTATGATGATAGGACCATACATACAGATCCTTTAGATGAACATTTGTGTTAAAAGATTTATAAAAAAGAACAAAGAAATATTAAGACAATAGAATCTGACGGACTAGATAGGAAAGACTATTATTCTATACGCGAGTGAGAAAGAGATCGTGTACCGTGTGGTGAAATTGGCTCATAAAGACAGAACATTCTTAATAAGCCATGAACATTGTTTTAGACTATTTGAAGAAAAGACTTCTAGAGAATTGTGGATCAATACGAGCCATAGGACTTTGATTTGCTGGACATCAGTTTTCCTCGTTTCAGACTTTTTTTTTTATATTTGGCGTTTTGGTATAGACGCCATATGTTAACTATTAGATTAAAGATCTGTATTATGTTTTGAATTATTTGTTATACATGTTTGTTCATCTTATTAATTTTTTTTAGACTATTTCAAGAAAAATAATTAAAAAATGAAACTTTTAATACTAAATTAAATCTCCTTCAGAGAGCTGCAAAGTTACTTAAATTGTTGTGAATTAAATTTCTGTTGCAACATTTTTAAAAGAAAGTATAAAAAATATAAAATTTTAATTGATTCAAAATAATAAAAAAGGAAATATAAAATAATGATTTTCTTATTAAATTTAGACAATAACTATTAATTATAAAATATGATTTTGTTGGTGGCAATTGTAGGATGTTATAAATAATTAATAAATACTTATGTACAATTTCAGCAGAAAAAGACTTGGAATCTTTCTTTAAATCACCTATGCCAAGTACTTCTTGAAAAGAACTTTATACCCTGAGATTTTAAAATAATTTAACTTCATTTTTTTTTAAATTGACGAGAAATCGTCTGGCGCCCTTTAGCTGAGCAAATTTTTAATAAAATAACTTAATAAAATAAAACCTTCTGTTTTATATATTATTACACTGTTCCTAATATTTGTGCTCTACTTTTCCTAGAACGACCACCTCCTGTCCAACTTGATCTACTATAATAAGGGTCCAGTTTAGCTATAATCAAGGATGCACTTGTCTTTCGAATAAGAAAAATGTAAGTTAAATGAAGAAAAATGTTTGTTTTGATATTCTGCTTTTCACACATTATAAATAAATTATATTAGTTGTATTGATACTAATAATGAGTAATAATTGATAAATAAAAAATATATTTAATTAGTTATTATACTTTTACCAAAATTATATTTTTTATATTACAAGAATGACTTTATATGTCTTTATACTTAGAGTGTTTTGAGTAATTATTAAAGAGTTTTCAAAAATTATAATTATTGTAAAAAAAAACAAAAAACATCTGTTTTTAAGTTACACTATGGTAGATATTTTGTGCAGTTGAAAGCCTTCACATCAAAAATCAAAACAAAATACTGTGCACGTTTTCATTTACAAAATGTATACATACCATTTCAGCAATTGTATGCTGAAATTAAATTAAAAATTTAATTGTTTTAGGTACAAAACAAGTTGCCAGCACTTGGTAAGTGTGGCAGAAAAGAATGCCATTACTGCTGTACAGGGTAAATGAGGAAAGAGATGCTGAACTTAATGTGAAGAATTTGGAATTTCATTTATGATTGAATTTCATTGACTTTGGTCCATTGACAAACAGACCATAAGTGTAATATATAAATAAATATTGAGCTTGACTTGTGAGATAATATTAGATAGAATAAAACTCTAACACAAGATCTGACAAAAAAAATAATTTACTTAATCAAATGTGTTTCAAACACATATCACTTGATATGTGTTTCAGTGATACATGAGCTACAATAACTAAACTATAACTAACCAAACACTGCGCCAACCCCCTTATTTATACAAAGGGGCATGGCCTAAACCTACTTTCTAATATTAAAGTGTTAACAAGTGCCTCGCATCATTCTAAGTAACTTAAGAGTTAACATCTAACTAATACAATATTCTGAACTAATCTTATATTAAACAATACATATTTTATATTTTACTTTAATATAGAACTTTGTACAAAGTTCTACTTTAAAGTAAAATTTATCAGAGGATGGCGATTTTGTCGTTAAAACTCATTTAATTAATTTAACTTCATTTTTGTGAGATCTTATGTTCGAGTTTTAGCCTATCTTTCATAAGTGTAATAAAAATACATCCTTAAGGAAGGAAGTTGTTTATATTTATATTTATAATAATATTTATAAATATAATATTGTTTTAAAATTAGTTTATGCAAGTAAAGAAAACAATTTCTATTAGAGTACAGCTTAATTTTTAAAATTTTTGTCACCAATATTTTTTTAATAAAAGCAAAAAGAGGTTTTGAATTTTGTATTTGGTGATGCCAAAACATGAGTTTAACCTGAAGATTTCCATCCACTATATGCATTATAGCCTTTAAGTATTAAGACTCCGAAATAATATAGACTTTTTATATGGAATGTTATAAACATATGAGGAGGGCTTAGTATCTCTGGTTCTAATTTAAATAGAGATATGAAACAAATGGAATTTTGTTGAAATCGGCCTACAAAAATGAGGCACAATATACAAATTGTAATGAAAATTCATAAAATGTGATTTTTGAAGGCTTCGTCTTATGGTCTCATATAAATATTGTCATGTTGTCTTAAAGTAGAGCAAAAAATAGATTGAAATAAGATGTTTTAAAAAATTATTCTCTCCCAGATGATCTTCAACGTGGTTAAGCATAAATCCATCCTATTATAGAACTACATGTTATTTAGTTAACATGCTTTAGATCATAACTGTGTAACAATTTTGTGATGCTCTATATCTGTTATTTATTTTTCTTCAAACTAAATTTTAATTTTGAGAATATAACAGAATATTTGTTCCTCCAGTAATTACTGTAATTAGCTTCTTACCTTGGATGATGTTAGGAATTAGGATAGTTTTAGTTAGAAATATAGTCTAAGTTCTTTTTAAGAAGCCAGAATGACAACAATTATTGTGACAGACCTGGAAAACTATTGAAATAGCTTACCTTGCATGGAACCGGACGTCATTGATTGAGGACATTTATTCAAATAATGTTTACAAACAACAGATTTTACATTTAATACAAAAAGTACATTTTAATTTTACAAATTACATAACATTTTTACTATTAGGGTGAAGGCTCTTGTAGTTTTTTCTTCCGCTCCCTGTGCCACTTGTTCTTCTTGTTCCGCCAGCGTCTCTGGGATCTTAATTCCTTCTCCTTTTCCTCCATGAGTTCCTCCCAGTCTTCGAGAAGTAGACTTCTACAATGACATATAAACCTCTGGGTGGGAGGAAACATGGTCAGTGGGCCAAGATTGATCAAGGGAAGGTGCTGCTTGAAGATAACCAGACCGACTCGAGAAGTAAGACTTTCCTGGGAGAATTGAGACTTCGGACAAGTATCCAGAAGAATTGTAAACAAGGGTGAGCAAACTTCGTTTATTAAGAAACTTGTAATTATTTCAGTGTCAGATAATTAAACTATAACGCAGTTTCAGATCTGTGTCACAACAATTAGGGTAATTCTGGATTAATAATAATAAGAAAAAGATTGTAGCAGTATAATAAGATAGGATATAGTCATTCTTGTTAATAAGTGTTAATAAAGGTTAATTGAGTACTGAACCATTCGATTATATTGTAAATAAAGAACCCAGGCAGTTTAATGATCAATTCCTAATAATGACCTTTTCCCTCTAATAATGTAAAATTTTAACTGTTAATCGTCGAAAGTTTGTGGACCACAGGAAAGTTATACATCCAGAGGCTGTAGACAGAAAAATGAAATTATATGCATACAAGATTATATTATAGAATTAAACAATTAGCAAAGTTATTGCTGACATAAGGGATACAAGACTGAATGGAGTGTACCCAGTGACAAGGGTTTCAGATTTGTGGCGTTGTGCAATGCCATTTGTATTTGTTAAGTGTAACCTTAGCTTTTGTACCAGCTGGGCTAAACTTTGAATATATGTGTTGAAACGGTTAAATCCGTTTCAAAGGTTGAGTCTAGTTTTGCTGGACAAAGAAATTAAATTTTCTTGTTACCAAGCCAACTTGTACTTTAGCTTAGTGAAAGTGGACCGTGACTGTTGTCAGATCTTTTGTAAATTCAAAGACCAAGAACCCGTTAAAAGGGGGATTGATTTGGTTTGATTGAAAAAAGTAAAAGTTAAAAACCTAGTTTAAACTTCATTGCAGTGTAATAATCAATTTATGCACATGGTTTCAAACTTCTGGTATTTCAGAATGGGGATAATCAGAAACATGGGTTGAGAGAGCGGGGTTGTAAATAAGATGAAAATCTAAGTTTAATTTGTAATACTCAATTTTTGAATTTTGCTTTGAGATTAAAACAAGAAAATAAAAAGGAATTTTTGATTGGTCTAAAGAAAAGACAACATAACAGAAAGGGGATGGTGCCAACTTTTCCTAAATGGGGAGGGGGGGTGAGGGCAAGAAACATATATATATATAGATGAGTGAAGTAAATTTGGACTAAGTCTCTATTGTAACTGATTAATGAGTTTTTAAACACATTATAAGTAAAAAGGAAAAACAATTTGTTTATAATGAATATAACTAAACTTTAGTTAAAGACTTCCAAATCTTTTATAATTCAAACAACTTAACAACTTGAAGAGTTCAAATTAAAACATTGCTTAAACAATGTATATAAAAAATAAATCATATATTATGTTAATAACAATATTACATATGATAACTAAATTAAACAAACATAGACGAGTATTTTAGACTAGATACTATAACACTTTGCGTTTTGTTTAATTTTATACAAACCAAAAGTCTTCACAACAATCCATCATACAATGCCCATCTTTTGACATAGAGTTAGAAGTCTTGTTTTAGCTAAAGTTTTTGTCATCATATCTGCCAACTGATTCTCGGTAGGAACGTACTTCACTCTCAGCTCTCTGTCCATGACTCGTTCTCGAACAAAAAAGTACTTAATCCTTATGTGTTTCGTTCTTTTATGAAACTCAGGATTGTGAACTAGTTTCACTGTTGCATGATTGTCCACTTTTACTACTGGATCTTCAAGTTTAGTCATTCCTTGAAAAATTCTCTTCAACCAAATTATTTCTTTTGTTGCTTCTGTTGCAGCTATGAGTTCAGATTCTGTTGTTGATGTTGCTGTAATTGCCTGCCTTTCACTAATCCAAGAAATTGCCCCACCAGCATATTTTATAACAACTCCTGATGTTGATCGACCCCCACTTCTTGAATTTGGATGATAGATGATGCCTAAGTCAATAGTTCCTTTGGCATATCTCAATACTCTCTTAAGGCGTATAACATCTTCTTCTGTAGGTGACTCAAGTGTTCTTGAAAGAAGCTAACACTGTAAGCCAAATCTGGTCTTGATTCTATCATCAAATAAATTAATGTTCCAACTTCTTGTCTGTAAGGGAAGCTACTTTTCTTGTAATTTTCCTCATCAGAGTAAGGTGTCACTGGTTCTCTTAATATTGGTGTAGATACAAGTTTACTATTTTGAAAATTAAATCGCTCAAGAATTTTTCTTGCGTAAGTTTTCTGACTGATTTTGATTTCTCCATTTTCATGTGTTCAATTTCAATACCTAGAAAGTATGACACAGGTTTTGCTGTTATCTTGAACTCATTCTTTATATCTGAAACAGTAGTAAAAAAGGGATAACTTTGTAAAACGCCCCACGTTGGGCGCCATTGAAACAGTAGTAAAAAAAGGAAGAACAGTTTTTCCCTATCTAGTTAAGTTGGGCGCCATTTAGTAATGTACTCATTACAAAAATAATAAAATAAAAAATTTTAATAAATTAAACATTATACTAGAGAATATTAATATCTCTTGGGTCGTGAATTCTTTTAAAACAAGTGTACTGAACAGAATATTGGATAAAAATATAGAAGTCTTTTTTATTCTAAAATGCACATAATTTTATTTAGACAAATTATTAGAACAAAATGTAATCACATATAAAACCAAATTCCTGTAAAAATTTATCATATGTTAATTTATCCTATATATATTATATTTAAAAATTATCTAAAAAAAATTTAATTTTTTAAAATTTATTAAATTTAAATTTAGGTTGCAACCTGATTATCTAAATTGAATTTAATAATGTTTTTTTTATAAAAAATTAATATACTTTATTCTTGAATTAATATGAAAGAATATTTAATAAAAAAAATTAAATATTTAATCTCTTATAAGTTTTAAAATCTTAACATTACTTTCAAAAACAACATATTACATCTTATATAATAAGACTTCAAACAAAATGACAAATACAAGATTAAAATATTAAACCAATTTGTAATTCATTGAAAAATCGTATTTTATTTTATGTAAATATCAGTTTGTACATGCTTTACCAAACACGTGTATTAGTTTGAAACAAACTTTTTGTTTAAAATCACTTCTTTTTCTCATTGTAACTGCATGGCGTCGTTTCATCACAATCACTTTAATCATTATTCAAAGTTAACTTTATAAGTTCACGTTTTTCTCTGGTGAGAACACATCAATTGTTTACATTATAAGAAGTATGTTTAAACGTTGAAATTGTTTTATTTTACATAAAACACTAAAAAACTTACTCTTTGCATCCGTACTTTCCAGGTTACATCATACTTTTGCTGAATATACAAAATTAATAGATCGAATACTTTTCACTTCTGAACGTTCATTTTTTGATTCAAACGTGGCTGAATCATAACATACATAACATTATGGCAATTCATTTTGGTTTTGACCAATTTATTCTTGAAATGGAAAAAAAAATTGATTGTAGGTGAAAATGTTTACCTTGCTCATGAAGTATACAATGAAGTATATATACAATGGAAGGCTATCCAGTGAAGAGCCTTGAAACTTATTGAAGGTCATATAGGAGAGTAGGGTTTAATGAGTAATCTATCTCAACAGGAAGTTCCACACACTGGAAGGCACATGCCTTCTGATGATACTTATACATTCCCTCTCCTTGAAAAATAAAATAAATATTTACCCATGATAATTTTCATTTACCTGCAATGTGGCACACTGTTTGAGTTACAAACCTTTTAATTCCATCAATATTTCATCGAAACTGTTTGGTATGATTTACTATATTTGGTCATATAAGAATGGTAATATATTTTATTAACAAAACTCACAACCAGTATTTTTGGGGAGGTGGAATCTAATATGATTTGTTCAGGTTTATATTTAAGTAAAATTTTAACAACATTGTAAGAGCCGATTTAAAAATTATTTGATATTTGCTCTTTTGAAAGATAATACAAATTTGAAGTTGTTAAAAATACACCTTGAGATATGAACATAATATCCCCAAATTTGATCAAAGTTTATTTATTTGTTTGAGTTTTAGTGTACTGCACAGACTACAAACAGGAACTCAGAAGACCTAAAATAGATATTGTATGAAAAACTCAAGATCAGTTCATTGAGCTATCACTAATTTTATCTTCACTATACATATATATGAGAAACTAAATAATTAAAATAATTAGTAGACTTTTAGGAATTTCTCATGAATTGGTCCATTCTGTTTCAGTATCGTATAATTTAAAAACGTAAGCCATGTTTCTGGTTCACAGTATGAAACATGGAAATATAAAAAAGACAAGTTTTGTGAAATTCTAGCTATTGTGATCACCCTTGCGGAAATGCCAATAACCAAAACCAGGAAATGCTTAATACTGGCTATTGCGACCACTTTCGTGGAAATTCCAACAGCCAAGATAAAGAAATGTCTAATTCTGGCTATTGTGATCACCCTTGTGGAAATGCCAACAACCAAGACCATGAAAAATCTAGCGCAATTCAACAATTTTGTAATGTTTAATTGTAGACGTGTGAGTTGGTGCATTTTGTGATGAAAAAGAATTTTTTCTTCAACAAATGAGGGCATTTAAAAAAAAAAATACCCAAACATTGTCTAATAAAGAAGCATTAATGAAGATTATGCCAGATAAGTGAAGTCCAGTAAATTGTGGCTATAACTAAAGTATTGTATTTGTATTTAATCTTAGTTTTGACTGCTTAGGTCTAGATTCCTTTCTTAGGTTATAGTTTTAGTTTTAGTTTCCAACATAGCTCTAGGCTATTAGGCTATGTTGGTGTTTTTCACTTTTTTTAGGTTTATCACTTGATAACAGGAGTTGATTTTAGTCTTTTAAAATATTGCATATTAGTTTTTATATACACAAATTATGACAATTGTCAGATTAAACCTTATTAATAATTAATTTGTCCATATAGTTCTGCAATAAAGTTTTATGTAATGGGATCAAAAAAAAAAAAAAAACCAAAGTATAGGAAAAAGAGGAGATTTCAAAAATTATTGGTATTTATTTGTTAATTTTTTATTTCAGTTAAAAAATGAAAATATAAAATTTTAAATTTCCATTTGAAGAAAAAGACACTTGCTTTATGAAACACATTAAAAATGCACATTACAAGTTCTACAGTAGATTATTCTTAATAAATTTGATGCTGTCATCTTTAGGTACAAATACCAATGTTTTTAAAAGAACTCTGGTGAAGATTCCTGAAACATTCAAATTATCTTTATTATCTTCATGATTTGTGCTCTGGGTCAAACCCTAGAACTTATACTAGAGGGGAGATGTCCTAATGATTTCACCATATATATATTTCCATTATTTCTTTCAAAGAATTAAAATATTTTAATATGTTTGGATTTTGTATAGATAGAAGAACATGCTTGCCTTGGAAAATGGTCCTTGGTATTACCTAATAGTATACAAATAGAAATAGTCCTTCTATCTGTGTACTATTAGGTAATACCAAGGATGATTTTCCAACGTATTCCACACAGAATCTAAACATAGTAGAGTATGTGTCCTATTGAACTCTAATCTAAAATAAGTAAAATAATTTTAATACTAAATTTATACATTAGATTTGAGATATGTATTGCAAATTTTCTCTAGATACCACATTTTAGATGGTAGTTCACTTATTTGTAAGTTATTTATGAAAATGATATAATTGGCAAAATTTTGGATTAGCACACTAGATGAAATAATTATGGTAATGCAATTACACACAAACAAAACAAAATATATTAAAAGTCCATAAAACATACCTTGTTTTCAACCTTTGAATATGAGTTTGATAAGCAATTCACAGTAATATTTTTCTATGCTCGAGCTGGAAATAAATTGGAACAAAAATATTAGAAACAGAGGAAGTTACTAATTATTCATAGGCTGAATTTAATATTAATAAACACTATTCACGTGTACATGGAATTAATAGAATATGTACATTTTCTGTGCAATCCTAGAAATGAGATAAAAAATTATAAAATTGTCTATTGTGGGCCACATAAAATATGCTTTTGGAATAAACTTAAGCAAAGCCTATTGACAATGATTCCCAAACTTTTTACTATATGAATATCCACTGTCTAATCTATTTCAGTTCTAATGTACAATAATTTGTCTTGCAAGAAACATGTAAGTACGTATATATATATTTATATTGTTATTAATTATATACAAAAGTTACCTTACAATTTTGTTACTAATCCGTCTCTATCTTAACATATCATTAGTAGAAATGTTATAAATAACTGTCTCAAGTCACTATTATTTTTACATAGATGGGAGAGAAATCCCAATCTCCTACCCATTTGAATACACAGTTGAGGATTTAAATGTTGAGAATGGCGTTTTTCTCAAATAAACATGTTAATTAAGAAACATAATAACAATAATAAACAAACAAGAAATACTTAACATGAGAAGATATGACACAAAAGGCATTTAAACCATAGGGTAATACAATAAAAATAAAAATCATATTTATTTATTGTTTATTGACTTTTTTTTTAAAGTGCAAATGAGACAAAATACTAAATTGAGATAATAAAACACAATTTTTTATTTTGTACTATCCACTTTTTATTATCTTTAAACATGGAATTCCACCAAGAACCATCGGTCTCAACAGTAATGAAAAAAAAAATAATAATAATAAAAAAATAAAAAATACTAAATTGAGAATTAAGCTTTGAATATAATAAAAAATTAAAAATTAGTTGTTATGAGTAGATTATAGAATATGTGAAAACAAACTAAAAATTAAAACAAACTCATGTATTTTTTTATAGTTCAAAACTAAAACTAAAATTAATAAATATACAGACATTTTAGTTTTTTTCAATGATTATCTCTTATATTATAAAATAATTATGAGATTATAATGATCCAACAATTTCTCTGAAAATTATCAAATCAACTAATATGTCTAGTTGAGAAGTATTAATTGGCTTTAAAACTATTGAAAATATAATTTGTCTAAAATGGCTATTTTTACCGAATTTAAAGTATGTTTTTCAAAATGACTAAGTTAAAAATTGTATTCAGTATAATTATGTAAATACTATTAGAATAATAGAATATTATAATAACTTTAAGTGTACTTATTACCTTCTGTAAACCAAATTGTCTCTGTAGTGCGAGCTACCCAGAAAACATCCTGAGACTGAGCTACGGTCACACTGAAAGCATTCAATTTAAAAAAAAAATTATTTACTAGAAACATCAATATTCATAATTATAATTTGCAAAGATTTTATGATGGTTTGGTTATGATGTTAAAGATTTTGTAACATAAAATACACTTATAGATTTGTTCTTCATCTCATGTCTGAAAGTTGTCCTTTACCCACTCATTATTAGTTTGGATAAATATTGCTATCATGAAATTAGTTTATCAATGATATTCAATACACAAAATTTGATCGCAAGAAAGATTTAGTAAAGATGCAATGAAAAGTTACAGATTAATATATGCATATGACAGTTTAGATAAATAATTGCTTTAATACTGTTATATACTTTTGTATTTTCCACAAACAATGATATTAAAAATAACAATTACATATTATAGTTCAGTAAAAATAGATTTTTATAAGAAAAAATGAGAGTGTAAAAAAAAAAGTATGGGAAGTTGCTTTAAAATATTTCCTTTTTATGAAATTGATGAGTCCTGAATTCTCTGAAGTGTTGCTTTTTAATTAAGGTTAGGGGGAAGAGGTTGAAAAATAAGTTTTTAAAAATTATCTCTTAAAATATGAATTTTTGAAAATACCCTACAATTTGTTTTTGAATGGTATTCAATGGTATAAAATTGACCAAATGAAAACGTGCACTGAATTTCATACGATTTTACAAAAATACATTGGCACCAATTACAAAACATTTAAATTATTCGTACAACCAAAACTTAAAATTAATCAATTCATGAATAACAATATCATTTGATCAAAATAATAATTATGATATTATTATTATTATTTTTTTAAATTGTTTGTTTCGTATTTAATAAATGCAAACATAGTAAAAAAAATACTGTTTTTTCACAAAAATCGGTAATTTATAAACAAATTGTATGTTTAAAAAATATTTATCAGCATTTAAAATAAAAATTTGTTTCACAATCTTGCAGTGTAATTATTTGTCTTCAAAATTTTGTAATGTATTTTTGAACTAATAGAACTTTGTCAGAAATATTTTGTATACTTATGGAAGTTAGAAATATTGAAAAATCATAACTTATTATTAATAATTGTAAAGTAAACGGTAATTAATTGTATGTTATAAAAACAAAACAACAATGATTTTAAATGTTTGCTATAAAGCTAATACAATATTATTATTCAATGAATTTAATGATTTTTAATTTTTGGTTGTATGCATTAATTTTTTTATGACAATCATTACTTGGTAAATTTTCATTACAGAGTAGAAAGTAAGGACTTAAAATAAAAGCAATCAAATAATCTAAAATAGTTATTTGTAGAATTTTTGATACAATTAAAGCTTGTAAAAATCTAGTGTGTGACATGGGGATAGTTTTAGTACCACTTTGAAAAGGGCTGATCTCTCTAAATTTTATCATATTGAAACAAGTTAAACACAGAATTGTTGGGAGTTTTATTATCTTTAAAAACTGTATAAAACATTTTATTTGTAAAAATAATTTTTTAAGAGATAATTGTAAAAACCTGATTTATCAAGCATTTCACCCTCTCCTTACAAACCAACTCTTTGGAGAACTCAGGACTCATCGATTTCTTAAAAAGGAAGTATTTTAAAGCATCTTTACATAGTGTTTTTGACACTTACATTTTTAATTTTTTTAAAAGAAATGTAAAACTATTTTTACTGTACTATTTTTAGGCTTATGCTACTAAAACTAAAAACCATTAGATACATGAGGAAACCTCACTGTAAATGGAAAGGAATGAAAAATGTACATACAAATAGCTTGAACTATTTGTTAACCATAAAATATTTAAAATATATCTTACAAGAAAGAGGCTGGTCCTGTATAACCTTGAGGTGGTGTCCAAGTGAGGACAACTTGATCTTTTGGAGTTGGTGCAACATGGGTTGCTGTGTTCTGAAAAAAAAAAAAAAAAAAAACATTAGTAGGTATGATAGTCAATAAAGCAATTTAAAAAAAATTACATATTCTACATAATAATTGATTTAATTTAAATAGAAATAAAATTTTAAAAATATGATAGCTTTAAAAACAAAATTTTCAAGTTCAATGGAAAACTCGAACTAAAATTTCTAATAATAAGAAAATAACATATGTAAATACAGACACAACATCTTATACTTGTCAGCTCATAATGTTGTTTTAAGCTGTTGTAATTAAAGAAAATATTACACAAGTTTCTCTATACTAAGTGTATTTCAGATAAGAAAACAAAATTTGATCTCAAATTCTGTATCATTAAATTACATAAGTATCGTGAGATTCATCATAATCAACAATCAAGCAATAAATATAAGTGTACTTATATACACTTATATACTTATATAAAATATAAATATACTTTTGAAATAAATTTGGAGTGAGTATTTTGGGAAATATGATACAATTGAGCCTTTTTCTATCATTTAAAAAATCATAGTAAAAGTACACAGTATCCAGGTAATACATTGATATGATAAAATACAAATTTCTTTTGATGTTTTGTATGGAACACTTGTTTGACAATATCGACGTTTTTATTTATATATGAAGATAACCAGTTGCAATAAGTGAGTTATTATAGGCTAATGTAAGTCCTAGATAAGGAGGAACTACCAAAAAATTGTCTCAAATGTCTGCGGTTTTGACATTTTCAACTATTAAAAAAATTATAATCAACAAATGCCATAGTAATTCCTAATCTACATGCTAAATATGACAAATTCAACTTAAATTTTCTTTATTACAGCATTTAATTATTATTGGATTTTATAATACCTATCTTATTTTTACCGAAGAAAATTTTTTGAATATCATTGAATGCAGTTGTTAATGATGCTTAAAATCAGTTATTGTGAAAAGTACTGTGAAAAAACAGTTTTTTGAAATTTAGCCATTATAAAATCAACCCTTTTCTATAGTTAAAAATCTTGTTTAATGGTTTGTAAAACTGAGCCTATATACCAAATTTGCAATAAACCAGACTAAAATTATTGTCACTTCCACAGTGTTTATTAACAAACATGAGTAACCATTTATTGTATGTACAGTGATATAAAATTGTTGCAAACAAATCCATGGATAGACATTGAATGGGTTGATATTTTGTGGCTTTAGATTAATTCTTTCTGTGCTTACTTGAGTTCCTCCTGGGCAGTCAATAGTCTTCACATTATCTGATGTGCTAAATGTTCCAATAGGAGTTTCACATTTCTCTCTGACCTGGACCAAGAACCCTGCAACCTTATCCTCTGGAGTTTTTCCTTTGATTGTCAATGTAATTTTGTCATCAATATACGGTTTCGTGATGTCAAGAAGTAAATCATAAGGAAGCGGTGTGTACTGTTGTGCTTGACCAGCATGACCAGGATGTAAAGTATGGCAAGCTTCGGAGGGTGCTCCATCAGGTCTTCCCTGGACTACATAAGCAGCCAGAGCTAGACAAAGAAGGTGCAGAGTTGACCACATTTTCTAAAATAAAAAATTTAATATGTTATATATTTTTAAAATTTGCTATAGTGTTATGATATAATAATACAAAACTAAATGTTGAAGGCTTCAAAGTAATATTAAAATATTGTATTGACATAAAATACACATACTCATATTGAATATATATATATATATATCCCTCTATTTATCTACCAACCTATCTATCTATCCATCTATCTATCTATCTATCTATCTATCTATCTATCTATCTATCTATCTATCTATCTATCTATCTATCTATCTATCTATCTATCTATCTATCTATCTATATATAAATATATAAATGATAAGACCTTTTTCACTGACTTATTCATTATGATTTCTCCGGAACCATGAAGCCTAGAGAGCTAAAATTTGGCACAGAGGTCGCTTCTAGATCATTGAGGTATAAATCATTGAAGAAAGGGTTTTGAGAAATTCATCTTCCAAGGTTTGAAAAATAAGTATACCAAGAACAATCCAGAAGTTCACGGGAATGGTGTAGAAAAGTATAATAAGAATTATAAAAATGTATAGGTTTAATGTAGAGTTATAAATTGAATAGAATTTTGTGTATATGTGATGTAAAGTGCTGGTTGTTAAGCGGAAGTAAAATCGTGGAGGAAAAACGTGGTTTTATGCAAGCTTTGTCAATGTGTTAGGTCAGTCAAAAGGTAGCAGCTGAAGTAGGTGGACGTGTTATCGTTCATGAGAAAGTTATCCAGGGAACAATGAAGTGGGTGTAAAATTTTTTGGGCCATTTAGGATTACAGGTGAATGTTATGAATAAACAAGTCAGTTGTAGTGACGAACATAAGTTATGGCATCTTGAGGTCCGCTCATGCATGTATTGAGGACCTCCCCAAGAACAACGATGGAAGAATTACTGCCTGTACTAGATTACTAAGTTGGAATCATTTTTACTAACATCATCTCTAAGATAAATGTAGTTTTCAGCTCTTAACTGATTTTGATTGTTTTGGATGAAATTCAACCTTTCTGTTTCTATTTTGGCATATATATCAACAACAAATTGGTTCAGTAAATTTCTACAGTAAAGCAGTTGATTAAATTGATTTTGTCTAACTATATAGTCTATATGGCTCTAGTTAAGCATTAAAACTGTCTTGGGAAGGAGCTTTTCAGTAGTGGAATAACTTAAGCGACTGCAATAAAGTAGACATCCTCTCCATAACATAAGAGGGTTCTGCAAGGCATCATAAGATCGATGAAGATCAGAGATCTCCTAAATTTTGCTATCTCTACAGTGTAAAACTATGTTGCTTGGCTTACAATTACAACAACTAGCTCATTGATAGTAGGTTTATTGAAAAGGCCTCTTATGAGATTAGGAGGTTTTTTTCCTGCATGAATGACATCTTGAAAATTGTCTTTGATATCAGGAAAATTATCTGTTGCCGCTTTAATGTTTTTTATATATAAATTGTAATTGTGAAGCATTTTTGGCAAGTGAAGTTGAATTTCTTTTAAGAGCTGAATGGCCAGCATATCTTCTGTCCACTTGATTATCTTCGTCACTGATGAAGTAAATTTTTACAAATTTATGTTCCCCTTCAAAAAAAAAAAGCAAAATACTTCCAATAAAATGATAGCCATGGCTCTTAACTTTCAATATTGGCATATAATTTCCTTCAAAAGAATCTTTAAGTTTTGTTTTACTCCAAATAACGTCATCTAAAATGAACTGTTATATTTCCAAGGTGTGTTTAGGAAATGTTTACTTTTAGTATGTTCTAGATTTAATAGACAATCCATTAATTCAGGAAGATCTTTAAATTCTGGGAAAAAACCTTTTCATCACAACAACACATTCCTTTGGGTTTACCTCTCCATTTTCGGGTATTACAGAATGGGTATGGTCTACTATTTCCATAGTTCCTATACTCATAAACTTTTTTGAATCATATTTAAAGCTGGAGTTTTCTTTGGATCACCAAGCTTGTTTTTTCTGCTGAAGATGTTTTTCATGAGTAGCATCTTTCTAGAAACATCTCTAACTTCTAACTTCTGAACGGACCTTTGTGAATTTGGCTAAGGCTCCCCTGTTGATTTCTAATTTATTTAATTGAAGAAGAAGGTGAACAAAGCGTGATTGATTTGTTAAAATCTGTAAATGTCAAAGACGTGATTTACATGATTGCAGACGCTTGGGATCATGTTCCAAAAAGTGCTCTACAAAAGTCTTAGAAAAAATTGGCCAAACATAGGCAATATAATTGAAGAAATGAACCCTACCACTCCACAAATAATTGAATAAAATGAAATCACTGTCACTACAGAGCAATTGTTAGGCATGTTTGCAAGAATTGACGGTTGTTCCGATGTTGATATCAACGACATCAATGATTGGTTGACAGACAACAACGAAGGAGGTTATGGAGTCATGACAGATGAAGAGATAATTGTAGCGTGTACATCTACGCAGGGAGCAGACGACAGCCACATTATGTAAGGAGGAAAACCTGCCCATACTACTTTTAAACTGCCTTTAAACTTGAGTCATGTTGAAGGTCCGGTGTGCAGTATATCTAAACAAAGTGACCTAGAATGAATACTTCAAGCCTGCAGCTTATTGTCTGGAGTGAATGTATAATGTTCCACAAATACAGTGTAGAGGCTCAGGATCACGCTGTATGCAGTCTTTGCAACAACAGTCAATTAATGGGATTAATGACGATTCTGCAGCCAATTAATGGGAGGAGTGACGATTATGTTTGTAGACGATTTTAGACAAATAATGCCTGTTAATATAAGGGCGCTCATATTGATGAAGTAAACAAGAGCCTTATGTGATCATCAATGTAGCTTAAAATAAAAAGACTCTCTCTTTCTATTAACAAGAGAGTTCATTTAACAGGTGATACAAAGGCAGGCAATTTTGCTGACTTTTTCCTACCAATTGGTGACAGAAAGTTGGACAATTCACAGGGCATCATCAAAATTCCTCATAATCTCAGTGTAACTGTTGATTCTGTAGATAGCCTCATAGCTATCTATCAAGGTTAAACACCTTGAGCCTCTGTCTTGACTACAAGAAAGACCTTTCTTAATTCCAACCAATACATCTGTGGCTGAGTTGAATGAATATTTGTTGGCAGGCTGTGAAGTTACAACTCAAATATTTACAAATCAATAGATACTCTTGTAAATGGTGACAAGGCAGTAAATTATCTTGTTGAATTCCACAAAACACTGAATCTACCCAGAATGTCATCTCACTGTCTAGCACTAAAGGTTGAATTTCCTATCATTCTGTTATGCAATTTGAATCCTCCCAAATTATGCAATGGCACTCAGTTCAAGTAAATGTTCCACGACCCAATGTCATTGAGGCTACAGTATTCATTGGTTATGGCAAAGGAGAAACTGTATTTGTTTCCATGAATTCCAATAATTGTGTCAGACTATCCTTTCAAATTCAAACGCTTACAGTTTTCCAAATGTAATCCAAATGTGAAACAATTTCAGTGGACCTTGAAGAAACTTATGTTTAGAAATTGTGTAATTGTAAGTGAAAATGCTAATATCTTGCAATTTGATCCTGTTGTCTGAAGCTCAGTAGTAAGCTTTACGAGTGCTTATGAGCAAGCTAATGATAACATTAATGAGGATCGTGTTACTGTCATGAATATGCGAATCAATTGCTCTTATTTTACAGAAAGTGTTTTATATTATATTCCTGGATTTGTTGTAAGGAAATCTTAAAAAAACTGTATCATATACTGATTGTTTAAATCTGTTAATTAATGAAGAACACAGTAGCACAAGAGCTACACAAATTTTATTAAAGTATTAAACCAAGGTAAAGTTATTGAAGTAAGTAAAGATGTATTCCATATTGTAAATATTTGGGATGGTGTTGTAAAATATAATTGTTGTAAAAAGTTCACTTGGGTTAAGACCCCTGTGAACAGAATAATTTTAACGGTTTGTAATAAGCTAGCAGGCAAGGTTTTTTAAAATCACCCAATTGTTGAGGAATATGGTAAAGACATTCTATTAGGTTAATTAAAATAGTAAGTTATATATTTTTGCAAGTGTGTTTTCATGACCTGGTACAGAAAGTAACGATTTCATCATGTACTACTACAGGAATAAGGGAGAAACTAAATTAATTAATTTTGTTTAATTTGTTTGAACTATGGAAATAAATACTTATTTTTAAGAAACAAAATATTTATTGTTTAAATTTGATGCATTTATCGAATGAAGAAAAATGGAACAAGTATTCAACCATCGTTAAAATAAACGCTATGTAACGCATGTAGCCAGAGTGCATACTACAGTTGTAATAAATTTTTTGTTTATGTTCAAAATAATAAAACAGTTAAACTAGTGGTTAGAAAAACATTTGTTAAAAGATAAAACTTGGAAAATGTTTTTGAAATGTTGTTAACATATTTCTAACTGTTAATGTTTTTTGCAAAACAGGTAAAACACAATTGATTTTTGAGGGTTAGCATTTAAAAAAAAAAATGCAGGATCCACTTGGTTGTTATTGTAACAAATGGTAATATTTTATTTAGACAAAGTTATTTATATTGGTAGACAAGGTTAAATAACACCTTCAAAATTGATATAAATGTCAATGGGATAGCGTACGTCGCAGGGTGTGATAATGAAAGCTATGTTTCTGTACACTGTGGCTGGCAAGAGCTGACTGGCAGGTTCTTGCCACCCAACGCTCTCAGTTTCCGGCTAGTTTTTGCCTCATTGAGAGCTCAATCCATTTATATTTCATCCGAGGGTATAATGGACCAGTTTATTACAGCAAAAACTTATCTCAGTTTTATTAAAACATTTAAATATTTAACATTTAAATATTAAAATATTTAGTACAGTTTTTGCTATTCTGATTGAGTCTTATTGTTATTTTCCTTAATGTAGATTCTGAAATAAATTGGATTTTTAAAAATATTAATGGATCACCATTTTTTATTGGAGTAAGATAGCAATGGGTTTTTACATTTGAAAATTTTGAGTTGCCTCCTTAAACCTCATTTTGAGGTAGAAGCAAACTTACTTTAAAATGCCAAAAAATATTTTTTTATATCAAAAAGATTTTTAGAGTTTCAGCTTTCTTCCTTTTCCAGTTTAAAAGTTATTTAACTGTCCAGAGACTTGTTTTACACTCTATATAATATTCATTACTAAAATTTTCAAGATTATTAAATTAAATTATAGTAGAATTTTCTGTTGGAATTCCCTGGAGATGAGAGTAGGTTTGAATAATTTTGATACAAGACTTGAGATTGAGATTATACACAGCAATGAGACCAAAGATAAGACTCAAGAATACACACAAGACTCAAGATAAGACATGATTATTCTTTTGGTATGTTTCTTCTACTAAACAATTTACTATAAGGTATAATCTTCAGTGAAGGCCTACTAGAATAATACCACTTCAGTCTAGTCCAGGACTTGAGACATACCACTGGAGGGTTAAAGTATATTTTGAAATGGCCACAACTTTCCCCTCACTAGATCATTGAACCTATCTTCTGATACATAAACATTAGATAGTTTCATAGCTTCTTTAGAGACATCATCTGTATTACTATTAATCCTTGTCTTCCACAATCTGAGATCATTTATTTATACAATTACTCACCAAAAAATCATCTCTTGCTACAACCTCAACAACATAAAAAACACAATTATTTATACTTATTATACTTCAATCCATGATGCTTGGGAATATTAGTCTCCTATGGGACTATAATTTCCATCATAATCATACATCAAAACACGACACAATGGTATCTCTGTAAAATCTGACAGGAACAACTGTCCATTAGCAGTTCACAGTCATCACTTTTTCCTACAATTGACAGTTTTGAAGATAATCCTTTCCTTCTAGCCTTCTTATCACTCTAACAAATATTTTTTTGTGAGGAAACATTTTTGGGAAAAACTTTCCCTGGTAATTAGACAGTTCATAGGTTCCCTTACAGTTCTCAACACTATATCATGGCTTCAAATACAACAGCCATCTTGGAGTGCCCATATACTCTTTGGAGTAGTGCTGTAGGTTCTATATACCTTGAATGGTGAATCTTTATTAATCTTACCACAATTTGGAGCTGCTTATCTATGGTCCAAATAATTTTCCTTTTCCAAATTGAAAGTACATCTATGTTTTTTAAAGATTTTAGAAAATTAAAATTTTTGAAAAAAAAAAAGTAATTTTCTAACAACAAATATTGAATAAAGTTACACAAAACAACTGACATTTTCACAGATAAATAAATACCTGAACTGCTGCCAAGTGAACTGCTGTCAAGTGAAAAGTTAAACTGCCCTTTTTGAATAGTAATTTCCTATAAACATTTGCAAAATAAACTCCTTAAGGTGGAAACTTTTAAAATGATTTGGAATTTTATTTTAAGTGAAGCAAATATCAATTTTTTAGTCTTGGGCTTTTGGGAGAAATCTGAATTTTCTAACATTTATAAAATGAAGAGTTTCTTTCACTCTTGTTTGAAGTTTTATGTTAATTTCATATCCTTCTTCCCTCTTCCTGTCTTATTCTTTAAACCATTTTAATATGGGTTTCAATATATTCACATGATTAGTTCATGTATTATTAGCTGTATATTAAAATGGAAAACACTAAATACGAAAAAAAAGAAAAAAACTTTTTAAGTTAATTAGTGTAGGGATACTTTTTTTTAATATTTGAAAACTTCTTTTTTACTTTCAGTTTCAGTGTAATAATTATACATTTTAAGTTATCACGTGTTAAACATTTAATAAGAATGAGTTTTTTGAATACTCAAGCATGCAAACAACATTAATTGAACATGTAATCACAAATTCGACTAGGAACTTTGTTTCTGAAATTAATATTAGTGACTGAATGAGAAGAGTAAAGCACCGAGGGCTTATGGAGATCCTCTATTAGTCTTAGTCTTGACACTCTCATAGATATCTAATTCTCTATTACAATATACAATTTACCTAAATTGAAAATTAATGATGGATCATCTTGGGAAAGAAAGAGTTTTATGTTTAAAGTCTTGTGTCTTATTGGAAGTGGCTTTAGGGTAGTTCTAATTTGTTTCTATGAGAAATTACTTCTCCTATTAATAGCAAGCATATAATTCTGCCTCATCTCCAACACAATTTAACATATTTCCTCATTATCAGGGACAGTATAGTTTTACCTCTTTTATTTCAATTAGAAAAAATGTAGAATTATATTTTACTCAATTCCATGCATATATATATTCATGCATCGAATTTTATTTACTGCCCAGTTTAGAATTTCTTATCCATATTTAATTAATAGACGGAAAACTAATTTGCGGATGTTTTATGTGCTTTTGTTAGAAAAAACACATTGAGCTTCATGAAGTTCTTCAGTAAATTAGTTTAGTGATATAAAAATAATTTACTGCTAGCCCCTCATTGCTTGGAGAACAATGATTTTTTTTACCAGAAAACTATACACATAATTATTTAATCAAATTGAGTTGAACACTTGGCTATTATAGCTCACTCTGATATTTATACTTTTCAATACAAACAAATTAAGAATTCACCAACCAAAATTTTAAGATGGACCTAAATGATGCTCACTGAAATATATACTGTCTATTTTTTATATTGTGTAGAACTGAACTTTTTATTCATTCACACAAGACATAACACATTAATGCAATCTCTATGGCATTTTAAATTAAACATTTCAATCATCATTATGGTAAATGAAAAAAATGCATGAAGTCAACATTTATCAAAACATAAAAGTTTGTTGGCAAATACAACATAAACTTATAGATAATAAACTTTTTCAATATATTTTTTTAACAGTAAATACCTGTTTAATAATTAACCAACTCATTCAACTACGGTATGAATTCAACAATATTTTAAAGAAAAATTACAAGATTGACTGTACTTTATATTCTCGTCATTTAGGTACACTGTAAGCACATACATTGAATTAGAAATCAGTAATTAATTGGAATACATTTATTACTTAACTATATTTTTTGTATGTTAAGATATGAGGGACAGATGTATTCCACATTTTACATAGTCCTTCAAACCATTGTTGAATTGTTTTTACAGGTGTTAAGATATTATTGAAAATCTTTTAAAATGATAATATTTAATATACTAGTTATGCAATTATAATCAAATATCTTACCAACGCACACAACAGCAACAATTATGTTGTATTTAAATAGAACAAAGTTTAACCTCTAAACAAAGTATTTTAATAAATTGTCAATATGTTTTATTCGTTACATAAGCTCAGATAACAATCTGATTATAATCTCATTACATATTTTATCTCCTGTAAAGCGATCTAAAAATGAACATTCTTTTTAAAAGTGTGTAATTTATTTTGCGCATGACAAACATAAATTACTTTAACAGTAGTTTCAATAATAAAGAATAAAATGACATGACTTACTAATTATGCTTTTATACTCCAGTTTATATTTGTTTCATGATCAGTCCATCAAATTTTGGAATATGATTCTTGGGTAAAAATATTTTTTAAATGTCTAATATATTATATTTGATCTGATATTGACCAGTTGAGGGCCCAAGGGACAAAAGTGGTTAATTGGGGTGCCAAACCAGGGAGTGAACTGCCGATACTCAACACTTTCCCAGCTTAAAAAAGGGTGCCAATTTATTAAAAAAATTATTTTTTGTATGCTGTAACAAACATATATTTTAAATTACTTTAAAGGGCTTTATTAAACTTACCGGTTACATTTACCACTTATGGTAACTAAATATTTAGTACTGTATTCACCGTATACAATAGAAATTTTTATGCATTCTAGTTAGACTATAAATTTAGTAACTTTCAATTTAACATATAATTTGCCCAGGAAGTTCTGAATTCAAAGAAAGCTTAAAAGTAGGTTGCTATACTTTTAAAAATTACTACTAATTTTTACTTAATCATGGAACAGTAATAATTATGCTTTTTTCATTTCTTTTTAAAGCCTTAAAAAGTCTTAAAAAAGTTATAAGAGCTTAGAGGAGGGGCATTATTACTGGATGTGATTGGATTAAGCAATTGGACTCTGGGATTTAGTAATTAAGCACACAGAGTTAACAAAAGACATTAGGATATAAATGAAAAATAAAGGAGATTTTATTTCTTAAACATTAAAAAATCAGTAAACTTACAGAGTGCTAAAGACTTGGTTGGAAGTGTCAAGATATTTTTTATAAGGATATGAAGTCAGAGAAGAAACTCAAAAGTGTGTTGTCTGATACAAAGTGTATGATCAAGTAAATAGTTGAAAAACTCGATCTAATCCTGAATTTGTAAATGAAATCCATGAAACAGTTTGTGGTAAGACATATTTGTGACCTATTATAAAGGAAACTATTTTTACAGAGTTTTGGATGCAGTTATCTGTTTTCTGTTATCTGTGGTAGTTTCAATTCCTCTATGATATCAAGACCTTCTGGAATGAGCAAACATAATATTGAATGAATCTTGCATGGATCTTCAGACAATTGTAAGAGCAGGGAATGACTGTAATGTTGAAGGGAAGGAGCCCCTTGAGAAATTTAATTTGAACACCAAATGTTGCCTTGTGGTAACTGTCCTGAGACCACGTTGTAGCCTACATAACAAAAAACTCCTCCATAATTACTTTTCACAATGTTTTTCTCTGCCTATGAATTGAATTCATGCTCTTTGTATTAATGGAAAGTGGAAAAAGAAGTTTTATTTTTTCAAATTAAAACTCATAAAGACTTTTTGAAATCAACAATTTCTCAAGAGCAAGGTGGATTTGCGACAATGGCAATTGAAAATGGTAATGGAAAAGTTCTTAATATTACTGATACTGATTCCATCTCGCCAATTATAAACTTGGCATAAACTTTTAAACCCTTTATTTTTTTCTTATCATATTGCTCGTTTAATTGTTAGTAACATTGACTGAGATTTCGTTGATCTTTTAAAGAATCCTCTATTAAATATTACTAAATATTCTTTACACTGCTTTTATTGTATGAAAAAACAGCTTTGACACTAGTTTCTTTATTATTTAATGTTAGTAGTTAATCAACATTTCTTGACAATGTGTTAAATTGTTTATTTTTTGGTGAAATTTAAAATTGTTACAACTAGTTTTTTTCTTCACACATTTTCTGTTTTATTTTGGTTTTTTATATTAAATTATAATGATGTGTTACATTAAGTACAAAATTATATATTGAGATTTTTAACTTTAAAAAAATTATATAAATTTAAAAATACTTACTAAATTAAACAGTTTTAGTTTTCTGCAACTTATCAAGGAACATTAAAAACATTTTTTTAAAGCATAAACGTTCTCTCTTAATTTTTGTCTTGTTGATTTTCTAGTTTAGATCTAGTTTGTGTATCTTTAAACTTGAACACATGTTTAGTTTTATTAAAATGCTCTTAAATTAAAACGAAGTTTGTTTTATTAATTACTGTAGTGTTATAGAAATAATTAATTAAATTAGTGTCTTCTTCCTGTTAATTATCTTAAATAATAATGACATTTTTATTGTAGCAAACTAATATCGTGAAGATATTGTTGATGGTAAAACCTGTTAGCAACTAAAATGACAGGTTTTACTCTTTGAAAATGATTTAATTTTTATCATGAAAGGAATGGTTAGAGAAATGGGGAAAGACTGTTTGGGGAGTGCATCAAAATTTGATATTGTTTGTGCGAAAAACTTTGGACTGGCCCTGGATTTAACTTATTTCCATATTTATAAACAAAAATTTTAAAAAAATGTTTTTGGGTCATAGTGGTAATTATAATTTTATTCATTTTAATTTAATGGTTGATATAATAGGAAAAGTTAAGCAAAATGAACTAATTGAAATGTATTTTTATAAAGGACATGTGCTAAATCATAACTCCAATTTAATAAAAACAGGTTGGTACAAATTTTAATAATGTATTTCTAAAATGCAAGTTCTAAGGAACCAAACAAAACAAATTCATTGACAATCCTCAAAATTGCTGGTTTGGGTGATATCCTGTGGACACAACCATGTCTTGGAAAACAAACCAAAACAAAAAACAACAGAATTTAATAAACTAACACTCACTTTGGTTCTGAAAATAAAATATATAATTTATAAAACTTAGAGAAATTGAGTCAAAATTTTCTAAAAATTATTATTTTGTTACAGTTAAAAATGACTGAATCTAAAAAAAAAAAAAATTCTGTAATCTTATATTAAATAACCTTAACAGATCAATATAAACTATTTTTGTTTTTTACAATGAATTTTTCTCTAATAGTTATGTTTTTCTAGTAAAAATTCTAAAATATTTTGGTAAATATAATGAAAAATAAGGTAGACTTAAAAATGGTTCAGATGAAAGTTGTAAATTTTTTAGCATGTAATAAAACATTAAAAAAAAACAAATATAAGTTACTCTTTAAAAAAATATTGAGGTGTCCTACAAATGGTGTTGGACACTTGGTTCCAACTATAACTCCAATATTTTGCACATGAAGAATCAAGGAAAAATATATATTTATTAAACCCCCTTTGCCCCAAAAAGGAAAATTTTGGATGGTAGTGTAGTTTAAAAAAAATTCAAATAAATACATCGGTTGATATATCACTTTAGAAGTCTTTTAACAATAAAAATTTTGTAATCTTTCTTTGTCCCATTTCGAGATGGCAGTTGTAAACAAAAAAATTGTGGTCTACAATTGAATTTACTATAGCTTAACGATTTTCTCAGAAACCAAAATTTTCTAAATATTACTAATGAGATAGATACTGTTAAAAAAATATGCAATTTAGGTACTCTCACAATGTTTTAAAATTTAAACAATTTTGAGTTTAGGGAAATGAAAATGCAAATTTTAAACAGCAAGAAACATTATGTGGTATAGCAAATTAAAGCTGAACATTTTTTGTCTTCAAAGTTTGTTCATATTTTAAAACGTTTCAAAATGGCAGTTAAAAAACTGAACTATAAATATTGTGTAGTACAGTTTTCCCATAAAATGTAAAAGGTTGGCAGCCATTAATTTTTCGATTTTTACATTTATTGTTTTTACTTTTGATATTTCTAATCTTTGACCATTTTCTTTTAATTTTTCCAAATGTTTGAATATATTGTTTGGCCCTAGATACAGTATTATAAAGCCTATACTATATAATAAATAATTATATAGTCCTGCGTATATTAGATTTATTACTTAAAGAAATATTTAAAACCAACATTTGTTAACTGTTAGGTTTTGGAAGAATGATTTTTTACTAAAATGTTACAGTATAATAACTTTTTCATTTTTCATAAATATATATATATATATATATATATATATATATATATATATTTAATTAATTATGTTGTATTAAAAAGAAAATATTATGTTTTATTAATAATAAATGATGCACAAAACAATAAAATAACGTCAGATTGAAAAATAAATAATCGATGTCCTGAAAGGTTGAATATCTCAAAATTGTTCCAATAAAATGTTGGTGAAGTGTTAAGATTTACAGAACCACATGTATTGTTTAGAAGAAATTACCTGCCTAGGAGAAATTAGAAAAATACAAAAAACCAATAAAATATCGACTGAGAAACAAAGTTATGTTAAAAAAAAAAAAAAGTGATTGTTGTCTAGAAACTTTGTAAAGTGAAAATGTAAAACCTTACAAAAGCCAAAAGCCTTGCCTAAAAATGATAACACTCATACAATTATGTTTTTGAATCAGTTTATAAATTAAACTAGGGATGAAAAAATATTATATAACACTGTACACATCAAATATTTATTTCAATTTTAAAAAGAAATACATAAATAATACCATTCCAATGAGATACCCTCTTAAGATTCTTCAATTTTGTTACTTCTTTGTTGTCAATGTAAAAGAAATCCACAAAAAAATTCACTGTAAATTCTGCAAAAGATGAGGAAATGTTTGATAAAAAATTATATGATACTTAATTTAAATAGGTTATTTAATAAAACTTAATAAATAAAATAATTTAAATTGGATATATTCGTACCATCATTGGTGTGAAATACAACCTTAAATATGAAGAATTGAATTAATTTCATGCTTTGAGGCTATGATTAGTAATGAATCAAGAAATTGATTAAAGCTTTTATTTAACATTCATATATTAATTAAACTACACACAAAAAAATCATTTATTTTGCAAACTAGTAATCTCATGTATTCATAAGTAAATATTTTCTTACCTTATCACTTGGTGTCCTTAGTTTACAATTAGATCACTCGATTTTCTTGCAACCCAGAAAACTTTACCAGTTTTCATGACGGTAGCACTGAAATTAAGATACATTGACATTAAACATCATTTTAAAAATAATTGTATAACATATTCAGATATTAGTAAATGGGGTAAAATATGAAAAATAAGAGTAAAATAAAAAAATAAGAGTACAAAAATATTTGTCAAAGTTACTAAAAAGCAAAAATACTATTGGTTTATTTTCTTTTTTTCCAGAAGAAGAATTTTGTTAAGTACCGGTATTAAATTTCTTTTTCTCAGTACCTGAAAAAAAAAAAAAAGAATGAAATCTTCAAATAAGGAAATGTGAAAATTATAAAATATGATTTAATTTAAAATGTATCAACGGATTTAATTGAAACTTGGAAATATATATTATAAATTAAATACTTTGAATTCTTGATCTAATATTGGTTATAAATTGTACAGAAGTGAATTTTATTGTGATTATAATGGATTCAAATCTGTATCTTATAACAATTTGGTTTCTTGTATTGAGTTTACATGATGTTATTAAAGATTCAATATTATTCACACTACCACAAGTATTATTTATACAGGTACATTTGAGAAGGGCATCTTCCATGGCGTCTCATTTATTTTCCACGTGATTGATAAAGAGGTGAAGTTTTTAAAGTTTTGGTCACTGGCAGCATTGGGATACGAGAGACACTGAGCCATTGAGACAATGGATCCTGGAAACTTGTCATAAGAAGTAAGAAGTATGTACCATTTAATATCCCATATAATGAGCTACGAAAAAGTAATAATTTTCCCAAACAGCAAACTTGGGGTGGAGAAATAATAATATATTTTTTTTACGTTAATCATAATATAGACAGTTTATTATGGTTACCTAGAGAAGTTATAGCTTCATTAGAGGTTGTAACTGATAAAGGGAATGTTACTCTGAGAACCTGCCAGTATGCTAAGCTCAACAGTGATTCTGGAGTGATGATATTTTGGATAGGTTAGGTTCTGGGATGTGACATACCAATCAATAGGAAACAGGTTACAACAGATTCCAAAAGGTGGATTAATCAAATCTGAACACAGACTGGAGGCATCATATTCTAGGGCTGGTTTTTTTTTAGATAAAAGTACTTTACTTCCTCCTAATCTAACTTCTTATAGTTTTAGTCTTTTATCATGAATGAAGTGTAACTAAATTTCTGTCCTTCATAAATGTAACAATTTTAAGGTTTTTAGCTTAAATTGTAGAATAATGTAAGTTTGTGAGAACAATCCAGGCTAATAGTTTTTATCTTACATAAGATTACATTGTTTTCAATATTTTCAAAGGATAGTAACATTATTAATAGATTTTATATTTATTGATTTGTGTCACTGTTTAAGCTGAAGAAGTATACAAGAAATACATTTATTTTAAAAGCTGTATAAATAAAACTTTATTAATGGATACAATTCAATTTTAATGTTCTTATTTTCAGCATCTGAAAACGTTTTGTATACAGTCCCATACTCTTTTAAAGAAGTTAGAATAGAAGCAATGGTAACCAACTGGGCTAATGAAGAAATTTACATTTCACAATTTATTTCAAAAATGAGGAAAATTGATATGTCATGAATTATAAATATGTTTAAAATAAAATGTTTATTTTGTATACTTACACTAAGTTAACTTTACCCTTATAACCATTTGGACTCCATGTCATAGAAACTTCAGGAATGTCACTGTATTTCTGTGGAGGTACTGCGAATTTGATCATAGCTGTATTCTGAAAAAAAGAAGAAGAAAAAAATGATGTTTGCTAAATAAAGTATTTTAAATTAATTTAGTGATAACTGTATTCTTATTCGTAATGCCCCTTTTCTTAAATTTTTAGTACACATAATTTTTATTTATCATTTTTTACACTTTTATATATTTTCTCACAAATACATATTATATAATATAATGATCATAGCATTGTGAACACTTGAACAGTTTTTAATGATCTAGCTGAGACTTTTGTGTGACCAGATTCAGAAGTGTTGGAATATTCAACATTGTAAAGGAAGCCTGGAGGAAGACATATAAAATAATAATTGACACAGTAAATATGTTCATTTATTGCATTATTGTGTTTTAGGTATTGTGTATTAAGTAAAGTAAAACTATAAAACAAAATAATTGTTGACCACTTCTCTTTGTTTTTTGGACACCATACTTTTTACCCCCCCTTCTATTATTCAATGGGTTCTAAGATTAAATACTAATATCCTAGTTATCATATGAATTAAAAAAAAAATACTTACCTTTTCTTCATTGCCACAATCCATGGTATCTACAATAGGGTCTGAAGGATCAACAATAAATTTACCAACAGGAGTAGTACTGCCTTCAGGTCTAACCTGGACCATGAAGCCTCTCATTGTATTACCATCCTTTCCACTTATAGTGAAATGTACAGTATCCATTGAATTTATTTGAGATTTGCTGAGTTTAATATCATATTGTTGAGAGAAATCACTAGAATCTTCAACGCCACCATTATGAGCACCACCTCCTGGAGTTAAATCTACACATGTTGATTGAGGAAGTTTAGGATGAGATTTTATAGGATGGCCTATTACTGCATGCAAGGCAACAAAACTCAAAAGTATTGCTTTCAACATCTTGATATCTGGAACAAACATTTACAGTGACATTAATGTTAATTCAAAATTTGTTCTTATTATCTGTATATATATTAAATATAAGTTATGCTATTTTTACTTTTCAATTTTCCATGTAGAGAAAAAGGGTTGTGATTATGAGAATACAAATATGTTGAGAGTTTTGTGGATATATCTATAAGTCGAAGAAAATGTAATTTTGACAAAATGTCTGTGTATGTATCTGTTTGACTTTTAAAGGTGATTTCTCAGTATCTGGTAATAGAGGGTGGGGAAAAACAGATTTAGCAGTTTATGTGGTCAGTGCTTGGATTATGGTGGGAGAAGAGAATTTGACCTACATTTTTCCTGCTGTTTCTTAAACTTTTTTCAACAACATTCATAGAAAATATTATCTCATCTTTAGTGAATCACTATTGGTTTATAGTTTGCGCTTAGGGAGGGGCATTATTATATTTATTATCCAGGTTGTGAAACCTGCAGCCAAGATCATTAAACCTAAGCAATGAAATTCTCTAAATCTTATGAACTAGGTAGTAGTTCACATTAAATCGGCCCTTTTAACAAAGTGCAGAAGATCTTCCCTTCTTATATAGCTAGTGGCAGGATAACCTTCGTTTAAAGATTACTGTCTCAATAATGTCAGGACTCATAAAGAATGTGAAATGATGAGTCCACTGTTTTTCCATACTTTGGTAGTGCGGATCCATCCACCAATCCTATAATTTGAAGGTACATTTTGAGGAAATTTTATTGTCAGAAGTGTACTACTTACTTCACTTCTGCCACAGTTCATCACTGAGATGTCTATTCAGCCTGTCAGAAGGTCTGGATTTATTGTAAAGAAAAATTACATGCCTACTAACAAGTAATATGTACATTCCACATTTTGTCATTATTATTATTATTATGAAAGAAGTGGGTTTTACCCAATTGACATTTCATCCTATAAGACATTTTGTGTACTCTTCTTCTTCATGACTAGGTTATTTCAATACCCTTGATTAGGACAGGATTTCCCTAGCCAGGTTGGTTGTTTAATTTAAAATTTAAAAACAAAAAATTGAAAAAAGTTTTATTTTTGAAATAAAATATAATAATTATTTCTAAAAACAAATATTCTTTTAAAAAAATATAATTTGATCTGTTTATTTTATATTAAAGATAGATTATGAACAAGTTATGAAAATATCTTGTTCTGAGAATTTGAATGCAGCGTTTACTAGCCCAATCTGCAGCTTGGGGACTTGGCACTCAGTATATTAACTCTAATCTTATGTCAAGTAATTTTCATTTACAATAAAACTATATGTATAAGGTGAGAAAATTTTGTACATACTTATTTATGAAAAGTCAAGACCGATTCTTATTCTCCAAATTGTAATTTTTTATGAAGGGTAGATTTATTATTTTTATACACTACACTTCTACAAATGCTTTACGATAATATATGTTTTGACTCTACCACCCCCCAAAATTTTTGATTCTAGAACTGACCTGCGTTGGAATTTTTTGGCTCCTAATTAGGCTATGCTTGTAGATTATAATAGTAGTTATTAAAAATATAATTATGGTATCTGCCATACGAACAAAACACAAAATGAAGTTTAGGTTGTAATGACATTTATTCAAGAATACTTAAATGTAGGCAAATTACTTACTATTATAAATTGAAATAGTAAATATCCCATCAAAAATTTTGTAAGTAAAAGAAATTTGTGTTTCTGGTAAAAAGTGAAAAAATTAATGAAATTTAGAACTTTAAAAATACTTTTTAAAACTAAATGTGCAACGTGGATATTTGATGAGTAAAATAATTAATTACCGATAACTGTGAAGATAATGTGGAATGTTGTTTGTTACCAGAAAAACTTGTTAGGTGGATAACTTTTGAAAGACTTATTTTTTATAATAGAACACAGAAAGTAATGAAATAATTTGAATTGTTTACTGAGCACAATACACACACATACATACACACACACACACACACACACACACACACACACACACACACACACACACATATATATATATTTAACAAATTTATATCTGTAGTTCTTTCGTTTAAAAAAATGTATTAACTTAGTTGAATATTTCAATTGATAAATAATGTCATATAATAAATTATTCATATTTTACATAACTATGAAGAAAAACTATAAAAATAGATTTTATAGGCGAGCGCTACCAACAATTAAAAATTTGGACTTATGTTTGTAGTGAAATACACCAGCTGATATAAAATAAAGAAATATTCATTTACTGTATTACTTGTTACATGGAGAATATTTTTTTACAGATATATGGATTTTGATATTATGTCAGATATATATTGTAAAATATTTCGACATTTTAAATGTTTCAATACATTTTTAAAATGTGCTCAAACAGTCCAAAATGGAATTCTAAATGAAAACTGTGGGTCTTTTTTTCTACTAGTAAGCTATAAATAATATGTAACATGCTACACATTTAGGCACGGAATGTTTAGTTTTTAAGAAATGGAGTTATAATATAAGGGCATATAATGTGTTTTTAAAGACCAAAGTTTTGTAGTTGTTTACGTCAGAAATAACATGGTCTTTGATTATAATGTATATACAACGCAAAACATTCTAAATAATAATAATAATATACTAAAATTTTAAAAATAATTCCCAATATGGATCTATAGTTAAAACATTATCAAAAATGATTTATTATATATATAAATTTATTAATTAAGAAATAAAAAAGGAATAGAGTTTTCATTTCTATTTTATTGAATTAATTATTTTTTATAGAAATAAGAAATGTATATAGTACTTACTTATATAGTATATTAATACCTAAGTATATTAAGTCATTTGAATGACTTAGTTTTCAAAAATGGACCCAAGAGAACTATTTTTTGTATATATATATATATATATATACACACACACATACATATATATTTATTTTAATACCTCATTTGAATGACTAAGTTTTCAAAAATTGGTTCCAAAAGAACTTTTTTTTTATGTGTCTTCGGTTTAAGGTCTCTTTTGATGACATAAAGCATTCATTTTCATTAAAATATATTTAGTAAAAATAAAGTTAATAAATAGTACTACATAAAATGACCTCAAGTAAATTGAATAACAAATCTGTTATAAGTATAAAATATATGAACTTAGTTATATTGTTTTTAAATGATAATTTCAGGGTTTTAAAATTTAATCAAAAAATGTTTCCCCTAGATATTGTTTAAAAAATTTTAATATGCGATTATTTACTCCTTAAGTGACTCACTAAAACTCCATTAAATTTGGCTTGAATCTGAGTTTTAGTACAATACATTATATGTTACTTACCTAGTTACTAACTGATCTCTTATTCAAGAACAAATGCAGAACACTTACTGTTTACTTAACTAGATGTAAACAACTTTATATACTGTAGTGTTGGAAGCAATCATTGAACATTGAACCTGTGCTTGTTATTCATGGGAAGTAATCTTCTGGTTTTTCCCATTGCTTAAATGTACATGTGGAAAACACTTCTACTTATTACGATTTTTTTTGTTTCCGGTGCAGTGGTTTATCACAGAAGGCAACAAAGACTCTTGTAATCATTTACATAGTCTCATGGTCTTTGTAATGTTCTAAGAATTATTATTAAGGTACTTAGGTATTCCATTCCATTACATAATTAAGTAGTACTATTTCATGCATCAGTGCTTTCCTGCTTAGCTCCCCCCCCCCTTGTTTACACAAGATTGTATTCACAGATAGGTATTGCTACTAGTTAATTTCTTATACAGAAGGAATAGTTAGTGGTTTAGAAGGAATGGGCATTCATTTTTAAACAATTTCAGGAAGTTAAAATAAACAAAACATTTCATATAAACATAGCATATACTCTAATGCATTGTTTGGAATCTGCTTAACTGTGTTTTTAATTATGGTTGAAAGATATCACCAATGGACTGAGGAGATATGATTCTATATTTGGTACAGATCCTACTATTGCTTTGCAAGTGTTTACTACAAAATATTAGTTTTCATAAAATTATTTCAAAATGGCTATGACTAGAATATTTGTACGGTGAAATCCCAATAAACAGTTAATATTTAAAAAATTGGAAAAAAAAAAAAATGTTTTACTCATAAGTTCAAACACATGGTTTTAAATTTTTAATCATGGGCCAGAAGGTAAATGAAATATTAAAATATTGATAAGAAGAATATTTCTCGGTAATTGTACACAATAATAAAAAAATTTAAAAACTAAGTACTGTATATGAAATTTTTTTAACTCCTAATTTATTTAAACTTTAACAAAGAAAATAGTACATATTTCATATATGAGTTTAATTATTAGATTATTGTAATCATTATTACAAAAAAATTATTTGTTATGATATCTTGATTTACAATAAAAAAAATTCTTAAATTCTGTTTGTGTAAAAATCTGACGGATCCCTTTAGAAAAGGCTCTAAATTTGAAGGAAACTTTTTCATTAAAAAACCCCAACAAATTTACTGGCATCTTGTAGCTTAAAAATCTGGAGTCATATTTAACCAACCAACACTTTCAGTGTGTCATGTAACCATGACTAGCAGTACCAACCCGGTACCCATTTAGTTGTCTTTCCAATTAGTGTAATACTGAGTTTAAAACATAAAAAATTACTTTTTCTACAAAAGAATTTTTTTTTTTTTTTTTTTTTTTTTAGAAATAAAATAATTATTCTATGATCTAAAGAAATGGGAAATAGAAGAACATGTGGGCTCTAGTCTTGACCCAGTGTCTTGACCCTTGTCAACGGTCAACGGTGTAATCCCATATGCTTCCCATAGTTACTCTGAATTCTAGGTGTATCTAAATTTTCAATTTTGCTCCCCCCCCCCCCAGTATAGATTTTTCACTTAAAAGATAAGTTAAGGTAGTTTTGCAATCAAATATAAAATCTTACAATTTAATTTTGAAAATATGTAACAGGTTATTTTCAGCCCATTTAACTTCAGTTGGGGCTTTTCAATATATTTAGACCAATTTTACATTCATATAATATATTAGAATTTTTAAAATTTGTAGATTTTCCCCGAAATAGAGATTTTATTACATAATACATAAAAAGTTAACATTTTAATTTTAAAATTTGGACACTTTTCTTTCAAGTGTACTGTTATAAACTATTATAAACCATAATATAGCTACATATTATGACAAGTATAAGTAGGAGAGACCGGGGCAAGATGACGATGTTAAGAGTTTTTTTATTTTTGAAAATTGTGTTAAGTTAGTTTTAGTTTATATAACCATATAAATAGTAAGGTTAGTACTTAGTCTTTCTAAAAACCATTAAATAACCTGACATACAAATTCATTTCTTCATTTTTTCAGTCGTTGAAACTAACTACTACTACAAATCAATCATCTTGCCCCATACGATTCCATAAAAGGAATAGGGAATTAATCTGAATACCAAGTTCAGTATGGTTTAGTGTATTTAACATATGATGACAAAATCCTATATAAGAGTAGTTTTTAATTACTTTCAAAAATAAATCATTCATTATAAATATTTTCTATGACACTACCATTAATTAATACTTAATTTCAAATCTTAGACTGTTTAATTAGTTTGATGAAAACTTTCCACAATCATAATTTGAACATTCTTCGTGTCATCACAAGGCAAGCAGAGCACTGAACTCGGTCTACTGTGGGTGTGTCTTTGTAAAGTTCATCACAACCTGGGCATTTTATCTTTGAATCTTTGGAAGTTGAAACAACTTGATTATAAATTGGCTTTAGAGATTTTTTTTTCTTTTTTACAGAAGAGTCTGTAGAACCAAACTTCAGTTGTTTCACAATTTTTTCTATTCTTTTTACACTTTCTTTTGTTATTTTTTTTTTTTTGATTTTTTGTTACTTTTCTTGTCGATGTCTTAACAGCTCCATTTTCACAGGAGTCCTTGTGATGACAGCAGCCCACATTTTTTTAGTGCTACGTGGTTTCCTAACGCCATTGTCTTCCATACTATACTTTAGTAATGGCTTCATTTCTAAAATAGCCTACTTTTTGTTGAAATCTTTGAAACAATGGGGTTCATAAGAGATTCTCCTTCAACCGGTCCTATATTGTCGTCCTCTAAAATAGACATTTCACTTTGTTTCTTAGAAATTATTCTGAAAACAGCATCGTCGTGAATTTCAGTGGATTTATCTTCAAGGTTATTTTCTGTCAGACAAGGATATAGTCGCTTTCTGCAGAAATCTGAGGATTGTAGGGTTCGATTCCACATTTTTGGAACCCATTAATGGTATTTCCAACTGAAGCAGCCTTAAAATAAGGAGTGCTGAGTAATTTCACCGATGTTGTAACCTGTTATAGGCTTCCCAGGAAGTGACACAGAAAAATTGACACATAATTCATTAAAAAAGGTTTTAAGGGGTTCAAAGAAAGAAACATCCATAGGCTGAAATTAGTGTGTTGTGTGGGGGTGGAAACAGAACCATAAGGCTTTATTCATATTATCTGGGTCCCAATCTCCTCGTGTTGACTTTTTTTTTTATATAGTTTCGTATCAACTACAAAGAAGAAAAAAAATGGTTGAAAAATCGTTCTGAGGTTTTGTAAATTTACAAGTGTTAGGCTATTATCAAGCTTTGATGGATATTTATTTTGATAGTAGCACTATACACGATTTGTGAAGCAGATCATTACCGTTTACAAAAAATAATATTTATTATATCCTATGGAAAAACAATAATTAAAAAACTAAATAAATAAACCCTAGGCAAGATGACGAGAAAAAGTTTCAAGAGCTATTTGTGAGGGTTATAAATGTCTGAATTAAAAAAAAAGCCTAGAATAGAGCTTGAAACAATCTTTATTGCACAGGAGTTTAGTTTTCTGAGTAAACCCAATTTTTTTTTCGCAGGTTGGACTTGTTTTTTTAGGAGGTACAGATGTTGAGTTCGAGGAGAAATCAATTTGAGCAAAGGTTGATATAATTGGAGATTGTCCTGGAAGATTATCAGATGAAGGTTCGACTGACGTAATTTCCTTTAGGATTATTCGAAGGCGGAATTTCCACCGTAGGATGATTAGGCCTACGCTGAAAAGTGAGATTTTAAATTTGTTACTGCGTATTTTACAACACTTTTATACAAATTACACTCCCCCACCCCCGTCTTTAAATTTTGGTATCTAAACTATAAAAGATCCAAATCATTGACTTTTTTCTTTTGAAGGATATTTTAAAAGCAGTATGAAAAACAATAACAATTAATTAAAAGAATAATTAACAATAAGAAAAAGACAAAACAATAATATATACTGTATAACACACACTTAAATAAATGCTGTAATAAAATATGTAAATAACACCGGTCAACAGTCTTGACAAGTGTCAGTAGTAATGAGTTGCCTGCAATAAATAAACAAAGCCTAGGCAGACACTGTTACTTGTGCGCATTGTAGGCCGACACTTCAACGAATTGATACTTGACAGGTTCCACGAATCTAACTATAGAAGATAACTGTTAAAATTAAAGTACTTTGTATTTTAGTTTAGTCTACTGCTTATTTATCATTGCATACAACAGTTAGTTAGCAGTTAAGAATTATAGCTGCTAATTTTAACTGTTAATCAATATTAGCAATAGCAGCTTTAGCTTTAACCATAATTAGCGCATTTGTCCATCACTAAATTAGACATTACTTAACTAAAAAAAACTTTTATCTTTTGTCTTTCCATATACGAGTATACCCTTATTATATAAATAGCCTATACTGATAGTATTTCCTAATTGTACGATAATTGATGTATTCGATTCTTCTAGTAGTATTAATACTTGCAATCTATTTACTAGTAGACTATAATACCGAATGGAATATTAACCTATGTTTAAAAACAAAAAAAGATTAGAGAGTGTAGTTGGGGTGTCTGTTTTAACACAAAATTAAAAAATTTCAACTCTGAATATGATTGTGAGTCCATTTTCACAGTATACGATTTGTGAAACAACAGTTTTATATAGTCTAATTTCATCATTTGATTGTTAGAGTCCTTGACCTAGAGATTAGAGGCTAATCAAGCAATTCGTTCATTATTGTTTCTTTGTTTATAACAAATTACATTTTAAGTAAGCTTAAATCTAAGCGGTTTTGCCATTTTTTTGTAATCTCACTTTTAATTGTAATCTCACTAACATACATTAAAGATATGAAGATTATTGAAAATTATGAATTTTGATTTTGTTAAAATTCGAAATTTGTACTATAAGTGAGATTTTCGCTAAAGAAACTTTTCATTGTACAAAACGTTGTGTCTGAAAGACATACATTTCAGCCGAAATGTACGTTCGTTAAAAACGACATTGTAGTGACAGTTTTAGCAGTATATACAAGTACTGTAATCCATTATTGTAATGGTTCGTTTTAAACTACTTTTAATTGTATACGGTAAACCTTTTCGAAATTTTACATTGTATATCAACTTATTGTATATAAGTGGAAATTCCGACTTTGATTTAACACTGTTGGAAATTTTGAAAAGTGGAAGAGTAGGTTTTTTACCTGGGATATGATCACATAATTTTAGTGTAGAAACTGTTTAAAACTAAAAAATAATTGAAAAAAGCGGAAGAGTAGGTTTGTTATCGTAATCCAAAATTTGGGAGTGACACGAAAAATTATGGAACCTAATGAAGTAGTCAATATCCAAATTATTTTAATAATACTAGTGCGATTACTTCGTTGATCAAAGTTTGGTCAAAAGAATCGTACCCCTTTCTTCTGGCCATGTTGGTCTGTGAAGGCATGAGACAACGAACCACAGACAAACACATTAATTTCTTTATACATAGTGGTCTAGAAGGAATGGGAAATAATTTTTAAACACTTTCAGGAAAGTAAAATAAACAAAACTTTCCAATAAAGATGTAACCTACTCGAAAATGCTTTGTTTACAATCTGTCTAACTGTGCGTTTTAATTACGATTGAAACATGTCACCAATGAACTGAGGAGATGGATTCTATATTTGAAACAGGCACGTTTAGCTTTATAAGTTTCTAGTAAAAGATACTAGTTTCCATAAAACCATTTTAAAGTGGCTATAACTAAATAATTTGGTGATGAATATCCTTAAAGAGTTAATATTAAAAAAAATAGTTTTACTAATAAGTTCAAACAGATGGTTTTAAAATTTGTATCGTGGGTCAGGAGGTAAACAAAATATTGATCAGAATAATATTTCTCGCTAATTGTACACAGTAAAATAAACGTACGGTATTTATCTTTTTTGAGATCTTAAATTTATTTGAATTTTATCAAAGAAGGTAGTATATACTTCATACGAATTTAATTATTACATTATTGTTTATGAAAGTCTTTATTTTTTCTAAGATATTATTTTGTTTCTAAAGTATTCTAGGAAATTGTAGGTCTAAAAACTTTGCTCTAACTTTGAATGGTGTACCCAAATAAACAAAGTTCAATTCGATAAAGAGAGGATTGTGGTTATCTTTCGATTATTTGTAAAACTTTAGAGTTCAACCAGAGCTATATGACGATAAGGCGTACTTTTCCAAGAACTAGCTACCTTAATAAATTGTGTACATTTTAATAATAATTGGACGTTTGCCAAGTGAATAAAATGCTTGCCAATTGCAATGCCAAAAAATGCTGTTTGGCATTGCAGTTGATAGATTGAACATTTAATTTACACATGCAGTCTACTATAATTTCTACCAACAACAATGCTAACCGAATTAAGCCACAGAATTTTTCACGACCATGAGCATCTCGCTTTACAAATTTTACTATTAATAAGACAAATTTACACCTTCTACTTGGACAATATGGAGTAAGAAGTGGCATCCAATACTTAATTATGCCAAATTTTATTCGGCTACTGTTGATTAGAGTCTAAATTTGTTGAAGGAATGGTCAGGATGCAGACATTGTCTTTCTGTGAAACACAAAACTCCTAACTGTAGAAGTTGAAGACAAGGACTAATCTGAAGTTTTAATATGAGTGAACTGCATATATTATCACACCAGGAACCTGGTTCTTGTAAATAATCTTCAGGTACTGCGTTAATCACCATTTCCACTTCATCTCTTTAGGGACAATTACTATTAGGGTCAGTTTTAGCTGAAATTTTAGATACAAGAAGAAAGCCTAACAA
The DNA here is from genome assembly GCA_963513935.1 of Aphrophora alni. NCBI lineage: Eukaryota > Metazoa > Arthropoda > Insecta > Hemiptera > Aphrophoridae > Aphrophora > Aphrophora alni. The sequence continues at coordinate 40,947,644 of OY740771.1, read as the reverse complement.
AATACGCATGGTGATTGATTCAGGTATTCAAATCATTCATAATTCAAAGATTCGTTAGTAAATTGGTATTAACTACATGAAAGAAAGAATAACAGGCATAGGTGAGACCATCTTTGAGGGAGCTAAAGTTCTAGTTTCTTGTTAAATCCGAACCAGAAACATTTATATACTTACTGTAAACACTGATGCAATTATATTAAAGAGATCACGTCCCTGTTACCCAGTGTAGCACTTCAATTGTACATTCAAAAGAAGTTGAACTTCATGAGCTTGCCGATCCTCAGTTATGGTTTCCAAACTTTCTAGATGTTCTCCTAGGAGCTGATTTGTTCTTCAAAATTTGGACAGGTTTTGGCATTAAGCTGGACGAAGAATCGCCTAAGTTGCATCTTTCGATTTTTGGTCACATAGTAATTGGTCGGTTCAGATTCATTTTCAAATACTGTACCAATAATTCGACCTCTCTTCTCATTTGCAAATAGTTCAAATGATTACCTCTTCAAATGAACTTAAGCGATTACCTATAAAAAGTTATGAGAAACCGAGGAACCATGGACATATACTTTAGTAAAAAACCTAGATAAAAAATATTGTGAAATGCACTTTGTGAATACTCATTATAGTGAATCAAATGGACAATACGTAGTATGTTTACCAATCAAAGAAGAGTGCCTGGAATTTAGAGCTTCATTCTATAGTCTAGAAGAAAATTAAATGAGAATGCTGACCTTAAAAATAAATACCTCGCTTTTATACAAAATATATTATTGATTCGGAGATATATTATCACATGAGTCGGAGATTTTCAACTTCTAAACAAGTATTACCTCATCACAATAACTTAAAGGAAGATAAAAATTAAATGAAAATAACAGTTTTATTTAATGCTTCTGCTAAGACTTCTCAAGGAGGCTCGCTTAATATTAGTCTATGCTGGTGAGAAACGACATTCAAGATTTTCTACTTAATATCCGTTCTAGATCCTTTGTGTTTCTGCAGATATAGTAAAAATGTATAGCAACATCAGGGACCGTGACCAGTAGTGCCAACCCGGTACTCATTACAGATATAGTGTCTTTGCTATTAGTGTATTACTGATTTCGAAACATGTAAACCTACTCTTTTTACAAAAGAAAACGTTTTTTAGAAATAATGAAAATAATTATTCTACAATACAAATAAATGGAAAATAGAAGAATGTGTCGACTTAAAAAATATTTATGTAAGTATATCTCATAATTTTTCATAATCCAGACATATACCAAAACAATGTGAAAATTAAGAAATTAAAGAAATGTTTGGCATTGAAAGTATGACTGAAATGTTTGATTGAATGTTTGACTGAAATGAACAGAATTTGGGATTAAAATTGAGCAATTTACAGCTTTTTAAATGTGAACTGAAACTACACACGTCGTGAGCAAGGTTTTATTCGCTTGAATTGTTAATATCTCGTTAACCAATGTTCTATCAAGAATAAAAAATATAAAATAAAACAGTTTATTTTAGATAATTTATGTGCCTTTATTTTGAGTTCTTAATTTTTGGTTTGTGGCAAAAATAGACCAAGTCATGATTGAAATAAAAAAAAGAACATCGGTATTGATATTTGGAAGTATATTTTAAAAATACTGTAATTTTTTCTTTTCATTAAATCGATATTTTATAATAAAACTGTTTAAATATTCAAAAGTAAAATCATTTCATAATGTTAAAGGATATTTCATAAAGTACGTGTGATTTAAATGATTCGAATTTTGTCAGTGACACTTTAATACGTATAGAAATATTCAAAATTGGTACTTTTGTTAAGAAATTGTAACGTAAACAGTAACTGTGTTTTATAAACATAAAAAAAACAATGTTTTTTATATTAAATCAAAGTATTTTTTAAGTTGGAGTTACAAATCTTAAATAGTGAGAAACTACCGGTTCTCCATATTTTTTGACCCGTGAAGAGGTCAAGGTCAAGAAGGCGTGGATAATTAGGTTAAGTAGGCCGGGTCAAGTAACGGGTCTACAAGGTCTTGACCTTAATTAATGAAGAGTGTATTTGGAGTTATTGATTGATAATAAATTGAGCGTAACATGACATCAGTTATTTAATTGGATTATTAATGAAGTGTGCTGTTCTATTACGACTGGTGAGAGTAAATATATATATATATTACTCTCTCAAAATATCCTTTATGCAATTTTCTTTAAATACAATTAACTTTTATTAATACAATTTATTTCTTAGAAACATATCTATTATCATTATCAAATAATAAATTGAGAATCATTCCAAACACTGTGACTCTATATTCTGTCTCTACGTTATCTTAGTCTCAAACAAATACTAAGACTAAAAGTTCCTTTTACACATAAAATTTGCTCACTTTTGCAAGGTCTTCGTATGGTTCACTGGTCCGGTTTAAAATCCTCGGAGCTTCTCTCATGCCAAGTTCGTCTTGGCTCTCTTCTAGAACCCTGCAGTTGGTCCCCTCCTCAATGATTGACCTGGTTTCTTTTCACCCAAGAGTTTATATACACATCCCCGTGACGTCCACCACACTTGCAAGGCAAACTATTTCGTCAATTTTCTAGCTTTGTCACAATAATTGTTTATCATTCTGACTTCTCAAAAGAACTTATACTATTATTCTAACTAAATTATGTTTCTAAGTCTTATCACAGTAAAACTATATTTAAAGACAAGTAGGCCTACGTTACTTTTGATGGTTTTTCAAAAAAAGTATATTTAGGTTCAACTGAAGGATAAAATTCATGAATAGTATGACCTACAGCTCTGTTTTTATAAGATCCACGTACAATGTTGCATAGTATCAACTCTATTAATATTTACAGTATTTTCTGAAATGTGCCAAACATTTCTTTGATTCAAAACCCAATAATGGTCCGCTGCTGTTTGGGTTGTAGAAACAAATAGATTTTGAACACAATATTTTGGCTGTCAATGTATATTTTGGTTTGTTATTTACTTTTAGGTTCAAAGTAACAGTAGTTTTTTTATGTTTCTCTTGCACAACCTCTTTCAAAACGAAATAATATTGTCTATTTCATAAGAACTTTTAGGCAGTTGCATAATATATTCGTCGTTATCACCGTAATAAAACGTCATTTACACCAAATTCAATATTGGATACGTTATTATGAGATCGATTAATTAAATTTTTCATTGATGAATAGATAAATCTATTGGTGTGAAATATTACTTAAAAGTTAGCTGTGAACTTTTACCAATGATTACGTACATTGTACAACAGTTTTTCAGTTCTTTTGTTTTGGATGTCGGATTGCTAGTTTCAACCTTTATTTCAAGGTCGAAATCTTCAAGCGTGTCCATTTTCGTCTTTTTTGGCAGATGTGTAAAGTTATCCGACATCCGAAAGAAAGGAACTGAGAAAAGACTCCAAAGGTATTTAACCTAATAATCAATGAAAACTCAGTTTCGGTGGCTAAAATCTCCAAAAATGAATAACCACTACTACTTAAACACAACATAGTTTTAATTTTAGATGGTATCTGATAATATATAAAAAATAATAATATAGTAATGCTTATATTAGATTTAGTACTTAATGAAATATAAAAAGAAAACACTATTTGTAAACTGTAGTTCTTGGAATATTGATTTTTTTACTAAAATTCTACCCCAAAATAACATTTAAATATTTTATGTATTGTAAGATTTTTCTATTAAATTTTAATTTAGGTTTTGAGAGCTTACACCTTTGTGAGGTTTTGGCTTATTTTTGATTATGTAAACCTTTAGAATTTAAACTTATATTTAAACTTTACCTTTATCCTTGGGGGCTCCACCAGACTCTTGAATTTTCGGTTTTGTTTAAAAATAATGTGCTATATACATCCCATGTTACATCATTTTTTGATTTCCTAGCTTTAGGTACTCCGTTTTGGTTTAGATATTGTTTATATATTTTTTATTTCGAATAGATTATTTAGTAACCTTGTCGACCTTTTGATGATGTTTTTAGGTGTTGTCCTGTAGAGAGATGGCGATAGACAGACCGCGTTTTTTTAGAGAAACGTTTCCCACTTCTTTTCTCTCCTTTCTTCTGATTGGGTCATTTAGATTTTATTTGAATTTTAAACGTTTCTGATTGGTTTTAATTTTTTTTTGCACAATCTTGCAGACATTCTGGTTGTCATTAATATAGCTTCCTTGGGAAACTGTTAAACTGCAGGCGTCTTGTTTTATGAAATTTAATCCGACACATCCGCTTGTACATCCGCCAGTCGACTGTATTCTCGATAAGTTTATTTTACATATAAATTTTATTACAACTTCTTTTATTTGAATTTCTTCCCATTATTATTTTTGATTATTAATTATTGATTTTTTAAAATTTATTTGTTATTAAATACGGGTGTTTCCAACAACCCTTACAGTATATATGTGTACTTTTTTATAAGTAAAAAGAAAAGGAGTCATTGGATATTTAGACTACTTTCATTTTAAGTAAAATATTATTGCTTCAAGACAACCAGAATATACAGAAAATTTACTACTTGTTCTTTTATATACTGTAAGTATAAAGTGAAGAATCAGACACTTTAGTATGAAAAATTACAGATTACTAGCTTAAAGTGCTCTCACACCTTAAAATTATGAAATAGGCTATTTAATATTCTTATGAGATTACAAATTCAAAATGAAATTTTAATAAAACAATAATAATAAATGATTCAAAAAACAATACTATAATTTTCTCACACATTCATATAAAAAAAAAAACTTTAAAATAACAGTATCAATGGAATTTCAAAGTCAGGAGACAACTGTCGAAGGGTAAAAATGAATAATGGTTATCACACAAGGTTGAATATCTCAAAATTGGAAATACTGTTTTAACAAAATGTTGGTGATAGAGATTTATGAAAAATTTGTAAATATATGAATATATAAAACCATATAAATGATGAGACTCATACAATATATTATGTTTTTGAATCAGTTTAAATATTAAAGGCGAACATCACAAAAATATTACATAATATAGAACATATAAAATATTTATTTCTCTGAAAAAAAAAAAACATAAATAATACCATTCCAATGACATAGCTTCTTAAGACATTAATTCTTCAAGCGTGTTAGTTCTTCGTTGTTAATTATACTCATTAGGTATGGCTATGTAAAAGAAATCCACTAGAATTCTGAAAAAGATGAGCAAATGTTTGATCAAAAATTACATCGTACATAATTTACATAGGTTATTTTGTAATTCCAAAAATTGAATGTAAATAATTTCATACTATGAGGCTTTTATTAGCATTGAATGAAGAAATATACAAAAAACATTTATTCGTATATTAATTATAAACTTCACAAAAACTTCATTTACTTTACAAACCAATATACTTATATATTAATAAGTAAATATTTTCTTACCTTCTCACCTGTCTTGTACTTAGTATATCATTAGTTCACTTGAATTTCTTGCAACCCAGAAAATGTTACCACGTTTGACGACGGTAGCACTGAAATTAATATATCGATATTAAAAATTACATATAAAAACATCTTATAACATATTCAGATATTATTAGTGGGACAAATTATAGAAAAAAGAGTACATTTGCAGTAGAGAGGATTCTAGATGGGGACGGGCCAATCAGGAGGCTCTATTTGGTCACGTGAAATTAGGCCACGCCCCTTGAAAAGTGCGTAACTAACCTAACCTCAATCTTTCGCACCCACTCCCCTACCCTTCCTCCACACATCTTGTGACGTCACATATGTTACACGTTACTCGTTATCCGTCATACTCTGTTACGTCATACACTTAACTTTTTAATTTCCTAGTGGGATTCGAATCACTAAAGTCCGGTTTTGAAGCCAGAGTAGTTATCGTACATAGTAGTACTTGTTGTGTTCTTTAGCGACTATATAAGCCGCCGTGTGCTGTAGGGAGTGTTGTTATTACAGTTCTCTAGTGTAGCGTAGACGTTGGTAAGTAGAGCGCGCTACCTGCATTTTTAATGTTAATGTGTAATATATTTAACGTTTTTCCGTAGGGGTTACCAGAGCGCAGCCAACCATGTTGTACGTTTATTTTAATGTATGGCAAGTTTATATGACGCCTCACTGTTGGCTACTAGAGCGTGCCACTTCGACTTAAATACTGTATATGATTTATAGCGTACCACCATCGTTGTCGTCAGCTCAGTAGACCGCGCCATAACGTAATAGAATGCGATTTTTCAACCCAAATACTGATTCTTCAACCGATTTTCATATTGAGTGTTTGTGTGTGTGTGTGTGTGTGTGTGTGTGTGTGTGTGTGTGTGTGTGTGTGTGTGTGTGTGTTGCGACGGTCCAAGGAACCGATCTCAAGTAAGAATTTTGAAAACTTCAAAATTTCAATAAAATACACCGAAAATAGTAGAAGTAAGAATAATAATTTGATTAAGTATAGAGAAAGTTAATGTAACTAGACAAGGCTAAGACGAGTGCAGATTGTCCGTACAGGAATAATCAAGCTTTTCGGTCACAACATGAAAACATCCCATAAGAATGCATGTTAAAATTTCGAAATTCGAAATCAAATATAAAAATAATGTCATCTTGTAGAGAAATTAAAATAGAATAATAAATAATAATAAAATAAACTTGTAAAATAAATATTTAAAAAGATATAGTTGAAAGAAAAATGTGTATCACAAAAACTTTTGTAAATCGAAATTAATTAAAAAACTAATAATAGAGTTACAGTATAAGACCAATGAATAATAATCATTAACCCAAATCAAAAATTAATTAAACTTAATAAAATAACAAGGATAATAAAAACCGAATATGAAAAAAGTGCCATAACTCGAGAACCTGAGAAGCCAGGAAAAAGAGGGGAACAGTTTTGAGACTTTTGGAATAGGAGGAACAGTAATCAAAAAGAAAATTTTAAAGTTTTCCAAAATTAAGGAAAGTAGAATTAGAAAATTTACGAAATCTTCAAGTCTTCATAACGCAAGAAAGAAAGGTCGAACAGGTTCAAATAAAGTTTGGACAGAACTAGGAAGAAAGGGGCTTCAAAACGACACAAACCAAAATGTTTTGGTTTTGTCTTACAAGCTTGTAACCAAAACAAAATTGACTTGTCCTTTGTGTTTTCACGGAATTAGAACTGTCACGTGGCACGGTGAAACAAATTCATCTCTATTTCTTATTACCACTACTCCATTACAAAATTGTAGTCCCGAATTTTATTTTTAAAATTATAATTATTTTAATGATTTTGTTTGGTGATTTTACGTTTTGTCTCTTTATCTCAAAGTGCCACATTCAACGTTCTCGAGTCTTTCGACAGCGCCAGTAACCTCCACACAGGTTCACGTGAGAACTAACTCCATTCTAGGAACCTCCAATCAACCTTACGGGCTTTTTTACGCCCCCGCCTGATGGTATCACAAACAAATGCCGGTCAGGTATCTTCGTACCATCCCCGCATCTGTTAGACAACAATTTAGTCAAGATGCAAATCGTAATACCATTTTGCGCTCTTTAGTGCCATTTACTATCGACGTAAATATTATGTTGAGCTAATAAACATTTAAGATCTCCGCAATAGGAGAATTTGTCTTCTTTGGCAATTCCATAATGTACGGGATGGAATTGTCTAAAAAATTGTACCTTTTACAATCCTTTAGTGAAAAGTATTGCAAAAAGGTTGCACAAGGTGCGTATCGTGTCCGTGTTATAAGGTACGTGCCTTCATTATATCTGATACAGCGGTAACATGATTGCAACCACCGAGCCTTGTCGTTAAGGACGGACAATTTGTACGGCGGACTGAAGACTAACACTTTGAAAATGATCACCGACTACGGCCAGTTCTTTGACTATAAATTTGTTGTTGTTATTTTGAAATTGAACCACTGCCGTTTGGATGTTTTTTAAACAACGTAACTTCGTCGTACAATTTGTCCGCTCCAGGGAGTGTGCTAGATTCTAGCTCGTTGCTAGTCAATGTCCCAATGATGTAGGAGCGCAACTCTCTCTTGATATAAAACAATTCGGCGACATGTTTAGACACGGGGGTATATTCTCCTCTAGTAGTTTCCATTCATCACCGTTCAAGGTCATAATTGCACTCGTTGTACAATTGGACGTATCGTTTGCTAAAAACATTGCGCACTATTACGTCACCGATAGTCAGATTGAATTTACATGATCCCTTGTCGTTGAGAGCAGCCCTTATCGTTTTAAAATACACGGATAATTTGTCAAAAGTAAGTTTTTCCCTACTTTCATATATTTGTTTTTCCCAACTGGGAATCAAGCGGAATGTGATCATTTCTCTGTTTAAAAAAACCGAACAAAAGTTTTGTAATACAAAACAAGCTTTGGTGTTTTATGATTTTTCTCATGCTCTTTAAAATCTCCTTTAGCATTTTCTCGTTTTGTATAGAGCTTATTAAATAGCGATAGTAGTTTAACAAGGGAGCATTTTCCTGACTCAAACTGAAAAGCAAATACTGTCCAAACTTTGCTATATGCACCTATTTGTACGTCAGAACCTTGCGTATTCTTTCAGCATGTGTATTGACATTTTAAGTTCAATCCACTTCAATACTATTCCTATAAAAAAACTTAACTGTTTGTAACTGGAATCCATGTTTTCTTCATCTGAGTATTTAGTATAAGAAGTAGAAAATGTCCAAATCTATTTGTTGAAACTTACATTGGAATATTGTGAAAGTCGAAGGCTTACTCAGACTCAAAACTGTCCTAAAACTGATACGTACTAGATACAGGTTGAGGCTGTTCTTCCTGCAATGTAGAACAGTCGAAAGCAGAACCGTTTTATTTTTCAGAAGGTTCATCGTTATTTTTCACCACTGTCACTGTACAATTTTCTTCTTCTTTTAATTTTTTAGCAGTAGCACTATTTTTAAAGAAATCAAACAAATTGGTTTGTTTCTTCTTAGACATTTTCACTCTTACTGTATTACACTGAGCAACCTGTGTAGCACCACCGTACAACTAAACTAACAAAAGGCGGGCGATGGCGGTTGGTACATGCACACATGTCACTTTCACTGATGCCTCACGCACCCCAGCGCAACCGAGGACTAGCGCTACCAACCTTTACATCACTCAGCCACAATGATGTTCAATATTTATATTATATAATTGATTATTTATTATTATTTTGTATTTTTGTTTACGTTTCAACAGGAAATTTTGGGAGGGGATAAATCCCCCCACGTATGTTACTGAATAGGAGCAATGATAACCAACTAGCCTAATAAAGAAATTAATATTTCAAAACTTATTACTTAAATAAAAAAAAGATACATTATAAATATATTTAAAATAAAATGTTTATATAAGTTCTTTTACTTACTATACTCTAACTTTACCCCTATAACCGTCAGGACTCCAAGTCATAGTTACTTTAGGAAAATCCACGTATTCCTGTGGAGGTACTGGGAATTTGAGTATAGCTGTATTCTGTAAAAGAATAGCAAAAAATGTTGTTTTGTTAAATTAATTCGGTTATATGTAAAATAACTTTATTCCCAAGTGTAATGTGTTTTCTCTTAAGTTGTTAATATACTTGAATTTTTACTTATCATTTTTTATACTTTGATATATTTTACTTTCTTTTAATACACATATTACAGCATTGTGAACAGTTAATGATCTAGCTGAGACATTTTATGCTGACCTGATTCAGAAGTATAAGAACATTCAATATTTACAAAGAAAGCCTTTGGAGGAAGATCAGACCTACCTGATGATAATTTTGTTGCCTTTGTTATTTTGAGGAGTTGACAATAATTGACAAATTAAATATGATTCTTGATTGTAGTATTATGTTTTAGGTATTGTGAATTAAGTAAAGTAAAAATAAATAAAAATAAAAATAAAACTCATCACTTTTCTTTGTTTTTTGGACTTCATATTTTTTATCCCCACTCATCCAATGGGTTATAAGATTAAATAATCATATCCTATATAAACAATGTTTTTTTTTATAAACTACCTACTTTTTCATTTTTTCCACAATCAATTGTGGCAACAAGAGGGTCTATCGGATAAACAATAAATACCCCAACAGGTTTAGTCTTGCCTTCAGGTCTAACTTGGACTATGAAACCTCTCAATGTATTATCATTTTTCCCACTTATAGTAATTAGTACAATATCCCATGCATACGTTCGAGAATTGTTCATTTTAATTTCGTATTGTTGAGAGAAATCACTAGGATCTTCAACACCACGATTATGAGTATCACCTTGTGGTCTTAAATCTACACATGTTACTTTACCAATTTTAGGGTGAGGTTTTCTAACTTGACCTATTACAACAGGCAAGGCAACAAAACACAAAAGTACGGTTTTCAACATCTTGGTATCTGGAACAAAAATTTATAGTAACACTTAATTCAAAGTTATAATAAATTACCGGTATTTAAAATATTTAATAAATTATGAATTTAAGTTTTTATATGCATAAAGATTTGTTTTAAATATCTGCTTATAAATATGAAATATAAATTATGCTATTTTTAGTTTTCGATTTTCCATATAAAGTGAAAGTGTTGTGATGGAGAGAAAAAGTGTATATTCATAGTTTAGCGGGTATATCCCTTTTGTGACCAATAATTTAAAAAAGTGATTTTGATAAAATGTTTGTTTATATTTATCTGTTTGAATGTTAGGAACGATTTCTCAGAAACTGGATTCTGTTAAAAATTAGTGCAGATTTGGGCAAAACGGACTTATTAAAGTTGCCACCGCTCGAGTTATGGTGAGGGAAGGGAGGTGCAAGTGCCATGGTTTTGGCTGGAGAGCATTATAGTTTTGCCGTGTTGGCGTATTTTAAAGACAACCGTTCTGTGATAACTACGCAAAGAGCTGTTCCTTGACGCATTAACACTCAGCGCAATAACTCGGTTTTTAATGAGAACACAATTCCGTCATGGATTACACGTTTGTAGCAAACTGTAACACGCTAAAAAGGGTACACATTGCCGACGCAGAAGCATAAGAACACAGGAAAATGTGCAGCGAGTAATTTTACAGTCCCAACTGAGCAATTGAGCAGACTCAAAGCGTTCTGCTCGAAAGCATTCTGTTACTTTGGGAATATCAAGTTGAATATTGAGGAGGATTCTCATTTATATTTACGGCTAAATCCCTATAAAATGATGTTGGTTCAGGAATTGAGTGTAACAGATTACTCTGTGTCAGCAAATGCTTGAACTGATCCCTTCCACAGCAACTTTAGTCAGCTTCGACGATCTCAGTGACGCTGTAAATCTGCAAAACTTACGCTCGACAGCTTCTTGAAGGACCGCTTCATATTATGTTATATATGGGATTAGTACGGATTAATTCGTTGAATAAAACACAATGTGATATTAATATTGTATTATGAAATTTTTTATTCTTATGTCTGTATTCATAAAGTGATATTAGTTACAAGATATACAATCATATTTGTGAATTAATTATATAATAAGAATGAAACAATAGGTTTATGAAAGCTGAAATATGGTTATAAACACTGTAGTTCCAATTTATTGAAATATCTAAAAAAAACTCCGTCAAGCATTTTTCCGAAAAAAATATTAATATCATTATTAACTTATCCTAATTCTTGTCTAAGTTCTTCATAATATTGGAGAAATGCGAGAATTTACCTTCTGTAACTATTCAATTAACATGGGGTTGTGATCTTAATATTTTATTAAATATAAAGCTGGGCGCCATTTTGTAATGTTTTATTACAAAGATAAAAATAAAATTAATTATAAAAATTTTACTCTTGAAGAGAGTATAAAGTTTCTTCGATGTCGCAAGTTCTTTTAAAACAATGTAGGCTACTTTGCAGAATATTAAAAAAATACAGAATCCTATTTTTCTGAAATGCACATTTTATTATTAATAAACATCCTTAAACATAAAATTTCATACAAATAAAAATATCACATGAAAAGACAAAATTATACATAACATCCTATATTCTATATTATTCAAAATTATGTTTCATTAAAACTTTATTTGTTATTATTATTATGGTTGCAACCTAATTTCAAAATGAAATCTCTAATTATTCAAAAGCTAATATTTTTTATCTTTCACAATTACTTTTATAAAATATTAATTTTTTTTTTTAAATTTAAATTTATCTAATTCAAAAGTTAAAAGATTAATGAAAATCTTTTAATTATAAAAGATTTCAATAATTATATTTGAACAAAACATTTTCTTTCTTAAAAAAAAAAAAAAATAAATAAAAATAAATGCGACGATTCTACAAACATATTATTTAACTTTCAACAACAAATTACAAACTCTAATTATTTTAATTTTTAAATTTCTATAAAAAATAGTTTAAGCATGTTATACCAGACATACACATATTCACAGAAGTAAATTGAATGTTTTACATAAAACTTTTAATTATTTCACTTCTTTTCCGGGTTGTAACCTGTGGCGTCGTTCTATCAAAATCTCGTCTCTCGTTTTTAAAAATAACTTTTTAGATCTACTTATCACTTTTGTAACAGTCACAATTTAGTTCAAAACACTTTATTCAAATCATATAGTTTTTCTTAAAAACTCAGATACTTGTCCTTTTTATTCACGTTTTCCTGCTTACGTAGTACACTTTGTCTATTGCATCATATTACACAATCACATCTTTTTACTTTAAAAGTTTATTTCTCTGTTATTTAAACTAACACACGTAATTACATAATAATTCTTTAAATGTAACTTTTAGTTCTTTCTTTCGACGATTCGGCTTTATACCGACAAACATCTTATTTTTTATGCGTGCTCCTTCCTTGAATGTCAGATCCGACTGACTTCCACCTGGTTGGCAACTGTATTAATCCTTTATGTTTCAAAATGTTAACGTAGCAATTTTCTTACAACTAAAATTATACCTGTTTTAAATATTAACATATCTATAATAAATTTCTCTGATTATTTTGTATAGCCGGGAAAAAAAATGAGACTAAATAGGAATTTAAGTGCGACTAATAACTGTGTACGAAATTTGAATACAGGGAACATAAATACGGTCAATACAGAACAATGTCAAAAGGCGTAACATGACGCGGTAGTTAAAAATTCCAGTACTCAATTTGGAGGTTTAAATTGTTTTAAGCAAGGAAAGGGGTCTCACAACTATGCAATGTCTTTATTACAGAGGCGAATACGATAATATTTTTTGACGACAGCTTACGAGAAACAGGACTATATAAGTAATCTTTTCAAAATGGGACGATATCCGCTCAAGTATTGAAAAATTACGAAAAATTGTTATTACAAAATACAAAATCTGCATAAAAATTTAAAGTGGACTACAAAGTTAGAATTCCAAAATTTTAAAAGTCATCTTTTATAGGTTATTTTCAAAATTGGACAAACGAAGTGTTTAGTATGTTCACTGTACTTGCAAGAAATCTTGTAACGTACAATTAACAAGACTTGATAAGTGACATTTTGATAGGCGGATTCTATGTCAAAGAAATATGTCAGACATCGGCAACGTGTTCCTCGTTGAAAATGTACTGCTCAAGGAACACCTGATACGATGGCTCTGCTTCGGTAAGGAAAACGTCTGGAGATGAAATGACGTGCTTTAAACGTGATTATATGAAGCAATAAATACGTCGACCTTGTGCGATTTGAACCAACATAGAAATGTTAAAGAAACTATCAACATCAAGAATAGCCATCAAGACAAACACGAAATGGGGTCTAGTGGTGTAGGTTCAAACTCAACAGAGTTAACAGTTAAAAACATTCTATTTAAAGTAAAATTGATTAAATGTCTATCGCTTGTGCTGCAGAGTACAATGACACCATCACTAGTATGGAATATCATTCTGGCAGTTCTTTTGCACCTGCCACTAATAATAACAACGTCCCTATCAATCAGCAAGACGTAATCACGGCACCGTATGAAAGCATATTGGGCACCCGAGCGTAACTAAGGTGGACGGTGGAGATGCAACAGTAAAATTTTCAACAACGGTGAAGCCTTTCTATTAGATGACATTAGATACAAGTTTGCTGTACAAGATAGCAAAGTGGACCGTACAAGAAATGTTGGAATTTCAAGTACAATTAAGAAACTATAATCGTTGTGTGAAATCGAAAAACATGAGCTTTGGCAAAGTTGGATGGTTGAAAGCCTGTGACGCGGCTACCGTTTCAAATTTTCCCTCCGCGTTCCACTGAAGTTGTTAATGTGTTTTCGAAGACTACAGGAGAATATTGGTGAACGTAGAACAGGAGCTACCTATTGCTTTTACTCTCCGTTTCCGATTTGAACGTTGTAAACAGTGAAGATGTGCAAACGTGAAACTGAAAAAAATCGTATACACTGGAGTTTCCGTACTTAACGGTTTCGGACTCGTTTAAATTGAATACTTTGAAAATAATTAAAAAGGCGAACCGGTTTATATCTCTTTCCGGTGTTGAGAATTGCAAGAGTATCCAACACTACCCCAAACAAAACGGCTTTCATGCACAGTTAAAACGGTCGATCAGTTGGAAAAACTACTATAAATTATAGAATAGAAAACCGAAATCAAGAAGGATGATTCTTGGTTTGATAGCTGTGGAATTACCAATGTAAAACTACTTGATTTCTCAATATTTCCTTACGATAGATAATATTAATGGCGATATTTCGACTTTTTGGAGATGTACCATAGATTCTACCATCGTATTACACGCAGGTCTCGACTCCGTGTCTCAGAATTTAGAGTAAGTCACCTCTCTATGTGATTGATTGATCCAAACAGAATTATTCTAATAAATATAGTCCTGTGGATGTACGACTAGAAATCGAAGCTAACCATAATATAACGGACGGTACTACAGTATATTGCCCGATTCTACACGACTCGCATATCGTGTATCCCCTAATCTTCTCTGTGGTACTGTGAAAAAGATGACAGTTTATATATATATATATATATATATATATATATATATATATATATAAGTTACGTGTCAAGTTGGTCACTTTGGGTTTTTAAAAAACATTTTTAAATTCTAAAAACCCTTTTTATTTATTATAACAAATAATGTTCCTTTAAATATTATAATAAATATTTCATACAGTTATATTCCTGTATGGAGACCTTTCTTCCGCGCTGGTTGAATAGGAACTAAGGATCATACGCTAAGCTAGATGTAATACCGTTACAATTATGCTTACGTTGCTAAACTGTTCTAACAACAACATTATTTATTAAAACTATGCATTATTTATTTACATAACTTTATATATGTGTGTTTATGTGTGTGTGTGTGTGTGTGTGTGTGTGTGTGTGTGTGTGTGTGTGTGTGTGTGTGTGTGTGTGTGTGTGTGTTTAATATATTTGTCTTCTTCGATGTTTATGATATATTTTTGTGAGCTATTTTGGTGTATTATTAGGTAATTTATGACATATATAGGGAACATTTGGGAATTTGGTCCATTTGTTTGTTTTATTTCTTCATTTGCTTGAATTTCCATCTAAAAAATAAAGTCATCACAGAAATAGACTTTTAAAAGATTAGCAAAGGTTTATTTTTAACGTTAGTGATATTAGTAGCTGAAACAATTGTAAACAAACGTTATGTCATAAGCCTTTCTTTGGTTGTTTATACGAATTAGCAAACATAGCACAATTACTCAAGGAATGCTGATAAAAGACTTCTGCAGTGTGTAGCATAAACGTTGACACATAGAATTGTATACAACATTTAGAGTTGTAACCTACTTGATATTTCCAAATACATTATTACGTCATTCGAATACTTTGAACACGTATTGCTTGAATTTACTGTTGACGGAAATAAAAAATTTAAACAAGGCTTACGCGCCGAAAGTTTGACAGGACTTAGTTTTAGTTATCTCAGAGGTAAGGAAATTTGAAATGTACTTACGTTCTCATCTCCGGTTAATAAAACTTGAAATAGATTCGGGTACTGTATTAAGTAGGATAGCGTTATTCAAAAATACGACAATGGGTCGTGTAGGCATAACGTGAAAAAAACGTAACTTTCTATGAGGAGATATTTACGATAAAGTAAAATTCCTTGGAGACGTGGACAAAAATAAAAATAAAACTGAAGGGACTCCAGTACGCGGTTTGCCACTGAATGTACGCCATTTGTCGACTCAGGAAAATTTTAGAGGAGCAATGGGGAGGATATTTTAAATCATTTCACTTGTTTTGAGCGAGCTGCTTTAGCTAAGGGATGGGATGACATGGTAAAGGGGAATATATTTTCCAATGTACATTGAGGAAGTGGGGTTCACATACTTTAAAAATTTGGAGTGAAAAAGAGAAATTTTCACACCACCGTTTTTGCAGCAGGACATCAACAAAGACCCATCACATAACTTTCTCTATTCAACATATATGTGAAGAAATATAAGTATAGTCTTTAAATTTCAAAAATCTGATCAAATAGAATTGTCAAATGAAATGGTTTTTGGAAGGTTTTTTTTTCATATTTGTTGCCTCTTAGTGAAACACACTTTGATATTAATCAATGATTGACTAATATCATTAAAAGATATACGTGTTTTATATCACGTTGGCATATTAAGTCTGTGACGAGTTTTTGTTCTTAACATGATTAACAGAGAATTATTGCATGATATCATATCTGTATTAACATGAAGTTTTATTTGTTACAGAATTTTCTAATGGCAAGAGCAGAATGCAATTAATCTATTTGTAGAAATTCTCTGAACATAGCCTACTTCAAATTTAGACCATTAAATTTTCTTTGTGAATTATTTATTTTAACTCTTACTAATGGTATTTTTTTATAGTTCAGTACATTATAAACATATAAAATTAAGACTGTAAATCTGTAAATAACATTAAAGCAATAAAGAAATATATTGCTACCATTATAGATATATTTTATGTTGTAAATTTAAGTTACTGTAAATAAAGCAAATGTTTAGGCACAGCAAAAATGTAGCTTTCCAAAAATTAAAGAAAGAAATTACATCCCTGTACGAAGTATTATGCTGGAGAAAAAATTAATTATAAACTTTGGAAATTGATTGCCAGTTTTGGAAGTTAATAATACTGACAGTTGTAAATTTCTAACCCAGGAACTAAATTGTAAAATTTATTCAGAATGTAAATCTCCGACGGTATTGTCGAGAATATGTCAAAGTGGGAATAATACGATCACGACAGTAACTGAAATGGACTTCGATCACCAAGTTAGTTAGATATACCACATGCATACAAAAGAAATCCAGGAAGATTTGATGAAGAATGGAATCATGACACAAATAGAACGGATCTAATACACGCCTATCGATCCAATTTAGGAATTCAAAGATGAGTGGAAGATTTAGATTTACTAGGGCGTCAATAGAATAAGCAACAAGTTGGCCGACATTTCAACACGGAGCCGAAAAAATAAGAAAGATACTGGGGCTTCCGGTAGATTCTGGTTTTTCACTAGTACGAAAACTACTAACAACCACATTCAAAAGTCGTTCACCAGCTATTCAGGCTCACCATTCAGGTGTGGAATTTGTACCACTGATCCCGGACAGATTTCTTCTCAGACAAATCAGCCAGAGAGGTTATTTCAAGTGGCAGGCGGAGGTTTAGACCTACCACTGAGGACACGATCTTACACTCCACAAGAATACCAAAACGAATTTTGGCCAAACGGGAAGAAACCAGGATATCAAAGTTTATACGTATTAGAAGGAGAAGAAGAACTAAGTGGAATAGGTTACCTGAAGGTTAAGGGTCCCATAATGACAGATGACCCTCTATTGTATGGAAATTAAACATAAAAGTATGACAACCTTTGAGCTAAATTCGCATTGAGAGACTAAGAAATGTCGAAAAGAATTTGTAGTTAATTAGTTTGAAAGTAACTCATTTAATTGTTTTTTCTTGTTTTATTTAGTGCTTTAAAATTGTTACAAAATTAAGATTATTAATTTTAGTGTGATTTACGAAGGCCGTCCAAACGTTTCGGGAAAACTATAGACTCTCTCTCTCTCTCTCTCTCTCTCTCTCTCTCTCTCTCTCTCTCTCTCTCTCTCTCTCTCTCTCTCTCTCTCCCCCCCTCTCTCCCTCTCTCTCTCTCTCTCTCTCTCTCTCTCTCCCTCTCTCTCTCTCTCCCTCTCCCTCTCCCCCCCCTCTCTCTCTCTCTCTCTCTCTCTCTCTCTCTCTCTCTCTCTCTCTCTCTCTCTCTCTCTCTCTCTCTCTCTCTCTCTCTCTCTCTCTCTCTCTCTCTCTCTCTCTCTCTCTCTCTCTCTCTCTCTCTCTCTCTCTCTCTCTCTCTCTCTCTCTCTCTCTTTTTCCATTAAGTCAGTGGAGGCTGTAACGGTTCAAAACTCCACAGTTATTAAACAAAGCATAATTTACGAAATAACGTATTATTTATTTGTTTTTGGCAAAGAATTTTTTTATGAAAAAGTGTAAGAATGTTGGTATTATTAACATTGCTAAATTAATTAAGGTGTAAAGTAAATAGAATTTGTCAACGACGCTATAAAAGATTAGTCGTGCATCAATTAGACTTTATCTTATCGAGTCTCCTTTAGTTGTGTCTAAAGTCAGTTTATAGTCTATATAAAGTTAAGGTTTGTTAACTGCAATTGGTTTAGTAAACTTATGCAACATCGCTGGTGTCTAATCAGATAGCCTAACTAACCTAAACACAGTGATATAAGACAAGTGAGAAGATTTCATCTTGAACATTATCTGCTATAGTTGTAAATCAAAGATGTATAAAGCTTCACATCCTGGTATGATCATGTTTTTTACACATATTATTACATTATATTCTTTCACATAAAGTATTTAACAATTTGTCTGCCAATGTCGTACCTAATATGATCACTCCAATATTATTACTGATACATCCTACTCAATGTGACTTCAACTTTATTTTGGTACGGTAATAATATTTTAATATTTTAAATATTGATTTTAGAGTATTATTATTAACAATAGTTTTCCTGTACTTTTGAAGTTATATTTCTCACAAAGTTAGTAATGGAGGCTTTAGTGGAGCGTCTTAAAATTTTATATTTCATTCAGATTTCCACATTACAGTGGGACAGAATTATGTTGATCGTTCGAGTGAAATACATCACCGAATTATGAAATCAAGCATATAATGAGTATAACAAAATTCTAAAATCTTATTTAATAATGTTGGCTAACGTGTGATAAATTAGCAGATAAACATATATTTCATGGAAACGAAAACAAAAAATATCTATGTCCTTGGAAAAACATTTTCTCCAAGAAAGTTCAAAGCCTGTAAGTATTCATTATAGGAAAATAAATTGCTTCGTGAGGTCAAAAAGCAGAAATCTGAAATATTTTATTAAATCTATTATCCACATGGCAGTGTGCAGGTTGTAATGACATTTTCTTTTAAATAGTTATGATTTATTGTTAAATATATTAAGTTAGGCCCTACTCGTAAAATAATAATAATTATTATACAAAAATTACAATGAAAACCTAAACATAAAATGTAAATATTTCAGATATTTCAAATATATTTACATTTTTTTTTTTTTTAATTTTTTTTTTTTTTTAATATTATGAATTAACTATGATCTTTTAAAATAAAGACTAAGCACGGAAATATTTGACTGAATTCCTAGGGAAAGGCATTGTTCAATTTTACATTTTGAAACGGTTCAAATTTTCAACGTCTTTTTAAAAATTAATTTACGAAGAGAACATATATTATTTTGGCAAAGAAATACTTTATGAATCCGTCGTAAGAGTGTTGGAATTATAAACCTTGCTACATTAAATATCGAGTAAAATAAATAGAATGTGTCTATTATGCAATATACAGCGGGTCGTGAAGCAATGAGTCAATTAGGACTACCTTAGAGTTGTTTATGCGACGAGATCTGCATTAGGGGTATTCATATACATCGATGCATCGAAAACATTCGATGTTTATGATTCGATACATCGAAAGATTCAACCTTTATTTATTTATTTCCGATTTTACATTTTGTCGGGAAATTATTATGTTGGCGTTGGTAACACTAATTGAATAAAAATACGTTCTCCACTCCTTGGTTTTTCGTTGTAATTTTGTAAATACCGTTATGTCCATTGCTCCGTTCCCCCTATTTCTTGATTTCATTGTTTTCTTTAGTGTTTTCTGTTAATGTAATGTTTTGAAAACCAAAAAATCATTCACCAGCTGTAATTTAAATTGGCAAATTGGATATATATATATATATATATATATATATATATATATATATATACATTTGCTTTTAAATTATTTGAATATTTCTATATATTCCCCTCAACTCAAGACTCAGACCATGCGATTGCGACTTGCATATCAGTTAACAATAACATTCGATGTTTGACTTTACTCGGTTATTAATTTAGCAATGTTTATAATGCCAATATACTTACTACGTATTCATAAAGCGTTTCGTTGCCAAATCAAAATAATAAATTATACTATATTCTCTCCGTAAAATGATTTTAAAATAAAAGTGAAAATTTGAATGGTACAAAATATAAAATAGGACAAAGCCTGTTTCTAGGATTTCAGTGAAATATGATGTTTATATTCAATGCTTAGTCTTTATTTTAAAAGATCATAGTTTATTCCTAAATTTAGCAATATTAATTGTAATTTTTGTATAATTATTAATATTATTTTAGGAGTAACTACAATATTTAAAATATAAATTATAACTATTTTTAAAATGACCAAAATTAAGAATGGAATTTTAATGTCAAAAGGAATGAAATGAAATATGTCCCAGGACATAGCTTACATAACAATCTGTTCACTGCCACTAAATGGTTTCTTAGCACCCTTTTTCTATTTCAGACTACTCTTTTTTCGAACCCACGAAGCAATTTATTTTCCTACGGTGAACATACCTTGAACTCTTTTGGAAACAACAGTTTCAAAAAACATGGCAGAATTTGTGTTTTTCTTTGCATGACATTTATAATTTTCTAAAACTGATAATATACCTCACATTTTAGCCAAAATGTGGTTATTGATAATTTAAATTTACCTTATGAAATAACATGTAAGATTTATTTATTTTTTGCACTCATTAAATGCCCGATTTCATAATTCGATGATGTATTTCACTCCAATGATCAACATAACGCCGTTCCACTGTAATGAGCAAACCTGATTGAACTATAAAATCACCAGACAAGTTACTACGCAACATTGTGAGAAATAAAACACAAAAAATATAGTAAACCTATTTTAAATAAGAATGCTCTCAGATCGTTTTAAAAGTATTATTGTACCAAAATAAATTTGAAGTCACACTATGTAGGGTGTGTAATATTGGAGTGATCATAAGGTATGACATTGGCAAACAAATTGTTAAATACTTTCTGAAAGAAAATAATTTAATTATTGTTAGTAAAAGACATGATCGTATTATGATTTCAATCCGTACCTACAGCTTTGTACAAAGTTGATTTACTAATTAAGATACCATATCGATAGTTTTCAAGATGAAATTTCCTCACCACTTGTAATAGTTAAGCTATCCTATTAGACTCCGGCGATATTGTATAAGATTATTTTATTTAAATAATTACAGTTAACAATAATTAACTTTATGTATAATTTGAACTAGCATCAGACACAAGTAATGTAAACTCAAGATAAGCTCTAATTGATGCATAACTCATCGTTTATTGCGTCGTAGACAAAATGTATTTATTTTACTTATTACTTAATGTAACAATGTTTATAATACCAACATTCCTACGATATATTCATAAATCAATTCTTTTTCAAATCAAAATAACAAATAAATGATATGTTCTTCCCGTAAATTAATATTAAATATTTATTTCAATAACTGCAAAAATTTGAATCCTTACACTCCATTAACTTCGTGAAACAAAATAAAAATAAAGGAAACTTAAGAAAGTCTACAGTTTTCCCGAAACTAAACTAAAATTGAAAATCTTCTTTAGAAACTAATTTAAAACAACTGTAATAGTGTACATTTGTAGTTCTTTGACCTTGGACAGAATGGGGAGTAGGTTTAGGCAAAGGAATGGCGTAAGCAGGGATGATATGGGGAGTACGTTTAGGCAAAGGAATGGCGTAAGCCTGAAATGTACTTTGTATTTTAGAGTAAATTCAATATAAGTTAAAATTAATAAATGAAGTAAGTAATGGTAAATGATCAGAGAAAATTTATTGTATGTATTTTGATAATTAGAATGATTATAAATTTTGTAATTATTAAAAAGTGCAATAGACGTGTTTGACACAAATAATGATTTAAGGTGAGTGGGGGTGAATAAAGATTATTAAGTTAAAAATGTTAATTTTGTCATTTAAAGTAAAAAAGGATTAAAATTTTGTAATTATAAGGAAAAATAAGGTTTATAATGTTGTAATAATAAATAAGTAAATGGGATTTAAAAGGGTGTTTAAAAATAATTAAGAAAAGTTGAAAGGTAATTCTAGAATATTTAAAAGTTATAGTAGGGGAGATTTGAAGAAAAGAGTTGGCAGGAAGAACTGTGAGAAATGTAGATTATCCCATAGCAATAATGATTGTAATATAATATTCAGAGTTAAAGCTTGGCAGCTGCGGTTGTTTTAAAGGTTTGAAAAGAGAAAGAAATTGATATTTTAATTAATAAATAATACTTTCACTGCTGAAATATTTTATTTGTGATTATTTATTGTTACTTATGTTAAATTTTTGTTTGTTAAAATTGTAATAATAAATTAATGATTTTTTAAAATTTTTGAAGTAAATTAAAAAAGAAATGAAAAATGTACAATTAAATTAAAAGAAAAATCCGTTGCTTCATTTAAAAAATGTAACACCAAATTTTGTGGGGTTTCTGTAATAGTGTACATTTTTAGTTCTTTGACCTTGGAAAGAATGGGGAGTACGTCTAGGCAAAGGAATAGCGTA
Organism: Aphrophora alni; assembly: GCA_963513935.1. Classification (NCBI taxonomy): domain Eukaryota; kingdom Metazoa; phylum Arthropoda; class Insecta; order Hemiptera; family Aphrophoridae; genus Aphrophora; species Aphrophora alni. The sequence goes on along the minus strand of OY740771.1, from coordinate 40,924,684 downwards.
ATCAGGGATAAAATGGGGAGTACGTTTAGGCAAAGGAATGGCGTAAGCAGGGATGATATGGGGTGTACGTTTAGGCAAAGGAATGGCGTAAGCAGGGATGATATGGGGAGTACGTTTAGGCAAAGAAATGGCGTAAGCAGGGATGATATGGGGAGTACGTTTAGGCAAAGGAATGGCGTAAGCAGGGATGATATGGGGAGTACGTTTAGGCAAAGGAATGGCGTAAGCAGGGATGATATGGGGAGTGCGTTTAGGCAAAGGAATGGCGTAAGCAGGGATGATATGGGGAGTACGTTTAGGCAAAGGAATGGCGTAAGCAGGGATGATATGGGGAGTACGTTTAGGCAAAGGAATGGCGTAAGCAGGGATGATATGGGGAGTACGTTTAGGCAAAGGAATGGCGTAAGCAGGGATATTATGGGGAGTACGTTTAGGCAAAGGAATGGCGTAAGCAGGAAACGTACTTCGTATTTTCGAGTAAATTCAATATAAGTTAAAATTAATAAATGAAGTAAGTAATGGTAAATGACCAGAGAAATTTATTGTATGTATTTTAATAATTATTAGAATGATTATAAACCAATAGACGTGTTTGACACAAAGAAGGAAATTTAACGCCAATTTTCGTCCAGTCTACAAAGAACTCTCGAAGCAGGAAGACGTTACTTGGACCGACATGTCCGATCTCGGACAAAGAAAAAATATAAAGTAAAGAATTATCTTCAAAAATAATGAACTTTTATGGTAAATAATGTTATGTGATGTAAATTCAGTTAAGTTTACTATTTGGAAAATGAACATTTAGTCTAGAATGAACTTTTGAAGTGAGACCACATGACCCGGTCTGGCGAGTGTGAGTCTGGCCTCGAACAAAGAAAAAGTACAAGAAAAGTGTTTTATTCAATAATAATGATTTATTTCAGTAAATAGTGTAATATGATACAAATCTAGTGACATTTGAACTAAAGAATGTGCGTTTAAGTCGAAATTGAACTCTCAAGGTCAATGGTGTAATCGTGTAACCGGTCTAGGACAAAGACTGTTTATTAAGAAAAGTGATTTCTTTAATAATAATGACTCCAGCGAGGAAGTGTAGTGTTTTTTCAGTGAAAAGTTAATTTTAAATAAATACATGTGTCTGATAAATCACATATTAACTATAATATATGTAAAATAAGAAAAATGATTGTTTAATAATTACTTATAATGTTGTAAGAATCTTATAATTTTATGTTTGTAATTTTGTCTGATGTCCATGATATATTATCTAAAGTGTGATGTTAATATCTTTGAACATATAAGAGATTTTTTTTTGATTGAAATTTAAGTTGAACATTTTAATATGAATTTATAAATGATATTCTTTTACAAAATTTAAAAGTATGAACATGAATTAATTTTATTTTTATATAATATGTACTCTTGCAATAATAATTTTATCTTAATAAATATTATGTACATTTCAGAATAAAAGGACTTCTATTCTTCTTTTATCCAATATTCTATTCAGTAAACTTTTTCAAAAGAATTCACGACTCATGAGAAATTAGTATTCACATTTAGAGTTATACATTTTTATTTTTTTTTGTAAACAAGGCATTACAAATGGCGCCCAACTTCATTCAATAAAACGTTTTTGATAAATTTTCTATTATTTCAATTGTCGCACAACGTGTGGCATTTTTATAAAGTCAGTTGGCCATTTTATTTCTATTATTTCACAACTACTAACAAAATAAAAGAAAATCAAAGAGGTTACTCTCAAACTAAGTCACTAATTAACTATACATATTTTTCAACGTTTCTTAGACTTTTAATGCAAATTTAGTTGAAAGGTTTTCATTACTCTAGGTATAATTTCGATTTCTCAGAGCCATCAATCAGCTAGCCTAATCGACTCAGTTCTCCTTCTCATTCTAATCTGTACAGATCTTGATATCCTTGTTTCTTCCCGTTTGGCCAAAATTCGTTTTGGTATTCTTGTGGAGCCGGTCACTGGTGGTACTTCTAAACCTATATCTGGCACTTGAAATAACGTATCTGGCTATTTTTTCCTAGAGAAAATCATCCGGGATCGGTAATACAAATTCCACACCTGAGTGGCGAGTATACATAGCTGGTTGTTAGTAATTTTCGTAGACTACTATTGAAAAATCACCTGTTACCGGAAGCTCCAATAGTTTTCTTAGGTTTTCTAATTCATGTTGAACTGTCGGCCTACTTGTTCCATCGGCGCCGCAGCACCACTTAAATTTATGACCCGTCTTTGAATTGCTAAATGTGATCGGCTTGTATTAGATCCGATCTAAGTTTTGTCATCGTTCCATCTACGGATGAACCATACTTCAACTCTTCCTGGATTTTTTCTTATCTTAGTGGTATATTCCAATAACTCGCTGATTGGCGTCAGTGGTATAGGACCTCTCAGATGGTACGGAGAGAGAGAGAGAGAGAGAGAGAGAGAGAGAGAGAGAGAGAGAGAGAGAGAGAGAGAGTAACTTACTACTTTTTAATCATTCATTCGTCTATTCTAAATTATGCATCCTTATCATTAGCAATAATATTCCCAAAAGAACGAACAAACTTGTGAAAACGGTTAAAGGCAATGTATTTGCTGAAATGCAAGAGGTTATTGACTAATCGTTCATAAATTTTCGATAACCGTCATTAGTATTCTTTAATACCGTAGACGGACGAACACAGTCAGAGTTAAAAGACAGCGTATTCCATTGTTACCCTTCTCCTGGAAGAAGCAAAGGTTATTAGCTAGTCGTTTATTCATATTCACTAACAGTTGTAAGTATTCCTTAATGGCGTTGTGGTCAAATCGGTGGAACATGAAGGAGCAGTATATTCCCCTGTATTGACAGCGTATCCTTTCTTGGAAGTAGAAATGTTAAACGGTTAATCATTCATAAAATTACGCTAACCGTAATCAAAATCTAAGTATTTCTTAATACCGTAGACGGGACGGATAAAGTCTTAGGAAAATGTAGGAGGGGGTTGTAATGACAGATTATCCTAACTGGCAGTGTGACTGTTTATTTTTTAGGATAATCGTTTAAACATTTTAGCTAACAGTTTAAGTATTCCTTATGGCGTAGAAAGACTGGATAAAATCGGAGAAACAGGTAGGGGCAGTGGGTTCTGCTGTATTGACGGCGTATCCTCTGCTAGAAGTAGGAAAAATTATTTTTTAGGACAATAATTTATACGTTTTCACTAACAGTCCTAAGTATTCCTTAATACCGTAGACGGACGGACAAAAACGGAGTAACAGGTAGGAGGCAGTGATCGCGCTGTAATGACACCCTATTCCCTGCAGGAAGTATGAAAGGTTATTAGGTTAATATATAATTCTACTAATATATCACAATCACCTAAGTATAAATTCGTGTAGCAACTTCAGACTTTGGGTGCTTGTATTACATTAAACGTCAACCAACCAACCTAACCGTTATTATACACAGGTAGTATTCTTATTTACTCGTTATATTTTAATTTAAGCAAAGCAACACAAAACTGCGCTAATATTTATAGCAACCATATAGTTAACTTAAGCTTTAATATGCTTATACATATCAATAACGCTTTTATTATAAATATTTTTTCTTCGATTTGCTCAAGCACAAAAAACATATAGTAGATTTGTAATAACTTAGTCTTAAGGGAAAGTATAACAATATAGTTTCACTAATCGTATGTACTCACGATTTACGACAAAATGGCAACTAGTAACTGTACAGCTTCGGCTGGTGAATGCATACAAGACTCAGTTTTCACAATGTGTCTTCTCTGCTGCTTATCGGACATGCTCAGACTAATTATAGGAGTCAATCCGTTTTCTGATCCCATCGCGTAAATAACTGAGAGGTACCTAATTGACGCATGACTCATCTTTCGATGACTTGTTATTTAATTTGGCAATGTTCATAATGACAACATTCTTACAACGTATTAATAAAGCATTTCGTTGCGAAATCAAATAATAAATTACACGTTCTTTCCGTAATATAATTATTTTTTTAAAAAAGTTGAAAATTTGAACAGTTAAAAACGATTAAGGCTCTATCTTAGGATTTCAGTAAAATATGTCCATCATATTCAATGCTTTGTTTTTATTTTAAAAGATCATACGTTACTCCTAAATTTTAACAATAAAATGTCAAAACATGCTACAAAAATTTAAAGTATTTAGATTTCAACTTTAAGTTGTGATTTGAATTATTATTATTATTGTTATTATTGTTTTTTTATGAGTAACTAATTATATTTCAAAAATATATAATAACTAATTAAAAGAAGAAAAAATATATGTGTATGAATTTGTAATGTCATATGTAATGAAATGAAACATTTTCTAGGACATAGCTAAGCTCACATTACAATCTGCACACTGCCATGTAGATAGTTTCCTAATACATCTTTTCTATTTCTCTTTTTTCGAATACACAAAGCAATTTATTTTCCTATGATGAACGCCAACAGGGTTTGGACCTTTTTGAGACGTTGTTTTTTCCAAGGACATAGAAGTTTTTTGTTTCTGTTTGCATGAAATATATAATTTTCTAAAACTCCTTATTCATTACGTATTTTAACAAAACATTTAGTTATTGGTAGCTTTAATATACTTGTAAAATAACATGTAAAAATTTGTTGACACATTAAATGGTAAATTTCATAATTTGATGATGTATTTCCCTCGAACGATCAAGATAATTCTGTCCCACTATAATGTGCAAATCAGAGTGAAATATAAAATCATAAGACTAGCTACTAAAACCATCATACTAAGATTGTGAGGTATATAGCACCAAAAAGTACAGTAAAACTATGTAAATAATAATTATCTCAAATCGAATTTAAAGGATTACCGTGCCAAATTAAAGTTGAAGTTATATTTAGTAGGGTGTGTCAGTAGTAATACTGGAGTAATTATATTAGGTACGACATTACTAGACAAATTTCCGTTAAAAATAATATGTATAAAAAACATGATCATACCAGGATGTGAAGCTACATCTTTGATTTACAACCATATCAGATTGTGTTCAGGATGAAATCTTCTCACTTGTCTTACATTACTGTATTTAGGTTAGTTAGGCATCGGCGATATTTTACATAAGTTTATTGAACCAATTGCAGTTATTAAACCTTAACTTTATGTTGACTGTAAACTGACTTTAGACACAAGTAAAGGAAACTATAAGATGAAGCCTAACTGATGCACGGCTCTTTTTTATGACATCGTTGATAACTTTTATTTACTTTTCTCCTTAATTAATTTAATAATATTGATAATACCAACATTTTTGCTTGTATCCATAAAACATTTCCTTATCAAAACGACAAATAAATCATAAGTTCTTTCCGTAAATGATGTTTTTATTTTCAATAACTGTAAAGTTTTGTACCGTTACACCCTCCACGGACTTCGTGGGGAAAAAGAACAAGAAAGAAAATGAAAAAAGAGTCTATAATTTTCCCGAAACATATGGACGGCCTTCGTGATCTACACAAGAATTAAAAATCTTCTTTGGTAACAATTTTAAAGCAAATCTATTCACTAAATTTAAATGTAAACTGAATTTAGTCACAAGTAATGTATATTCGATAATATAAGATAAGGAGATACGTGGGATATCCTGGTTGGCATCTTGAACAGGTAAATGTTTAAAAAATGGTTATTTAACTAAAACATGTAGTTTTAAAGTAAAATAAAAATAATAAAATACAAATAAAAACAAGGAAGGAAAGTATAATTTATAGTCGTCTGAAAAAGGATCTAAGGTTTAAAAAAAATCCAATTAATGACTTAAAATATCCTTATATTTTACTTCCACTTAACAGTATTAGAATTTATGTAATACTTTAGAAATATTTTACTTCCAATGAGTGCTTTTTGTCCAAAAGTGAGATTTCGTAATATAAAAGAAAACACAAAATTACTGAATGGAGATTTAAGGAATTGCCGAACAATTATTGTAAAATGCTTATTATGTAAACTAATTTGCTTTTTATTTATTTAATAATTTTTACATAATGGTTCAAATATTTATTCAGCTTTCTTTTTAATTCAAGAAATTCTAATTATCTTGGTGATATTATTATTCTTTATAATTATTATAGTTAATATTCAAAATGAAATGACTTGTCTCAAAAAATGTTCTTTTTATAAAGGTAATTTGATTTCTGTAGGAGAAAGGTGGGGTAACAGTTTCTACCTTCAGAATAATCATCATAAAAGATGATGATGATATTATATTCATAATTAATATAAGAGGTTAATACTATATTATCAGCTTTCAAAACAATGCGATAAAAGTTTATTACTTTTTATTCATTTGTGTGATTAGAAATAATTAAATCTAATAAAAAAAAGTGATTATATGCTATTTTGAAGATTACATGGAGCAAAGTTCAAGGGTATTTTTTAACTGATTAAAATAAGATTACCTTCACAACTAAAAATGATGTCTTATAATAACCATTTCTTATGCAAGTTTAAAATTATCAAGTTTCTTGTTCAGGAAAAAGTATAGTTTTGTACAAGTAAAACTAAAAAAAAAAAAAACGAGCAGAAATATACTAATGTTATAATTTTAAATGTCTAAATAGGAAATAAGCTAGAGCAACTACCATTACATTGGTGCTTAGAAATAAAATGTGCATACATCCATTATTACTTGTAACATCGACATCAGTTACTTGTACATAAAGCCTAAATACGTATAGGCTATGTGTGTCTGTTAATGCACGTTCGTGAGAGGGGGTAGTATTCTAGTGATTGTTACTTCTATAGATTTTGTATAACTGTTTATTATTACCGTAATTCTTGAGTAATTATTTTTTCTTTACCAATTATCGGCAATAATTGTGACCTATTGATACGCTTTTATCATCATTAAAACACATAGCCTATCTGAGCACATTAAAGTGGATCATGACTACCTTTATATTATTTTTAATAAAAAAAAAATCATTCTAATATCATTTTATTTATTTATATGAAAGAAGCTCTTATATTTTATATAAAAATAAAATCAATATTTTCATAAAATCCGTAAGAGAATTCTTTTTTTTTACTTGATGATTTTTACTCTTAATTTTTTACTTTAAAAGTTAGCCTACATGACCCCAAAATGTTGACATTTTAAATTTACTATTTGTATACGTCTTCTTTTTTACAAGTCAGTATAATTACTAATTTTAAACCAAATGAACTAAAATCTTCTTTTAATGCCTCAAGAGACATACACAATAATACACTTCTAATATTCATTGCCACAAATTCTAGTCTTTGAAATAAATTAGTTGAATTAATTCATTTTACTCTTAACACATTTGATAAATGCATTTCTTTCCTAAACTATTTATTATTAAACAGTTTTCACATAATTCAGTTTTTCTCACAATTTTCAAATAATATAGTTATACGGTAAATAATATAGTTTACATTTTTTCAGAAAATTAATTTCCTTACCAGATAGTTTTATAATCACTTTTTCGTTTATTTTTTTTATTTTTAAATTTACTTTTTTTTGCCTACATTTGTATTAAATGAGTGTAAAAAAGAGTATATAGTTGTTATGTGTTTGTAAACAATCTATTTATTTTATACAAATAGTTTGTGTTGAACCTGAAATAACTGTAAATAAGTTAATATAATAATGTCGCTAGGCATTAATACCATTAAGAAATATATTTATGGAATTTACTAGGTTTACTTTTGAAAATTTATACTTCTGATTGCTAATCCCTATTTCATAATATAATTATGATTAAAAGAAAAAATTAACACAAAAATGCAAATTTCCATATTGGAATTACCTGATATTTATAATTTTGAACTTTTACCCTATTATGTTTGTTCTGCCATAATGTATTAACTTACTTTTGTTCCGCTACAGTTGATATACTGAATCTTCTTTTCATTTATTCTTCTAAATTGGCCCAACATTTTATTGCTTAAAACGAAAATATTGGTTAAAACATGACGAGCTTGAATCTGGAATCCTTGAATTTGAATTGCTCCATCACCAGTGATAGAAACTTTGACTGTGGATACAGAGTTATGTCGTTTTGGAGGTTGAACTTGGAGTTTGTAAGGGAAGGTTACATTTTGTGGTTGGTGAAATTTTCCTCCTTCGCCAGGATGTAATGGTCTCAAGGTAGGACATGCTTTTTGGAGGTACTTGAGAAGGCCAACTGTGTACTGCAGAAAACAGTGAAGCAGACACACAGAACACTCCACATTTTTTACAAGTAAAAAAAGAGAAAAGTTAGATAATACAGCTCCCTACGATAATAATTCTTTCACATTTCGTAAAGGAATTACTGTAGGCCAACTGTTTTTAAAACACATAACTTACTTTTAGTACAAGATAAAAACTAAGAAATATTAGAGATTGGCATCCTTTGGAATGGAAAGATTGATATTCAGAAATATCATTTTAAAAAATTTCAAAATAGTAAACAAAACTTAAACTATTTTGAAGTTATTTTAAATATTTAATTTGTAAGAGTTGAAAATATTACCACCATTTTAATTTACTAAATTGTCTAATATAATTTAATTTTATTCACTAACTCACATTCTGAGGTTTACTCGAGGAATCCTAACTGGATCTGAACTTTTCTTTATGTAGTTTTGAGTTAGATCTTTCTCTTGATCAACTCTTGTTCTCTACCGAATCTGACGAAATTAAAGAGCTTAGAATCTTCATTCTATACACTATTCTTCTTCTTTTTTTAAGGTAATGATGAGAGAGGTTTTTCACCTTTAAACCACAAGGTGAAAAAACCCATCAACCAATATGTAACACATCTAGTAATATTTGTAATGCAATATGAAACTAAGGAAATCATTAAATATAATACTCAACACTTTTTCATCTTCTATTTTATTCAATAAAATGTTGCTTGTTTTAGAAATTCGAAGAATCCATTGATTAGGTAACGAAATTTGAGTGCTTTTATTGAGGTTACAAAGAGTGAAATTATTCTTTGTTTCATTCAACCACTGTACATGAATAATGTGTATTGATTAATTAATGATACTTCTTACTGCACTTATAACAATACTATAACTCTAAGTTATGTATGATCTTGTTTAATCCTCAATTTAACATTTTTCCTTTTACATTATTTTATTTTAATCATAAACTTTTTGTTTTAAATTCTCCCCCATACCTACCCACACTAAATATATATTTATTTTATTCAAAACATTTTATTTTAACTCTGTGACTTCCCGAGGTAAATGGTTTGATTTTCAAGAATATTATTTTAAAACCTTCCTCCCTTTTTAATTGGTCATGAACTACTAAGCTCCATGGCGCAACAACCCGTGAAAAGCCTGGTTAGTTATTTATAAAAATGGGTTCATAATTAAAAAAAGTTAAAATTTACAGGGTCTGTATTTTGAAATGTTGGCTTACATTATACAAAATCTTGTTTAGCGCCCCTAAAATATTAGAAATATTAGTTAAAATATAAAGTCTTTAGTAAAAAACTAACTGTAAATTAAAAAGTATAATAATTTAAAACCACTTGCTATTTCACTCTCCTCGATTATACCAATCTTTATCAACATCAAATCAACCCAAGGAGCAACCACTATGCAAAACTGTGTCATACAGGTCACCACTTTTCAGTTCTTGGAATAACAAGTGACACCACTTTCTACTCATATTATTTTAAAGCCTAACCCCTAGAGTGATTTGTTTCAAAAAACTAATCATTCCATAAGACACCCATCATATATGAAAACTTAACAACCTTTGTAATTGACAAAGTGATAAAATTGCCGTTGATAGAATATGGACAGTCTAACAGATAAAACTTCTTAAAAGGTCCAATTGTGTTCTTAGGACCTGATTACTTAGAGAGTTATCTAAATTCTAAATTGAAATTTTGGGCACAATCACGATACACTTTGATACTTTGATCAATACTTAAACTTGTAATATAGGGTGTTTTGAGCTCCTAATTAATACATTGTACTGATCCGCGCGTCACGTAAATCTTGTTATGTCACTTCGCTGTAATTATTTAAATAATAATAATTTTAAGAAATAGTCCCACCACCACTACATTGACACGGGAATGTAGCTTTGAAGCTGGGATCTTTAAATACAACGCTATTATAAAAAAGAAAGTCGACGTTCAAAAAGATTAGCCACAAAAAAAAAAGAGAAAAAAGCTCAAACCACTAAATGAATGAGCAGCAGTAGGTAAAAACGCAAGCAATTTCGAGGGGGAAATATGCGCGATCATCGAGGCTGTCAACAAAATACAAGTGTTAAACTTAAGTCCAAGCAAGGTTGTGTTCCTTATCGAATCTCAGGCTGCAATTTACGCCCTCAGCAATAACAAACCTACTGACTGCCTTGACACTCTGAACTGCCGCAGGAAACTGGCCAATCTCATTGATGGGGGATGGAACGTCAGCCTTCAGTGGGTCCCCCGCCACGTCGGTCTTCCAGGCAACGAAAAAGCAGACGAAATGGACAAAAAAGGAGCAAAGGAAGAGCAACCTGAGATTCTCCAAACCCTCCAAGCAGCAAGAAGCCAAATTGATTCCACCATATCTAGGTACACTAAGAACCTCCTAAAAGGCTTAAGTATAGGTAAAATGTGGGAGAACTTTGCGACCACAGGGCACATGCCTGCTGATCTGAAGAGAAGTTAAGCTGTTGCAAGGTTCCGTCTGGAAACTGAGCACGACTACCTGCAGGCCCACCTACACCGCCTTGGCTTGGCTGACTCAGACACATGCCCTCTCTGCTCAACCGGAATCATGGTGGGAAGTCACCTCCTCATCTGTCCCAAACTCAACCATCTTCCTGACGATCTCACAATGCGATACTGGGAGGCTCGGCGTCAAATGGCACAACCGCCACCGACGGGCGTTGGCTAAAGTAAATAAAGTAAGTAATAAATGAACGAGAAAATAGACTACAGGTCGGGACTGTCCCTGACTTTTCTTTTAATAATAAGCACTTTCTTCGTCTCATGTCATATCTGTCTGAAATAAACTAAAAATGAGATTAAAGGTACAGAAATTTTACAAATGCAAAAGTAAGTTATTAATAAAGCAAAATAAAAAATGTTAGACGTTTAGAACAAATTCATTAGAATTGCTATAATGGAAAAAGGCTAAACCTGTCACACTTTCGTGTTTCCACCCCTATTTCAACTTCTGAACTAATTTTTATACAGACGATAGACAATAAATAAGCAAATGAAAATTTGAAAAGAATATCAAACATAAACATTGTTAGGGACGATAGTTAGGCAGACAATGTTTGTTGTCATCTGTGATTATCAATGCAAATATGTGGGGAAAATCAGCCAAAATAGCACAAATGAAAATTTGTCTATACTAAATTTTCTAATTTTGGGCTTTAAGGTGATTGAGTCACCTATAGGACTTTAGTGCCAAATTTGATGACTGTAAGTGGGACAGATTCGTCTGGACACACACATTATAATATTAGAGATAAACGTCGAAACACGAAATTTAGGAGTAGGCGTTGAATAAACGCCCCAAAGAGTAGAAGATTTATTAATCTTTGAATTTTCAGTAAAATATGCTAAAAGTACATTTTCCGTTGGGCTTTTTACATTCTTACTTTTGCACCAGGAAGTAAACAATTCATACCTTTTTTCATATTTATGTTTTGATTTCTCTGGAAGAAGATTTAGAGACACATTCCTCGCCACATTTTTTAATTCTTCTGGAGTACAAGATTCTTCTGGTGAACTATTATTACTAAAATCGTCATTAACGTCCATTTTGCGACAGCAAAACCACCTTCAATGTTTACAAATGGCAAATCAATGAAATGGTGGCTTCTGCCGTGACCGGAAGTGTTGTGTCAAATACAACAGTACAACAGCTGACCAGCTGATTTACAGCCAGTGCTGCCAACGTATTTCGCGCGCATACGACCTTGTCTGCATGTTACGCGCTCACTATTTCGTGCCTTCACGTTGCAAATCTGGAGTGAGACAAAGTAATTAGAGTGAGACAATGTTAACATTGTCTCACTGATGAGCGAATTGGCCACTTTGCTTTCTCAAATCAGTGAGAGAACATGTACATTGTTAGGTAACTGTAGGAAAAGTATTTTAAAACACCGAAATACTATATAGCAGATTACAAATAAATTAATTAAACTAAGAAATACGCAGTGGCGATGGATCGTCACCGTGGCACTTCTAGCACGAAAAAATGGTGACGTTAAATGAGGGTGTAGCCGACTACCCCTGCAGTAAATATAAGGATTAAGCAAATCAGTTTAGACACTTGGTAAACTGTAACTCCACTATTGCCATCTGAAGAAATGAAGAAATAGTTATTTGTGCAACTAGTGAGCAAAGTGGCACTTTTTAAATGAGAGAAAAATGTTGACGCACGAGGCTTGCCAAGTGCGTAAATTTTATCGAGTTTAAAAAAGACACTTTGCTCACGAATTGCACATTATACTTTGTCTACAGTTGTTATTTTGTGACAAATAAAAAACATACTTCAGCAGTAACACAATTTAATAAAACATTAATTTAATACAATAGTGTTCAAACAAACAATCAATTACAATTCGATTCGATTCTTTAATAACCGCATTTTTGAAATATTAGGTCTCGGCCTACTTGTTTACAAAAGTACAATTGGTGAAAGTAGCATTTTTGTAGTCATAAATAGTTGTTCCTCCACTAGTAGTAGGCCTAGATGAAGAGGTTGTTGAAAGCTCCTGAAGTTTTGTCATTTGATGAAATTGTATCGTATTAGAAGGACCTGCAGAACTTCCAAGAATCTTTTTCCCGGTAGCAACTTTGTTTGAGAGGGATTCTTCTAAATACCCTTCAGCCGCTGTGGTACTCTTCCAGCCGCCATGTCGTTTTAATTGGGTAGTATTCCCTCCAGCGTCAACTAGTATTGTTGCCGACGTACGTCTGAAACAGTGGCCCGTATAGAGGCTAGGCTCAGATAATTTCAAAAACTTTCCAATTTGAAAAGGCATCGTTGATATGGTGTTTATATCCACAGGTTGACTGTAACAAACACCCTTTGAATATCTTAGAAAAAAAGTCTACTAAGGGCATTTTTAGGCTTTAATTTCAAGTAATTTCTGATTATTTTCAAATAGTTTACTCCATCACCACCATCTTCATTGCATATGGTGAATGTACGGCGTTTGTTACTTTTGGATTAAGGAACTTTTACAATGAGAACAGAACCTTTATCCTCAACATCCTCTACTGACATTTTTGTAAGTTCGTCCACTCTACAAGCACCAGACACCCCAAATATCAAAACGACCTTTCTTAGTAAATTTTCATTTTCTGGAGCTAACTTCAAAAAGTCATTTGCTTCATTTCCAGTTAGTACTTTAGAATTTTTACGTTTATAGCCTACTGATTGACGCTTTAAAAATTCTATATGTTTTTTAAAAACACTAATATCATTCTTTACCTGGATAGTTGCCTTCAGAATTGAATATGTGCTCCAAAGAGTAGGAGATTGTAAAACTTTTGCCTTTTCTGAAAAGTACGTTAGCAAAATAATACGTTTCAGAAACCTTGTTACCATTGTTTTCCTTTAGCCATGATAAAAACGGTTCATACTGGCGGTCGTACTTTTTCCTTGATTTGACAGGAAGGAAATTTAGTACAACGTTGTTAGTTTTTTCCGCTAATTTAGGCGGGGTATTTGACAGGTTTTCATCCTCTGAACTGTCCATATTTTAAAACTAACTACACAAAATATAGCAGTAGTGCTAAACAACACATCAACACTGAGGTTATTTATGAATATTACAAATCACTTAGGTGTATTGTTGAGGAAACGGGATTGCCAACTTCAAAACTCGGCAAACGAAAAATACTCTCCGTGTACATACACTGTCAATCATCTTCATGAATAATTACTTCCTTTTTCAACTTTAAAACGTTGTTTTGTTGTTTAATTTTGTTATTTTACATGTAAGGAATAATCTAACCTACATAGGGACATTTCCTGTATATTATAAATCAATTCAAACAAACTTAACCTAAATTTCGTTTTGTTCGGTTGCCATTCGGAGTGAGCAAAGTAGTGGGCAAAGTGAAACTGTTAAGAAATCAGCTGTTTTGCAAACTAATTGAGGTGAACAAAATACCACTTTATCAACAACTGTAGACAATTTTTTTTTTAACCCAGTGCCTCGAAAGAACAAATTTAAGTAGAGATATGTTTTTTGGAGAAATTTAGGAAGAGTGATACATCATTTTAAGGGTCTTTTAACAATAAATATTTCGAAAGACTTATTTTGTCCCGTTTCAAGAAGCCTTAAACGAATAAAAAATATTTGTTTTGCAATTTTATTTACTATCAATGAATGATTTATTCCCAGAAAGCAAAACCAATCATTGCTGGTGAGATACCTTTTCAAACTTATAAGCAATATCGCTACTTCCAAAATTTAAACAATTTTAGATATCGGGGAATGAAAAAGAGTCCAAATATATATCTTAACATTTTCGAATACCTAGGAACATTGTGTAGTATATCAAATAAAAAGTATTTTTAAACTGAATATTTTGTGTTAATAAAGTTTTTTCAAATATCCAACTCTTTCAAAAAGACAGCCAAAAACTGAATTCTAAATATTGTAGAGTATAGTTTTTCGATGTTAATTTTTGAATGTTTATATTTATTGTTTTTGCTTTTGCATGCTTCTTTAATCTATGACCTTTTTTTAAAAATTTTTTCCAAACACTTGTAGTATTGGTTTGGCCCTATAGGCAGTTTATAAATTAGTCTATAATATATATATATATATATATATATATATATATATATATATATATAATATAGTCGTTCGTATATTGGATTTAGTACTTAATGAAATATGTATATTATTATTTGTAAACTGTTAGGTTTTGGAAGAATTATTTTTTACATAACATTACTGTAAAATAACTGTTTTTACGAATATATATCGATATATATTCATAAAAAAAGTTATTATATATATTCTTTATTATTTTTGTTGAAAAGAAAACGAGTCATTCGTTTTTGGAGTATTTTTATTATAAGTAAAAAAAAACTGCTTGAGAATAATCAGTACATACCTAAAACGCTTTTAATTTATTATTTTTTCTTTATTTTTTTATAACTATATAAAGTAAAAACTCTGACTCTTTAGTATGCGAAATTAGAGATTAGAAGCTTATAATCCCAAAATAGAAATAAAGTTCCCTCAAAACTGGATTAATATTGTGAAATATGCTGTTTATAATTCTTTTGGGATTACAAATTCAAAATAAAAATTATTAATACAATAAGTTTCTCACCCATTCATACGCAAAACCAAACTTTAAATTAGCACAAAGTATCTCTCACTAATCATTGTCTCCGTGCGAATTTCAACTGACAAAAAGTGAAAATGAATAAGGAAAGTCCTAAAAGGTTGAATATCTCAAAATTGGAAATACTGTTTCAATAAAATGTTGATGAAATCTGACGGTTTTACACAAACCACATGTAATGAAATTTACTAGATTTATTTGAAATTATACAAAAACGTATGAAATATCCTCTGAAAAACAAAATTATGTTTTAAAAAAGAAGAAAAGTGACTTGTCTACAAACTTTGTAAAGTGAATATAAATAAACATTCAAAAGCAGCCTTGAATAATAAATTATAACACTCATGCAATATATATTTTTGAATCTGTTTAAAAATTATATCAAGGAGATACAAAAAACAAAACAAAATTAGATAAAACATTTATTTCAATTTTAGTACAGAAATTCATAAATAATATCATTCCAATTAGATAGCTTTTCATGTTTCTTCAATTGTGTTACTTCTTTGTTGTTAATTTATACACTTATTGTTTGTCTATGTAAAAGAAATCCACTAGAATTCTGCAAAATATGAGAAATGTTGGATCAAAAATTATATCGTACATAATTTACATAAGTTTAATGTCGAAAACAGAAATATAAATTGGATATATTTGTACCATGAATGGTGTGAAATACATAACCTTAAATATGAAGGATGCAAATAATTTCGTGCTATTAGTAATGAATAAAAACAACAACATTTATTTCACAATCAAATATTAATGAAAACAACTTCATTTACTTTACAAACAATAATCTTATATAATATTAAGTAAATAGTTTCTTACCCTACTTCTGTATCATTAGATCACCTAATTTTCTTGAAACCCAGAAAACGTTACCAGTTTTGATGATGGTACCACTGAAATTATGACATATAGACATTAAAAAACAGTTTTATAAATTTTTTTATAACATATTCATAAAAAATGGTTTGCTTTTTGTGATGGTTGCTTTCCAAATGTATTAAAAATAGCTAACATTTTACCAATATATTATGAGCAAAGACAGGTAGTTGGTCCAATGTTGAAACCTATAGGACAATATCTTTGCTATCTGTCTTTTATAAAGTAATAGAAGAAGTTGTTAAAGTGAGAATTACGAGATTTCAAGTGATAAATGGTTTTTTTTCCAGTTTGTCGGTATGGGTTAGGGAAGGCCTCAATACAGAAGTTGTTTTTCAAAATTTTATCTCAAAAATTTACTTAAATTTAAACAGTAATACTAAAAATAATGTGTCGGGTCTTTTTATAGACATTGAAAGCCTTTGATACTGTAGACCACTCCTTGTTATTGAAAACATGGATACAGCTGGTATTAGGGGAATAGTGCTTGAATGGTTTAAGACTTATCTGTGCAATAGAAAGCAGTTTGTGTCTGTTGGTGAAGCTATGAGTGATACTGAAACTGTCAATGTCGGAGTTCCACAGAGTTCTGTCCTGGGTCTTATATTGTTCTTGATTTATATAAATGACTTGTATTCATGAAAACTGAATGGTACAGTCACATCTTTTGCTGATGATACGGCATTTATATTGGAGAATCGTATAGACCTTTGCAATATTGATATGGATATTCTATATCGTTTTGGTTTAACTATAATAAATTACCCTTTAATACAAAGAAAACTATGTATGTACATTTTTCGTTATCTGATTCGTTTGTGTTTATAAGCCATTATTTTATCACAGCCTATCTTAATATAGTGTTTTGAGACGCAATTGCGAAAAATTGATCAGTCTAAAAGTATTAAATATTTAGGTCTTACTGTTGATGAAAGTCACATTCAAAGTCTAAAGTTGTATTTGTATATGTTGTTGAGAAAATTTCCCTATTTTAAACTTGTTTGTCCTAGACAAGTGCTTGTTAAGATATATAACACTTTTGTTCACTCAAAATTGGAATATGGAATTGTTGGAGTAGCACATATAGATCTCACTTTAACGTTATTATCAAGGTGAAAATATTCATTAGGTTGATCTGTGGCCAAAGTAGAAGTTCAAGTTCTTAACCTGTTTTTGTAGACTTAAAGATTCTTCCCTTAAGATACTTGTTTGTATACAAGGTATTATTATAATTTTTTTTAAAGGTATGGCAATGATAGTGATGACTTGAAAGCCAAATATAATAAATATAAAACCAGGTATGGAGATATTTTTAGAACTGTCAAACCCAATAATAGTTTGTTTATGAAATCTGGGTTATTTTTAGGTACCAAATTTTATAATGTTGTGTCATAAGTTTGGTCTTCCATTACGGGTAGTAAAATTTAGACTAAAAAAGTGATTTTTGGTCTTTTAATTTATTATTTAAGGGATTGTTTAGGATAATTGAATAATGTGTATGTATATAATATGTGGTATACATATAGTGTGTATAGGGGAATGGATGTATTTGTCTGTGTTGTATCATATTTTGTTTTTGTAGATATATGGACATAAATAAATATAATTATCCTAAATCCCATAACTAAGTACCAGCACACGGACAAGGAGACAATTAAAACTGACTGATCACAATTCTCACATAAAATACGCCTAAGTATCAGACGCGTTTCAACGTCAAGGTCGTCCTCTTCAGTGATACACGAGCTACACCAAACAAACTATAATTGGTGTAGCTCGTGTATCACTGAAGAGGATACTTAGGCGTATTTTTTGTGAGAATTGTGTTCTGTGTGTTTGTTATACTGTATAATTTTTCTCATAAGTCAAGCTCAACATTTAATATAAAACTGATTGTACAAATTGTATGTTTTGCATTTTATTATCCCTCCACAGCAGTAGTTTTTTTTAAAGGAATCATTTAACTTTGTTTTGTTTTTGTAGGGTTTTTATGTATCGTTTTGGGTTATCTTAATTGTTTTTTTATCTTTTTGCATTAGTTTTGTGAGGTAATGGATTAATACAAATGTTTTAAATATTTGTAAGGAATACATTTTTTCAATAAGCTATATATATATATTAATAATTGACACAATTCAATTTTAATGTTAATATTTTCTCCATCTGAAATCTACATTGTTACTGAAGTTATATAATAATATTGCAGTGGTAACCAGGTGGTCCAACGAAGAAATTTATATTTCATAAAATGAAGAAAATCGATATGACGTGAATTATAAATATGTTTAAAATAAAATGTCTATATTAGTTGGTATACTTACACAAAGTTAACTTTACCCTCATAACCGTTTGGAGTCCAAGCCAGGGATATATTCCGAAAAGCAGAGTATAACTTTGGAGGTATTGGGAATTTGAGCAGAGCTGTATTCTGGAAAAAAGATAAAATAATGTTGTTTTGTTAATTTTTTTTATAGTTTTGAAGCGAAAAACCATTTCGATCATTATCGCCTTCAAAATTTGGCTAGAAGATGCTTAAACTTAAAATCTTAGAAATAAAACATTAAAAACAATAACAATACAAAAATAGATAACAAATAAAATAATCAACATCATAATATATTACAAGGCTGTAAAATGACCCTGCAACAAGTTAACAATTGCAATCTACGATAAATTATAATTAACAACAATTTAAACAATTATTACAGGGCTGTAAAAGGGTCCTGCAACGAGTTATGAAAGATAGAATTTTAACAAAAAATAATTTAATTATAAAACACAAAATATTACACAGCTGTAAATAGGCTCTGCATTAATCTAATCAAAAATTTGCTTTTTAATATTTTCAAACATTTTCAGACGACGCAAAAAGGGTTATACCCCCATCAAGTTATTGAGCATTATTCCCAACATCGCCTGAATAGAATTTGGTAGGGCAAAAGTTCGTCGTACACCTCTTAACATAACACATTCAATGAGGATGTGCTTAATTGATAACACACCTTGACAAAATGGGCATTGTGGCGGATTCCCCCGTTCCATCAGAAATCCATGAGTGATCATGGAATGATCGATACGTACAAGGGTAACCACCACTTCCTGTCGACGACTGGGACGTGTGGATGAATTCCACGGACGGACAGAATCTTTTACTTCCCTCAGCTTATTGGACTCTGTATTTGTCCACTCTTATTCCCATAACTCTCGATACAAAGTCAGACACCATAACACGATATGTGACTGGTATCTGACTTGTAGCTTCCTTTAACGCTTCGTCAGCTTTTGTGTTTTACGAAATTCCGCCATGCCCAGGTACCCAACAAAATGATACTCCGACGTCCCGTAACTGAAGTCTGTGTATAGAACACATGCTATCTTCAACCAAGGGACTCTTAGAATACATAATCTGGAGAGACTGTAAGGGACTTTTGGAATCGAAACACAAAAGATAGTGACGGAAACCAGATGGAACGGTATTAAGGCCTTTCAAAATAGCAAAGAGTTCGCAGAAAATACTCTAAAAGCTGAGGCTAATCCATACATATACGTCCAGTTTAGAACCATCTGTGAAAATAATTTCACTAGATGGGTATTCATCAAGTATATAGTAAAACGTCTGACGATATACTACATCAGGAGGGTTGTGTTTGACGAACCTTGACAGCGAAAAACTAAAAGTGAGCATTTGAACGAGCCATGGAGGAATCAAATCTGGAGTACTCTCATTCATTGAAGGAAGTACAAGGCCCAAATTGTCAAGGATTCTAAGTGTTTTAATGCCAAATGGGCCAGTACAATTTTGATAACATGTATATCGTTCCACCAATGGATTTTTAAATACTATGTCGTAAGCCGGATGATACGGTTTAATATATATATATATATATATATATATATATGTTATTTGTAGTTGCTGTCTTCAAGGTGTAAGAAATGGTTCACCAGTCTAAGCATGTAAGCTAGAAACTGGGCTCGAACGAAATGCTCCAGAAACAATATGCAGTGCAGAGTTGTCTATCGAATCAAGCTTCTTAATAGCTGATAGTCTTGTGGATGAGTAGACTATGGAGCCATAATCAATCCGCGATCGTACAACAGCACGATAAAAAAGTAGCATACAGCTCCTATCGGCTCCCCACCAAGAACCGCTGACAACACGTAACATTTCAAGTATTTTATTGCATCGTGTTTTCAGATTAGATAAATGTGGAATCCAAGGAAGTCTATGATCAAAAATAGCAGTTTCAGTAGTATGAAGTTGTGTTCCGTTAAGAAATAATACTGGCTGATGGTTTAATCTTCGAACACTAAAAGCAATGCATTGCGTTTTGGAAGCAGAAGCATAAGAATATTCAAAATTGCAAAGTAAGCTTGGAAGAAAACCAGAACAACCAATTGTCCTAACTTTACTGATGATAATGTTTTGTGAATTTGTGAATACTTTTAGGTATTGTGAATTAAGTAAAAATATATAACAAAATAATTACATATATCATCTCTTGGTTTTTTGGACTGCTTAATTTGTATCCCTCATCACCCAATTGTTTACAAGTTAAATACTACTATCCTACTTAACATATGAATATAAAAAAATCCACCTACTTTTTCATCACTGCCACAACCCATGCTATTAACAATAGGGTCTGAAGGATCAACAATAAATTTACCAACAGGAGTAGTACTGCCTTCAGGTCTAAACTGGACTATGAATCCTTTGAATGTATTACCATTCTTCCCACTTATAGTAATGTGTACAGTATCCTTTGAATTTATTTGAGATTTACAGAGTTTAATTTCGTATTGTTGAGAGAAATCACTAGGATCTTCAATACCACGATTATGAGTATCACCTTGTGGTCTTAAATCAACACATGTTACTTTAGCAATTTTAGGGTGAGGTTTTCTAACTTGTCCTGTTACTGCATGTAATGCAATAAAACTCAAAAGTACTGTTTTCAACATTTTCATATCTGGAACAAATTTATATAGTAAAATTATCGTTAAATCAAAGTTATAATATGGTGCTAGTAATTAAAATATTAATTTACGTTTTGCTATGAATGAAGATTTGTTTTATATATCTGTATATTATATGAAATATAAATTATGTTATTTATACTTTTTCATTTTCCTACTAGAGTGAAAGTGTTGTGATGGAGGAAAAAAGTACATATTCAGAGTTTTGTGGATATATCCATTTTGTGTCCCCATAAGTAAAAAAAAAAATGATTTATTTGACTGTTAGTAGTGATTTCTAAGAAACCGGATTCTGTTAAAAACTAGTGATACAGATTGGGGCAAAACGGAGTAAGACGTTTGGAGGGGCCACTCTTCTAGCTATGGTGACACCATCCTGAGTGGCATAGTCCTGTTCATTCGGTTTAATCATCACAGTAGCCAACATGATTTGGGCAGGAGAATATTATAGTTTTGTCATGCAGGCGTTTTTTGAATTCAACTGTTCTGTGATAGAGTTTTACAACGATGCTTCAACATTTCGCGAAAAAACTCGGTTTGTAATGTGAACACAATTCATGAATTACCTGTTAGTAGCAAACTAGAAACTAGCTAAGAGGAGGTATACATTGCCGACTCAGGTGTATAAGAACACAATAAAATGTGAAGCAGTTAATAGAAGTAATTGAGAAGGCACGTATCAGTCGAGTTAAATAAGCTTCATTCTCATAAATTAACTGTGAGATATATACCGTTACAAAGTTCAATGTGATTGGTCTGTAATTTTCAGAAGGAAGGGGTATCCATCATTGTCAATTCCAACCGTCTAGTCTAAATGTTGGAAATTTTTCTACTGTCCAAATCGGAAGAGATTGCTGAAAAAGAGGACTTGGGGACAGAATGGAGTCACACCTCGCATTGCAAAGAAATCCACTCCATGTTTTAAGAACACATTTCCCCGAGTTTATGGTCTCTCTGTAGAATGATATCGGGTGATCGACGCTGTCCCCAGACTTGCGATTTTTTTCTTTCGGTTTACTTGAAGAAAAAGTGTTCAATTATTAAGTGAACGACATACCCCTCGATAAGTAGGTACCAACGTGCTGTAAAAAGCTTCGTGTCTCCAAAAATATGTTGCTGCTAACGGCCGCCTAATTGAAGACATTATTTTCAAATCCTATAGTAAATCAAATGGCAATATTACTGAATTCTAAAAAAAAAAAGAAGAAGAAGAAGAAGAAGAAGAATTTCTCTCTATTG
This sequence comes from Aphrophora alni, assembly GCA_963513935.1. Taxonomy (NCBI): domain Eukaryota; kingdom Metazoa; phylum Arthropoda; class Insecta; order Hemiptera; family Aphrophoridae; genus Aphrophora; species Aphrophora alni. The sequence goes on along the minus strand of OY740771.1, from coordinate 40,902,223 downwards.
CTCTGTTAATTTTTATACCTATTCAATACTGTTTATTCAGCTTTGTCTAGCCCTATATAAGACCGAGACGTGAGGACAGTTATCCCACAAGTTTTAATACTTTAAACGCCATCTTCAAAAAATTATGAGCACTTTGATATAGCAAGAAATATTATAGGCAAGACCAAATTATGAGGATCACCATGTCCATAATAATATTGTTTGCAATGTAAACAAATTTTTAACCTGTTTCTTAAAGTTTTATGTTTCTAGTTGATTTTATAGTTTCTAGTTTCATTTATAGAGTTAACTAATCCCATCTTAATTAATGAACCCTTGGTTTCTTCTTTGAATCTAAGGAGGAGTGTTATTATTATTATCCATGTTGTGAAACCTGCAGTCAGGAACACTTCACCTAAACCAAGAAGCTCTCTTTTTCTAATGAAGTAGAAAGTAGTTCAAGTCAAACCCACCCTTTTAGCAAAATAGAGAATGTATCAAAGATATTTCCTTTGTTTATAATTAGTGTCAGGATAACCTTTACCTAAACACTGCTGTAAGGATGTGAAAGGATGACTCCACAGTTTTTCCTTACCCATGGTAGAGCGGAATGTTCACCAATCCCATAAGATGAAAGTGATTTCTGAGGGAATTGTGTTCAGTCAGAAGCCAACCACCAACTTCACTTCTGGCCTGACAAGACATAGGAGTTCATTGGTGAGATATCTATTCAGGTCGTCAATGAAATCATATTCTTATCTTTTACTCCAGATGGGGGTAAAAATCTGGTTTTAATGTAATGAAAAATGACACCCCTACCGACAAGTAATAAGTATATCCTACATTAATATTTGTGAGCTTGTAAGAGTAACAAAAAAATACTTCAAAACTTCTTTACTAAACACAAATTAAAAGCAAACTTATTTAATTTTCAAGGTAATGATGCACCTTTTTGTCGTTACATGTTCATTTTCCAATTATGCAAATAAGTGAACTATTTCGTATAGTAATGTTCCATAATGTAATGTTTATTTTCAAAAAATATTAAATTTCAATATTTTGTCATAAGTATGGAATAACTTAAATATTGTATGGAATAGTTAATCAGTGTTGGGTGATATTATGTTTCACACAATAGCAATAAAAAGAAAAAAAATTAGATTTTTGTGGTTTTGATTTTACATAATTTTTGGTTTTTGTTCATAAACTTGCGTATTGAAAACTTATTATAAAAACTAGTATGTATTAGTACGTTTGTGTATTTTACTAAAATATATATTACATGATATTTAAAAAAACGAAAATATAAATAATAATTGTTTTGATATTGTTTGATTTAAAATAAACAATTCATCAACATGAAACTACAACATTTTCAATCGTACCAAAAATATTTTATCTGATTTTGTTTTTTAAAGATAAATTATAAACAAATTCTAAACTTGACTAGTTCTGACCATTGGATGCCGTGTTTTACAAGTTGTCACCGTGTAAACATCTGCAGCTCGAGCGCCTGGCACTCATAGTGTTAAAAACATTTAACAAATTAATAGTAAAGATATATACATAAATATACTAACTCTAATCTTATGTCAATTAATTTTCATTTACAATAAAACTATATTTGTAAGGTGAGAAAGAGTTTAAAAATTTTGTTTACATTTTTTCCTTTACAAACAAGTTTTTTCACTGTTATTCGTATTATAAATATGGTGCTTTTAAACTTTAATATTTTATTTATGTCGGTTAAAATATTAAAAAATATTCCCTTGGAAAATAACTACGGTAAGTGTGTTTTGAAACATATAGTTTTAACGCTTTCATTTTCTAATTTATAATTTCAACACCTAAGATTTAGAAAAATTATTTATTATATATCTGGATGTTGCTAAAATAAACATAATAGTAACTTAAAAATATGACAGACTCACAAGATTGGTATGATATTTAAGTTTGACCATTTATCCATCACCAGCCAGTCAAATGAACTTGTTTTCTACAGACGAATACATTGAAATTCGAAATATAAAATGAAGGATTTCAAATCATTTGGTAACCAGTTAATGAGTGAAATTGTTAGTGAATTAGTTATTCCTAAAATAGTTTGGATATATTATCTTAATGTTTTATATTTCCCTTTATCTACTTACAGCTTAAATCAAATTATAATTCAATGTTATGATATTTCCTATTAGCGTTAAAAAAAATTTTGAATAAATTAACGACCAGTTAATAAATCAATCATAACAGTTTTTTAATTACTAATATATTCTTTATTAAAATACCATAATATAGTGATATTATTGTCTTATCTTCAAAAATATATTTCAACCTCTGCATCTCCAAGAAAAAATAATTTTCGCGCAAATACAATCCCCACTTGGGTGGGGTTTCTCATACAAATATACAAAGTGAAGACTTCTTTACATAACACTTGTTATAAATTTCAATATCACTTTCAATAAAACAGTATATTATTTGGTTTGATTGACAAGGTCGGGCAATTACTACAATAGTTGGTTTTTATGTGACTTCTTGATTAATTTATGAAATTACTTTAAAAGCAACGTTTACGGGAATATAAAATATTTAACCAAATGTTAGTTTTGCAGTTACGATATTCAATAAGATTTACACTTTAATTTACTATTGAACTTACTATTGTCTTACTGAATAAATCAGGTAAAACAAATTCTACTTTTTGAATAAATTTCTAGAAAAATTTATATTTTTCTGAAACCTAAATATTCCACTTGTTCTGAAAGAAGAAAATATATAAATATCAAATAAATATTTAAAGACAACATATTACTTGTAGTTAAACAAACAAAACTATTAATTTTTTTAAAAAATATATCTACAAATTTGAAATTTGTTTGAATAAAATAATTAACTTACTGTGAAGATAATTTAGAATGTTGTATTAATAAACCAGTAAAACTGGTTAGATGGATAACTTTTGAAAGACTAGTTTATATAATAGAACACAAAACGTAATGGAATAATTTCAATTCTTTACTAAACAAAATACATGGACACAATACAAGTTTATATCTGTAGTTATTTTATTTAAAAAACGTATTAACTTTGTTGATATTTCAAATGATAAATGATGCTACTGTTCAAATAATAGATTATTTACATTTTATTTAACTATTAAGAAAAAATAATCTAAAAGTATAAAATCTAAAACTCTAATTAATAAGCAGAAGTAAGGAACAGAGAAAAATTATAAACACCGTACATTAGCGAAACTATTACTTACCCATAGAGATCACCTTTGTTAAACTACATTTTAAATCTTAAATGTAATAAGATAGGGTGGAAAAATATTGTTTTATTTAATGATCCTAGACTTTATTTTCACTCTTGCACATAATTTAAAAAATATTTTGAGGACAGTGCCACCAACAATAATTAAGAATTTGGACTTAAGTATGTAGTGTAATACATCAGCTGATATAAAATAAATAAATGATTTCATTATATATTTACTGTATTACTTGTTAGTTGGAGAATATATATTTCTAGATACATAGCTTATGTATGTCAGGTATAAATTGTAAATTATTTCAAGTTTTACATAAATTTATAAAAATGTTCTCACAATCATCCAAATTGGAATTATAAATAAAAAACTGTGGAACTCTTTCTACTAGTACACATGTGATATGCCACATATTTACGCACAAAATAATTTTTTTAAGGAATGAAGCTCTTAGAGAATATAATGGGTTTCCAAAAACAAACATTTTGTCAGTTGCCTACATCAGAAATGACATGGCTTTTGATATACTCGTATATGTATATACGATGTAAAACACTGAAAATTTGTAAAATAACTCGCACTATGGATCTATAATTAAAACAGACATACTTAATTTTTTTAAATTAGAGAATAATTTTAATGTTTTAGAAGTAGTTGGCAGTGTTATACCTCATTAGACTAAGTTTCAAAAAGAAACTCGCTAGAACCATTATGGAAATGGTCCTCTATGACTTAAAGCGTTTATTTTCAGTTTAAATCACATTAGTGAAAACACTAACAAATACTGCATACAATGGCCTCAAAGTAAACTTTAAAAACATTGTATTCCATGCATAAAATATATGAACTTTGGTATATTGTACTTAAGTGACAATCTCAGGGTTTAAAAATTTTATCAAAAATGTTTATCCTCCAAAATCATTTGAAAATTTTAATATGTGAAATTTGCCCATACATTTGGCTTTAATCTAACTTACGGCTGAAAATGGGACTCTAAATTTCCCAAAAATGATTTTGTTTACATACAATATGGGTCACTACTGTATGTTATTGGAAAAATATATTAATATATAATCGGTCTATAAAGAAACAATAATTATTAAGGTACACTCACATACAAATACAGGTAATAAATCAATTATATTATTAGTGCTTTTTTATAGAAAAAATAATTTACAGTAAAAGTGATATTATAAAATATAATAAATTGTTACGTTTTTGTAATGTATCACTACTTTAAAGTGGAAAACGTTACCTGTTACTTTACCTAGTTAGTAAATTATCTCTGATTCAAGAACAAATACAGATATTCTACTTATTCATATTAGTAGAACCTGCACTACTTTAGAACATGTGTGTGGGGGGGGTGAACACGTGAAATAGACCCCGCCCCTTTAACTCAACACTTTACTCCGCCTTACACTCCGTATCCCCACTATGCCCAATGCCTGTCCTCCGTCATTTCCCAATACGGCCCACTATTTTTATCCACCCCAGTCGTCAGACTGCCAGCAGCCTCCCTTTCCTTGAAAAACGCGCGCTTTTCCTGAATCATCCATACTTTGTACCCACCTCCAGGTTTGTCCTGCGTGGTCTCCATCTGAGTGGAACAGATGCTCGATCCTCCGCTCTAGCCCCCACATCTGAGTGACGGTTAATTGCTTCTAGCCGGAGCCTGAGCCCGCGTATGTGTTCGCGCAAACTCCCGTTGGGTCTTAATATGATTGACCAGTAATATCTAGGTATAATAATTTAATGTGCTGATTTGTGGTAATCATTTTCAACTGGCATTTTAACCCTTTCACCTGTTTTCAACATTTTCATTAAACAGATATCAAATAAATTAAAAATTTTCTAACTTAAACTTGATCATAAACAACTGTAAAAATATTTTATTAATCTAAAATCCTAACATCGTTCAATAGGGTTAATATCTAAGGGAACTAATAAGACATTTTTAATGTGAACTTGATTCTCAAAAAAAAATATATGTATTTTATAAAGTTCAGAATTTTTTGTCGGAATTTGTTAATAGTTATTTTGTTATAGTGGAACAGTCCTAAGAAGGCACTTGTGCCCGGTGCGGGGCGGTAGAGGAAGAGGTGGATTATGTCGGAAAATAACACCGTTCAACAAACATTGACTTTGCCTCCGAATCGCCAGCTACCTGAGACTTGCCCTCCTCGTACCCCTTAACGTTTACTTCGAGAATAGTACAGAGTTTTCACCCGATCTGCGAGGTGCCTTCTTAGGCCTGTTCCACTATACAGTTAAAAATGAATTGACAATGTAATGAAATTCTGCAAACCTTATGTAAGCTTATCATGTCAATATAAATTATTTCTGTTTTTTTTTTTAAACTAATTTGTTCTAAGACTGATGTTTAAAAAAAATCAAGAATAATCTGTTAAATATATTGGTAAATTAAGGTTGACTTTAAAAAAATGATTCAAGTAAAACTTTTTAAATTTTTTAGTGTGTCTTAAATAAAATATTGAGGTGACCTCCAAACGACGTAAATATGGTTAAAATAAAACAAACCAATGACGTTTTACCCCTTAAATATCAACATTGTCTAAAACATTTTCCCTTGAAAGATTACCTTTTTGAGATATTCAGGAAGTACGGTAAATATAACGATCAAACAAATCAAGAGTTCCAACTGTAACTCAATATTGTGCACCTGAAGAATCTAGCAAAATTTTTTTTTTTAAATCATTTTAAAGGTCTTTTAACGATAAACATTTTGAAAGACTTATTTTTACCAGTTTCATAAAACAAAATTTGGATATACAATTTTATTTACTATCACTAAAAGATATTTTCATAAATCAAAATATACCGAATATTGCTGATAAGATACCTTTTTCAAAAAATATTCAATATGGATACTTATCTCAAATTTTCCAAAATTTAAAAGTTTCGATATCAGGGAAATGATAAAACAACAAAAATATTTAGCTTAACATTTTCAAACAGCAAAGAACACTGTGTGGTGTATAAAATTATAGATCCCTCAAAGCTAAACATTTTTGTTTATTAAGGTTTTCGATATCTCCAACAGTTCAAAATGACAGCCAAAAAATGAATTATAATATTGTAGAGTATAGTATTTCCCATAAAATATAAAAGATCAGGAGGCAAATTATTTTTAAATGTTTACATTTATTGTTTTTGCTTTTCCATGTTTCTTTAGTCTTTGACCCTTTTCTTTTAATTTTTCAAATGCCGCAATATCGGTTTTGGCCTAGGCAAAGTGTAAATTAGCCTTTAATATATAAATAATAATAATATAGTCCGCCGTATATTATATTTAGTACTTAATGAAATTTTTTAAACCATTATTTTTAAACTGTTTGGTTTTGGAAGAATTATTTTTTACAAAAAATGTTATTGTAAAGTAATTTCTTTTAATATATATATATATTACTTATTTATGTTGTATTAAAAAGAAAAGGAGTAACAATTACTGTTTGATTAAAATTAGCAATTACCTAAAAAAAACCCTTTTAGTTTAATTTACTACTTCTAATTTTAATTTTTTATAAATATAAAATGAAGTCGCAGACACTTTATTCTGTAAAATTACAAATTAGAACCTTACAAGCCCATAATAGAAATAATAAATCCTCACAACTACCCTAAAATTGTGAAAAAAAAGTATTTAGTACTCATTTGAGATTATAAATTAAAAGTAAAAATTTAATAAACAATAATAAAATGATGCACAAAACAATATCATAACTTTTTCACACATCCAATAAAAAAACATCTTTAAACAAACACAAAGTATCCATAATAAATATTTCATGCAAATTTCAATTCATGGGATAATTATCAAGGAATAAAATTGAATAATGGATGTCATAAAAGGTTCAATATCTCAAAATTGGAAATACTGTTTTATTAAAATGTTAGGAAAATGTGAAGATTTATGAAAACTTTGTAAAGTGAAAATATGAAACCATACAAAAGCCTTCCCTAAAAATGAAAACGATCATACAATACATGTTTAATGAGTTTATTTATAGAAACTTGGATGACACAAAATAAGAAAAATATTATATGTATAATACTGTAAAAATTAAAAAAATTCAATTTTAGTACTGAAGTAGATAAACAATATAATTCCAATGAGATAGCTTCTAATGTTTCTTCAATTGTGTTCCTTATTTGTTGTTAATTTATACACTTACGGTTTGTTTATGTAAAACAAATCTACTAGAATTCTGCAAAAGATGTTCGATTACTAGATGAAATGTTCGATTACAACATTATATCGTACATAATTTACGATATTGTTTAATGCCGAAAAAGGAAATATAAATGGGATATATTTGTAGCATCAATGGTGTGAAATACATAACCTTAAATATGAAGGATGCAAATACTATGATTAGTAATGAATGAAGAAATAAGACAAACACATTTATTTTTCATTCGTATATTAATTAAATACTACATAAAACAACTTCATTTACTTTACAAACCAATAATCTTATATAATTATTAAGTAAATAGTTTCTTACCCTACTGTCTTATATATCATTAGATCATTTAATTTTCTTGAAACCCAGAAAACGTTACCAGTTTTGATGATGGTGCCACTGAAATTATTACATATAGATATTAAAAACCATTTTTATAAACAATTGTATAACATATTCAAATATTATTAGTGGGAAATATGAAATATAAAAATTATGAATACATTAATAATTTCAACAGATATTAATGATTTACAAGAAATATTTTTGAAAGTTCATAGAACGTGAAAATGCTTCGAGTTTATCTTCTCTTTTTCAGAAGAAGCTTAGAAAAAGGATTTTTTAAATATTAAATTTATTCTTCTTAATTGAAAAAAATAAAGAAATCATAAATAAGAAAATTTGGAAATTTTAAAATGTGTTTTAATAAAAAATTTATCAACGGATTCAATTGAAACTTGAAAATGGATTTTATTTTTAATTCTTGATCTTATATTGATTATAAACTGTATAGAAAAAAATTGATTGTGACTATACTGGAATCAAATGTGTATCTTATACCAATTTTATTTCATTTATTAAGATTATATGATGTTATTAATCATATAATATCATTCATACTATCGCGAGCAATATTTATACAGCTAGATTTGAGAAGGATGTGTTTCATGACCTCCATTGCTTTTCCACATGCTTGACAAAAAGGTGAAGTTTCTATAAGCTTTTAATGTTTTGGTCATTAGCAGCATTGGTATACGAGAGACACCGAGCCATTGGACAATGGATCTTGGAAGCTAGTCAATAAAAGTAAGAAATTAGTAATATTAATATCCCCACAAATTGATCTGAATAAATAGTAATAATTTTCCAAAACGCCAAACATGGGATTGAGAAATAATTTTATATTGCTTTTATATTATTAAAAAATAAGCAGTTTATTAATTCTATATAAAGGAGGTAGGTTATAACCGTTAAAGGAAATGTTACACTTGGGACCTGCTTGTACACTGAGCAGAACAGAACACCATTTCTTCCAGTGATTCTGAAGGGAAACTATGAATTCGGTAGCTAGCGTTTTGAGATGTCAAATACCAAACAATAGGGATCAGGTTACAACAGGCTCCAAAATGTGGGTTTTAAAAATCCCAACAGAATTTGTTGGGATACTACTCTAGCGGTTTTTTTTGGAATAAATACTACGTCTTCCTAATCTCACATCCTATAGGTTTTGTCATACCAGTTATTGGTGGAAGTGTAACTGAATTTTCGTCCTTGCTATGTACTACTTATTTACAAAAAGATCATAAATGTAACTTTTTTTGGTATTATAATTGAAATTGTAGAATAATATAAGCCCGTGACAACAATCCAGGCTAATTATTTTTATCTTAAGTCGGATTACATTGTTTTTCGATATACAGGAAAGTAAAATTATAATACATTTTAATTATTAATTAATTGGTTAATAATTAATTATTATTGATTCCATTGTTTAACTTTGAGAAGCGTACAAGGAATATTTATTCTTAACTTGTATATATAAAACAATTAATTAATAGATACAATTAAGTTTTAATGATCCTATTTTCAGCATCTGATAACTTTATTTATACAGTACCATATTTTGTTACAGAAGTTATAATAGGAGCAAGGGCGTACAAAAAATATTTGGGCGGGGGATATACCGGGAGCCTGGGGTTATGGAATTTACTCTTGAGGAGTGGATCTCTCACTCTTTTATGGACCATTTTTCACTTCATTCTTAATTTAGATATTTAGGCAATAAAAATGCCAATTAAAGAAGTGCAGACAAGTACCGTATTTAGTACTTTTATTAAAAAAGAATACTTCCATAAACTAAAAAATATTTGGAAAATAACAACACAATTAATGTTTATTTACAAAAACAAAACAAAAAACAAGGTAAACAATCTGTTTTTCATGACTGTATGTACTGTGTTTCTTTGACAATAACTAGAAAAAAGTTAAAATGAATTAAAATACCACTTAAACTTAGTCATTATTGACGCGTAAGTATTTAAATGTTACTAGAATTTGCTATTTCTTTATTTCATTTAACAAAAATCGTCTCCTTTTCTTTGACATTTCTTCCGAATTGTCATCACTATCAATAACAATTTCTTTATGTATGTACATGAGAGGAAGTTCATTAACTCTTTTTTCTCCTGTAGAATTTCTCAGATAGCTCTTTAGACACTCAAGATCGTAAGGACCTTTAAGGAATTGCAACTAAAAAGTTTTAATGATTTGAGAACGCATGGAAATACTATTTCGCTCCACTCATTAAGAATTGAAATAGTTTGGAGTTTTTCCAAATTCATTCTTGTTCAGTTCAAGAAGAAAAAATTACATTGTAATTTCGTAAAAAATGGACATGGTGATTTTTCAAAGCCATTTAGTTAATATGTTACCAAGGGGGTTGATCGTTAACCTTCATCGGAAGTTTCCACTATGTACTGAGGTAGAAGTGTTTGTATTCTACTTAGTAAGTCTTTGTGATTCAAGAATCTGTCACCCAGTTGTCTAACATAATAGTCGATGAATGGAAAAAACTGTTACTCGGTTATATTGGTCTGGTGTATTTGTATTCATTTTTAACCTGCAGGTTTGCATTCCTACGATTCTAGGAACCTCAATTTTACTTCAACTTTTTTTAACGATATCTTCTACGTCATTTAACAACATTTAAAAAAGTGTTCCCGAAATCTTTAAGCTCCTTCTTCAAACTTTTATACAACGTTTCAAGTAATTTGTTTAGAATGAAGAAGGTTGTCTAGCCGAATGACTAGACTAAAAACCCGGTACGCCACTATTATGGACACCAGAACTCAGTTTGGTGTCCACTGAATAGAAGCAATGGTAATCAACTGGCACAATGAGACATTTATGTTTCAAAACATGAAAAAAATTAATATGACATGCATTATAAACATATATAAAATAAAATGTTTATATTATTTTGTATACTTACATTATGTTAACTTTTCCATAATATCCACGTGGACTCCAAGAAAACATTACTTTAGGAAAATCTCTGTATTTCTTTGGAGGTTTTGGGAATTTGAGGAGAGCTGTATTCTGGAAAAAAAAGTTGTTCTGTTGAAAAAAGGATTTTAAATTAAATCTGTTACATGTAACTTAACTATATTCCCATTTGTATAGACTTTTCTCTTAAGTTGTTAATACACAATATATTTCAATTTATATTTACAATTTTATATATTTACTTTTTCATATATAATGATAATAGTATTGTGAACAGTTAATTATCTAGCTGAGACATTTCATGGTGAACTGATACAGAAGTATAAAAATATTCAACATTTTCAAAATAAGCCTGGAGAAGACCAGACCAACCTAACTGATGTCCTAACTGATAATATTTTTTCCTTATTTTATTTTGATGAATACAATAATAATTGACTAATTAAATACGTTTATTGATTGCATTATTATGTTTTAGGTATTGTGTATTAAAGTAAAAACACAAAACAAAACAAATTATCAATTATCTTTGTTTTTTTAACTTCACACTTTTATCCTCCCTCCCCCCACTTCTTTTAGTAGGTTACATGATTAAATAATACTAATATTCTACTTAACAAATGAATTTCAAAAATATACCTACTTTTATTCCACCACAATCGATTGTATCAACAAGTCCGTCTCCAACTTGAACAAGAAATGAACCAACAGGACGATTAGAACCTTCAGGTCTAACTTGGATAATGAAGCCTCTCATTGTATTACCATCCTTTCCACTTATAACAAAATCTAAAGTTTGCCATGATTTCATTTGAGAATAGCTCATTTCAATATCGTATTGTTGAGAGAAATTACTAGGATCTTCAACACCACGATTATGAGTATCACCTTGTGGTCTTAAATCAACACATGTTACTTTACCAATTTTAGGATGAGGTTTTCTAACTTGGCCTGTTACTGCATGCAAGGCAACGAAACTTAAAAGTATTGTTTTCAACATCTTCATATCTGGAACAAACTTTTATAGTAACAATAACATTAATTCAAAGTTATAATATGGTACTAATATTTAAAATAATTAATAAATTATGAATTTATATTTAGTTATGAATATAAATATGTTTATTTAAATATAAATAAAAAAATATACATTAAGCTGTTCTTACTTTTCGATTTTTCATGTAGAGAGAAAGTGTGGTGACGGAGAGAAAATGTATATAATCAGAGTTTTGTGGTTAGGCTATATCCATTTTGTGTCCCCATATGTCAAAAATGTTTTTGACAAAATCTCTGTTCGTGAATGTATTTATTTGACTGTTAGCAGTGATTTCTCAGAAACTGGATTCTGTTAAAAACTAGTGTTACAGATTAGGGAAAAACAAACTTAGAAGTTTGGAGCTGTGGTGGGGGAAGGAAGGTGCAAGTGACCTATTCTAGTTCATTCGGTTTACTCGTTTCAGTAGTAGCCAATATGGTTTGGGCAGGAAAATATTGTAGTTTTACCGTGGAAGCGTATTTTGAAAACAACCGTTCTTTGATAGCTCGCAAAGAGCTTTATAACGATTGTTCGACATTCTGTGAAAAAATTCGGTTCGTAATGCGAAAAAAAAAATCACGGAATGCGTAGTCATGGATTACGCGTTTGTAGTAAACTGGAAACATACTAAGAGGAAGTTCGCATGACCGGCGCAGGAACCTATGAACACGGAAAAATATGCAACAGTTAAAAACAGTAATTGAGCATTCCCGAGGATTTCTGCTTGAGAGCATTCTGTTTTTTTAGGAATGTCAAGCCGAAGTTTGAAGAGGGTTCTCTCTTAGTTGGCGGTTTCATCCCTATAAAATAATGTTGTTCCAGGAAATGAGTGCCCCAACCGCAAAACTTAGTGTCACAAACACACATCCCTCCCACAGTAAGTAGCGACGAGGCAGATTTTAATCTCAGTGGAGCTGTAAGTAAGAAACACACGTTAATCGGCTGAAAGTAACCCCCGACAGCTTCATTCCCATAAATGAACTGTGACATATGAGGTAGGCCCTTCATTGCAAATTCCAACCGTCAAGTTTCAATGTTGGAAACTTTTCTGCAGCCCAAATCGGAAGAGCTGAAAAAAGGACTTGGGGAACCTGAGGCTCCCACATATTGGGGTTACACATTACATTGAAAGAAATTCACGCAATGTTTTAAGAACAAATATCCCCGAGCGTTTGGTCTCTCTGAGGAATGATGCTGTCCCCAGACTTAAGTACTTGCGATTTTTCCTTTCAGTCTACTTGAAGAAAATGTTTTCAGTTATTACCACTAAACCCTGGAAGAGCTAACTACATACCTCTCGATAAGTACCAAACGGCCGCCATCTTGAAGACACTATTTTCAAATCTTATTGTAAATCAAATGGCAATACTGTTGAATTCAAAAATAAAAACAGCATTCCTGTTTTTATTACAGTTATTTGTTACAGAGTATTGACAAATAATGAAATTTAGAATATCAAAATGAAAAATACACAAAAAGGGGTTGACACACCTGTACACTGGAGACTAAATTTTAGTTTTAAAACTGATTGTTTTAAAAAATTTAATAAAAGGTGCAAAAGTATTGTACAAACGTTCTCACTCATCTATTTCCAAAACAAATCGTCACCAAAACGTTCGATAGCAAAAAGTGAAAATGAACCATTGCATCGTATTTGGAAAACAAAATTGATATAGGTGTATTTGAATAAGGGCCTAAACTTGTTTCACTTGTCCTCAGCGTGCGTTGATGGAGGACAAAGTTCATGTTTGTTTACAAATTATTCCAGAAATGTAGCCTAATGATTTTTTTTTTACATGCGATTTTACACACAGGTTTAGGACATTACCCTTTACAAATCACTGAAATTTGTAATAAATCAAAGTTGATTTTGAGATTCACATATTTTATAACATTGCACGACAGATTTTTAGTTTTTTATCGATAACACATGAATCGGCATTTTTGGAGAGATATGTTTTGTTTAGGTCTTTCGACCCTATTTCTATTATAACTAGTCCTTGTGTTTGGTCTCTAGAGTACTGAAAATACCAAAGACGATAAAGAGACATCATTCCATACTCTACTTTTTGGACACAGAGGTGACCTTAAAATTTATAACAGTAGGTCTACACACTCGTCATCTAATTTCTGACCCATCAAATAACATTTTCTACGCCATATTATTGTGAGAGAGTAAAAATATAGCCTTTAAATTTCAAAAATCTGACTAAATATAATTGTCATATGACAACGTTTTAGAAGTTTCTTAGTATTTGTTGCTTTTTAGTGAAACACACTTTCATATTAAAGTTAAAGTCATCCATGATTCATTAATATCATTAAAAGCAATACGTTTCATATCGCGCTGGCATTAAGTCTGTGACGGGTTTTTCTTCTTAACATGATTAACAAAAGAGCTATAATTATTGCGTGATATCATATCTGTATTAACATGAAATTTTATTTGCTTCTGAGTTTTGTAATTACAAGAGAAGAATGCAATAAATAAATTTGTAGAAATTTTCTCAATATAGTCTATGAATATACTTAAAGATTTAGATCTTTAAATATTCTTCGTACAGCATTTATTTTAACTCTTAGTAACTGTATATTAAAAACAACAAAAAAAATGTTTACGGTTTAGTAAATGATTAACATAAAAAAGAAGATTTAAAAGCTGTTAACAACATTAGATTAACATTTAAGTCTACAACTATGATATATTTTCTATTGTAGATTTAAGTCACTTAAATCTACCAAAGAAAATGATAATACCAACACCAGCGCACGGTAAAAATGTTACTTTCAAAAATTAAAGAAAGAAAATAAATTTTAATACGGTGTAATATGCTCGAGTAAAATCAAACAAAATCTTTGGAAGTTAATTATACTGACAGGTTTAAACCCAGGTATTAAATTGTAAAACTCAGAATGTAAATCTGTGACGATATTTTCGAGATTATGTTAAATTTGTAGCAGGAATAATACGACTACGGCAGTAACTTAAATGCCTACTACAGGCTCATATCAGCGAGTTATATGTACCACCTGCATACTAAAGGAATCCAGGAAGATTTGAAGAGTACGGTTTATCTGTAGATGAAACCATTACAGAAAATAACGAGTCTATCAATCGAATTAGGAATTCAAAGACGGGTGAAAAATAGTAAGCTGACATTTCAACACGAAAACCTAAGGAGAATATTGGGGTTTCAGGTAGACGTAGACTTTACACTAGTAGAAAAGCTACTAACAACCACATTAAATGTCGATCACTATGTAGACTCTCCACTCAGTTGTGGAATTTGTCTCACCGATCCCGGATAGATTCCCTCTCGGACAAAACCAGTAAGATAGGTCATCAAGTGCCGGGTATGGGTTTAACCGTTCCACCGGTGACACGATCTTTCGCTCTACAAAACGAATTTTAACTAAACGGGAAGATCCCAGGACATCAAGGTCAGATTAGAATGAGAAGAAGAACTAAGTGGATTGTTTTACCTGATGGGACAAAGTGGGGGACAAATGTAACGAAATTAGACCTAAACATGGAAACCTTTCAGCAAAATTCCATATGAAAGACTAAGTAACATCGAAAAGAATTTGTCGTGAATTAGTGACTTAGGTTGAGTGGAACTCATTTCATTTTTCTTGTTTTAATTAGTGAGTAGTTGTGCTGTAAATTTGTTTAAGAAGAAGATTTTTAATTTAATTTTAGTTCACAAAAGCCGTAATGACGTTTCGGGAAAACTATACTTTTATTCTTTCCTTTTTTGTTCTACGAATACAGTTGTAACGGTTCAAATTTTCACCAATATTAAAAACAAAATTACCGAAACAACGAAAAATTTGTTATTTTGATTTGGCAAGGAAACGCTTTATGAATACTTCGTAGGAATGCTGACATTTTAAATTATAAATAAAGTTAATCTTCATTAACTGCAGAGGGTTCAATAATATTATGCAATATCGTCGGTGTCTATTGAGATAGCTTAAGTAATATGAGACAAATGAGAAGATTTCACCCTGAACACTAACAATTTGGTGACTTAATTAGTAAATCAACGATGTCTTGTACAGAAGTACGGTTGCAAATCCTAGTACGATAATATTTTTGACACTTATTTATTTATTTATTTTTCCAGAAAGTATTTAACAATTTGTTTGCTAATGCCTTATTAATATGTAATAATAATATGTTTACTCCATTATTATTACCTGACACACCCTACTCAGTCTGACTTTAACTTTATTTTAGCACAGTAATACTTTTAATTCGATTTGAGAATATTATTATTTTTTTACAATAGTTTTACTGTACTTTGTATTGTTTATTACTCACAATGTTAACATCAAGAATTATATTAATATGTCTCACATTAAAACAGGACAAGTTTTGTTGATCGTTCGAGTGAAATACATCATTGAATTATAAATCTAGTATTTATTGAGTGCAAACATTCTTATATTGTTATATAATAAGAAAAAAAGATCAATAAATACATTTTGTATAAAATGTGAGATAAATTAGCAGTTAAAAAAATTTTTCATGCAAACAATAACACAAAATTTACCATGTCCTTTGAAAAACATTGTTTCCAAAAATGTTCAAAGCCTGTAGGTGTTCACAATTGGAAAAGAAATTGATTTGTGTGTTTGAAAAAGGAGAAATTAAAAAGAAAAAATCTATTTATAAACTATCTATATGGCCGTGTGAACCTTGTAATATAAGGTATATCCTGGGATATGTCTAATTTCAATGCAAATTCATATTTATAGACCTACTGTATATTTTTCTACTTTAAAGAAGTTATGATTTATTATTTTAAAATATATGTAGTTACTCATAAAATATAATAGTAATAAAATAATTTTAAAATCGGAACCTAAACTTAAAATCCAAATATTTTAGATATTTTAAACATATTACAAAAAAACTGATATTGTTAAAATTCAATAGTAAAGTATAATCTTTAAAAATAATGAATAAGAATTTAATATAATAGACATGTTTTATTGAAATCCTAAGGAAATACCTTGTCCAAATTACATTTTGTAACAATTCAAATTGTCACCGTTATATAACAAACATTATTTACAGAAAGAACATATAATTTAATATCTTGATATAAATACTTTACGAATACCTCGTAAGAATATAATATGCATTACAAACTTTGTTAAACTAAATAACCAGTAAAATGAATATAATTTGTCTAAAACGTAATAAATAGAGTCATCAAGCGATGAGTTATGCATCAATTAGGTCTATCACAGAGTTATTTATGCGAAGGTATCTGTAAACGGACTGGATCCTTACAGCTGGTCTGAGTATCTCCGAAATAAGATCTATAAAACACTGTAAAGCAGCGGAGAAGACACATTGTGAAAACAGAGTCTCGAGAGAATTCACCAGCCGAGGTCGTGCAGCTAGAAGTAGCCATTTTGATTGTTAATCGTGAGTTTATTTACAAAATCCTATGTACTCACGATTGACAAACAAAATGACTACTTTTAGCTGCACGGCTTCGGCTGGTGAATTCTCTCGAGACTCTGTTTTCACAATGTGTCTTCTCCGCTGCTTTACAGTGTTTTATATATCTCGTTTTGGACATGCTCAGTCCAGTTCTTTGCAGACCCCGTTGCGTAATCATCTCTGAGATTGGCCTAATTGATGCACGATTGTTTATTACGACGTAGATAAATTCTATTTATTTTACTTGTTATTTTATTTAGCAATTTAATGTGAACATTCTTACGATGTATTCATAAACCATCAAATTAAAATCTTAAATTATATGTCTCTTCAGTAAATCAATTTTTAAAAATAACAGTGAAAATTTGAAGCGTTACAAAATGGAATATTGGACAAGGCCTTTCATGAGGATTTCAGTAAAATATCACCATTACTTAAAAAGACAATACTTGCCTTATTTTAAAAGATCATATTTTTACTCCTAAATTTAACAATAACATTTTTTTTTTTTTTTTAATATGATAAAACAATATAAATATTTAGATTTTAGGTTTAGATTTTATTAAAAAAATATAAATTATTGTATTTTATGAGTAAATACATATATATATATATATTTAATTAAAGAATAAATCGTAACTACTTTAAAGAAGAATACAATATATATGTGTGGAATCATATTGTCAAATGTATTGAAATGAGACATTTATCAGGAAATGGAAGGTCACATAACAGTCTGCACACTGACATAAGCCTATAGTTAGTTTCTTTACAGAATTTTTTTATTTCGGAATTCTCCTTTTTCGAACACACAAAGCAATTTTTTTTCCTACTCGCTATAAACGTTTTTGGAAACAATGTTTTTCAAAGGACATAGCAAATTTTGTGTTTTTTGTATGCATTAAATGTATAATTGTCTAAAATTTCTAATTTATCTCACATTTTATCAAAAATATAGTTATTGATAACTTTCATTTACCTTATAAAATAACACAAAAGATATCTTACTCATTAAGTGCAAGGTTTGTAATTCGATGATGTCAACGCACGATCAAAGTAACTCTGTTCCGTTATGATGTGAGACATGCATAATCCAATATCGAAATATAACAACAAAAAAGTACAATAAAACTATTGTAGGTAATAATACTCTCAAAACGAATTAAAAATATTACCGTGC
This sequence comes from Aphrophora alni, assembly GCA_963513935.1. Taxonomy (NCBI): domain Eukaryota; kingdom Metazoa; phylum Arthropoda; class Insecta; order Hemiptera; family Aphrophoridae; genus Aphrophora; species Aphrophora alni. The sequence continues at coordinate 40,883,809 of OY740771.1, read as the reverse complement.
CAAAATAAAGATGATACTGGAGTGAACATATTAGGTAAGACATTTGCAAACAATGTGTTAAATACTTTCTGGGAAAGAAAATAATTTAATTAATATGCGTAAAAAATATTATCATCCTAAATTTGAATCCGTACCTCTGTACAAGACATCCTTGAATTACTAATTAAGCTACCATATTGCTAGTGTTCAGGATGAAATCTTCTCTCTTGTCTTATTACTGTATGTTAGAAGCTATCTCAATAGACACCGGCGATATTGGATAAGATTATCTTATAAGTTATTGCAGCTAACAAACAATAAATTTATGTATAATGTAAACTGACTATAGACAAAAATAATGTAAACTGAATAAAATTAATAATAAGACGTATTCATGAAGCATATCTTTGCCAAATCAAAGTAATATGTGATATGTTGTTTCGGTAAATTAATTTTGTTTTGTTTAAAATTTGAATCGTTACAACTTCCATTGACTTCGTAGAACAAAAAAAGAAAAGAAGAAAATTTATAGTTTTCCTTAAACGGCAGTACGGCCTTTGTGAACTAAACTAAAATTTAAAATCTTCTTCTTAAACATATTTAAAGTACCACTACTCACTAAATAAAACAAGAAAAATGAAATGGGTTCCACTCAACCTAAGTCACTAATTGACAACAAATTCTTTTCGACGTTACTTAGCAAATTTAGTTGAAAGGTTTCCATATTTCTAGGACTAATTTCCTAACATTGACTCTCTTCTTTGTGCCTTCAGGTAACCTAATTTATTTAGTTTTTCTTCTCATTCTAATCTGACCGATCTTGATGACCTGTTATCTTCCAGTTTGGCCAAAATCCCTTTCGGTATTGTTAAGGAGTGAAAGTTCGTGTCAGTCGTGGTAGATCTAAATTTATACCCGGCACTTGAAGCAACTTATCTGGATTGTTTTGTCCGAGAGGGAATCTATCCAGCAACTAAGTGGCTAGTCTTCACTAGTGGCTTACTAGTAGCTTGTTCTATCGACATCCTAACAAACTTAAATCTTCAACCCGTCTTTGATTCCAAAATTTAAACGATATACTTATTTATTAGATCTGTTTTAAGTTTTTTCATCATTTCCTCTACGGAATAAACCATACTTCTTCAACTTTTCCTGGATTTTATTTTTATCTAAGTGGTATATCCAACTAACTCGCTGACCTCTATGCGTAATATCGAATCTCTCAGATGGTACAAAGAAAGAGAGAGAAGTAGTAGACGTTTCAGTTACTGTTGTAATCGGATTATCCCTTCCTTCCTTTATATATTTCCTCTGTAAGAACGGAAACGTTATACATAAATAAAACAAAAGCAGAGGTATTTGAAAGAATCCTACCAAGTTTGGCCAAATCAAAGAAATCCACAATATTTAGCTTCTTCAATGTTTCGTAACTTTCAATCGACAACTTACAAAAATCCAAATCGTAGATAAAGTAGAGTCCCTGTTCGGGTGCCAAAATCTGCGAATTTATGTTTGGAACAAGTCACGTTTTGTACTATCTATTTCAATCGATGTACCTGGATCACTTTACTCTAGCTGGGCTCTCTCCAGGGGTCTAAAGTTGTTCATTACATATTTTGTTAAATTGGGATTATAGGTTCAGAAGGACGTTTATAGTGACAAAACCCCAAAGTGTTTGAAACACAAACATATGCTCATCACAGCTCAAATGAAACTTAAGGTGTTCAAAGTCATATCCTAATTATGTTCCCATACTTCATCCTACATTGTCGATTTTACTTACATATTTTGACTTTGAGAGGGATTGTGTAACGCTTAAGGAGATAAAAAGTTAAAGCCAGTGTAAGTCGTTGCTGGAAATAAGTAGGATACAATCAGTGAATCACGCTGCAGGTAACTAGTCGAAATATAAACTAACTACCTACTTTTCTAATATGCTACTAAATATATCATTCATCTATTCTAAATTATACTTCTTTACCATTATATATAATGTCTCCCAAAAGGTCGAACAAACTTTAGAAAACGGCTAAGGGATATTTGGTTGAAATGACAGCGAATCCTCTGCGGGAACTAAGAAAGGATATTGGACTAATCGTTTATAGATTTTCGCCAACGGTTCTAAGTATTCCTTAACACCGTAGACGGACGAACGAAATCGGAGAAACAGGTAGGAGGCATAGTATTCTGCTGTAATGACATCGTATCCTCTGCTGGAACAAGGAAAGGTCATTAGCTTAGTTGTTTATAAATTTTCACTAAGTATTCTTTAAAGCTGTAGACGGATGGAAAAAATGGAGGAACACGTAGGAAGCTGTGTAATCCGCTGTAATGACAGCGTATCTTCCCCTTTAAGTGAAAGAGGTTATTTTTTAGGCTAATCATTTATTCATTATCCCCAACCGTCTCAAGTATTCCTTAATGGCATAGATGAACTATAAAATTGGAGGAACAGATAGGAGGGAGTGTATTTCGCTGTAAGGACAGCTTATCCTCTGATGGAAGTAGGAAAAGTCTTTGTTAAACTAAATGTCCTAAGTATTCCTTATGACTTAGAAGGACTGATAAAATAGGAGGTAGAGGTAGGAGGCAGAATATTCTGCTGTAATGACAGCTTTCCTCTACTAGGAAGTAGGAATGGTTGTTACACTAAAGTCACTAAACTTTTATAAATGTTCGCTAACTGTCCTAAGTATTCCTTAATGCCGTAGACTTACGTACAAAATTGGAGGGTGAAGTAGGAGTCAATGTGTTCCGCTGTAATGAAGACCTTTCTTTCGCTGTAATGACAACGTATCCTCAGTCGTAAGTAAGAAAGGTTATTTTTGAAACTAACAGTTGCACGTATTCCTTATGGCGTACAGAGACGGATAAAATCGGAGGGACAGTTAGGAGGCACGGTGTATTCCGCTGAAATGACAGCGTATCTTCTACTGAGAAGTAGGAAAGTATATTAGGCTAATCCCTTATACATTTTCGATAACAGTCCTTAATATTCATTAATGCCGTTGACTGACATCCAAAATTGGAGGAACAAGTAGGAGGCAGTATATATATTTTGTGTAGGAAGTAGGAACGGTTATTAGGCTAATCGTTTCTAAATATTCGCCAACCGTCCTAAGTACTTTTTAAAGTCATAGACTAACGGACAAAATCGAGGAACAAGTAGGAGGTAGTGTATCCCGCTGTCATGACACAGGTTGGAGAAGTTGTTAGGCTAATCCTTTATAAATATCCGCTAATCGTCCTAAGTATTAATTAATGCCGTAGACGGAAGGACAAAGTCGGAGGTACAAGTGTAGGAGAGGGTGTATTCCACTGTCATGACAGCGTATTTTCTGCTGGAGATTATTAAGCTACTCCTTTATAAATTTTCTACTAATACATCACAATTACGTAAGCATAAATGTTTGGAGCAACTATAGACTTAGCGGGCTTGTATTACTTTAAAGATCAAACAACCAAATCTTTATCATGCACTGATAATATTTTTATTTGCACTCTACTATTTTTCATTAGTTTAAGCAAAGCGACACAATAACTACAACAATACTTTAGCAAGCATAAAGGATGTGGTTCATTAATCGACTTAGGCCTAAGCTTTAACTTTTTATTAGAAATATTTTATTTAACTTAGACTTTGAGGGAAGTATAAATATATATTTTCACTAATCACACGTACTCACGATTAACGAACAAAATGGCTACTTCTAGCTGCACGGTGAATGCTCTCGAGTCTCTATTTTCACAATGTGTCTTCTCCTCTGCTTTACAGTGTTTTATAGATCTTATTTGGACATGCTCAGACCAGCTATAAGGAGTCCAGTCCATTTGCAGATGGATGACTCATTATTTATTGCTTCGTAGGCAAATATATTTATTTTACTCGTTATTCATTTAGCAATGTTTATAATGCCAATTTCTTAAGATGTACAGTATTCATAATGCATTTCGTTCCCAAATCAAAATAATCAATTATATGTTCTTTAAGTAAATTAATTAAAGAAAAAATAACAGTGAAATTTTGAACCGTTACAAAACGTAAAAAATTTACAAGGTTTTTCCATAGGATTTTAGTAAAATATGTCTATATTTAAAATATTAAATGCTTGTCTTTATTTTAAAAGATCATACTTTACTTCTAAGTTTTAACAATAACATGTTTTTGTATAAATATGATATAAAACTCTAAATATTTAGGTTTTAAGTTTGGGGAGTTTATGTTGTTTTGATTTTATTTTAAAAATAAATATTGTAATATTTTATGAGTTACTACATATATCTTCAAAAAATAAATCATAATTATTTAAAATAAGAAAAGTATATATGTATTTAATTGTAATGTAAATGTAATGAAATTTGACATACCAGGACATAGCTTACCTTTCATTACAATCTACAGACTGCCATATAGATAGTTTCTTAATAAACTTTTTCTATTCCACCTTTTTCGAACACAAAGCAATTGATTTTCCTATGGTAAACGTCAACAGGCTTTGAACTCTTTTAGAGACAATGTTTTTCCAAGTACATAGCAATTTTGTTTGTGTGAAATCTATAATTTTATAGAACTGCTTATTTATCACATTTTTAGCAAAAATGTAGTTATTGATAACTTTAATTTACCTTATTAAATAACATTAAGCATTTGTCAACCCATCAAATGTTAGATTTCATAATTCGATTATGTGTTTCACTTGAACGATTAACATAAACTTTGTCCCACTATAATGTGCAAATCTGAGTGAAATATAAAATCATAAGACAAGCTACTAAAGCCTCCATACTAACTTTGTACTAAATATAACACCGAAATTCCAGTCAAACTATTGAAAATAATAATAATCTCAAATCGAATTAAAAGTATTACCGTACCAAAATAAACTTGAAGTCACACTGAGTGTGTCAGCAAATACTGGTGTGAACATATTAGGTAGCCTACGACATTGGCAAACAAATTGTTAAATCCTTTCTCTGAAAGAATATAATGTAATTAATATGTGTAAAAAATATGATCATACCAGGACGTGAATCCTTACTTCCATCTTTGTACATCTTTGATTTACTACCATATCAGATTGTGTTCAGGATGAAATCTTCTCACTTGTCTAATATCACTGTGTTTAAGTTAGTTAGGCTATCTGATTAGACACCAGCGATGTTGCATAAGTTTATTGAACCAATTGCAGTTAATAATCATTAACTTTATATTGTAAACTCAATAATATATGATAAGGAGATTTTGTCCTGAAAAGTATCTGATACAGTCAGTTAAATCACTAACATGCCATGTGGGATATCCTGGTTGGCATCTTGAACAGGTAGATGTTTTTAAAATGATTATTTAGGTAAAACATCTAGTTTAAAGTGAGTTAAAATAATAATAATAAAATTACAAATAAAAACAACGAAGAAAAAGAAGAAGAAGAAGAAGAAGAAGAAAAGTATGATGTATAGTCGTGTGAAAAAGGATCCAGGTTTTTTTAAAATAATTCCAATAAATTACTTAAAATATTCTTATATTCTACTTTCACTTAACAGTATTAGAATTTGTATAATACTCTAAAAATATTTCACTTCCAATGAGTGGATTTTGCCCAAAAGCGAGTTTCTGTAATATAAAAGAAAACACAAAATTATTGAAAGCACATTAAACATATGGTGAACGATTGTTGTAAAATTCTTATTAAACTAATTTACTTATTATTTATTAATGATTTTTTTTGCATAATGTTTCAAGTATTTATTTCGGCTTTATATTTAATTCCTCCCATAAAAAAATCTAATTACTTTGATAAAATTATAGAATTCTTTATAATTATTATAGTTAATATTTAAAACCAAATGAATTGTCTCTCTTTTTTTTTTTTTCCATTTTCATTTTTAAAGGTAATTTGATTTTTGTAGGAGAAGAGGTAGGGTAACAATATCTACCGTCAGAGGAAAGTTGCTCTCAATATTCAATATAAAAGAATTATTTATAATTAATTGACGTCGTTATCAGCTTTCAAAATAATGCTTATAATTTATTTTATATCTTTTTATACATTTCTGTGATTAGAAATAATTAAATCTAATAAAAAAAATAGTTTATATATGTGTTTTTAAAGATTACATAGAGCAAAGTTCAAGAGTGTTTTTTAACAGATTAAAATGGTATTTCCTACCCAATACGTTTGGCATCATAATAATGTCTTAAACTAAAAAAAAAAAAAGTTAGATCTCTTATAATAACCATTTCTTATGCAAATCGCTTTTTATTTCAATATTTTATTCAACAGAATTAAACTTGCATTTTCAAAATTACCAATTGTTAAGGAAAAAGTATAGTTTTGTACAAGTAAAACTAAATACAGTAAACGATCAAAATATACTAATGTTTTAATGAAATGTCTAAATAGAAAATGAGCTAGAGCAACTACCACTATATTGGCGCTCAGAAATCAAATTTGCATCAATCCATAATTACATGTAAAACTTGGACAATATATATATATATATATATATATATATATATATATATATATATATACTCGTAGATATATAAATGTGTGTGTGTGCGCGCGCGCGCGCACGCCCGTGTGTGTGTTTATGAGGGGGGAATAATAAAAAATGAGAGATTTTTTTCTTAATTGCTGATTTTTACTTTTAATATATTACTTAAAAAAAATGTATGGTCCCAAAATGGTGACATTGTAAATTTACTGTATATATATATATTTTTTTTTCTTCTTTTTTTACTAACCAGTAGAATATTAAATTATAAACCAAATGAACTCAAATCTTCTGTTATGCATCAAGAAATTATAGAATTTATATCTGTATAAAAGACAATATAATATCAACTATTTAATATAATTTTTAACCAAACACAATAATAATTTACACATCTAATATTCATTGACACAAATTCTAGTTTTTGAAGTAAATTAGTTGAATTAATAAATTTTACTTTAACAAATTTGTTAATTGCATTTCTTTCCTTAACTATTTATTATAATATTCTGAACAGATTAATTTATAGATTATTTTAATAACAGGTTTACACGCTTAAATAACCCACCTTAAACAATTTCTACTTCATCTGATACTAAATCAACCCAAAAGACATCGTATGTTTTTGCTACTGTCACACTGAAACATCAAAAGAATACAAATTAGTTTTTTTATATTATGAACATGATTATTTTATTAAACATATTATCAGCAAAATTTTAATTTAACCTATGTAAGTGTTGAAAGGAAGTAGAGTGGTAGTCTAATTGATCTTTACATTTAATGAAATAACTACTATACAAAAGGAAATATGACTATGTCCCCAGCAACACTAAACTGTATTAAGAGTGAAATTTAGAATACTAGACAATATTTGAGTAGAAGAAAAATAACATACATTAAAACAACCAAATGAAGATAACAGAAAAGGCTACTGTTAATCAGAAAACAATATGTCATGACAAATTTCAAATTTTTATGATCGTAATTTTCATAATAATATTGGACATTTTTTATACATACTGTATTTCAGGAATTCACTTACAACAGGAAATTGGGAGTAAAATAACTACGAGTAAAAATTTTCTTGTTTAAACCTTACGCAGTATGTTGTTAGTGAATTTAATAGAAAATAAAGTTTGAAAATGTATTTAGTATTTTATATTATTTTAAAGTATTACTAGTTTTATTTCTACTAATTTTATTTGAAATTCATAATCGTTTATGAGACAGGGATTCACAAAATTGTGTTGAAATACAAAATGTTCAACTTTAGTTACAAAACTAAACTAATCTTTAAGTGGAATAAAGAGATAAAATCTATTTGATAAATTAAATACAGTTCAACATTATAAATTAAATATTGTATTCCCGGGTCTAGTGCCATAGTAATAATATTTTTGTGTGTGAATATTGTATTAGTTCGGTTTATTAACCCATATAAGACAGATCGAGTTATCCCATATTTTTTATTAGAATAGTGTTTTCTCTCTTCACTGATAATTTAGCCTATAGCTCTGAAATAATAACATTTTTCAAAAACAAAATGCTATAGCCTATATAACATAGATTTCATATTTACAGAAAATTAATTTCCATACCACATCGTTTTAAAATCACTTTCTTGTTTATTATGTGTTTGTGAAAAATATAAATTAGTTTATACAAATAGTTTGTTTTGAACTGAAATAACTGTAAATAAGTTAAAATAATATGGTTGCTTGGATGTAACACGATTAAATTAAAATATTATGGTTTACATTTAAAAAATATAATTCTCATTGCTAATCCCTATTTTTATAATTATAAATAAAAGAACAAAATTTAGACAAAAATGCAATTTTCCGTATTCTAGTTAACTGATATTTAACATTTTGAAGTATATTCGAGGGGGGGGGGATTTAACTATATTTAAACTCTTAATTTAACTTTCTCATTTTAAAACATATTTTCCGTATTTAATCATACAATTTATGAAGATGTATTTTTTTTAAAAGAACAGTTAGATTACATTTTAATAAATATTCCATTCAACAATTAATGAATTTAAACCCAGAATTTTACAATTTTAAATTTTACTTATTTGTGAATCTCTGAAAAGTTTTTTTTGTGCAAAGAATATACAGACCGGCATAAAAGAATCGGAATGACTATCTAAGGTCCTTTTCGACCTAAAAATTCAGATAACCCGCCATTTTAAAAGTCTCTACCTAAACTATTTACAGAGTGTGTAAAAAGTGTTTTTTTTTTAATACAGGGTGTTCCAAAACTTATAAAATATTATTTTTCTGCAAATTTTTTAATATTAAGATCGTTTATTATTTATTATTTTCAAATATTATTATGATTTTCCAAATAAGAATTGTCAATTAGTTTGTGTAACTATCATCAATAATAATAAAGTTGTACACGTTTTCAAAGTTGTATTATAAATATTCACACTTATTTCAGTTAAATATTCTGATTGTGTGGCTAATATTTTTTAAGTATTACGATCAAAGTTTAGTGATATGGTTTAATTTTAATTTAGTTTGTCTAACCCTATTCCTCAGACCTTAGCGACCCCCATTTTCGGTTTTCCAGTTATCATTAAATGACCTTTACTCAGAAATGTCTCCAACTGCATTGTTACACTACACGACATGACAGTTGTCATTTGAATATTGAGAGTTATTAGTGATTCTTTGTGCTTTCAACTAGTTTATAATCGTTTTCTAAGTGAACTTTGGAGCTGTTAGAATCAGAGAGGATTGTTGTACTCATAATGTAGGTGTGGTGATTAGGCTCTAACTTACCAATAGGTGACTCACTTATTTAATGATACATTTATTAATCAAGCTTCCGTATCAAAATCATAAGTATTCAGGAAAGTAAAACATTTCGAGGAAAATATTATCCTCGTTTTAGAGTATCCCCACTGATTATGAGACATCTTTAAACACACTACAATCATTTGTGGAAAATCCCCATACGTCTTTTAAAAACTTTGCTCTTGGATGTGAAGTTAGTTGTTTTTCTGTATACCAATTTGAAAGGTCATTAAATTCTACCCATAAAACATTCACCTTGTGAATAAACTTTCAGAAAATTATATCGACATACGCATTGAATACTGTGACATCATGATAGAAAGATTACGAGACCAACAATTTATTTTTTCTAACGTTTCAGCTGAACATTATTTTAAATAGGCATAACTGCCAATTCTGGAGTAACAAAATCCCAAATTAGATGCAAGAAGCTCGCACCCACCCACGAAAAGGGAATGTATAGGAAGGAATCTTTAATGGGAACATCATTGCGTCTTTCATTAGTGAGGGAAATTGAAATTGAAATAATTATCATGAAGTGTTGGTAAATCAAATTTTACCAGAAGCTCAATGTAGGACCAAATTTCAATAATTTGTGGGTTTACCAAAATGGAGGATGTCCTCGCTATGATCTATAAATATGTGAACTCCTAAATGCACCATTTCCACAAAGATAGTTGAAGGCACCCAAATGGTTAGCGCTTGCCCGACCATTCACCTTTGGGAGACTTTAAGGGGTTATCTAAAACATAATGTTTATATATACCTGCATTGCAAATTAGAAATAAATCCGAATATTTTGAATACAACTTTCAACGTGCAGCATAACCTTTTTTTTATTATTGATAATATACACCCAAACTAAATGTCTATTTGGTGATTCAGAATATTACAAAATAAAATTTTTTGAAAATCTTCTTACAAACACACGTTTACACATTTTTGGAACATCCTGTATTTTGAAAACTTTCATTATTCATACTCTGTAGGATAGCTTAGGTAGATATCTTTAAAATGATGAGTCATGTCGAATACGAGTTGACATATGCAGCCGTTGGGATACTTATACCGCACTGTACACAAATAAATTCTTAAGCACCAAATGTTATTGATGTGTAATTTTTAAATCCCCTAACATATATCCCTTCCCATAAATCTGATTTATAAATATTACAGAAAATCTGATCGAACTTACTGGAATTTAACTTTTCCTTTATAGGTATTAGATTGCCAAATAGCAGATGCAGTTTGTTTGTTTTCTTTGTTGGTGTGTGAAGCAGTATCCTAAAACACAAAATTAGTTTGTTACACAAAAATAAAAAGCTTGTAACTAAATACATTTGACACAGCTTACTCCTTACTGATTACACTCTATTATGATCATCCTTATTTTACAATTTATATCACCTAGTAGGACAATATTTGTAAAATTTGTTTTTCATATAAAAGTGAGAGAGAGAGAGAAATAATATGACGATACATTCCCTCCAGAATTTATCTTCTGTACATAGAGATTGAATATGTTTTTTTCTAATACAAAAGCAATTAAGTTTTTCTCACTTTAAAAAGCTGTTGTACTGCATAAAAAGCTGCATAAAGATTTCTGGTACGTACTTTTTCAGTGAAAGTTTCCACAGTCAAAACTACAAGTTTTTTTGTTTGACTTTGTAAACCATTAACAAAGTATACAATGTGTACACTATGTGGTGTTGTTTTTTAATAATATTTCTGCGAACCTCTTTAATTATCACACGTTTTGGTACTTTATAAGATAAATTCTCTATTTCAACACTAGCAACGTAAGAAGTATTTTCAAGAAGATAATTGTAATGTTTTTTTTAAATACTCCTACCAGCAAAATGTAAATATCTTCTGATTGCTATTACTTAACTCTAAAACAATTTTTCTGATGATATTCTTGTTATATATATATATATATAAATCTTTGAATTCTAATCAATTAAACCAAATACATTTTTACGTTAATTTTCACAAGTAAAAATAAAATATTTCATAAACTAATAATAATGATAATATAATAGTATCCATTAGTATTAAAAAAACACATTACTTCATAACAAAACAAGTCAAGAGACGAATGTATTACTGAGGGAGCACAAGTAAAAAGAGCCAATTTAAAATAACTTTCATGCATGTCCTTAGAACAATATTCCCAAGCATGATATTACTAAAAAATAAATCGTTTGTATACCACATAACCACATAAATATATTTTCACATACATACAGTATACATGTACGAAGCAAACAATATGTACACACAATATATACTGTATTAGATTCTCACAGATATAACAAGTCATATATACATTGTAGATGATCGATATTTAACCAAGCTACACTTAAAGAGATAAATAGAAGAACATAATATAGAAAAAAAGAAGAATTTTCAACATTTGATATTAAGGAAACAAGAAAGTTAATATAGTTTGTAATTAAGAGTGTATAAAATTCTTTGTAATATTATTTGGTAAATAACTATATACTTTAAAAATAAAAAACTACAATGTTTTCATGAATAAAATAGATTAGAATTAAGAATTTTTTTAAAAATCAGTATATTATCAAATATTATTTTTACGGATGATCCATCTAAAATATTTTAATCATTACCATCCTACTCACTTATTTATCCTAACTATTGATTAATCTGATAAAAGTTTGCTGTACTTTGATAAGTCTCAAGAGCTATTTATTTGTACTGTCCCAAAAATCAAACCCTTAAATCAATTTAGATAGGACAAATTAGTTTAAAAAAGAAAAATTTCTCAAAAACCTACGTAGAAAATCTCCAGTGAGAGCACAATCTATTTACTCTACAGAGATTCAACATACTTGGAAGGACCTAGTGAATATTTAAGGTCTTCATGAGGAGTCTATGATGTGGGATCAAGTTTAGTTTTCAGGTACATAGTCCAAGTTATGGACTATTTTAGGTTCCAGTATAGAAAGACTATCTGTGGCATTGTGACTAAAAAAACATAGATTGGGAAATGAAATAAACATTGGACAATCTTTCTGTTTATAAAAATACATATATTATGTCAAAATGTTTCAAATGATAGCAATGTAGTTGTACATTTCATGTTCCATGGTCATGGTAATGGTTGCAACAGTTAATTTTCCATGGAAATTCGATAATAATAATACCCTCTTGTGTTTGTTCTGCTATCGTATTATAATATCTACTTACTTTTGTTCCGCTGCAGTTGATAAACTGGATGTTATTTTCATTTTCCCCTCTAAATTGGCCAACAATTTTATTGGTGTTAACATCACGAGCTTGAATCTGGAATCCTTGAATTTGATTTGCTCCATCACCAGTAATAGAAACTTTGACTGTGGATACAGAGTTATGTCGTTTCGGAGGTTGAACTTGGAGTTTGTAAGGGAAGGTTACATTTTGTGGTTGGTAAAATTTTCCTCCTTCGCCAGGATGTATTGGTCTCAAGGTAGGACATGCTTTTGGGGGTACTTGAGAAGGCCAACTGTGTACTGCAGAAAACAGTGAAGCAGACACACAGAACACAAGAATACTCCACATTTTCTACAAACAAACAAAGAGAAAAGTTAGAATAATACAGTTAACAACTATAATAGTTCTTTCACTTTTGGTAAAGAAATAACTGTAGCCCAACTGTCTTTAATTGGAATGGAAAGACTGAGATTCAGCAAAATCGTTTTAAGCAATTATAAAATAGTAAATGAAACTTGAAATATTTTGAAGTTATTTTAAATGTTTGTAAATGTTTGTAAATAGTTGAAAATAAAATTGACAATGACTTAGTGGATAATGTTTTTCATTATCTGCAATGAAAGTACCACCATTTTGATGGTCGAGAAAGATGTTATTTGAAATATTCGATATTCTGAAATGGTGTCTTTGGTTTATTTTTACTTTTTTGGTAACACCTGAACAAGATTTTCTGATGAAATGGCGTACAACTCTTGTTGAAATGATTCATACCTATAAAAAGTTTTTCGTAATTCTGTGTTTCATGTTATGGTAGATACCTCCAATTTTTGAGTTATTAAACAAAATGTTAAAAAAGCTTTAAATGTCGTAACAAATTATACACAATAGTCCAACCCAAAACAATTATATAGTATAAATGCAACAGCTATTTATACTATACATATCCTTTCACATAAAAATATTTCTCTATACTAAATACATGTGAGAAAATAAACTAAAAATATTTACTAATTTGGATTAAAAACGTAACTTTTTAATAATATTTTACAATCATAGATATATTCTAAAAATGGCATAAGCTTAGTCTAAAATGCAATTTATCATATTTTGAATTAAATACACTAAACAGCAATTTTGCATTAAAATCTTTCACATTATTACTCATCATCCAATTAGAAATAATATAAAGGCAAATAATTAAAAATTCTATTTTCATTAGTTTAAACAAATTTAAAATTTAAAAAAAAGTTTAACCCACTTTTCTAAAAAATAAATAAATAAAGATAAAAAACAAAAACACACATAGTACAGAGTACTAATTCAAACGTAAATTACAATGTAAAGTGTAGAATTTTAAATTGTAATTATGAATTTTAGGAGTCCACACTAAAATTTTAGGATTTTTGTATTAAAAATTCTATGCGCCCACACTCTACTTTGTAATTTACTTTGTACTAAATGTGTTTTGTGTGTTTTTATCTTTGTTTATTTTTTTAACAAAAGTGAGTTTAAACAAAAATTACTTAATTTTAATTTTTAGTTTCTAATTTTTAGTTATAAACAAGTTTTCTTTAGGTAAGTGGGTTTTAATTTTTTTTTTTTTTTTAATATTATTATTTTCTACTTTTCAGTTATAAACAAACTATTATTATAAGCAAATAGGATGGCATTGTTCCGACAAATGTCAACTTTAAAACCTGGCTATGATGTTGTGATAGCATCGCTTCATACAAATTTCACAGATTTTGTCACAAAATTTGTTGATCGCCTTTTTGAACAACAAATTTGCCGTTGTTTACGATCACGTTGTAAGCGAAGTTGAAATTCTTTAAGGGTTTCCAGAACATGGCATTGCGATTTGTGTTGACGATCAGATTGTAAACGCTCCTTGCGTTCTTTTTGGTTCTTATTCAAAAGATGATAACCTACTGCGCAAAACATACTACCCAGCTTATGTACTGCGCGTGCGTACTTCTCAAAACCAGCTGCATATATGTATACTATACATTCGTACCTACTGCGCAACTCTGCCTTCTGCGTATGCGTTTTCCTCACCAAAAACATGTGTATATAAAAATGAATTATTGTATATTCATCCGATATCAACATCTATACAAAGTTTCAAAAAATTGTAATAACAAGAAGTGACTCAAATAGAACTTCCCAGATTTTATGACAGAGAGACAGTCGTGGAACTAACTAAAGAAATGTGTGTAAAAAAAAAATTGTTTATACTTCTTCTAACCAATTTCTGACCATCATTAAATTTAAATCCCTATCGAATCAGCTGCTTTGTTTCCCATATTGGCCATGACCCCGCTGTTTATTTACAACGGGTTTCGTCATATTTATTTGGAATTAAAGCAGTTTATACCTTATACTTTTTAATATATTTACTGATGTTTAAAATTGGCGATGAGTATATTTTAAAAAAATGGTAACATGGTGGTATGAAACATGAATAAATATTGTAATTCAGTATCTCTGTCGGTTTTTCATATCTGTTTTCTATCTCAAGCTATTCAAAAGACTTGACTTTTATGAAAATCTGTCGAAGGTAAATTTAATGTTTCAAACTATTTGTGACCCAAGGTACACATAAGGCTAGTATGCTTCTCCTATTTTTTAATTTAACAGCTCCAAACCATTTTGAAATTATTGCTTTTAAGATGTAATATGATTTTTTTTTTAATGTTATCAACTTGTATGTTTTAAATAAATAGAATTAGATCAAGAAAGACAGGTTCTACTGTTGATATGGTCATCGAAAGTTTAAGCAGAAACATAAATGTTACAAATAGTTTTAAAAAATTAAACGTTCCTTTTTGGACAATATTTAAAGTATAGGTAACCAATATTTAAAAACCTAGTCTGCAACTGAATTCAATTTTGAAAAACAATATTTTAATCATGTTTCACGGAACCATTGAAAAACTGTTCAAAACAAAGATGGCGGTTAAAAATTTTAAACATCATAAAACTCTTACGAGGGGATCAAGAGCTATTAACTAGGTTCCAAATCTATACGACGAAAATTGTAGAAAAAGTAAAGGGGTAATGTTTTTGCCACATTTATTAAAAACAAAGACTCTGCACTATGTAAAATATCTGTTGTATCTAAATAAGGTAAATTGAAATCATGAAGAAAACTAAAATGACAATTAAATAGAACAACTTTTGCAAGGTCTTTCAAAGCCAACGGCAGTCTGTTTCGTTACCTTGGATCATCATGGCATTGTAACTTGGGATTACAAGTTAGCAAAAACAAAATTACCTTTTTCTGTAAACATTTCACTCTAATGTGTACAAACTAATTTTGTCTGTATGTTTGTGTGAATCAGTAAACGAACCAGAGATCCTAAATTTGCTCAAATTTTGTTAGTTGTTCTTTTTACGAAGAATCATTGGACCATTTCGTGGATCATAAAAATGGATTTGTTAATTTTTCAAAAATAGTTTTTGAGGTTATACAACCGCAATAGCTTAATTAATGCAACTGTAAAAATACGTTTAATGACAATGGAATTTGTTTTCTATAAAAAACAAATATTTGTATTATTACCAAGTAAGTAATATTGTTCAATTCTATGAATATGGTGTGAACTAAACTGTGCAATGACGCTGCACAAACTTTCTAACTTCTATTTGTCACCAACAATGTCAGTCTAGTAGTTGTTAGTCAAGGAGTAAAAATGACCAGTGGATGCAGTATTTCATAGGGTGTAAATTTGTTTCGTTTGTGCCGTAAACGTAATTAGTAAAAGTGATTTTAAACATATTTGTAAAATGAAGGTTTATGACCCAAGTAAGTATAAAAAGTAGAATCTAATATAAAATTATGTGCGAGTCAATTAAAAAAAATAATAACCTCAAGGTCACGGTCTATTTTATTTTAATTATTATTTATTTAAAATTTGCCGATAACTTTTAGTTTTAACCAGTTTATGCAGTACATGGCTAAAAAAATCACTTTCACCATCTTTATTAAAACTTTATTACAATAGAGTTACAAAGTGTTATATAATATTGTTAAAAACAATTTTTAGTGTTTTTATAAATACTAAACAAGAGTTTTGTGGCAGATAATGTTTTTAACAAAACTTTAGGGTCTAAATTAAAAAAAAAAAATCTTTAAAAAGTTTAGAACCTTAATTTAAAATATAAAATTTTAGTGTGTTGATCTAATGGTAAGTATCTCTAAATTTGTAATTAGAATGATTATTTTTCGTGAGTATAAACCTCTAAATATAAAACAAAATTTGTCTAGCAATGTTAAAGAAATCGGTTCTGATGAAATAACAATAGATAGGCAGATATTTGATAAAAACACACTATTTGGTATTCTTATCAAATCCACCGAAAACTTAATTTCAACATTGTTTTAAGTTTCATCACAATACCCTTTCATCATTTCACGTGCGTTTTCACATTCACAGTACACTGTAGACTATCTTCAAGATATAATAGACTACATGTAATTGAACTACACGACTGTTCCATTATTCTGTTTATCTAATTATTACTTTACCCATACACATATTACATGTTTATTTAACTGTAACTTTTTTTTGTAATCGTAGAAAATAAATGAAAGTGTCATTGGATACATTTTTAAAAGTTACCTATTATGACTTATTTATAGGTCGTATAGATAAAAGATATTTCTAAAAATACTATTTAAATCCATCACAATTTTAAAGTCTACCAGCTAAACCAACTGGTTTTGATTATTTGGTTAATCAACTTGTCCGAAAAGAACTTTCTAAAACATTAAAAAAATTAAAGGGGAAAAATATATAAATAAATAATATTCGACAAACATATTTTCTACGTCAAGACTGAAATCGATAAAAAAACTTCTTAACTCTGGCCCCATTTGCAGTGTAATAAAAATGTATTTGTATTTCTGAATGGAAGCTATAGTTAAAAAATCATAAACCTAATGAAATGATTGAATTTTTTAATTGGTTAATTTTAATATTTTTTTGTTATTAGGCCTATCAATAAGACATTATTTAATAGTGAAAGATCTAAAATAGCAACAAGAACTTACATTTTTTAAAGAAACGTCTACAGACTAAAAGAAGTGTTATTATTATTTTCCTCCGAAACTTAAACACACGAAATCATTCTATCAATTTAGTGAATTCTGAACAATTAATTATATTCAGCTCTAAAAATAAAGATAAAGTATTGTATACAAAAACTTGGAACCGTACTACACAAGTTCCCTCTACAAGTAAAACGAATAACTGAATATTTTTCGTTTATCTTTGAAATAAATGCAAAGATTAACGAACTTACCTTGTCGAAAGGTTTAGTCCACACTGACTGAAGGTTCACGTTATAATACTTTCACTTCGGCTACAATAAAGCAATATGTGTGTCCTGAAACCTTGGTACTGTACCGACCAATGGACGTTCACTTCCACCAGAGTTTATCAAATCACTTCATACAATTATAACCTAAAATTTTCACAAAGGTTTATAGAAATTAATGTGACAGATTTTTAGAACCTTAATTTGTATATGACTTAGGGAAAAAAAACGTAAAAAATATATAATGCTTTTCAATATAGTGTAAAACAAGATAGAAATTATAAAAAAATATTACAGTTATATAAAATATAGCTATACTTTCCAGTAGAAATGAAAATAATTTAAAAGTTATCCCAAATATTTGTTGAGGTTGTCAATAGTCATAAACCGATTATGATTTTTTTTTAAATAAAATAATAATAATTTTCCGAATTTTTTATTTTTTATTATAGAAGTAGGCATAAAGTAACATTCTCCAATTTAAAAAATAGGATTTAGGCTTTGATAGTTCTGAATCTGAAACGCAAAGTTATCAAGTTTAAATATCGTTAACGAATTTTGATAATCGGTAATATAATTTGTTAGTATTGTGCTATGCCTGACTCCTCATCTAAAAATGGAAATGAAAGTATTTCTATATTTCGAAGGTTAAAATTCCTTTCCAAGTTTGTTTTAACAATCGTGGAATTTTGAATAAAGTATACATTCTATTATGTAAGTTCCATACGTAGATTAAAGCGAATTTGTATTTTGTATAAATAAAACAAATACATTATTGTGCAGTTTATTTTCTGAGATGTAGATTGGATTTAAAACCCATTAACAGATTGGGATAGGAGTGGTTAGAGTGCTTAAATTCTGTGAAGGTGATAGATTCTATCAATAAGGCCATATTTGTTGGTTATAAAAAAGGCTCCAAAATATGTGGCATCGGAACAAAGCTAATTAAATTTAAGTTGTAATAACTATTTGGAAATCACGCCCAGGAAGGGATAGACGCCGAAGCGGAGTATCTGCAAATTACTCTTAGAAAATTCATCGAATCTGTTACATATTATAAAGTTTATATTTAACATTTTTAGTGAAAAGTTAATATAGAAACTGGGTATTTATAAATATACTGTAATTTAATTTACCAGAAAATTAACAAATTTCTGTTTCAATCCGACTAATTTGGCATTTATTTCGTTTATTTGATTGTTGGTTAAGTAGTTACAAGTAAACGCGTCTACCGATCGTTATGAAATTCTTTATATTTAAGACGAATACGATGTGTGAACAAGTTTGTCTTATTTCCTGTTTAAAATGGCAGCATTTCAAAACAGTTACTGGATGGTTCCTTGATATGAACATGGGTGCTCCAGTATTAATAGTATTAAGTATGAGCAAAGAATAACACACACACATACACAATAAATTTTTACTATTTTCTACCCAAAAATAAAATGTTTTCTCACTTACTAATTTTTGTTTTCATTTATATTTATTAAAATCTATTCAAAATTATAGGGTTACAATTATTAAATAAATTATTCAATACTCTAAAACTTAGAATATCCTGTACATAAGCATCAATTCGGAGGAGGGGTTGTCGAACCCATCGTCCAGTGGGCATCCACTTCAAACAACCTCCTGATGAAATTCCTACTCTTCTGAGGTCTCTCCTGTACTTCCCACTCACGTGCAGGTGTATCTTTCTTGATTTATTCCAAAGACCTTTTTCACCTTAACTCCCACCACCACAATGTCTCCATTGCCCTTTTTTCTGTTTTCGGCAAAAGGTATAGCTTATGGAGCCTGTGGGATACTCAATGACCTTTCGCCTTAGTAGACCAAACAGGGCTCTGATCCAGTGGAATATCTTTACCCTAGTTGGTCGTGAAGGCCTTATAAACGAATACCTTTAAAGAATAGGAATAGAAAATGATGTGACCTGCAGAGGGAAAAATCCCACCATCTATGTCGAATGCGGTGAAGTAAAGGGGAAGATACCAGATTGTCGTAGAGGAAACACCTATCCTTCACTCCTTATGTGCTACACTTCCTAAAGGAATTGGGGTTGTAAAGACTTCTATAAAGGGGAGTTTCCTTTCTTAGAAGAAGTAGGGGGACGATAGATCTTTAAAGGTCGCCGTGTATTTCAAAATAAAATATAAACAGCAGTCAAATCGTTTACACGTCCAACAAATAAAATCACCATCTACTGAGACCCTCGAGGGGGGGGGGGTAACAATCAGTTGTTTAGTCAAAATACAGTGTAATATGTACAGACTACTGTGATCTCAATAAATAAAGATAAACACAATGCAAGGAGCAAGCCACTCGGCCTATTATTTCTCCACGCGTATGGAGTTTTGTTCAAGTGTACACAATAGCTGTGATATTATTTACTGTTACTTTTTGGTCTTTGCATATTGTTGTCACACACGTTATTCAGTGGACACATTCAGTTAAAAAGAACGTTTATTGAATGTATTAAAACTTCTAATGAAGAAGGTCTACTATCATGGGACTAGTAGAATATCCTATTTCAGAGTTGATGTAATTTTTATTCAAAATTACCATTCAAACACAAAGCTTCCTTTTAAATTCTATTACAAATATTCTAAAATATTACAATAAAGGCAGAAATACAGTGTTAAAATTATTAAGTAAGAATTTTTGTGTCTTTTTACTTTGGTAAAAATAAAATTCAACCAAAATTGAACAGTTGGTACACATTTCACTTTACTCACGTTAATTCAAATTTGTATCAAGAAAACTTTACGCAACATATATACTGATTTTAAACACTCTTTAGCAATAAATAATAAAAATAAACATTACGCAAGGAACCTGATCTATTATGGTTACTGGTGTATAAATTAACATGCAATGTTACAAATCTAGTTTCATTTCTGAGAAACTGTCATGTTAATATCAGTTATCTCCACTTGCCAATTTGTTGTCTATCAGATATTACCATGGATTTCACTTATCGAATTGTGTCGCCAAATATTTGCATGTATCTCATTAAATACTGATTTTAAGAGAAACTATGTAGTGCAATATTTTGTAGAGCATGACATTTGACACCAAATAAATAACTTGCTTTATGTTGGAATTATTGTTAGTTCACCAGCGCACTTCAAAGTTAACAAATACACCGTACGCTGTCGGAATAACGCTTGACCGCTATTTGTATTTATACTTAAAATGAATTGAGTTTTATAAAGGAGGAATGTTATGCGGCTTGATTTGTCGGAATATAATAAAAATTTATTTTCGTAAAAAAAAATTTCATTTCACCAAAAGGAAACTATTAAAGTCGTATAAGGTAATCAATAACATGTTATTTATATACAAAATAGCCACATCCTATGTATCTCAAAAGCTGGTCACCTAAGCACTTTTCGAAGCGATTTGTTTTACTTGGCTCTCCTAAACAAACTAAGTAAAAATATCAAAAATTAAATTTGTTAATTTCTTCTAACTCAAGTTTGTTTTGTAACAAGCTGTGTATAATATTCTAACTTTAAATAAAATTAATTATAAATACATCTTCAAATATACTTTTTACTTTACCAAAAGTATAATCCCTTGTAAATACGTATTATTACAACCTACATTATTACCCCCCCCCCACCTAATAAAATATTACCACATAAAATAAAAACAAGTTTATGGCTCCATCATAGTACTTACACCCCCCCCCGCCAATATACGATGTAATACAAGCAGATCCTCTAAACACAATTGGTTTCTTGAGATGTGTAAGATGTGTATATTATAAAGCCTCTACTCGCTACGCTCGTGTCAGTGTCTCGCCCCTGGCGGAGACGGACTTGAATCTAATCTATATATACGTAAAGGAGCCTCTACTCGCTACGCTCGTGTCGGCCACGTGGCCTTCGTAATACAACTATCATATTTTCTTGTAAGGCCAGGGTTCGAAATTGCATGTTTGGTAACTATTTAACTATTTGTCGTAATAGATTGGTAGGGTTGGTACTGTTGAATGCAGAATTGAAATCTGAAAGAATTTAGTGTGTTATAAGTTCTATAACACACGAGATGTTAGTCTCCTATGCCAAATTGCATGTTCTTATCTAAACTTTTATGTTCGCTAACGTCCTTACGTACATACGACAACGACAACGGCGGACAGGCGGACGGGCGGACGGGCATTTTGAAATTAAATTTTTCTGTTTCGATACAATAAAACGAGAAGAACAATGAAAAAACGGGGGTAGATTGTTTTTGGTATTACCAAACTTATACTACACTTCGAACACTGGTGTAGTAAAATTGCCATTTAAAACAACACACGTTAAGAATATTTTTGTTTTAATAAAAATTGAAACTTCTCTCAATTGTAGCAGACAAAAAACAAAACAATCAAACTCAGTTGGACTGGATAAAGTTTTTACCAATTAAGATAATTTCACCTTATCCAAACAAACTGTACAATTACCGTAGTTTCTGTTGTATTAAATTTATTTCACAGGTAAACTAAACTTCCAAATAAAGTTTATTAGTGAATTAAACTATTTGTGCAAATTAAAATCTTTGCGATTTGATAAGGAATGGCACGCCGTCAAGACACAAATTCGCAATATTATCTTTGATCTTTTATTGACTTTACTAATATTCATTATGATAAAGGCAATACAGTTCTGGGGCCATTACAACAAGAGTAACAAGTCAATGGGCGCCATCATAGTACTTACTCAGCCCGACTTGCCATCAGTATCTGATAAATAAAACTAAGGATAGATCTCAAGATCTTGAGTACTCTAATAGCGTCGGTGTAGGCAGAGAACAATAGTTAGTCAAGACAGACTTGACAGAAAAGACAAAAGAGAGGATTTTAACCCAAGATTAGATGATACAAGTCAATGTGCCCCATCATGGTACTTACCCAGTCCGATCATTTATTGTAATACAATTTGTAGACTAAGAAAGCATTAAATTATATTGCGGTTCCATTCCTATAATTTAACATTCTAATTGTCTAATTTACTAGTTCAGGAGAGTTTGTATTTATATAAGACATTGATGAAAAATTACACTGGTCGTAAATTGATCATGGTATTTATTAAACTTAAAGAAAATATCCGGCAACACGTTTGAAAATAAATGCTAAACCTATGTACAAACTATTTCAGACTTAAAAATATGAACTATTTTATAGAAAAATATGAACAATAAATTAAAACAATTAATTATAAAACATGTATTGTGCATTATAAAAAGTCTTTGTAGATAAATACTGTCAAAAAAGGGGATTTAATAACTTTAATACTATTGTATTAAAAGTAGTACAAAATGTAGTAAATTTTATAATTATTTAATTCTGCTGAAGAAGTTCTCGCGAAATGGTTGTTCAAAATTGGTAACACCAAGGCGTCCTGTAACATAATAGAGTATAGTTAATCAATTATTACATTTTATACTATATCTATAAAACACTAATAACAATTTTATTTGTTCAGAACACAATGATTTCTAAATTATGTCATAAAAACCGAGAATTAATTATTCCCGATTTTAAACTTTTTTTTGGATATAAAAATGGTTTTGTTAGTGTTGGACATCACGATATGTAATACTGACTGATTGATTTATAGTTCACAATTCAAACTATCTCTCGTAGAAAAAAACTTTCAAGGGATTTCTAAAATTATATTGCATAAAATTGTAGAATGTTGAAAATTTCAAAATGAATACCACAAAAAGAGCACGAATTTATTTTCTTTAAAATTTGTTTTAATTTATTTACCTTCTGGGTTGAGGTAAAATAATTTAGTTTTAAAATTATAAAATTTCGCATTTTAATTGTGAACCCTGTTGGAAACCGATAACCAATTAATAAACTACTAATTTGGAATTTCTAGAGAGATCGGCATATCAATTTTTAGAAAAAAAGTGGTCAGCGTAGAGAGGAAACGAAAAGTGACGTCTGGTGATCAGGAAGTGAATGGAAGGGAGAATTGAGTTGTGATTTAAAGTTAATATGGACACTGGATTTTGGATATTATTAACCTTAAGGATATTGAAGATGTAATATAAATAAATATTGAGCTTGACTTGTGAGATAATATTAGATAGAAAAAATATTTATTTATAAGTAGTTTTTATTTATGACTTCATTAATTTACAAAATAACATACAAAGCATTTTGACATAATGTTATTGTAATGTTTTCAAAGATAACAATTAATACAATAATATTTCAAGTGAAAAATATACGACATAGACTGGGAATATAATCCTTGGACCTTTGGCTATCCACGCACGCCAATTCTCTACCAACTGAGCTATCCTTAGTCGCTTCCCAGCATAGGGCGTACACTTCTCACTTGACTTTGCTTTTTTTTGCTGCATTCCCAGTCTAGGTCGTATATTTTTCACTTGAAATATTATTGCATTTTCAATACTTGCTGGTAAAAACGTAAAAGCGTTAAAATCAATAAAAAATATAAATTAACACAAATTAATATCTGGAAGTAGTGTCAATGTATTTTGATCCTTTAAACTCTACAAAAGTCTTTGCTTTCCAGAAATAAAAATCAGGTGTTGAAAAGTTCAACAGAACATTTTAATTGATGTCGCCAGGTACTATTTTAAGTGATAACCAAAAAATGTTTTGCAAGGGTGTATTCAAATAACGAACTGTATGTAAAGTTATTGCTGGAACAACTTGTTCCGGATTAAGTTATATTATTAATTTATCAAGATGTGAATGGACATAATATATCAGAGAAATAATGATTTGATATTATCGTTTCTCAAAAAAAAGGAAATATAAAGGGAGGATGGGCATAACATTAGTTTGCTTGTAATTTTCATGTCACGTTTGTTGCGGTTTTTGTATAGCTATAAAACAATTTTATTATTTTGTGCTTTGATTTCTCTGAATAAATGGACCAAGCGTTAACAGCCATTCATCTTTCTATCACAACCTTGTTCTACCAATCTTCTTTTCCCATAGATTCGCTCGTCAAGAATTTTTTGGATTGTAGTCGTTCGACATCCTAGCGACATATCTGTTGCATTAAAATCTACCCACTCTGATTTTATTTGCCAAATCTGCATCTCTATAAAGGCGCGTCAAGTTCGACAATAGTCGCCACCTCCAATAAGTCTCTTACTGCACTAAAATACTCTTGACGATTCTCCTCTCCAATATCAGTCAGACTAATTTATCCCACTTCAATATAGTCTAATATTTAGAAGCATATGGTAAGACTGATCTTAAAAATGCGATTATTTGTCATGAGGGAGAGATATCTAATCTTTAGGCGTCTGTTTTTAAGAACCATGTAGCGAGGTAAATACACTTGTGTTTACTTGAGTGTATAAGTACAGATCTAAAGGTGTTCTACGCGAACTTACTCATCTTATAATAATTGTGTACTCTAAACGATATCATTCACAATAGACTATTCCTTTGAAGTTGTCTGCAGAGTTCAAAATTCTTTGTCACTCTTTATATGTAAGGAACAGATTCTCTAACCCAGCATTTACTGATTCTTGTCCCAATAATTTTGTTGCTCTAACAAATAATTTGTCATAAATATTCAGAAGCAAAGCAAAACTCTAGGCCAAACACCAAACCAGTATTCTTATATTTACTTTATTAGGATCATGTACAGTTTCGGTATGAAACAATGATTTTTGTTTTACATTACTCATTTATTTGTCACCAGAGCAAAACACATGTTATAGCAAACATATTCAATCTTCGATGTCAACATATGGAGGAAAATTAAGGAATCTCACAACGTTATTGAGTCTGGTATCCTCAAACTATGTAAGTTAAGGTTAAGAAAATAAGAAACTGAAAAAAAATTGCTGTGCATTCACTTGTAGTTTTTCTATATGTCGTTGAACATGTAGTACTAACGAGTGGGGACTTTTAGATTGCAGTGTATTTGTAGTTTATGGATTTATCCATAAACGTATATTTGTAAGAGAAACTTAAATTAAATTTAATATTTTTCTTTTCATAAGTACTTATCAATAAATCTAAAGAACATATTTTTGTTAACCAATTAATGTCAAAAGATTCTAGATCTGAAATGAAGTACATTTTCAATACATATTCAATGAATACATATTTACTTTTCCTCAACAGTGAACTGGAAAAAGTATGTTTAAACTCAACAGTAAAAGTATGTTTATATTTCTTTAAGTCTAAAATTTCACGATATCTAAGCACATGTCTAGAAATACTCTTGTTATCAGTTTGATTATCAACAGTTATAATAATGTTAACAATATAAATCACAGTTTTCTTTTAACACCAGTTGAACTATGTAACTTAGAGTGAAAGTTCATGATATAGTTACATGTTTCTGTCTTTGTTATCACATACAACAGAAGGAATTTTCATAAATAAACCAAAGTCTGTTATTTCCAAAGAACTAAGCACGTTCTAAATTTTCGAGGTCGAGGAGCCACAGAATATTGAAAACATGCAAATTTTCTATTTATTCAACCATGTTAAAGAGTAGTTTTGCTAAAATGATTTGATTAGAAAATGTTTGTGTAATTAATCTTATTTAGGCTAGTTAAATATTTTTTTTTTGTTGGAGTTTTGTTACATTCCGCCAAATGTATTTATAGTAAATTTGTTTAGAATGACATCAGTGATATTATCGTTATAGAACTTTTAGCAAAGTTACAACAGAAGAAATCTCTTTTTTGTTTAGAATATTAGTTTATTGTATTTTTTAATCGATTTACCGAAAATGAGTTAGCTAATTGAAATATGTCTTTTGATTGGTTCTTTTAATTGTATCCACTTACACTTAGATTGTAATCTGACACTTTAACTCCTCTTTTTCAATGAAACTTCTGCTACACTGGCACTGAAACAAATTACAAATATTCATATATATTAATTGTATATAAATAATATTCAAAATTATATCCTTTTTAAGTTGAACTTCTATAAGCATGAGCAAAGGCCTAGATAGTTCTACGCCCCTTTTAAAAAAATGGTTCTTATAAAATTCTTTTGAGCTAATAAAACTGGATACAGGGTTGAATCAAGTTGCTCTCAACAAAAAAAAAAAATCATTTTCTAATCTACTCTCTACCAGTAATAGGTATAATTTTCTAAGGACCACCCAGGAGTATTGTTTCTTATAAAATTAAGCATATTTAAACTAAATTAATTAAATTATTTATTTGTTAGTATGTAATTTGCATGACAGTGAAGAATTCAAATGAACACCTAAATATTTCACCAAAAATATTTTCTCAACTCTCGAACATTTAAGTATTCGTTCAGAACTCTGTAAATCCTTTTCAATTTCTGATTTATTTAAATACAATAAATGCAGTATTGTCACCAAAAGCAATTCATTTTCCATTAAAGTTACCATTCCACAAGCTGTTGGTGATTATAAGGTGTACAACTGGTTCCAAAGCTGTCCCCGAAGCCAATTTTAAAACAGTGTTAAGCTAATTGACGTGCCCAGAAAGATGTGAATCGTAAAATACAACATCTGATCTATAATCAACTATTTTATTGAGAAGCTATTATCTGCTTCCATAAGTTGTTTAGACACATGTTACACGATATGGTATCAGAAGTAAGTAACTTGTAGCACGATAAGTATTTTGCACCACTTTGTTGTGAAAACTTTCATACAGATTTTTTCGGACTTTTTACGTTGAATTTTAGCTACGATTTCTGGAGTCCTAACACGAAGAAATGCTTATTCACTTTTGCATGTGTCACAGATATGCCATGTAGTACACCATTTTTAACCAATTCTTTAATGCTACTTTGGCTGGAGTGGTTGCATTGGGAAACGTAATATTTCACGTAACCCCCACGACAATAAACGCACTATACCGGTTGAAATATTATCTATGTCAACTGACAGCAATAGGAACGAATAGTAACAGAAAAAGTATCGATATTAGTGCTAATTGTAGAAGATCGTAGGACACTACACAAATGTATACTTATTAAATCTGAGCACGATTTTAAATTGTTCAAACTGTTTTTATTAGATTTTACAAAACATTAGTCAAATGACAACAATAGAAAGGTATAATAACAGAAATCAAATAAAACTATAGTAGCGGTATATATCCAGGGAACACTATAGAATCACAAACATCAATACGGGCTGGAAGTTTTAACTTCTCACCCTGTATTTTACTAACATAATACCAATGTTTTATTTTATGATTAAAAACAAAGACAAATATTTTAACTCCATATGAATTTTTTTTAATATTGAATAACTCGTATTTAATTGTACTTCGCCTTTACATTTGAATATTAACTAACTGGTCAGTAGATCTCTAAACACTGCCTGTAGTCTAACTACACCATATATTCTAACACATTAGTTGCCCAGTTAAAGCGATAGGCTCTGAATTCGTAAACATCTTGATATCGTAACAACTGCTCATCAGTTTCAGTATTTTGAACAGTGTTGCCAACATTAGCAAGCAAAATAATTAAAATACTTGTAAAAGACATTGTGACGATAAACACAATTAATTATGCTACTGATTTTTACAAATGATTTCTATTTATCCTCATTTTTTTATATCATTATAAATTATTTTATGTCCATCGTAAAGAAATGAGCTTTTCAAAGGTGGAAGAATGTTTCAAATTAATTGAGAAGTTTCTAAGGATTACCTGTTACAAACTTACAACATACAAGCTTCCCTTCCTGATATTATAACATATATATTTTTTAAATTTAACAGTAACTAAGCTAAAAATTTGTAAAATTAAAACTTAAAATAATATATTAATTTAAAAACAGCAATTATACTTTAAAACACCATGTAGAAACACACGAAGTAAAGTGAAAATAATAAATTAAATAAATCGAAGTACATTAAATAATAAATATATTATAATAATTAAAACAAAAAATAACTAAAAAGTAAAGAAAAATATATTTCATATAAAAATACTATTTATAATTTAATTTTTTAAAGTAGTTAAAAGTAAATAACCAAGTTTGTCTTGATAGTGACAATACAGTCACAAGGGAAGTTGTGAATCCAATACGGCAAGATCCAAGCATATTATAGTTCAAATTATATCGTGATTAGCTTAGACTCTTACATCTGATGGTTCACGTGAGATTTAGTATTAAGTCTTGGTTCAGTTATATTCGAGATATATTTTTTATCAGTTTTTTCCCTTTTGAAAACTGCTCTTAGAACTACTTTCATAACTAGTTTTTTTAAGAAATACTCAAGTACTAATTGGTTTTCAGATGTTGAAGATATAAGTGATTATATAGGCTTATAATGTTTTTGAATATACAGTAATTGTATAGGTAATTGAATAGTTTTCATACAAAGTTATAATTAATTGTTACTTCTTATGATGTGGTTTCTTAAATTATTATTTGATTGTAAGTTGTAAACATTTATACATATACGAGTTTTTTTTTTTTTTTACAAAATAAAGTTTATTTATTTATGTATTTATTTTAAACATTTACAAACAAACAAACGGAATACAAATGGAAAAGAAAAAGCCATTTAACAAGAAAGTTTGGAGGCGATATACCCGAGTCACAAAAATAAAAAAAGGAATCCAGAGAAACGACGTAAGGATATTAATTAGTAAAACGATGTAAGAGAAAGAACATCTGATCAATTTAATATAAGAGATCATCTATCAAATGAACAGTCTGAGCAATGTTCACAACGATACTCATTAATTCACAAGCGTTTGTTAAACTAGACTGCAGAGCTCCGTTCACAACTGCCATTGACTCATCAGTAAATCAAATGAGACTACATTCACTACATTGTTCAGTAGTGTCCATTGAATGAGAAATCCAAGCAATATTTAGAGCGCTTCTAATTGATTCACTGTATAATAAATCCAAAGATTGTTAAGCGAGTTTGTGGAGCAACGTTTACGCTGATTATCCGAAACGATTCTTCACACTAAAATTCAAAACCATTTCAGCCAATAATGGTACAGAAAACAAGTCAAGTTGTAAGTGAAAGACTGATCGAACAACTTCCACCTTTAAATGTATTTCTTCTCTAATTGAAGATTCAAATATATTCCAGATACATTAAAATGTATTCGATTATTTTCCTTTATTTATTTGTTTATTGTTAATTCAGAATTATTTATACATACATTAAAGAACCTCTGTTTATTATCGTATAATTATTGCTATTCCGTATTGCTTAACATACGTTAAGTGTCACTGTTTAAATTTATTTGTTTATTGATTATTCCGTGTTATTTCATATATATTAAAATATATCTGTTTACTTTCGTATGAATTGACGTATACCTGTATGTGTTCATTCTTAAATTTATAATTATTTCCATTGCAATATATATATATATATATATATATATATATATATATATATATATATATATATATATATATATATATATACATACAAGTAGCTTGCACCGAACTTATCAGTCTAGACTTCTAGTCGACTGACGGAGGAACGTCCACTAGAGAATATAATAAAGATTTTATAAACCGGAGCATCTGGAGAAGGTTATCCTTAAAAACATACAATTTAAATTGTGCAATTTCTTCTTTTTCGAAGTTATTTAAAATGAGCCGATTAGAAAAGAGTGACTCTTTACATAATAAAAAAAGAAAAATATAATAATTATAAAGTTACCCATTAAATTCCACAGAAAAAAATTTACAAAATCTAATACAATTAAATACAATTGTAAAGTAAACGAAATTGAATTGCACAAAAAATAACAAGAAAAATTACAAATTCGTAGATATTGTAACTTCATTTTTAAAGAGATATTATAAAGAAACTATAAGTTTGTATACAATTTCAGAACCTTATAAGTTTTGAATTTGGTTATTTGTTCACTGATAAGCTAAAATTAATCTCTAGTTGGAATTGAAGAGTAAAACATTTCTAAAAATCAAACTCAATTTTTATTTCATACCCGATTACTAGTGTTTAACATTTTGAAACTAATAAACTATCATAATTCTCCAAAGGTTTATGGAGGTTATATATTTCACATTGACTCAATATTTAAATTTGTAACTGCGGAAGCAAATATTAAAAAACAATTGTTACGATTTTTCATGTGACCTTCACGAGTTACATAGTTTGTTACTTGAAGGTCGTTGAAATAACAATAGGGAATAAACTTAGCAGTAATCTAGCACAGGAAGCAATAATGTTAGAAATTAAGAACAATGTTGTATTGTAAAATGTTTTCCTCTATATACTTGTTGTTTTGATTATTATTCTTGGTATGTTCTTTTTAGCGAATTTTCATTAGAAAAATGATCTATTGCAACAGTCCTTACCATGATCTATAATGTGTTATTTATAAACAAGTTTTTTTTTATATATAATTAATTTAAAAAATACTTTTAGTAAATGCCTACGGATGGTGAAATATAGGCCTATATACAAATCTAAATTGCATCATGATAATTGTCGGAGTTTAATTATTGTTGAATACGCAAATTAAATTAATACACATCAGGTCTAGATTATTTTGCTTTAAGGAAATTTTTGTAACAGATAAATGGATTTGTCTGATAAACTAAAGTGTTGAATGATATGTTGTTGCTATACAATTTTAATTAAATGTTATGAAAGTTATATTTAAAATGAAACATAAAATCTAGTTTTACTTACTGTCAATGTACTCAATAATTTCAGAGGGAACGGCGACCCAAAACACATCACGAGTTTTGGCTACTGTGGCACTGAAATAAAAGACAACATATTTTTTTTTGTATTAAATTTAATTTATGAAAAACATTATTGTCAACATTATTATGATAACATTTATTATTTATTATCGTTAAAAGAAAAGAAAAAAGCATTTGTATAATAATATTTCGATCAATGCAGTTTGTCTGAATCATCTTATTACATAACACTAAAATAATATTCAAATATAAATTTCTAAATAAAATAATAAATCTAAATCATAACAAGAATGATCAATGTTAATAATATAAGGAAGTTATTTACATACACGCACGCCCACAAACACACACATTCACTTAAATCTCAATACTACCCGAGCGCCAACTACTCATAGGATCGCAAACCAACGCCCTAATTTGAACTGAGCATGCTTTTTGATAATTTTAATCTTTTTCTGTAACGAGTTCCAAAACATACGAAGTAAATTATTTAATTAATATAACGGTTTTATGCTTTAATAATGATGGTCCTCGTCGAGTGACAATAGATTTAAAATTTGATCTACAAATAAACGACAGAAGCAAGGCAATATTTGTTTATAGAACAATTTGTTGACGTAAAAGCAAACGGAAATTTCGTCCAAAAAAAGTTATTAGTTAGCTAAAAACTGGCAGAACTCTCATTGAAATGAATTAAAATGCTCTCAAAAATATATGTGCTTAAAACTAGAAACTAATAAGCAGACAAAACTTCCTTAAAAATTACACTGTTAAGAACAGGTTCTGAATAAACAGTTTACTTGTGACAAAAGTTTGTTTTTAGTTATTTTGTTTTTTTCCAAGTGTGGTAAAGATCTTTGAAAAGTGTAGTTAAGAACAAACATAACTCTCTCAAAAATAAAATAAAATATTCTCTAAAATATATGTGTTTAAAACTAGAAACCAATATATGTGTTTGTTTAGTTATCGAAAAACAAACAGATTAAAGCTAGAAACCAACAGGGCTTTTTTTAAGCTAAAGCCAGACAGAACATACATAAAAGTAAAATAAAACTTCTTTAAATTATTTGTACTCTTATTTAAAACTTGAAACCAAAATGGCCTTAGTTAGTTTATGACAAAAAAAACTTATCAGTTTCTGAAATAGGGTATCAAGTAAAAAGGTCTTGTTAACTGTCTTTTTCTTAATGACTATGACATTCATTCTAATTATGTATTGCTAATTAAAATTAAATCTCATCTTGTGTCAGAAAAAATAACAATGATTCGATAACTCTGCAAGTCTGTTGCAACTTCCCGGTTACAATGAAGTCAAGTTTATTCCGTACTTTTGTAACTTGTGTTGTGAAAGGCTGTGGAAAGGCAGGTCGTGAACTCACCTCGATGGGGCAATGGAGTTAGTAGATTTATTGTTGACATCTTCCTTCTAAATACCGCAATGATTAATTTGCCTCAACCACAATGCAATCCTATCTTCCATAACTTAAATATTACATTAGAATTTGAAGCACAGCTGTGAAGTCTGAGCAAATTGACAGCTTTAGTATTTTGGTTTATATTCTTTGTGTTTTGTTTATTAGCATTAACTTTCTTAAATTATTATTGTAGAGATGTCATGTGAACGTCGTTGGATACCATATTTAAAGTTACATAAAATGAGCTATTGATCCACCCTATATAAAACATACTAGCAAAGTTATCGACGAAAAACAAATCAACTATTTTCACAGCTGTTTTTAAATTTACCAACGGATTTTAATCATAATTTCATCAGATTATTCCCGTTCAATAGTTTTCGTGTTTACAGTAAATGCTGTTTTTCTCGTTATAATTTTCGCTTTCGCTACGAAAAATAAATGTTATTCTGCATCGTGCAGGAAGTTTGTTATTTTTCAACTTTCAAACACATGGTAAGGAAAGTACTTTCTTAGTTATGAAATTTAGATATTTGGTTTTTGATGTGTTTCGACTTTTCAATTAGGTTTTGAAATAGATTTTAGTTAAAATAGCTTTAAGGAGTTTAGGTGAAACTAGGTATTGTCCTCAAATTTACGACAATTTGTATTAATGGTCAGATTTATGAAACTAATAAAATTTATGTATTTTGGACAATTGCGTTCAAAGTTACCATTGGGTTGTGTCCCAAAAATACAATATCATAAATTTTGATAAAACTTATATTATTAATGTTTTTTAAAGTGCTGAATTTGAATTTAACAATGGGAAAGTCATTATGAAATTGGAAAATTTGAGCTGGCTACATCAACAACTATTAGCTGTTGCCAAGACTTATGGGGATCCCGGAGTATCATGACGTTAAGCAAGAAGCAGCCGAGTTGGTCACCTACCGCATCCTGTCCTGTGTAAAGACATTGTTTAACAACCACTGTCTCTGCCTATATTCTCATAAATGTCTGAGAATGAGTGTATGATGACTTAAGATTTATATTTAATAATGAATAGTTTTTTCTACAACAATCATGTTTATATCAACAAATAAATCATTTGAATTCAAGTGTGCATTTGAATTTCCATATCGTGTTATATTTCGACTCGTTTTGCTTTCTTTCCCAATGATTGCCATAAGTCTAATGAAGATTTAACTGGTACTGAGTTTCGTTTCATATTAATGAAAGTTGTTATTAGATCTAACTATTTTTAACAATAATACAAATAATATCGTTAAATATAAGTACAGTATCAATATAACTTTGTAATAATTACTGTGTAATTTGTATTAATTAACATTGAATAATATTAAACATTGGAATAGAAATATATCATAAATAATATCAACTTACTTAGAATAGGTCATATACAAATTTATTTATATGATATAAATAAGTTTAGACCTGAAAGCATGTCTGTATGATAGTTTACGCGTTAAGATTTTTAAGAATTTATGGTTTAACCAGCTACCTTAAAGTTTTCCGAGGTGCATGCCGGCTCTAACATTTATAGAAACAATATGCTGATGGGGTATTAATATAGTATATTGTGTTAAAGGTATAATATAGTCACTATTAAATTATGATACTTTATTGGAGTTCCCATTAAAAACACTGCATTCTTACAGTATTTGTATAAGTAATATGGCAGTATTGAGATAAAAATATTGAATACCAACACCACTAATGGGATTAAACTACGAACCTAGGAGTTTTCGACTTTCAGACACTTGACGTTCTAAGAGAGTACACTACACATCTTCATTGAATTTATTTTTATGGTAGTCAGTAAATTTTTGAACTGAAGTTTCATAATTTTATATTTCGTACGAAAAATATTTCCTAACTGCTTCCAGAAATAGAGAAATAGTTCACATAATTCGATCAAATTTCAGAAAATTGGAAAAACTTATTTCACTTGTGTGGTTTTCCCCCTCAAATGTGTTGTTTCCACAACTTAAAATTATTAAGCAACTAAAAATTTTTAAACACCGAGACTTTTGCTATTTCTTTAATTAATTAATCTGGTTTAAAATAATAAATCAAATTATAGCAATGAGATACAACAAAGAAAATAATTATTTCAACAAAATTCTAATCTATAGTATTTATTCATAAAAAAAAGAAAGTCATTTTACAAAATGTAAAAGTTTAAAAAGAGTACAAAATAATTTAAATTTCAATAAATTATTACCATATTTTCCATGTTGCAATTTTTAGTATTTTTCTTTACTTTTCCATAGTACCTTTTATATATCTAAAAGGCGATACGCGACTAAAGCGAGTTGATCTTTCAGTAAAGAAAAACAACAAAATTTAAGCAGTACTAGTTTTGTAACAAAAGTAACAATTAATTCCTTCAAAACATCATTTTATATACTCATATTTTTTCTCATTAATCTACTCTAATACATAACAGTTAACTGATGGTTTCGTATATAAAAATACTTATTGAAATCCGATTAGCCGAAACTACTAAAGTTGTGAGGTTTATGACTCTTTTTGTAAGAAGTCATAATAAATTACGTTCAGTCGTTGTTGATGAATATTATCTTAAAACCATACAAAGTAGTTTTTAAGTCCCTAATAGAGTTTACATACATTTAAGGAGAATTTTTAACTTACTAGAATCTAAATTTCCCTTTGAATCCTGGGGGAGGTAACCAGACCATACTGACGGCATCCTTCAACGATGAATCAATGTGGGTTGCTGTGTTCTAAAATGAAAAAAAAAAAACCTTACAATTTATTTTATTCATTATACATATATTATGAGTGTTGTTCAGACCGTATTTTAATCCTTACATTATCAAAACCTTTTTTATACTATTTTCTTAATTCAGTTTTTCAAAATCAGATTGTGTATCATGGTCAAAATTATCATACTTAAGTACATATTATGCAGATTTTAACAATTGAACACTAGTACACTTGTTTTTTTTTTTTTTTGATTACTTATTAAAAAACTATTAGGAAATTTTTCGTTTTATGTAGTGGGGAAACATTTTACTGCATCATTTTACACCAAATTGTTCCTATAATCCATTTGAGACACTTTATTTGAATCATTCTTTATTCATAAGCTTTGATTAACTATATTTGCAGATAAAGTAAATCTAGGAAAACTCATTGTGTTTGTATCCAAGTCACTCTTTTTTATATAATAAAAGAACAATAATGTCCGTCTATGTGACTTTTTTAATAATAAAGTAGTTACTTACTTTATAATCATATGACGCGTTTCGGAACTCGTTCCATCTTCAGAAAATCGCTCTGCTGAGGTCGTTAATGTTAATGAGGCCGAAACGCGTCATATGATTATAAAGTAAGTAACTACTTTATTATTAAAAAAGTCACATAGACGGACATTATTGTTCTTTTATTATATAAATCTAGGAGCCTTTAGAAGAAGGAGTCACAAAATAAAATAAAGTTGCGCTAACTTTCGCACACACACTTTCATAAAATATAAACAAGTTGATGGGGCCATCATGGTACTTACCACGCCCCATCAGACAAAGACATCCTCTAAATGTAAATGCCTAAATTTGGTTTCTTGAGCCTTGTAGGAAATATAAATTGTACGGGTAGGTGTCTTATATACCCAGTTTGGTAAGTTTGTTTAAAACAATAGTTACACAAGTTTTCTGAACATCGTGATTATGTGTATCAGTACTTTCTTGTCGTTGGTGGGGTCCCAATACACTAAGAAGTCTCCACTCGCTTCGCTCGTGTCAGTGTCGGCTGAATCTCTGCACGTAGGGTCGGCACTATTACATGGAGAATTTAAAATCTGCACATTGTTGTTTAATATAGTTTCCGACTTGAATAACACACGAAATACGAATAATGGCCGCCATTTTGACATTTTATATTTGATTTTTCTGAATTTCAAAAGGTTTCTATACGAGTAGACTAAAGTCCCCTATACCAAATTTTATGTTTCTATATTAATTTTGTAACCGCTATCGCGCTTACTTAGAGATGAAAATAACTTCAGTTTCTTTAGGCCATGAAATTTGAAGATCAGTCAAAAAATGGAAGTCGAATGTTTTTGTAATTACCAAACTTACAATATACTGCGTGTACTGGGTAACTAATTTTATTCGCCGCCATTTGTCAAAAATTGTCAATTCGCGAAGTAAATGTCTCAAAATGGGTCGAACTTATCAGATTTTTGTGAAAAACTAAAGTTTATAACCCAATCAATCTGCCAAACCGGATGTAAATAGATGACTGATCACAATTAAATTTGAAATTATCAAAATGAATCCAACGGCTGCAGTTTACTCGAAAGACCCCTCTGGGTATGATAAGCCCGAGGGACCTTGTTGTACCTTTTATTCATGTAGTCTTAGGTTAGATCCTATCAGGTCTCTCTTGACCAACTCTTTTCCCAACTTGGCGCTGTTAGAGCACCAAGTGGTAAGGGTCTCTATTTTGTGTTCTTTTCTTTTTTACGTAAAAGGCGATGATGACAGAGAGGTTTTGCCTTTAAACAACAAAGAAGAAACATACTATCCAGACATAATTTTCTTAGCACATTGGTTTGGATGATAAAATGTACTTGCTTATCAAATATAATCTAAATGGGTACAGCCGTTTGGGCTATAATCCAATGCACGGACTACAGAGTACAGAGAGAGAGGGAAACACTTTTACTTTCCTACATATACGTAACTTAAGGAAAGTTGTGATTGATTAAAAATCGATATATCAGTTTTGAGATCCCCTGAATTCCCTAAATGGTTTTGTGGATGGTGTCAGTCTGTCATCTGTCTACAGCCTAAAACGAGTTCACGGAATTTAATGAAATTTGGTATGTGAGCATATTTTGGTCATACCTCCGGACTTTCCTAAAACGTTTTTGATAACTCATCATTACGATTTTCTCAAAATTAGCTCTAACGATTTTCATCAAATTTGGCTCATGCCTCTAAGGTCCCAAATAATTAGTCGACGTCATCTCTTAAAAAATAACGGTTTGTGAGTACTGTAATCGGTAAAAAAAAATCGTCTTCAACGCTGACATAGAGGTCGATTTTTAATCGAACACGACTTACCTTGAGGAGGTGTTTATGGAAACCAAAAAATGTTTTAGCCCTTATTTAAATATTTAATTGTTTTTTTGTTTTTTTCAAAGATGTCGTCCATGATTCTTTTTCACATTTTGATTGACAACTACCGAAATGACATTTTTGGAGACGATTAGATTTGGTCTTGGAAATAGTTGAGTTTGAAAGTTTGTGGCATATTTTTCCACCGTTTGTTTGATTCAGCAATTACATGGGTGGGATATTAAAAAAAGAAAAAAATAATCAACATTTACAGTATCATACTAAGTATAAAAATATCTGGGTAATTACACTTTAAGTTAAGTTAAAATTAAAGAAATATATGACTAAAGAAAGATAGACTAATATCTGTTCTGCAGAGTTGGTCAACAATTGGAAATCTTCCAGTCTGGATAAGGTTGTCTACCGGTTTTGGACAAACGAGTTTATTGTGCAAGTTTACAAGTTTAGGTTATTCATTTTACAATTTGCTCACTATTCTGATATTGTTGGCATTCGAATCTAGTGTTTTTACTTATTTTTCTTTCATAATTTTCTTTAAGAATTAAATAATTAAAAATCACGTGCTACTTTCAATATTGTTCTCAACAACTTCGTGAATTTCTTTATGTTTATATATAACTTATTATAATTCATATATCTTCTATCAGTTTCAAATTATATATAAGCAAACATAAGTTGATTGTATTTTACGTTGAACAATTTTTGGTGGTTGGCATTTGTCTTAAATATTCACAACGTTTATTCTCTCATATACTCGTAGTATAAAGAAAGTTGGATGATGGATGGTTGTTGAAGTTCAAGCCCTCTAAGTCCAAACAAGTGGGCTGATTTCAATCAAATCTGTAAGTGTGAGCATATTTTGGCTTTAATTCGAGGTAGTTTTTTAATCACATTTTTCGATAACTTAAAATATGGATGTAGTTTGAATAAGGCCAAAAAGCAAATTTCCGATTATATCAAAAAGTCAATTTGAGAATCAGATTTTTTTTTAGTTTTGCCCATCCCCCCACCGTATAATTTTGAGTTTGATTAGTATTTTGTTTTGTGTATGGGTGTCTGAGACACTTTTTAAACGTTTAAGTAATACTATCGTTGTTCTTAGTCCATCTAGAAATAAAACATATCATTGCAGTAAATATTATGATTACCTAGATTGCGCAATAATTCTGGCATACACTGTAATATCTGTTAAAGAAGAAACACTATATGATATTTTTAATATTTAAATTCTATCATATGGATAGAAATGTACCAATAACACAATCTACTAATTTACCGACGTTAGTGAAAACCAGATTTACCTCTAATGAAAATAAAATTGTGTTCTGTATTCGTTTGAAATGGTGTTATGCAAATAAATTAAGAATTATTCAAATCTCTTACATTGTGTCCTCCCAAGCAATGGAAGACCCTGACAGATCCGCTGGTAGGTACAAATGTTCCAAAAGGATTGCTGATAAATTCCAAATCCCTCGCCTGGACCATGAAGCCGCCAACTTTAGTATCATTAGATTTACTTAATATTGTAAATGTCAACTTATGATCTACATATGGCCTTTTCTCATCGATCAAAAGTTCATAAGGAAGAGGAGTTTTTTGTGCTTCAGTCCCTGAGTGGCCTGGATTGAGGGTGAGACAGGCTTCGGTCGGTGCACCTTCTGGCCGTCCTTGGACTATAGTACTGGAGGTAAGAAATAAAACGAGTATGCTGAAGAAGAGTGGTACCATCACCATTTTCTGAAAAATAATGTATATTGAATTACTTAATGTATTTTTCTGTTCCATTGTCAATATTTGCAATATTGGATTATTGTATTTATGTAATTTTAACGAGATATTTTGAAAACAAAAGTTTTCTTTATTAATTTTAACAACCAAGTCAATAACTTATGAACGATTATACCACACGAGAGTACTGCTCAGCTCATACAACTAAATTCAATTAAGAAATTCTTCCACTTAATTAACACTTGAAAAATGTTCAATCACCAATAAAGGAAAAAACCATAATAATAACTTTATTTGTAACAAGACGATATTTCAATGATTATGTCATCATCTTTGGTTGTTACGTGGTAGTCTTCTTGCCTTCCACTGTAATTCACGTTTCTCCAGAATGTAATTTTTTTAAATGATAGCCACAAGAACTAACAAAGATTGCAGAGTTTTGTAGTTTGCTGCCATACGTTTGGATGACTTTAGGGAACGAGTTGTAGAGATAATGTCGTCACCTACTCTTTGCAATGTGCCTGTGTTGGTCTGTTCGTAAATCACTCCGCA
Organism: Aphrophora alni; assembly: GCA_963513935.1. Taxonomy (NCBI): domain Eukaryota; kingdom Metazoa; phylum Arthropoda; class Insecta; order Hemiptera; family Aphrophoridae; genus Aphrophora; species Aphrophora alni. The sequence goes on along the minus strand of OY740771.1, from coordinate 40,843,523 downwards.
ATGAATCAACGAGTGTTGTGTTGTATAGACGTATTCCCTGATGCTTCAGAAAGGAACGGTTTCGTGACACAGAAAATGTTAATGATAGGCCTAGCCACCGGTCTTAACACAGGAGTTTACAGAGCGTTTTTGTATATAACAGACGCTGCTCCGATTTCAAGTCAAGTCTCTTCAACGATTGTCTGAACAGATGAAAGTATCTTACTCAACCTGTCAAACAGCTACTAAATGTCTGAAGATGCTGTCATATCCAAATCGGGTAGTCTTTGGATGCTTAAAAGCACATATCCAATGATTAATTTAAGGGCTAAGAAATCCATTCGTAACTATAGGAATAATCAAGTTAACAACACGTTTTTAGTGACGAGTCTTTGCTTTATTTAAATGGATACATTAACAGCCAGAACACTGCGAAAGTTGGAGGGTCGTATGTCACATCTAGACAAAGAAAAGTCGGTCCAATTTTTTTTAAACAACACGACGGTTGCGTAAGTTATTTATGCAAACATCATAAAACGAATAATTTGTGACCATGTTGAATAAAATGAACGATATTGTTGGTTTCATACTTTAAAGATAACACTCTTACTTTATTAACTCTAAATATGTCTTTTAACTAACTTTTACAGAGATTTACTAACTTCCTACACCTACTTTACTATTAAAAAATGGGGGGGGGATACATGGGTAAAAAAAAACTAAATTGTTTCTTATAGTTTAATAAAACTTCTTATATTTAAGTTGTGTTAGACTTTGAAATCAACTTTTTTAACACATTTTCATTAGCATGTATGGTTGGTAATGACTTAATCTAGCAACAACCCTAAATGGATCATGTGCTGAAAAATCACATGTTTCAATATTGGTAAGGTATTGTACCAAATAATTATTAAAAGAAACTTGTCTTTCTTATTTGTTTCATTGTAATTCAACGATTTATTAGAACCTTAATAAATTTTTGTTAATAACTTTCTCGATTTTTTATTTTGTAATTCTTGATTCGTAGTTGAATCAATATTTTTTTTTTAATTAAACAGTCTTTTTACTATACAATTTGCAATTGCTATCTATTTTTATAGTTACTGTAATTGAAATATCATAATTTAAACATTTATAGGTTGTTAGCTTATTAAACTATGCAATCTATACAACTATCAATACAATATAAAGTTATGTAAAAACTCTTATTTACAAAATTAATTTTTTAACACAAAAAGTAAATATTCAAAAATAAGCCTTAGAAGCGAATATTGAAAATATCATGCAAACACTATAGCCGTTCAACTGTATAGAAAACTGTTCGCAGTAAATTTGTAACAAACACTTTAGCCAAAATATACGATATGCCAAGTTTCGCTTCAAAAGTTTAAGTCTACACCACGAGCTCCACAAAAAGGGAGCATAAGGTTTATGTAATAACATTTAAGCAAAAGACAGGCAATCAAATCTAATCCTCAATTATCAAATTATACAGTCCAGTTATTTTTATAGCCTGATTTTAGAGTCTTAAAATATGACCTGACACATTATAAAATGTAACGTCCAATTTGATATATAAAGACAAGATATTAATAGTTTTATCTTGATAAACATATCAATAATGTGACCTTTATTGGTTATTTATTATTGGTAAACCGTTCATAAAATTCTTATAAAATGTGTAATATATGTTTGGAATCAAAATAATATTATTACACATAATAATAATAATAAACTGAAGATAAGACAAAATAAAATCTTACTAATCCCATAGGAACAAGAAATTTGGTGTATGAAACTATAGTGGGCACATATAGGGTCTTATTGAAAATCAAACAAATTGAATTAGAAATGTCAAAAAACTGCCATTTTACTTATTGTTCATACCTCGTGTTATATTCAACCTATTTAGTACACCAGATTATATAAAACGTTGGAGATCTCAATTCTCCATCAACCTCATCTTTCCACGATCACAAATATAGCGAAATTATTGTCAAAAATGTAATTTTGAGGGGAAATGTGATATTCGTATAGTTACAAGATAGGGGAGGGCCGAGTCACCTATCAGGACTGAGACACTGACTGACACGAGCGTGAGGACCTCTAGGTCCTAGTTGACTCCAAGAGACTAGTGATTACACAAATACGAGGATCATAAAACCTTGCAACCTATCTATCAATGCAGTTTAACATTTCCTACAGAGCCCAAGAAACCAACTATTGGGCTCAACAATTTATAGATGAGCCGCTTGTATTACTTAGTATGATTGGACTAGATAAATACCATGACTTTTTCTTCTATGATTCTGGAAACTTTAACGATTGGACTTGAATGTAAGATCTATGCCTGGGGCTTTCCACGCTTTTAGTCGAATCTAAAAAAAACTAGGTAAAACTAAAATAAGGTTATTTGCGATAAATGTATTAGCAAGCGATTACACTGGCCTAGAGTAGATATTATTTTTCATATCTTCTCCCATGTTATCGAGAGGTCACTACTGTTGTTAAACTCGCTGATCAAAGCATCGACTATATATTTACTCTAATACTTAGTTGTCTTTCATACATTGTTAATTATCTCAGGCTTACTTTAAATCAGACTATTATATTTGAAACATGTTAAATCGTTGATATTTTAAAACAACTTGTTGGTGAAAAAGTCTCTGTCCAACTGATGATCATAGCAAGAAAACGCATCTAGTCCTAAATAATTACTATAAGTTTACACTTACTATGATCACATAGTTACAATTAATGTTGAAAACATTTCTTAACACGCCGAACAGTGTTCTCAAAGACTATGTTCATTATCAGTCTCCATTTCGAATGTATTCTGTGATGACTATCTTCAAACCATGATTTATATGAGACTTGTTTACTGATTCATATACACTGAGGTTTTTATCGCAACCCAGAGCAAAATCATATGTATAAATTTCTTGATAATTTGAAGGCCAAATAATTTTATAATTCTGTTCGCTAACACGACAGCAAGAGTGCCATTGACATAGTGTCATTCTGTTGAATGTAGGTCTAGACAATTTCATCTTCTATCAAGTGTGCAATAAAATAATACAGAATATTGTCATATTATTGAGGAAGTTGACAACCACTGTTAGCATTTAGCATTTAAAGTTAAATTATATTCAAACCAGGGAGTAGAAAATATTCCAAGTCCCTTCAAACCTAGACACCAAAACACAATCAGTTTTACGACAGTTTACAAAAAGTTAGTAATTGCTTCTATTGCAACCTTCAAATGCGTCAAAAATGACTAATGAGTATTTTCCAAGGCTGGTAGGAAATCGAGGTCAGTTGTTGGAGGTTTGGGTTGGCTCTGAGGTCAATCGATCGGCAGAAGGGTTAGACCGAGGTGAAGGTAATAAGTTACCAGGGAATCAAGCTGATTAGTGAAGAGAACCTACTACAGAGGATCACGGTACAGGACAACGGTAGCTAAAAGTGAGCAAGCCTCGTGTGAAAAAAATAGTAAAAGTCACTTTAAATTCATAAATTTGTCATAATCATTTAGATAGTATTGGATTGAAGGCCTAAATATTTTAATTATATATTCGCTTATGATTACATGTATTTATAAATGTCAAAATACTATGAGAGATCTTATTAAACAATATATAATTTGCTAGTATTAGGGAAACATAAAAATAAGAATAAAAAATTGACAACGTTAAGATCCTGAAGTTTTGTATACACACACACACACACACACACACACACACACACACACACACACACACACACTTTTTTTACTGAATCATTGCTTTCTTACCCCCATTTACTTAGTTTTCTTGAACCCCACAACTGAAGTTATTGTATTTTCACATCACCAACCAAAAAATATCAATTTTTTCAACATGCAGTGACGATTCGTGGTCTCTGGTGATTGTCTGCACGCTTGACACGTGAGCATTGGCAGCTGACGTACTCTCACAAATAGAAGTGTATGTCCTATCTGTGAAGCATGTGACGTCCTAGAAGTCCTCTCATTCAAGGTCAAGAAGTCTAAGACCTAAATTCAGTACCTTATCTACTTAGTACTGTCGCCAACTTTCAAGTCATATACAGCTGTAGTTTTGTAAGGGTGTTAGCCAAAGAGGCTTTCATTAAAGCAGTGCCAACATTATTTCAGAGGCTCTTTGGAGTCTGAGATATACAACAATTTCTCCTTATTGATGGCTTTCTAGACTATATCGTAGGGTCACACCCGAACCGGTTTTCTGGAATTTCTGTATTAATTGTGCCACTATGTGGGACTTCTCAGAAAACATTATTTGAAATCATTGTTGAAAAGCTAGTATGTATACTCCACCAAACCAAACAATGTTTCTGTAAAGACGTAAGTTCCTCAACAGATCAAATTATTTTCCTAACACAGATCTTTCTAAGCTCTCTGCTTGGCTCAATATGAATGGTTCAACAATTAGGGGTACAGGGACACCAACGTTATATGTTATTCCTAAGTCTAACTATGTGTAGACAAATTGAAACTATTAATAGGCAGTAGTATTTGCTTGAAATTAATATTTAAAATATTTGTGCGTGTTTTTTATACCTTAAATAACAGATACACACTTTGAAACAATGCTGCATATTAAACACAATAGTAGGCCTACTTATTACATATTTGACGTAACTTAACCTTATTCATATTGTTCCACATACCAGTTGGGACAGCAAACAGCTGTTTATTGATTTTAATAAATCCATTAAAACATGGTTGGCAACTTCGTGATTTATCAAACCCGTACACCTTATTTGCAACCTTCAGACTCTTTACCTGCTCTGTACTATGAAATACTTAGATATAAATATGAATAGGCCCTACATTTATTTAAAGTACTTTACCTTAACTGGTTGATCACTGTTTACTTCACAACAAACTTACAAAAGGGTTAAGTAAATTAAATTTAAACCTCATAATCATTAATCTATTTTTAAAATCTTTATCAAACTAATTGTTATCTGATTTGATTTTTTACGTAACATGCTTTGGGGTTATGATTTCATTGATAACTTTTGATAGGCAGATGGGAAACATATTAAAAAATATAAAACTGAAAGAATTTAACTGAAATTAAGGATTTTCTTTGGAAATATAGTGTGGCCACTCTCATGTCAAAGTTATCCCCAGTACTATCAAATGACCTCAAATTTTTTTAAAACATTTGTTCAAATTCTTAACAAAATACAGTAAACAGATATGAAAGAGTAAAATCGTTCTAAAACTATTAAATTAATAAAGGTTCATTTTTTTTTTAATGCATATTTGTCTTTATGAGAGTAGTGTAGATTTCACAAACAAAATTATCATTTTACTAATTTCTAGCCAGATTGACAGGACTTATCTAATAATTTTATTCTTTAAAATTTTTCGAAGAAGCTTAGTTTTGGTTTTAGGGCGGACAGTTCTACAATTTAACAACTTATGACAGTCACTATCTCCTAAAGGTTGCTTTTTTAAAAAGTACAAAGATACAAAGAATAAAATCATTTTAAAATTTACAGGATAATGTAGTACAAAAATATAGATATATTTGTATATTGGATCATTTTGACTTACACCCACATTTTTCTGCTTGAGAAATTGAACTTTACGTAAAAACAACGTTCAATCTGACTTTTACATGTGACTTAACTCTTGTCTTTTTTGCTCTTATTCGTTAAAAAGTTATTTAACTGTTATAGAATTTTTTGGGCATCCAACTATATAAGTGGTTGCCTTATTTTCGGTAATATCCCCCATTAGTTACATATTAAAAAACTTATTTATATCTATAATTTTATTATTAATACTTCCAACTTTCAACATTTAAGGAACCCGCATTTATACCAATATTTTTGGTAAACCAATTAGTAAAACGTACGTGGCAAGGTCGATGTTGCAATAGTTTTTAGGTGTTTTAAACAACCTATTTTATTTATTTGATATTAAACAAAGAAAACTTGAAACTTAATTATTCATGTTATAATATTTCAAGGTCAATACTAAATAAAACACGAATACCCATTCACCCATCTAACTTGATAATGTGATTATTATTACATATTTTATTATCTTTCTTGGTAGTAATAAAGCTTTCACTCTTCGTCGTTTTTTACTTGTTGTAACTTACTATATTAACATGAGTCTTGTAGACTTATTTCGATTGAACCAGTGTTTTCCATATGGACACCTGCAGTTACACAATGTCCACCATCGGGGAGGTAGGTAAAGGTCATCGATATATTTCCTAACAACTATTCCACTGCAATAGGTGTTTGTTACCTGAAGCGTCATTGGATTAGTTTTCCGAGAGTGGTAGATAATGGAGAAACTACTAGATATGTCCTTTGTCTGATTCATATGTTATTATTGCTTCTTCCTGTAAAATCTTTGATTGCTTATAAATTATATATATATATATATATATATATATATATATATATATATATATTACTCTGATACAAATACGTAATTCAATTATATCCAAATTCCTTTTAGAATTTTTGTATATCACCTGTTCAGCTAAATTCTACCTTAGTATCAATCCGTGCAGATACTTCAGTTGATTAACATGAGCTAAGCCGGAATTATTAAAAACAAATAATAATATTCGTAGTATCAAGCAACAATCGTCGTATCAATGAATAGTGAAAACCACCTTACGTGAAAATTTTGAAGAAAAATCTAATTCTAACTATCAGAGAAATTATTACACTTCCCTATCTTTTGAGGTTATGTGGTTAAAGCATACTATATAAACCATGGATATTATATGATGAGTATTTTAAAGCTGTAAAAATCATATTGTGGGATTTTGAAGGACGTAATATGTAAAAAGTAATTCCTAAAAAAAAAAAAAAAAAAAAAAAAAAAAAACATTTTTCGAAATTTTATAATCAGTAACCATTTTGAAAATTAAAAGTTATTTTTTTGAGATCGTGTTTAAATCTAACAATAATTGGGACCTCTCATACACCCAACAAAACACACAATATATATCTTTTGTGTGTATATAGTGACGACGTTATATATAGTATTAGTTTTGACTCCCAATTGAGTAACAAGTTTTCAAAAATGTGAAAAAGGAACAAAAATAGGTAAAACTAGATAATAAATTGTTAAAAGTTACAAATTTCATATTTTTTTCAAGTAGACATTTCTGAAATACAAATTATAGTTTCCTTCTAGTGTATTCATGAGGGAATCTCTGCTAAAAAACACTGTTTGATAAAAAGCCATTCTTTATTTAAAAATCATAACTTGAATGCAATTATTGAGTTGCTAGGAACTGTTGACACTTGAAATAACTTAGACTAAGAAAATGGAACGTCGTGTAGTAACTTAATCTGATAACTACAAAACTTAACACATTCAATATTTAGCCACTATACATTGAATGGTAGCCTCATAAGTTCATGCTTGCCTTCCAGATGCAAGACGTAACTGATGCAAACCTTTTTATAACGAATTATTGTCAGGTTTATGCACTCATTACCAGGTACATGGAGACTAACCTTTCAATTGAAAAACGTACGAGATTATTTTTTTAAGGAGCACAAATTATAGAAATAAATATTATAGGAAAAACTTATTACAGCGTCTCAACTTTAATTGTTAGACATAAAACAGTCATCGTGGTAAATAAAGTAATAGGAATTATTAAAGTTCTTCTGCTGGGTTGAATATTAAGAATCTACGAGAGTATAAGTTTTACTCTTGGAATTATATTTTTTTTTAATTTAGGTTTTTCTTAAAAAATGTATAAACAATCAAAATTAAATTTTAGGGCTTTATAGCTACACTGGGAACCAGTATAGCGGGAAAAGGGTTTCTTCTAGAAGTTATTCTTATAATTTTGCAGAGATTTAGCTAAAATTTATTAAAATTACTTAAAAACAGACTTTTATTGTTCCGATTGTTTTGACGTTTATTAAGTTCCATTAAAATCAGTTTAGAAACGAAACATTTAGAAATGTAGCAAAACGTGTAAACGAATATTTTGGTTTCATAATTTTGCCTTCATTACAGACACCAAGTTTCATCAGAATCAACTGAAAATAACTACAACGAATTCGGCCTTCTTGTCCATATTGTGGATATTGTACACTTAACTTGATAATATCAGTTAAACAGTTCGTAAGTTCTAGTGTTGACAACAAAGCTGGATTATATCCATTACATGGACTGAAATTTATTAATATTATTTTCTCGATTTACAACAGATTTATTTTATAAGTTCTGAGACACTGAACTCGAGCATTCGTTGTTAGATTTCATCTAATGTAAACCAGAAATTAACTATTAAAAATAAAAAAACTTTTCAACTATTTCTAAACATCTAAGTAGGCTATAATAGATTTTGCAGTACAGAAAACAACAATATACAACTTTACTTTTCCTCATTTATGTAATATTCGTCTGAAGTTTTGATGTAAAAAAAAAAAAGAAAGAGAGAGAGAGAGAGAGAGAGAGAGAGTTTCGCTATAATATACCTTTTGAAAGTTTTAAACGGTGTAGGTTTGTTGTCTATCGTCAATGAAGTGCACATTATTTGACTGATTTTAATCAAATTTCCAAAGTGAGCATATATCTCCAGAGGTTTTCATTTGTTTAATAACTCACCATTTGACACTCAAATACATATTATTTGACGAAAATACAACACGATAAAAATATATTAATCAAAATTGGATTTAACTATTTTGATAAAATTAAGTATCCATACTAACAAGTATGGTATAAATTCTGATTTTGGTTGTAATCGGTCAAAAACGAACCATGATCAATGGTCGATTCAAATCAACCCAAGGACCAATTTTTTTGTATTTTTTTCCCAATTTAATTGCAAACCTTCACTTTTTTAAATGTTGTATCCCACACAAGGTTAACAATATAACACTTCCTCATGACTGATTTTGCTGTATTCCATTTCATACAACAAAGTCCACGGTATATTTTCCCCTTTTCTGTAATAACTTCAGAACAGGCATTTTTGGGAGATGACGAGGAATAAATTATTTACTTATGCTTTGGGTTTGTGTATGCGAGAAATACAGCGCAATGTTTGTGCACATCCCCTACACCCTTTAGTTTCCAAATGAATGTTTGCACTCAATACTCTTTATTCTATTTTAAATGTTTTGTAACAATGCATGACTTTGGATAATAGATTTGTGACGGCTGATCGGTTAGATTATTATAATCATTGTTTCAAAACAGCTTCAGTTGTAAATATTTATTCCGTGATTTTATTAGATTTAAAATTTCCAAAACGATTTTTTTATATTTATTTATGTTGCTATCATAGAAATTTGTTTTGCAAGTTATTGTTTCAAAGACCACGAAAGACACATTTCCACAAATAATTCTTTGAATTTTGTATCAATATCATAGACTGTTCGATGGTTAACTCAAAATATACAACCAATTAATGTGATATGATTTAAGAAGAGTTGTCAGTAGTTTAATTAATTATTTACGGAGAAGAGGAAAAAATGATTTGAAATGTAAAGAATTTATTCTTCCACAACATAATTCAGATACAACTAAGTTGTTATCCACCAACTCGATTTTTTTTTCAGGCGTTAAAAGATTTTCCAGTTATCAGGATAAAAACAGATGATAAATTCAAACTCTGCACTTTAAAATCACACATATTACAAGGTTCATCAAAATCAGTCAAAAAAATATTTTCCAAAATATTACGTAGACTTTAATGTGCTCCGAAAATGGGTCCAAGTATATATAAACTGATGTCAAATTCAACTTAACTCTAAAAAATGTAGCATATATTTTTGAATGAGTTAATGATGGACAACTGATACAAATTTTTTAAAATTTGATTGCATAACCTTGTTTCAGTCTACCAAAAACCTAACCATTCATAGACAACTACGTATTTTGAATTTTAATCTTTACTATCGTAATTTTTACATATTATGCATGGTAGATTCTACTATCTCATAGAAGTACTTTAAAGTGCAATGAAAGTAAATGTAGGTCCTTGACCATTACCCAATTTTGTCAAAATTTCTAATCATTCTTTCGACAAACTAAAAACAACAAACTTAACCTTTTTGAGTTGACAGTACTTTTATTAAGGTATTACTTTACAAAAAATGTCCACAGACAGTCATATATATTTTGTAAATAGTTGTATCTGTTCTTAATGGATAAAAACGTTATAATTATAGAAATTTGCCTACCATCGCATTATTTACCTGCCATACGTTGTTTTATAGTAAAACACTCAAAAAAGAAAACTGTTGTAACGCAAATAAAACTATTTATTGTAGAATTTAGTGTTTCCCTTTCATTTTAAAAATGTTGCTTAGTTACTTTACACGTTTTAAACGAAGGTATCTGCACTTTAAATCAAACGAATTTATAAAGAAATGTGTGTAACTGCTGTTAATTTTATATTATGTTATAAATTAGAAACTTTATGATATTTTATTAGTATGAAAAAATGTAACTAAATCATACATATATGATATTTTTACATCTGAGTATATATTGACAAAACTCAATTTTTAAAGGTACAAATATTTTTATTATTATTATTTTTTTTTGTTTCTGTAGAGAGTATTTTCTTGAAGATCTGTTTTCGGCATTTTGTTTACAGGACAAGATATTTTTCTCGTTACTTCTGAAACAAATAAAATCTTAGTTTAATTCGTAGAAAATAATTCAAGTGCAAAATACCACGTAATAGCAAGTTTTGTGACAAATAAAATTAACTCTATAATACTGTAGACATAAGAATGACCTACGTTCGGCGTGTTCCCGAAATTCCCTTTTAAAGAGAGATTTAAGTCGATCTTACTAGAGAAACTTAAGGGTGCTGACTGGTGACTATTCTTTATTGCAGATCGAAAGATAAACATCAACCGTGAACTAATAAGATGCTGTTACTTCCCCGAGCTACTTCAAATTTCACCTTACTATAAAATCTCCTCTTGTTTGTCTTATGAAGTTAGTACTACTAATAACTAAAGTTTATTTGTTAAATGCAACTAGGTAATCATTACAGTTAAAAAAAACAAAGTCTGGTATTATTCCATCCATTTCATTTTAAACAAAGTTGTTTTCCCACATTAGTAGTTTGTAGTAGGAGTATTTAACTTAATTTTGTTCATAATTTTACGGGTTACTATTCAGAATATAGAGAAGCAGGGCCAATATTTTTTGTAGCACTTTTGTCACAAAATACACTATAACAGCAAATGTTCCTGCTTGTGGTAATTTGTTCAAATTACGTAGTTACGTATCTTTTTAAGGGCCAATATAATTTTCTTAGGTTACATTTATATATTTGTAAGAGATATTGAAATGAAATGAAATGAAATGAAATATCTTTATTAGTCACTATATACATATACAGTACATGTTCAGATTACACACTTAACAAACTTAAGACTAATAAAGTCTGACCCCGAGGTTTATAAAAAAAACCTGTTTGGGGTGATACACATGAAACTTACAATCTATGACAAGAGCTAGAGATAAAGGTGGCGGCTGATCGGTTACATTTGATGATTCACCGAACTTTGTTAAAATTACATCTCTCAACATGGAAGAAACAACAAAAGACAAAGGCTACTTATTATTTATACAGGACAAACAATTTTTTTTTTTTTTTTTAATATATAAATAATATTAATTATGCCAAAATAGAAAATATATATCTTAGTTAACACAAAAAAAAAAAAAAAAAAAAAAAAATCCTACCCTAAACAATTAAGTAGGCTATTCTTAAACCTAACAATAAAACAACACAAAAAATATTCCTTATAAGTCATATCTTATTCTAAACAGTCATAAAACATAGAAATATTATCATGAAACAGAAGATATGTTTTTAACACTCTTAAGAATTTACTTAACTTTTTAACAATTTTAATTTGACATGGCAAGTAATTATAAAATTTCGGAGCAAGATAGGTGAAAAACCTTTTATATAAAGTAAGTCTAGGTCTTGGAACATACGCATTCAATCTATTTCTAAGGATTACAGTAGGATTTCGAATATCTTCTCTTTGTTTGTTACTCTTATTATAATAAACTTTTAATACCTTATAAATATACAAATTCTTTATAGGTAGAATCTCAAGTTTTCTATAAATAGGTAAAGCGTGTTCTAATTTTGATTTATTATCTATAATACGAATAAATGAGTTTTGTTGAACAACAATTGTTTTCATTGTAGTATTATAAGTGCCGCCCCATAATGTCAAAGCATACTCTAACTTCGAATTAACAAAGGCAAAGTACAAAGTTCGTAATAGGTCCTGACTACAAAAGGGTCTAAGTAAATAGAAAATCCTTGTATATTTAATAACCTTATCTTTTATGTAATTTATATGAATCTTCCAACTTAGCCTGCTGTCAACAAATAATCCTAAGTATTTAATTTCATCTACAAGAGTAATAGGTAAACAGTTGCAGTTTGGTAATGTACAGTCAACTTCATGGTATTTGAGTAATAGGTTTACACGTTTTTTGTCATTTAAGTTAAAAATTAACGCTTGGGTTTTAGGGCTCATTGCTAAACAATTTTCGGTAAACCAAAGTCTAAGCAAATTAATATCGTTTTGCATACTGTTTTGTAAATCTTGGAGAGTTTTAGATCTGTAAAAAAGTGAAGTATCATCCGCGAATGCTGTTAACATTCCTTTAAATATACCGTCACATAAACTATTTACATATATAAGGAACAATGGCCCTGATAACACAGATCCTTGCGGAATTCCATAGATGACTTCAACTTCCTCACTGAGCTTATCTCCGACTTTCACTCTCTGCTTTCTTCCAGAAAGATAAGATAAAAACAATTCATATGCTACTCCTCTGATTCCTGCTTTATACATTTTATCTAGGAGAATAGTGCGATCTACTGTATCGAAAGCCTTCATCACGTCCACGAAAATTCCAGCACAAAAGTCGCCGTCGTTCATTCCTTCATAAACCTTCCCAAAGAAATCCAAAAGGGCATTTTCAGTATTCTTTTTTTTTTGGAATCCATATTGATTTTTACTAAGGAAACCTTCTTTCTCTAAAAAATTTACCAATCGAGATTTTAATATTTTTTCAAGTATCTTAGAAAAGATTGAAAGCAAAGCAATCGGTCTATAATTACTAGGGCATAGTTTATCCGATTTTTTATACAAAGGTACGACAATAGCATTTTTTAAATCATTTGGGAATTCACCTGAGGACATGCTAAAATTAATGAGATAAACGAGGTGTTCAATTATATTTTCTGCAATACCTTTAACTATAACCGGCTAATTATAATAATATTAATAATATTATTATAATATATTAATAATATTTTAATACATTACAATACGGTTAATAGTATTTTATTACATTTTACATATCTGTATATTTAATATGTTTCAGGCATTTCAGTTTCACCATATTGGTGTCAAACATATCGGTAATTTAATTATTATATGACAGTAATATTTCGTTCAAAAGAGATATTTTAATGATAAAAACTTTGGTAAAAATAAAATTTTCGATTTTACAATGGCAGCAAAATCAAAATCAAAATTTCTCATTTTGTCATCTTTTTTCTTCAAATAAATACCTACTAATACTGTATATTTCATTAGTAAACCTTCTCTAATAAACTGTCTTAATAAATTATATTTTACATAGATTTGAATTTTATATTCTAAGTGTTACATTATATTTATATATTGGAGAATAATACTTATTTTGTTGTTTCCTCCATAACTATTTTTGAAGTCATAAATTCGCTAGGTTTTGTGGAGCAAATGCCCCAACTAACAGTGTAATCAATTTATCTATATAAACTTGTCTTACCTGCTTTACTTGAGTCGTCTTGAATGCAATAACCTTAAGGGTTCTGACTGGCGGTCAACCCAAAATGTGTCGAAATCCTTTACCACTGTGTAGCTAAAACAGAAATTGAAAGAAATAAAAGTTCGTCTTTAGTTCAGAAATGCAACGCAAATTGTAAAAAGTAAAATTAAATAGTACACTAAATCGATATTTTGTAGAGGGAGTAATATGAAAACTTGAATTCAAAGTAAAGTTTCACCTTCTATGTACAACATTTTAAATCAGAAACATTTATGTCTTTACTAAAGCAAAGTATTTTTCAAGCTGGATCTATTTAGTCTACTTCCTACTTCATTAACTGTTTTGTGACAATTATTAAAGAATTTTTTACTCGTACATTACTATTTTACTCACTTAAAGTCATGCAGTATAAGTACATTTCCAAAGCAGTTTACCTTCATGCTTCAAGTAAATGCCACTTTAGGAGTTAACAAGACGTCAAGTTTTAGAAAATTGCAGCTGATAGTGAACATCACATTTTTGTAACACAAAGACTTTTTTTCACGCTTCTGTAGTTTTGAAGGTTACGATAAAATAGAAGGGTCATTTTAAATATGGTTCTTTAATCTGAGCTACTCTTTATTCTACGTACAGTGTTTGAATGATCTTGATGGGCCCATCAGAATATATGTTGTAAAAAATCTCTCGCCTTTGCATTTATTTCGGAAAGAGATGTTACAACGCCACCAAATAAAACCTGTGGAAACAAATGTTCGGAGACAAAGAGGCTAAATATCTCAGGCGGAGACGGGAACAAAGCACCGTTGAAGAATAAGGATGTGAAATTGTAAAGTTATCAATTACGAGGTCAAGAGTGTATATTGGCACAAGGTGAACAAAGAAATGTGTCACACAGAGCTGCTATCTGAAGTCAATAACTGTTAGTGTTTTTTATTAATTTATTTTTAATTATTTCCATCCACATACACCCTGAAAACACTATGAAATATTCACTGATCGTATCCATAGAAGTAATTTGGAACCGGTTTTAGATAATGTACTAGATATAGATCTCTCCAAATAAAAGAAACACATAAATGTCCACAACAAACACTTATTTTTACAAGACGTCGTTTCAATGACAAAACTAGTTCTTTACAATACACAATATTAATGCAACATAGTTCACAAGTACTAAGCACTAACCCTGTAAACAGTTGAGGTGGTGACATAGTCAATGAAAAGACATTTTTTTAAAAATTGAAATCTTATTTATCTGAATTGTAACAAGAACATATATAAAGAAAGATAATACAAATACTAGAATAAACTTTATTAAACGAATCTTTCACATACTGAAAATTAAAGTGGAAGGAAACAAAACTAAAAACCACAAATATCAAGTACCGAGGCGAAGCCTGTCACATTTTTTAATAAACTAAGCAAAAACCTGAAGATATATCTAACAAAGTAAACCTAGTGATTAGTAATAATGAACAGGTTTCTTGATATAAACCGTTCACAGTTCGAAGCAAGAATGATCAAAATGTAATTTCTGTCTTAAAAAAGAAACACTTTTTAAACAAACAAGTAATGGACTTTCAAAATATATATTTATATCTTAGTAAACTTTCTAGAGGTAATCTTTTTGTTACAGGTATATATATTAGGTTTTAAGAATTTTTGGACAAGTTTACTAATCAGAAAAATCGGTTAGTAAATTTTTAAACAGTAACCGATTTTCAAATTTAATAAAAATCGAGGTTAATTTTTAATCTGTAGTCTGTGGACAATACAACGTTCTAAATTAGCTCTCTTTGTGCAGCTTTAAAGTCTAAATGCAATGTTTCCCAAACATGTTTCCTACGATACAAAAATTAAAAAGTTATGTCTAAATAATAGACTATTTTAAATTTTGAACAGAAATTAAGTTTTAAATAAGAAGGGGAAAAATCAATAATAATCGTAGCTTCAAAAGCCGGAATTTTAGTTGAATTTTATATGCAACTAGACTCTGAATACTTTTTTTAATTGTTCGCAAATTAATAAATAGGTTTGAATAGGTTTTTGAACAGTTGCAAACTATCTAGGATCTATATTAATCTTTAACAGCTTATATATTTTGTGTTTCTGGGGTAACAATATCAATATTTTGATGTTTTGTGTTTTGTTATTTCAATACCAAGACGAAGTCGGCAAAGTAGCAAATATTCCAAAATAAATTACAAAATCTATCACGTTAGTGAATTATATTTATTACTTAGACTTAATTCAATTCCCATGGCAACTTATCTTTCTGTATTTAAAAACTAAAATAG
Organism: Aphrophora alni; assembly: GCA_963513935.1. Taxonomy (NCBI): domain Eukaryota; kingdom Metazoa; phylum Arthropoda; class Insecta; order Hemiptera; family Aphrophoridae; genus Aphrophora; species Aphrophora alni. The sequence goes on along the minus strand of OY740771.1, from coordinate 40,827,407 downwards.
CTGCAGAATGTATAAACAATGAACTAAATTACTAATTACTGGCTTCATTTAACTATAAATTAACAAGCAGCATTTATATGATCAGTCATCACAAACACAGATCAAGAGACAAAACAGAACAACAGATTTTCTAAAACTATTTAAAGTTACATTATCAATAAATATTTCAAGTAATCGTTTTACTATTTTGTAAATCGCATTGTTTAGTTTTAAGTCAACCTTGTATTTTTTAACAATTTGCTCGAACTTATTCTAAATTTAGAAAGCCTCAAATTAGAATGAAATTGCATTAAAATAATACAAAATATATATATATATATATATATATATATATATATATATGCTTCCTATTTTGATAATATTTTTTGGATAGAATAAAAGTACAGTAACGGAGAATGGAAAGTCGGACTTCTTAGCCTAATAATCGGTATGAAGGTATATTTCTGAAAAAGAATGAAATGTAGTTAAACGCTTTGTGATTCTATACTTCAGGGATAATAAGTTCTGAATCAGTTGTCCAGATATTCATGTAAGAAGGATAAATCTGAGCGCATGGAAGTGTTATTGGAGACAAGAGTTTCGAAATGCGGGACGCGGCCTTCTAAATCGAAGTCGCGGAAACTTTCCAAAGAGATTTTTACATGAAACAAAGAAACAGTGAACGTTTCAGCGTGCATTGCCTTGTATGTAATACATGCAAATTAGTCTTTCATTGTGAAGGTTTCTGTACGTAATTTGTGCAGCGGTTAATAAGCTGATTGAACAACCTTTTAATACAACATAAATAATGATAAATATATTGTTCTGAGTGTTATCAGATTATTTTAGTGTTTTATATAGCGAAAAGAGATACAATTACTAGAAAGTTATAATCCATAAAGATTGCTTTGCTCAGGATTATTTTAATGTAATTGTGTCTGTGGATAATCTTGTGTCTCCTTACTAACTTAAAGGCTACAATAACAAATGAAGACACCTTTCTGTGCATTTGTATTCATTTTCTGCTATTTGTTCACCGGCCTACTGGCCTGATTGATTCTGAAAAATATCTCCATATACTCATAACTCTTATAGACTTCTTTACTGCGTTCAATTTGATTGTTTTATGTTAGGGAAACTCTCTCAACTTTATCAATTTCCCCTAATAATTGCCGAAAGTAACTCTCATTACATTATTTCCTAACGCTTTTAACTATAGAGTCCACTCATTAACTACTGAAATATTACTTAAGAATTACTTCCCATACCACACTTATTTCTTACTTACTCCACTCTTCAGACTCGCGTAACCTTCCAGCCAGTTAGGTGTACTAATGGGAACTCTTCTCCTACTTCTAATATTTTAATTTCTTTGTTGGACTGATGATGTCTTAACTTTCCAGCTAGGCAAGTACATCGATAGCAACGCTTTTCCTACTTCTAATATTTTCCGTTCTTTGTTGGGTTGATGTCTTGACTTTTCAGCTAGGAAAGTACATCAATGACAACACTTCTCCCACTTCTAATTTTGTTAGTTCTTTGCTGGGCTGACTATGTCTTGATTTTTCAGCTAGGCAAGTACATCAATGGCAACGCTTTTCCTACTTCTAATTTTTTTTAGTTCTTTGTTGTGGTGATATTCTGTTTATCACATCTTTTCAGCCAAGCCACTCTTTAGTATTAAACGCGATTACACCCCATCTACGCGGGATGCCCTAGTTATATCTTAGATTTTAATACGACTTATCTCAAAACTGTATAGTTCACTCGTTAATTACGGAGAGCAACAATGTTACCATTTCTTTTTGCTTAGTACTTGGCAGAACCTCTCAGAAATTTTCAGTCCACTTTTTAAATACTTAAGAGAACATAGCTTATAAGTTTAGTTTAGAACATAGCTTTTAAAGAATCAATCCTTCCACGTTAAACTGTTTAGGTTATGTTAACAAACATATTGTTTTGTCCTACCACTAAATATATTTTGTCATTTTTCACCCTACTTGTCAACTAACATCACGCTCATTTAGCTCCATAAATTTGAATTTAAATTATCTGATTCTAAACCATTAGTACGTTTATTACAGGGGAATTGTTGATTTGAAAATTCAAGTTGAAAGTTTAAACTATTAATCTATATATACCTCGTTCATTCGTTCCATTGTAATCTCATTAAACAGCTGCTTTATCCCGTTTTCCTTACTTCTACCCTTCAACTAAGGACCCCTAGTCTATTTCATAACCTCTTTAACGATTATACCAGAAATCTCTCTTTCTATTTGACATGAATTAATACAAACAATATTGACGGAACCTTATCACTATACGGAACTCTACACAAGTCAGTCATCACAACTTTTATACAAACATTACTAATTATATTAAATACATATTTAATATATTTCAGTGGATATGATATAGAAGATCTTCAATAGAAACAAGAAAGTTTTACATAAACCAGTGATTTAAGAGAAACTCTGACTACATGTAGAGGACAATTACACTTTTTAATTAACTAAAAAGTGAATGGTGCATGTAGGCCTTCATGCTGAAAATTAAGGAGCCAGATTAGAGTGGCACTGGATGCACAGCCATGTCATTTCTATTACTCACACTACTATTGCGTAGTAGACACTAATGTGTGACACTAATTGCTAGGTATTGAGCAGCACATAATATGTAAAGTAAATCCTCTTTCAAGTACTTGTCATTCAAAATCGTAATCGTCTGTAACCACAATTTTATTTATTACCATCATTCAACATACGCAGGAATAGTCTCTAACATAAATAGAGTTGTGATTGATTAAATCAATAGTTAAGAGACAAGTTTGTAGACGCCATTATGATACATATTATAATGTATCTCACAAACCAATCCTTACTGTCTTCAAACATGGTTTATTGAATATCTTTAAATGTGTATATTATTACTCCTGCTCTAACTGTGGATAAATTAAACAGTAACCACTCGTTTCGTTCGTGTTGATCCTGGCGTTTCTCAAACCTACATGAATGTTAGAGAACCTCCACTCGCAAAGTTCTTGTTTTTTACTAAACTCTAGTGATCATCCTAACTATTTTCTTGGAAGCTCAGATATTCAAATTATAATTTCGGGAATAACATTTTGTCTATATCGTTTGGGTTAACATTAAGATTCGATGGAGTAGTCTACTGTAATTTTTAAATGTTAATATATTTAGCATTTTTAAGTTTATTATAAAAATATGCGGAACAAACTGTTAAAAATTTTCTTTGGTTGTTTGTGAATTGCAATTAAGTTTTACTTGGGCAAACAAGAGCCGTCTATATCAAATTTCAAAAAACTATTAATTTTTGTCGACCCTTTCGTGTTGGCAAAACAACTACAGACAGACGTAATGTTGTAAATTATTGTTTTTGAATTCATTGAACTCTGCACGACACTTGAAGATGAGTCTAAAACGAAAATCAATTTTTTCTAATTAACAAACTTTTTTTTTTAATATTCTTCACCTTACTGGAGAGCTTTTAAATAATAATATATTTGTTGTACTTACGTCTGCTCATCCAAAGTTAGAAGCAAAGGCTGAAAAGCGGGTCAGTACAGTTCTAATCACAGCCGGATACGGTCGATTATGTAAAGTTATTTCCGTATAAACTAAAAAATTGTGTTTTTAAAATAAATTAAAAGTGTGTAAATAAATGTGTTAGTGTAATAAATGTGTGTCAAATACGTACTAATGTTTTAAATGATTTTATAATAATGTTGACGAGGTATATATATATGCTATATATAGTACCGAAAATAACGCATGTGACCATGGCTGAATAAATAGTCGAAACGGCCGTAATGCTTTGAAACAATTTTGGATGAGCAGACGTAAGTACAACAAATATATTATTAACAAACTTTACCTAAAAATACGTATACTGTGTAAGTAAAAACAAACAACTTTGGTTCCAGCAAATCCCTTGACCGTGATTATTTCCCTGGTTATAACATTAATTCAATAACGTCAATAATTCAATTATTTAAGTTTTTCAACAGATTAATAAAACTTTACTTACTGAAAAAATATATCTCCAGTTATGTTGGACGGAGGTTTCCAGTAGAATACCATGCTGCTTTTCCAATTAGCTTTGTAGTGTGTTGCAGTGTTCTAAAATGTGGAAGAAAACATAATTAAAACTTTAAACAAATAACTTAAACGTCTTTACCAAAACTATTTCATCGAAATTATACTTACCATTTAAGGTTTTGGCAAAGTTATTTTGCCATATTTATTATTTATAAATATTTTGTACAACTTGAATCCGTTAGATTGAGGTTTTCGAGAGGTTTATTATTTGTATTACTTTACGACGTACATATTGATATGAATTATTGAACGTAGTTGAAAAGTTAATTTTCCATTATCACTACTCAAAAATTGAAAACAAAGAAAGGTTTTCATGTAGTCTTGGATTAGATCAGTCAATTTCATCTTTCGGTCTCTCTCAATCTGCCAATCCTGACGCTATAACAGTATTTGAGAACTAGTGGTCTTTATTTTATGTTCTTTTCTTCTCTTTTTTACATAAGGGGATGACGACCGAGAGGTTTTTACCTTTAAACAACAAAGGGAGAAAAATGGAATTATATGTAAACTTTTACATGAAAGATCATTTATCTTTGCTGTTTAAAGACGAAAACTTCTCGATAATCATCGCCTTAAAATAAAAGAAGATATAATGTAATAGCGTCAGAGTGGGAAGAAAACAAGGGATCTAACCCAAGATTATATTATATAAAGAAGGGTGTAGATTCAACTAGGTCCCTCGGGATTCTCACTCCCTTACACACTAAGTGAATCCCTGAGGAGACAAGTTATTTATAAGTTCCATAAGGAAGAGGAACTACAAAAATTCAAGAATTGTTCTTTAAAACTATTAAATTAGTATTGAATCCCGAATTCAGTAAATATAGTTACCTTTCCTGGCTCAGTATTAACGATTTTCTCCAACCAGACACTAACCAGTCCATTCTCGTCCACCAACTGAAAAGTTTGGTTTAGTCTCAAAATAGTTTTCTAATTGCATATTATTAAGAGTATGTGCGTTTTTTCCAAATTTGATAAACATTTTAAAATCACGAGGAAACAAAAGATGTGATTATTTAAAAAAAGTTCAATTTTATTACCTGTTTACAAAAAATAAATATTTAAGGAGATTTGTAATTTCAGAGACGGGAACAGATTAAACGGATTAACATTAAAGGATTTAATTTTAATTTACACATTATAATTTCATTAGTATTATTATCACGAATGTTATAAACAGGTTTAAGTGGTTACTACTTGGCAAGGAAACATTTAAAAGGATATTGCATAAAAAATTATCTACAAATTTGGAAAGGTAAGCAAAATGCAGTTGTACAAACCGTTTAAATTTAAAAGCTTTTAATCTCTTGACCTGATATTCAGAGTGTCGCAGGAACACTGGCCGAACTTCGAAATAGATTGATACCTTAGGCGCGGGGGTGTATATTATAGAAAATATACTTTCAATTTTTTATATAATTTTTAAATCATGTGCTTTACATAAACTGTGTTGACCTTTTAAAGGTGTACAATGCAGACCATTAGAAGATATTTACTTTTGATGGATTCGTATATTTCATTACAATTGGGGTGCCTAAAATTAATTATAACCTAAATAAACTTTTTGCAATATTTATATTATTACTGAACATTAAGCAAAGATTTCAAGATTCCTTTGCCAATTCATATAGAGTTGCCAATACTTAGTATGTATGTTTTTAAAATATTATTACTTAACATGTGTAACAACGGTGAAGAGGGAGGGTAACAATCACAGTGTGTTACATATCTACCTCTATATTGCCAGGACAATCCATCATCATGTAGTCTATTGGTTCAGGTTCAAATGTTCCAACAGTCACATTTCCCAGTCGTCCTTGGATCATAAACCCTTTAAACTTCTCTCCTTTTAACCCTTGCAGTGTGAAATTAATGATGGGAGGTGAATCTGAGCACTCTAGTTCCTTAGTTCCTAAAACTATTTCATATGGGAAGTTATCTTTCTGTTCTGATTTTAGATGTTCAGGCCTAAGAGATGCACAGGCATTGTCAGGAGCTCCCTCTGAGTAACCAGAGACGTGACGAAGGACACTCACAGCTGATAGACAAAGTGTGAAGATGATCAACATGTTATCTGAAGAAAGAAAAAAAATAGCAACATACAATAACAAGATTTTGTAAATTGGTGGAGAACTTTTGTAATAATTTTACTATCTCCTACACCCATTCAATAATGGCTTAAAAAACAGTGAAATGTAGATTTGCTTTCAGTATATATCGACACAATTAAAGTACTCAATGGGTTAAAGTAGTACAATTAAGTGAGAAATGTATTATCATATTGTGACACGTATTAACAAAAACAAAAAAACTGGTGTTCCTGGTCCGAGAAATCCCTAAAACGCAAGGGTTGGAGAAAAATGTTCTCAAGCAATAACTTAAAAACAGATGTCCGAATTCTTCTTAACTCCATACTAGGTAATCAATAGTTGATTTATTTGGTTTTAGTTTTTTTTATTTTTTTTATTCTTTTGGGTGTGTGTGAAATAGAAGTAGTTTACAATTTATATAAATTTGCATTATTCGTTTGTTTTCTATGACATATTAATGAATCAATTTGATATTGGTTTGTACATATTTAAGGAAATTGGAGAGTTGGTCAAGTCAATTATTTCAATATTTTAATGTGTAGCTGGAAAAATTGTGACTATTCCATTTTGACTAGAGTAAAAAATGCATTTTTTTCTACCTTGAAACATTTTGATAAAATAAAACTAATTAATTTCTCTAAAGATTAGAGAAATAAAGATTATGACTAGAACTGTAGTTTACAAACACTTTCCTTGTCGTAAATCAGTCAATCGATAAAACTATAACACCCAACCTTACAGAACAACATACATAAACATATATTCATAACATCCCTGTCTATAGGCAGGCGTACTTTCACCACTTCTTGGAACCTTGTAATGGATGGTCTCCTCGATGATCTGAAACAATCCTGATGGTTCAGAATACATGCATTGTCACATTGTAGCCGACAGATTGAATGATGGACTAGAGTGTGTTTCTTCATGGTGGCTTAACGAAGGCCTTAATCCAATGCCGCTAAGATCGTAGTGGTACATTTAACAAGATAACAGAACTTGGAATCTCTCTCCCAACTGAATTTGGAAGGAACTCAGCTGACAATCTTTAAGTCAGTCAAATACTTAGGACTGACCCCTAGATTGTAATCTGACTTGGAACGAAGCTAGCCAGCTTATAGATGCTTGCTTATAATCATGATTATTGGGGATTTCAAAAGTACTCCTTAGATATTCTAGAGGTTGCCTTAGAGCTTCTGGCTCTGGGTATTTTTATTATGGCAAAAGCACGCAAAACTGATTAAAGACTGACTATTGCGGGTCACTGGAGGAAATGTATGCCCAGAATGGATCATATAACCATTACTAGGTCAACTATAGATAGCTCTGTGCTAAATATGATCTCATATGTTATGGGTGCAGACTACATGCCTCCGAGGACTTTTTCGATAATTTTTTTCTTATCTTGAGGAGTAGAAAGAAAAGGATAACTCAAATTTAAATCGAGGCAGCCTTGTCTGGTCATCGACGATTCCGTCATCAAGGAAAAGTCTGGGCTGCAATTGTACTGTGCATCTCCTTGAAATGCTCTCAGCATAAGTCTAGGAAAGTACAGCACAATTTTCCAAGTCTAAGTCTCCGCAATTATGACCTGTGCTAACTTATGAATAGCTAAGTGTTGTACCACCTAAGGCATAGTGATTCTATTCAGTAGTCAAGCTGGCCTTAAGGCTCTTGATTCAGATCAAATCTCTTCTAACCTGGTATGTAAGTGCTATCTGGCTCTTAAATTAACTAGCTTGGCATAAAATCTAAGCTGGGTACTTAGACATGCGGGCTCTTTCTAGGTCCACTATTCATGTAGTTTTCACTAGTAAAATAAACCTTTCTTTAAAATGTTAACATTGCAAAAAAAGGAACGTCTACAAAAGGGAAAATTTCCATTAATCCATAGTATTTGCATAGTTTTAACTATTCCATAACGTACTTAAGTCGATTTCAGTCCTAATTTTTATATGAAGCGAAACCTTATAAAATTGTCTACAGTAGAAACAAAAGGGGGTAAAAATTCCACGAGGGTAAATATTCCACGCTACACCGAGATTCCCCAGCATGGCATCACTGTGACTACAAAAACACTAGTCACACAGAATTCCTGGTGGGACTGGTAAGTACACATTACTATTTAGTTAATTCAAACAATACACAGTGGCTGTGTTGCGAAACTGACTTTAACAAAACTTTTTGTCCATGACTCTAGATTATATTTTGGATAGATGGGAAAAAATTTCAATATGGTACCTCTTAGTACATTTAGTTAAAACCATACAAATGCCATTTACCACTTGTCAATGTGTCATCATCATCAATAATAAATAATAACATTTATATTCACACGGTTTTAAAAATAGAAGAACTGAGTTTCTACATGTTTCGTTTTGAGTGCTGTACTCGAATTTTTAATTGACAATAAGAAGTAGGCTACAAGCAATTTAATAAAACAAGAATTTAATTAGAATTACACACTTGTCCTGCTTGAATGAAGTAATCTCCAATGCAACATGGATTAGTTTAGTTTGTTATTAACAATAGAATTACGCAGGCAAACCAGAAGTATAGTTGTTATGGTCAGTCAAGTCCTGTGACCTTGAGGTCTAGAATTTGGAATGTCGTGGTTTCTCAAGGTTGACCACGTCCAAATGAAGTTAATAAAATAATATTGGGTGTCAAATATTTACAATGATTTTTATAACTTCCGATTTGGTTAGTTGTGCTATTTATGTAATTGATTATATAACTAAAGTACTAGTTGTACTATTTGTTGTTTGAGCCTTATTTGAACTTATAATTTTGCTTCTTATTTTTTGTGAACTACTGCTCTATTTATATACAACAGTTACTGATGTGGCTACGTTTTCCAGTAATTTTTTTTTTTAAGATATAGTGTCGAATTGAAGTTCTCATAGAAATACGAATTTTAAAAAATAGGCAAACAATCCAAAAAAAACTTCTTTTTTTCAACACTGTTGTACGTTTCCAACTAAACATGAAAGATTTTAGGTTTTTTTTTCTTTTAGAAGCAACATTGATTATACGGGTAGCATTACGCACAACTAAACCGCAATAGGATGGTATTAGTAAATGATAATTGATTCGGACTAGTTGAGACGTTACACAACATACTTACATTTAAAAATATGTAGGGTTTAAACTGCGAGCCTAATTATTATTATTATCTTAAAATTACTTTTAAAAAAGCTAGGGTGTAAAACTCATAGTCTAATAAACTTTAAAATAGGTAGGGAATAAACTGCGAACCTAATTATTATTATCTTAAAAATACTTTAAAAAAGCTAGGGTGTAAAATTTATAGTCTGATAAACTTAAAAGTATGTAGGGTATAAACTGCGAGCCTAATTATTATTGTCTTAAAAATACTTTAAAAAAAGCTAGGGTGTAAAACTCATAGTCTAATAAACTTAAAAAGTAGGTAGGGTATAAACTGCGTGCCTAATTAGTAATTAATATTATCTTTAAAATACTTTTTAAAAAGCTAGGGTGTAAAACTCATAGTCTAATAAACTTAAAAAGTTGTAGGGTATAAACTGCGTGCCTAATTAATATTATCTTTAAAATACTTTAAAAAAGCTAGGGTATAAAACTCATAGTCTAATAAACTTAAAAGTAAGTAGGGTATAAACTGCGTGCCTAATTAATATTATCTTTAAAATACTTTAAAAAAACTAGGGTATAAAACTCATAGTCTAATAAACTTAAAAATAGGTAGGGAATAAACTGCGAACCTAATTATTATTATCTTAAAAATACTTTAAAAAAAGCTAGGGTGTAAAATTTATAGTCTGATAAACTTAAAATTTGTAGGGTATAAACTGCGAGCCTAATTATTATTATCTTAAAAATACTTTTAAAAAAGCTAGGGTATAAAACTCATAGTCTAATAAACTTAAAAGTAGGTAGGGTATAAAAAAAGCTAGGGTGTAAAATGAATTTTCTTGTAAGCTTAAGAGTAGTTATGGTATAAAACGTAAAATATGCAGAATCTATTATTACTATAAACACATCTCCGATTGTACTGATCGGATATATATTTCAATCTTATTATTATTATTATTTAATGTCAATATTACAACAGTTTTTTCCTTTCAAAACCGGGTTCTTTTTACGATTATTATAACTAAATCTGGGTTTGGGGATGGGAGAGTATATTTACTACAAACTTGGGAAATTGTTTGATGTGAGCACGTGTCAGTGATGACACCGTTAAAGGTTACACAGGTAAGATTAAACCGGTTCTTAACAAGTTTACTTAGAAAAACTTGATTTGTGTTCTAAATTCAATATGTAATGTGCCAATATGATTTGGGTTTTTTTTTCTGATTTCAACATCTGTAACTGATCAGCATTGAGATCAGGTTTCTGACCGAATAAATTAGTATAGAAATAAAATATTAAAACAATTTCAACATTGATGACGACTCGGATGATTCTCGATGTTTTCATCCGAGGCAGGCTTGGAAATATATCTCTCTGTTCATCTCCCTGTAGAATTTTAAACTTCAGATATTATTTTAAAGTGTAATAGATTCAAAATCTTCTTGTTTGGTGTAGGGTTGGTCACCAAGAATGTTGAAAATTATGACCAAATTTGAATGAAATTATGTGTTGTTCAAAAATCTTGAAAAAACGTAGTCTAATAATGACGACTACAACTTGTTTTGAAGTGCTGAGTTTGAATTTGACATCGAGTTTTACATAACATCATGTTCTGACCTCTTTTTAACTATTCTGACCTACACAAAATTATGTCGCACACATTTATACATGAGATTACAGAAGCAAGGTGTTTTCTCTTGTATTTGATACGTTTACATAATTTCAATTTTCATTTTACACTTTATACGAATAAAATTAATTAACTGTAAATGTCTTGTACAGCTGGTCAGTTTCGCGTTATGGTAAACAGTTGTTTGAAATAATTATAGGGTACGGCAACAGGCCAAGTGACTGTAGACTTTCAAGGTACCTCGTGAGTTGATGACCTCGAAGACTTTTACACGTGATTATATAGATATTACATTATTATTCATCAGATCGTATAGTCACCTTGATTTCCTGCTTTGTCCCTTGCCTTAAACAAGAGCAATGAAAATATGAAGCAATATTAATATAGATACATATAAACTTCAATTGAACAATTGTTTAAAAAAAATAGTTTTACAATAGCGACGATGTTTTTATTGTAAACTATAACATATTCAGATGGACATTGTTGTGTAGTTGATGTTCGTAAATAATATCTATAAATGATTAAACAATCGCACATAACGGCATCTCAAAAATAGTATTTTATAATTCGAGTAAATTATGAAAGGTTAAAGATATATTGCCGATATCAGTAGGCTACTTCAATGCACAACGTTTGCATTATTTCATTAGTCCCCCACAGTGTGCAAACGATGGATATATCATATGTTATGTGTTATCTCTCAGAATTTTCTGTTCAAATCTTTTGGGCGTTTCATTCAGAATAGGTTATTTTGGAACATTTGTTTATCTCCAAATATTTACGCGGAAAATTCTTTTTGTGGTTTCTTAAGTGAAAATATTTGATGGTTGATTGTCTGTAATCCGTGCCGCTAATGCCTTATATCATTATAATGTAAATAATATATTCAATATCGCCGTTTACAAATAGCCGATTTTTAAACAATATCAATGTTTTCTTCTTGAATGGAGATGCCACTTTTTGACTTTAAATAGAGGAGGGGGGGGATCCCAGTTAATATAACCAAATTATTAAGAGCCAATAATATGCTGGACATAATTAATAGACTAAAACCTCATTTTTCAATACGGATAAATGGATAATTTACGGAACCATATAATTTTCAGTCATTACGAAAATTGAAAATAACTACCAATAATAACTATTCATTTAAATGTTTTATTTTAGGGTAACTCAGCTTCTCCGTGTTTTGAAATTTGTCCAACTTGTATATCTACTTATTCTTTGTTTGAAATATACTGGCAATGTGTAAATTAAATAAAAACAATTATTTTTTTTTTTTTTTTTTACATAAGAAGAATCACTGAGCCCTACTTATTTTGTTTGATGCTGTATTTGTGTATGTATAAGAAATAATATACCTTTAAATAATAACCGAGTGAAAACACGATATTTGGAAGTTGCATTACAATTATTTTTTATACAATTTTCCATCTAAGATATATTTTAATACATAATTACGTCACAAGTGTAATAAGAGCATCATTATAGTACCGGTATTAGTGTTTTGTCTGAGCAACTAGTGCGTAGTGCGAGTTGCTTAAACAAGAGTGCGTTCATTATGCGTTACTACACGTACAATATTTTACCTAACCCCGCATGTTAAACTGCTCTTTTAAAAGCTATACGTAATGAGCTCCATTACATCACTTCCATTATGATGCAATGGGTCATATCGCTTACGTAACGCTTTTGAAAATTAACCGCCACTGCCAACGAAAATGTTTATTAATATCAGATGTTTTTATGGATTATAATTTTCTTTATTGGTCTCCTAGCAACGTATCCTTGAGTACTTAATTTCTATCATACCTAACCATTAGGGTTAGCGTACAAATTAATAATAGTTTTAATTTTTAAACTTAAACTTATGAATTGTTTTGTTACACTGTGGTTAGGTAAAATTGTTTTAAATGATTATTTTATTGAAAATATAGAATATATATTATAGACCATTGTAGCATCATAATACGAGAACTAGATCCTCCAGCATGAAAGTATAACTACTGTAGTCTAGAATATGTTTTGATAAATCCTTTAAATATACAATATTATAGAGCTAAAAGAAATAAAGTTTATAAAAACATAGGTCAAAAAATGCTTCGTTTTCCTCCTGTCGGCCAATTTGTGTTTTTACAAAAATAAATTACATCTTTGGAAGTAGATAAGATACCGAGTGAAGATTTGATATTTATTCATTATATGTAATTTTATATCAATACTAGCGCCCCCCCCCGTCGTGGCTTCGCCCGCACAATTTTAAGGTTGAGAATCTATCTGATGATTTGTTAATGATTTGCTAATTTTTTTGTAGAAATGATATTGCAAATTAACTCTTCGCTCGCAACATTTAAATAGAAAATGAAATGTATTATTCAGAGTTCAAATTAAAGACAAATTTTCGTGTTTGACTTTGTAGATCTTGAAAAAATATTAGACACGATTTTTTTCTTTTTTCGTGTGACAAAATTAATTGATTACAAAGCCTTAAAATTTGAGGAAAGTCATATATATATATATACTGCAATACCTTATGACATCACGAACGTATATATGTTCGTGACGTCACAGAACTTTGAGGCTTTATAACTCCGTTAATTTTGTTGTATCCAAGAAAGAAAAAAATATGTGTCCAATATTTTTTCAAGATCTATTAAGTGATAGTAATGGAATTTTACATGAGAAATCCCAATTGATTTTCAAAATCAAAAAATGGTTAAATCCGTTATTTAAGATTGAATACAATAATATAAGAAAAATTGCTGATTTGATTTTTAAAAGTATGGAAATTTCGGTACGTGAGTATAACAGTAGTTGAAAAAAGAGGCATACTCCCGGGATCATGACATCCCGGATACCCATGATATGTATACATAAATCTAGTACATATATATTGCTTTATACAACTAAAAAAAATCAGTCTGTATTGTCCAATATTTGCAAATCAAAATTAGTTGAGTTTTTTATTTAATGCAGATTCCAAATATATTATGTAACTTGCAAAATTACTCTTGATTTGTTTTTGAAAAAATGAATATTTTGTATGTGACCGAAACAATAGATAAAAAGGTGGGCGTTGGCCTCCCATGGCTTAGTTATATTATCTTCAAATTCAAACATCTGGGATATAAAGTAATAGTATCTGTTATACCATTATTTCTACTGCAGCGTGATATATAATATGCTCTGTGTATTTCTTATGGGAATGTACAATTTCTAGAAATTTTGCGATTTCTCCCCATTAAATTCAAAATTTTGAAAAATCCGCTCTTAGTGCACACTTAGCCTACATAATATAACGAAGGGTCCCTCCAAATTGCTAGTCCCTCGCTTTTATAGTTTCGGCTCTGCGTTGATCAGTCAGTCAGTCAGTTAGGACTTTGCCTTTTACATAAATATAGATAACAAAAAAACCAAGACACATTTTCAAAATGCCGGAATAAAAAAATGTTTAAATGTACCATTTTGTGCAAACGTCTTTTAAAATGGCTTGAACAAGTTCGTTATAACCAGAAATATCAAAAATAAGCTTTAAGGAAATGTTTCAAACAGTTTTTACTTTAGATGTTTCAGTTTTTTTCTGATTTTATCAAATTTGACCGTTTATAAAAAAATATAATATTTATTAGTTTTTTAGATGATTTTTCAATTTAACTCAACCTGTGTTATTTTTGTTTGATTACTGTATTACGAATTTTGAATAAACATTATCTATTTAGAAAGATAAGAGCAAGATCTTTAAAAAAAGAAAATTTGGAAATTTGATGATAGTAACTACACTAATGGCATTTATAGGGGAAAGTTGCCAAATATAGGTTGGCATCCTGATATCAGATAACCTTGTTTCTCCCCTCTAAAGGCCTTTTCACACCGGCGTACTGAACGTCCTGGACGTTTGGTACGTATTTGTCAAAATAAATCGCTGCCCATTAGAGAAATCCTGCAAATTGTTGTAGTTTCTATATGTGTTTTGGTGGTACTTTTTTTCAAAACTAACCCCATGTATCAAAAAAATTTTGTTCTAAATGTAATATTCCACAGCAGCATGAGCTCTTTATTATTGACACCTTTATGGTCAGAAAGCATAATTTGAAATTTACTAAATTAAACTTTCCAGTCTACACCAGGCATGTTATTCTTGAACTGTTTCATTTTAAAAGATAACATTTCATGGTAAAACAGTGAGTTATTAATGGTGAAATTCTTTCTCATTATTTTGAGCTTTTAAAGAGTTTTCGTCTTCCTCCAAATATTATGTTGGATGGCTATATTTTTGTAAAAATTTCCTGTTAATTTGTTTTTAATAGTTCTTCTAGGTATGACTTGATTTTCCAATGCACTTCTTTACATTCTCATACCCGAGTTCATTTAAACATATAATATATGAAGAGTTTGAAGGAATCATCTGTATATTTTTTTGTAGTTTCAATGCATTTTGAGCTCCACACATGAAACAATAAAAAATTTTGGTTTTGGTAAATGGAAGATATTATAATTTGACTGAATATTTTAGATTGTGCTTCATGATGAAAATAGGTGGCCTTGTTTTTGTACAGCGTAACTTTGGCCCAATTTACATTTTGGTCAAAGTTACCCTGAAATTCAACAAGGTTAGGTTTATGAATGAAGTATCATACCACAGAAAATATATCATACACAGTTAATAACTACTATAAAATAATAATGCTTACTTTTATTTAAGTAAATTGATAAAAAATCAGCCTGACCAACAGTGAAAACTTAAAAACAAGTATTTATATATTGTCATAGTGCTGTACTATATATTTTACCATGAAAACTATAAATATATTATTATTACAGATAATAAACATCTTTATTGAATTAGTGGGTCAAAGTTACTCATAAAGTACCAATACCATTGACAGTAATTAATGACAATTTTAAAATTGATGAGGCAATCATTTTAAAGTGATATAAAGACTCCAATTGTTCTTATTCAACATTTGTTACTACTTACTTAGTTTTATAAATATTTAGGCAAATAGCATAGTTCATTCAGTTACGGCATCTACATATCTTAATTTCAGTATCTCAAAACTCAAGGTACAAGCTCAATTGGAATCATTGCATTACTAGTCGTCCTCATTAGTATGTACTGCATGTAGGCTATGTATATTGAGCAACAAGTAAAAAAAAAGTAAATAAGTGTACAATGAACTCTAAAGCAATTTAATGCAATCACGTGTCTCAACTTATCATTATATCTATGCATATATATCAGAAGCTCTGATTACTACAAAGCAAAATATTGACTCAAGAGTAATGCCTTGTGTAAAAAGTGAAAGGTGGAATAACCTGTTACTGTTCAGTATGATAATATGGCTTTGGTAAGCTACAAATCTGTCCATAATCTTGGCATCAATAAACGTTATTACACAATACTGGTACCAAACCCTGCATGTGTTCAAATGCTTATCGTAATGTGAAAAAAAAGAAAGAAAAAAGAAGAAAAAAAACACTTTCGAATATTTCAATTATTTAATGTTTATTTTTGTTGTATAATCAATCAATTAAATTTCATATAATAAAATCCCTCCAGTATCTTTCTGAATGTGTCCATATTTTATTACCCATGTATAGGTAGTACATGGTAAGTTTGCTAATTATAAATAATATGACCTGATTTTAAATTTTCTAGCCTAAGGATCAAACATGTAATTTTCTCTATGCCATAGCTATATCAAAATAGTCACAAAATAAGGATATGAACTTGAAATCTGATATAGAGAACTCTAGTGTGACCATAGAGAAACCTATTGAAATATTTTAGAATTTCAAAATTGTAACCATTTTCAACAGATTTTCTCCATGTTTTGTGAGTAATTTTTTTTTTTTAACTAAATAAAATCAAAATTAATTTTTGTATGTAATTATACAACCATCAGTGATGAAAAATAATAAATTGTTGAAATTGTAATTGTGATCCCTGATCTAGGAAGAAAATTTTATAATCAGATCTTAATTTACAGATCCTGTAAAAAAGACTGAAACATCAGTATAAATATAGCAAGTAATTAGTTAGTTTTTACATATTTACATCTTTTATACATCAGTACTGAGGCACTTAAATAAGAGTGAGATCTTTTTTTTTTTTAAATACACAACATTTAAGGTCCATTAGAACCAATTCATATTCATAAGAATAATGATTTGCCCAATTACAAAATTAATAAAACCTGTGGAAGGTTTATTTTCCATGCCATTACCTGGATTAGTAATATGATGGCATCCATCAACTTGTTATTTTGTGTTAATGACGGAGATGATTTGAGTGTGATGAAATTATCTTCATGTAAAAATCACTTCTTTTTCACTTTAGCTTCTTATTATATTGACCAAATAAATAAATTTAAACATAAAAGGAATTGCTATGTTTAAAGTAATACCTTTTATGAGTTCTTAAAAGGTAAATTAAAGAACTCTAGACACTTATAAGAATTCTAGCCAAACTGACTAGAGTACTGTATGTTCCGTGAAAAATTAATTCACACGCTCAGTTTACAGGGCTGGATCTCGAACATGGATCTGATGGGATGGTTAACTCTTTGGCAACGAGTCATATCAAAAAACAAGAGATCATAAAGAAAACAAAAAAACATGCCTATTGGTGGAACCATGATCTAAAGACCATGAGAAAATATGTCCACAGTTTGTACTATTTATGTAAACGTGCAATAAGCTGGGATTGGTAATCAAAGGCACTCATGGAGGATAACAAAACAGTAAGAAGAGCTAAAAGAACTTGTGGAGAGAATTTTGTCAGAGCATCGATTAGGTGTTGACTGTGCAAAACTCCTAAAAGTTTTGGCTCATCACCTGATGAATGTTGTGGATGCTATTACTATATATATTCCCCCCCCCCAATCGAATTCTATAGCGTGGTTCGCGCTATCAAACCATCAAGCCATTCTCTGGGCACCCATGAGATGGATAAATAATATGCTAAAAGTAGTAGACTGGCACAGATTGTCTTGTGTGAAGTTGTGGATAAGCTTGTGACACAAAGAGGGTGTCCACAGGCTGGCATCCTTTCACCTGTACTGTGGAACCTAGCGACAGATGACCTGTTGATGATTCTAAATAAGCAATGTATGTATGTCCTAGGGTATGGTGCTGAATTTGTTATAAAGTCAACCTCGCTTGACTGGCCCTCAATAGTGCACACCCCCTGTAATACAGCCCGAATCTAAAAATAAAAATGATCAGAAAAACTTGATTGAATATTAGCGAAAATAAAACGGCATTGTGTTATTATAGTTAAAACACAGTATGTTTTAAAGTTTCAGTTTGTGTTGTCCAGTTGCATTACTACAGGCTAATACAGTAACCCTTTCCTTTTTATGGCCTGAAGCCACATCTTCGTCTCTACTGGCTAGAGTTTTACTGGGCAGCATTTTGAAGTTGAGTCGAGTTTGATCACAATCATACAATTCTTCCATACTTAAACTCTTCTCGTCTATAAGTTAGTGAATGTCAGTCTTGAAGTCAATGACTCGTGACTCATCAGCCGATAATTTTTCGCCACTAACTTGCAGTTGCTGAATGCCATAACATAGCTTTCATTTCTCTAGTCGACCTATGCTTCCACCGAATTCATTGTTGTTGTTTCCTAAATCCTCATAAAACTGAAGAGCTTTTTCTTTCAGCTTTTTCTTAACACCTTTTTCTCTGTTTTGTAAAAACCACAAGAACAAGCCTTTGCCTAATTCTTCAAAACCTCCTTTTTTCATTGTTTTCCTTTTCTTGATGCCTCTCAACAAAGCTTGGGCCAAACACTATTTTTCAACTTCTTTACGGGTTTTTTTTCCAATCTCCGACCATGCTTTTTCCCACATTATAATCTTGTGCAATTTTTTTTTGCTGACGCCCCTGCATCCAATCTTTTTAAAGCAGCAAGCTTTTGTTCAATGGTCACAAAATTATTTTTTCACTTATTTTTTAACACTTCCTTCCAAACTAAAAAAATTATGTTACTGTAATTACACAACATTTATCGCCACAACAACCTCATCTTGCACAAAAATAAAATTGTAAATTATATTTAATACCATATGATCCATTAACATAAAATCATTTCATATATCATCATAATAAATTTAATTTATAAATATATAATGTGACATGTGATAAAAGGAAAGTGATAAAGTAAATAATATCAGCAAAAAGTTGTAAATGAAAGGAATAAGAAGGCTGATTTGTGTGTTGCAACATAAAGGACATAAACAACAAAAGAACTATAATAATAAAAATGAATGGAGGCCTATTTTTGAAAATTTGGATCCATTAATTTGGATCTAAGAATAAAAGGAAAAAGATTTGAATTTCATCATAAAGGAGCTGATAAGTATAACACATCTGCAAAATAAGATAATATACATAATTTGATTAAGTTACAACAAATAAATCAATCTACATTTTAAACGACAAGAATCAGTATAATAAGTTCAGCCTATTTTAACTTCATAAGACATATAACTTGGAAAACCTATAATTTCAAAATTTCCAATACAATAACCAATAGTGAACTTCTGATATGCCTTATATTTTGAATTACAAAAATGATCCAAAACGTATTAATTTCATAATCACCACATTCATAGTTTAAAAATAGTTTTGTGAAGATCTGGTTTACCACATTTCAAATTGTGCTATGACAAATTGTATGTGTGAAGCAATAGGGGAAAATAATAATTTTAAATATTTAGGTTTAATTTTATATGAAAATTTAAATTGGTAAAAACAAATTTTAATATTATATGAGAAAAGAAAATGTATCATCAGAACTTTTTATTTTTTGAGGAATATCTGTGAAACCCAATTGATTAAGAGTACTGTAATTTGCTTTAATTGATTCTAGGCTACAATATAGTACTCAGTGCTGGGAGAGGGGGGGATTATTAAAGATTATATTCAAAAACTGAGAATATTGCAAAATCATGTTATCAGATTAATACTTAATTGTCCTAAAAATGAAAGCTCTTATCAATTATTTGTTCACTAAAAATACTGGCAATCCACAATTTATTTATTTATAAAGTTTTTAAAATGTTTTATATCAGAAGTGGCAACACTGGTACAAATCATTTATTTTATAACACTAGAAGAAGCTCTCATAGAATATTTTTATTACCCAAAGTTAACAAATCTGTTTAAACACTCATTTCAATATATTTCGCCTAAGTATTTTAACCAACTGCCACATAATATCAAATCTTGTATATTAATAATAACCTATATTAATTTTAATCTTAAGATTCAGCCGCCGCAAAATGGGAGTTTTGTAATTGTTATACTGAACTCATGGGTTAAGTGTATTTTTTTTTTTTTTATATATATATATATATATACAGAGTGATTCAGGAGTTAAGGGCAATACTTTGACAACTGATTCTAGAGCTAAAAATAAGAAAAAAAACTTAATATAAACATAGGTCCGGAAACGCTTTATTTTCAAGTTACAGTACTGGTAATTACAAGGAGAGTTCTAAGACCCATTTTTTTTTCAATTGCTCAGTTCAAAAACAATATGAAAACATTATATTCGCCCTTACATTTGGGTCCCTGGAATTTCAGTATGGCATAATATGACCCTTGAGAAGAAATCAGGATGAAATCTTTCGCTAGCCGTAACTCGAAAATAAAGTTTCCTGGCCTATGTTTATATAAATTTTTTTTCTTATTTTTAGCTCTAGAATCAGTTGTCAAATTATTGCTTTTTCCTCCTGAACCACCCTGTATAAATAGATGGGAACCGAATACTGGTAACTGTAGCCAAATTAATTTCCTGTAGAAAACAATGTTGTTGATGTATTTTTATGAAGGAATAAATTCATATTTTCAAACATTCATTTTTTAAATTTTTTATATACTTCCAAAAGGTAAAGAAAGGGCTAGTCAGCAGGAAAATATAATTATTATAATAATTGTAATTTTTTAATGTTATTAATAAATTCAAATAGTATTATTCAAAATAAATTTACTTATTTCATCAATATTGATTATCCGTTATATTATAAATTATTTATATATTATTAAATCTACAATTAGTTTAGCCATTATTTTTGGAGTGCTTTTAATATGATATATTATGAGCTACCATGTTCCAATAATAGATAATATTATTAGTTCCAATTGGATAAAGTCACAAGCAAAAGCACTGCTAACAAACTATTTAAGTTTAATACAGTTTATTTTGTGTCATTCTCAGGTTTCATTTCATCCTTAATTTTATCCTATGAATGACTAGAGCACTGTGGGGAAAATACAAGGAAAGAAAATTCCCCAAGAGCACAATAAAACACTAACAACCACTCTAAGTGTATATTATACCTCTGATGATGATAGCACTGCTATTGAAATATACATAAGGTAGAATAAACATAACTACACAGTCTTTGTGTAATTATTGTTTTATTGTGGTATTTTCGAATTTTCTTTCATCTTACATTTTATGTTTAGTAATTGTGAATTTCAGATATGTATAAAAATGTAAGAAGAAGTTGACAGAGAGTTCTATATATACCAATTATTTCAAATGAAATATTAATATTCAATTCAATATTAAAACAAATTCATATGAAGTTGAAATACATTTCTTTGTTAATAATAAAGGTATAGGTAATATATTCCGAGTTCCACAAAGGCAAATTCACAGGTAAAAGCTAAAATTTAACAAGACAAGATTGTAATTAAAGAATTAATAGTTATAAATACTTTGTTTTTTAAAATCTGTAAAATTCTAACTACCCCATATGACAACAGTAGCATTTACAAATTCACTTGGAATGATTGTAACAAATATTACATATGCCATACAGGAAGAACATTTATTCAAAGGCTTACAGAACATTTGTCAAGCCATAAAAAAAAATAATTAGAGAAAAACAAAGAACTAATTACCTTGAAAATTTACTCAACAGAAAGCCTAACACAAACATAAATACCAATTTAACTTTTCTATATGAAGGACAAAAAAGATGTTGATGTTTTAGAAGAATATACAATTTACTCAAATTATAAAAATAATCCCCATACATTCTACTCAATAAAAAACTCATTTTTGCATCCAATCTTATGTTTAACAAATCAAATTTAAACCATAATGAAGACCCACTCATTTAAAACTGATGTACAGCGATAGCAACTAGCTTCATATCTTAATCTTTAATGCTGTAAGTAGAGCCCTATGGAAAAAATTACTACATGGGCTATTCTATTTCTAATTTCTACTACCGTAACTCGAGTTCAATTATGTACATTATTGTCTGCTCTGTGTTACCCAGTTGTGTATGCCGAAACAGATGAAGTGTTAAAAAAATACAAAATTATGATTGTAGATTTAAAAAAAAAGGTATTTTTGATTTCTTGAATATCTTGCAATTCAGTAAAGGGAGATAATTTTTTTTTTTTTTAATTAATCTAATTAAATGTATTTACAAAAAAAAAGAAGATATTAACAGTTTAATGTTCAATTAATAAAACCATAGAAAAGTAATGTTTGTATTTCAAAATTTTATTATATTATGCCAGATAGTTAAGTCCAAGTTTTTATATTATATGCAAGTCATAATTACCTTAAATGAATAGAAGACAGGAATGGACACAGGTTTATTCAATGCAAAATCTTGGCCTAAAGTCATCTGGACTCCATTTCATAATCATTTTATTGACATCTTATCAAACAATCAATCAGTGATTCAAAGTTAATCTATGGTCTTGATCTTTTATTAGATTTACTTTTAAGATGTTTTTCTTTTAAATGACACTTCATATTTTAAACATATAAAAATTTCCATAAAAACAAATATTTTCTAAGTGAATGTAGTGCAATAATATTGCAATGTTATATTTTTGTGATTTTTTCCAGAGAATTTTACATTATGACTGTTTTAATACCTTAAGCCAATACATTTTGTAGTGTACAAAAATATTTATCATTATCTTTTGTAACTGTGAATGGAAATATAATAGCCTAATTATTTTTTTATATATTATAGCCTAATGAAATGATGGTTCTCAGTTTGATAATTTATTTTTATTTTACTTTACTAATATTTTGATATTCCCTCTTTTATCTCTCATACTTCATTGTGTTAATCACTAATTTTTTTCAATTGTCCATTATCACAGAAGAACCAGAAGTCACAATAACACAGTAAATATGACAAACACCAGATGGAACTGAGATCATAATTATACTGCTCAACTAAAAGAAAGGGGTTCAGTACTATTGTGGTATATCTATATAAGGCTTCAGAGTTAACCATGAAACCCTATCAACAAAACCATTATAGAAATAAAGTCATTATGTCTTTCATTATTAAAAACTAAATAAATTCACCGCAATGAATGAAGGTCATGCTTCAAACTCCTGAGTGAGGACAAAATATTGTTCACTCCAATAAAAATGTTAAGTAAAACTACCCATTGGCACTGAACCCCTTTTTGTTAGTTGACCAGTGTGTATCTCAGTACAACTTGGTCTTAGTAATTTCTTGGGTTTGTGTGTCTATGAAGTTGTATGTTTGAAGAATCATGAGAAATAGGTTTGGGCAGATGACTAAATATATAGTCACCTAACCAGACCAAAAAAGATCAAAAAATGGCACATTCACTAACTTGACAAACACAGTCTTATAGGATACATAAGATTAAAAAAAAAAACTCGAACAGAATATCTTATAAAAAATTACGAAACCGCCTTCCAATATTAAGACGTTAACAAGAGCCTAGCGGCAATCTAAATAACTTAAAGTTAACATCTAACTAATATAATATTCTTAACTAATCTTATATCTAACACATTTTATATTTTACTCTAATATAGAATTTTATATTGGGCCTAATTCATTATTAACAGTTATATTATGGATGTAACAGTTCCATTTTTGGATGTAAATGTGTTTAGAAAAAATAATAATTTATCGTATAGTGTTTATAGAAAGCCTACACATACAGATAGATATATAACTAAGGATTCACACCATTCACCCGCGCATAAAAGAGCTTCTTTCAATTCTATGGTTCACAGTTTTAACTTACCACTTAATAGTCTATAGAATATTACGAAAAAGAACTTCAATATATTTATGGTGTTGCAATTTTTAATGGTTATCAAAAAGAAATAATAGACAGCAAAATTTAAAAAAATTAAGGAATCGAGAAGTACTCTTGTGGGCAGTAAGCCTCGACAACAGTGGGTTAAAACTGTATTTGCTCCTCCAATGTCAAATATTGTAAAAAAAAAAAAAAAAAAAAAATCATTAAGAAAATATACAAATTTAAATGTAACAATGTCAGCCGAGAATAACCTTTGTAAAATTTTGGGAAATCCAAAAGATAAAATTAAAGAACAAGATAAATCAGGAATTTATTATATACATTGTGAAATATGTCCGAAAAAATACATAGGACAAACAAAACGAAATGTCAGGATAATAGCAAAAGAACACTTTGCCCATTTAAAATATAATAGGCCTGATAAATCAGCCATGGCTAAACATTGTTTAGAGGAAAACCGTTACTTCAAAATAGAAAACTCTGAGTTGTTGAAAAATGTTACTAAATTAAACACAATAGATGCATGGGTAAACTTTTTATATTAACAAGTACCATAATATGGGTTAATAATGAATTAGGCGTGATACACAATTTTATATTAAAGTGAAATATAAAATAAGGTAGTGTCAGATATAAGATTAGTTAAGAATATTGTATTAGTTAGATGTTAACTATAAGTTATTTAGATTGGCGCTAGGCACTTGTTAACGCCTTAATTTTGGAAGGTGGGTTTGGGCCATGCTACTTTAGTTTTGTATACATACAGGGGTTGGTGCAGTGCTAAAGTTTAGTTATTGTAGCTCATGTATAACTGAGGATGGCGACTTTGTCGTTGAAACGTGTTTGATTAAATAAAATTAATTTTGAGAGATCTTGTGTTCAAGTTTTTTTTTTATCTAATATTATCTCACAAGTCAAGCTCAATATTTATTTATAGTCATACATATTAACACAGGCATTCGTAGTAACCTAACCAGACCTGGATTTCGTACTTTTATATTTCTTATTTTCTACTAAAGTAATGTATTTTGGTAGGTAATTATTTAAAAGTGTCTTCTGATTTTTTAATTGTTTCAAAATAATGCAGGTAGTAAACGATTTCGACAATTTTCTTAACTAAATATCAAGGCAGACTAGAATGAATAATTACCATGCAAGAATTGAGATTTATGTTAGTCGAAATCTAGACTACTTTTCATGATTAATTACTTTCTCAATAATCATTTGAAATCATAAGTAAATTCTAAAGTTTATTTTTTAAATGTCTAAGTTTTCACTATCATTACCGATTGTATTTGAACTAAGGGTATTTGTTTACATCAAGGTAATTCCTAATTTTCGGGATTTGTTTTGTTTATCGTCTACTACATAGCTTACTTCTTAGGAATAAATAATATTTTCATTGCAGAGGTCACCTTTTTCGCTGAAAAATAACACTTTACAATTGCTGTGTTTATATGTTACACATAATGACAAGACATAATAGCATTGAGAATAGCGTATGGTTTGACGCAATCGAATTACACAATGACTACGCTAGATCGCTATTTATGACAGGTTTGGCCATGTGGTTATATAACTACCTGGCCAAACCTTTCTTAAGTTTATTGAAGTTAATGTCATTATTATGAAAGATTAACAGCATATCACGTGATCTGTGATCTCAGATATAAACATTGAAATTTCGAGTAATGTATGAGACGTGAATGTGAACATCATCTATTATATATAACCTATAAACCCGCCGATTTGATAGTTCGTAAATTTTATTTTTTCAGTGGATAAAATTGACCTCCGCAATGAAAACATTATTTATTCTTATGAAGTAAGGTATGTAGATGATAAAAAAAATTCCAAAATTAGCTATTACTTTTATGTAAACAATTACCGAACTATGTACTAGGCTATTTCTTTTAAATTACTATTACCAATCACTCATAAAAATCCATACATAAAAATCGACATAAAACTTCGGAATTAGTAAGTTAGATAATATTCGACAAAAAATATAGTTTTTTTATAATAAAATATAGGCTATACATTTTGGCTAAAGTAGAAAAAATGTCAAAACACCTGCCACCAATGTTTTAGCAAAAAGTTGCTCTAGCAATTTAAAAAATTATATTTTTATAAGAAATTTAAAATCTAAATGTATAGCTAATTTGATAATAATTCAACCATTATTTGATATTGATAAACAAATGAATACAGTCACACGTGTACGAGCGATGTGCAGTGTTATTTCTAATCATACTCTCTCTCTCTCACACACACACTCTCTCACTATGATGCTTTAAATTTTAAATTTCTAACCAAGAACACAGTCCATGCCAGTTTCTTTACTATATCTGCCATGAAAGACTAAAGATATGTTGATACCCAAAAGCTTAACTTTATCTGTAGGATTACATTTTGTAAAGAAAATAATTAATTGTGATTTTTGTCCATTTAAGAACATATTATTTGAGGAACATATAAAGGAGAAAATGGTGCTAAAGGAAAGGAAGTGAATTCATAAACTCTCACGAGACCTCTCTATTTATGACACAACTATTGACATTGATAACTTACTGGAGGTCAAAGAGTATGATCCTTAAAATAAATATAATAATGGTAGCTAAAAGCATAAAGAAGTTGCCTAGGTCATACCTATCACTCAGATGAAGATAAATGACATACACAAAATAGTTATAAAATTGGTTATCAATTTTATTATTATAAAAAAGAGTTTAAAAAAGTATATTATAAGCGTGTTTAAAAAATATCTTAAAATTGGTGGTATTTATTTAATCTTACTGTTATCTTTAACTAAAATTAAATTTAATATTATCACTAAATATTAGTGTTTATGTTTGGATCACAGAAAAATAATTATTGATATAGAACACAACATTACTCGATCCTGGTGGTTTGAGTTCCCAATCTCTCCGAGGGCTGAAACTAGCAAAAGGATTTTGTTCACCCTTTACAAGTATTTTGGTATCTATGTTTCCTTTTTTCATTTTAAGTACCCTTGCTATATCATGATCAGATTCCTCTTTGCAGTATGATGTCAGGATTATTAAAGTAGAAGGAAAGTGTAATAAACTTGAAATGGAATTTTTCCACAAGTCTTTTTCTGGTACTTTTTCAAACTCACTAAGTCCACAGTTGAAAGCTACTATAATGTCTGGAACACAACATTCATTATTATTAATATAATCATGATAAAAACAATTTGGTTTAAAATCAATCTCTAATTTTTTATTTTTATCACATGAAGAACAAAGTTGTGGCTTTTGTAAAACATCTATATTAATAAGTCCAGGTCCAATTAATATTATATGTAGGTATCTTAAATAAGGAAGCCAATGAAATAAAATTTCCCACGTTTTCATTGCGCAAAGCTCTAATATATCAGCTCCTGCTACATGCAAAGTCAAGTCTTTTTTTGATACCCATCCACGACCCAAAACTCGTTCAATAACATGTAATACTGTCAAAGGGCAAGATAGGATTTCACTAGCTAAACATGAAGTTATTGATGATTTAGTGCCCGAAATATTAGCATAATTTTTTACAAATTTATCCATAGATTCTGGCAAAGTAGTGTAGTGGTTTTGGATACTAGTTGTAACAGTAGGATAAGGACTAACATTGTGATATTTTGAAAGATAAATATCAATAGTAAAACACAGTTTTAACACATTACACACAAATGTATGAGCCAAATCATTCTCTTTATGTTCTACAGAACAATAAGTTACACTATTACACTGTGAACAAGGAATCATTTCAGAAGGCTGATAATGATGACAGACATTACAAACTGGTGGGAACAAGAATACCTGTTGTTCTAAAGGCCACAGAGGCCTATTCATTATACATTCTGCAAGTAGCATTAAACCAGTTCTGTATTGGTTCCACCCTCTGTAGTCTGAGATAAGACACTCCTTTGCCTCCTGAAATACATGGCTACCACCAGCCTTTCTTAGAATTGTCTTTATACATTTACAAAATTCTTTATGTATTGGCCAATGATCCTTCTGATGAACATAACTACAATATAAAAACAATTTACAACCTGAACAAACTTTTAACACAACATTATCTTCATTTCCTTTCCGTTTACATACGTGGCAAACTGAACCATAAAAATAATCTGTAAATGCAAGCATATTGATAAACATTGTCTTAAAAGAAAATATTTTTCCTTAAATAAAGCTCTTTTCAAACTTAAACTAATTTATTCACTGTATTTTACTCCACAAACATCTTTTTATTTAAAAAGTAACATTTAGCTTCTTTAAGCTTCTAAATTTAAAAATAAATATGTACGACATTTAAAAACATAACCTCTTCACACACAGTTAGTATTTATCCTAACTCATTTCGATTTCGAAACCAACACGAAATTCGATTATCGATTCACATTATCGCAATTTGTAATCGAAAATGTAGTCATAGATTAACTCATGTTTGCACCATGAAATTTCACTATCTTACTTTTAACTCTTTCTGATATTTCTTGAACTACTCTTATTCTTTTCCAACCCTAATAGTATTAAAAATATTCGAGTGCAAGTGATCTTTTTTTAACAAACTTGTCTTTCTTTTTTTTATAAGACGATGACGACATAGAGATTTTCGCCATTAAAGAACAAGAGGTAAGAAAATAATAATAAATTCTTTGTAACATTCAAAGCATTTACAATAGACGTCCATAGGTACATCCATAGCACCGAAAATTGTAGGAGCACCAATAGACAAATTGAGAAATTTTCTCAGGTCCCTTAAGGTCCTTCCCATAAAGGGATTGACATCAGTTAAAGCTTCAACTTTATATCTCGAAACCCCTGGTTTATTAATTACTATTTAGGCATATCAATTTTAACAATAAATAACGTTATCTCATCGTCAAGAAGTTCTGTATGGAAATTACTCATTCATCAAGAATTAGTTGATACGATTTTAAAAGTGCTGTTGTGTTATGCGCTAGTTACCTATAGGCTCCAATTAAACATGTTTGTCTCTCTCTACCAAAACAAAACAAAAAAAGAAATATTTAAATTTAATGCACAACAGGTGAGTAGGAAAAGAACCACGTTATTTAGACCATTAAAAATGTAAAGTACTCATATCCCTTCAAAAACGAGAAGAAATCATCAGCCAATTTGGGAGCTATTTGGTTGTAAAGGGGTCCTTTGAATAGAATGGTATATACAGTATTTTTAAGAAGGCATTATATAAATGGTATTTATAGTCATTGCTGGCAATCATAGATTTATTCAGCAGTGAGCAATGAGTTTAGACAGTTTTTATAATTTCTATATATATATGTTCATATTTAGCCAGCATGAATTTGAACGCTACTAAATGGCTTGTTCTAAGTCTTGTAATCGTACTAGATATTTTTCTGAAGCAGTTATATACCATTATTAAAAGATTCTTCAAAGATAGAGTGAAGAGCTTACTTTTAGTCACAGTTTTTGCATTTCATAGTATGATATTAGTTCAGCTATCGGTTAGGTTCAGTGTATCTTTGGCCACTTGATGATCTACACACTAGTTACATCAATGTTTACTTGCGTAGGTACACTATGTACAAGATTTTCCTTTGTTACTTAATTGTTAAGTAATAGTTAATGATTTATCTCATGAGTGATGTTATTTCCATATTATATCGTTTCTAAGACAGTTTGGGAATACGCGAATACAACAAGGCTTTCAGGGTATTTTACAGTGCTAAGATAAAGGGAATTTGATCAACCTTATTTGATTGCAATTAATTCACTGTTGAACTGTGATGTTATTGTACTAATTTTAATTCCATCGATTGTTCTCCATTGAGCTAAATGAAGTAAATACCCATACAGTACCACTTTGATTGTGTTGTGGGTCAAGGGAGCCATTGGAGTATGTCAACGTTCTGTTTTACCAACTTTGTTTTAAATCTTTCTATACTATTATATTGTACTATTTCAGAACAACCTCTAGTTTCCGTCTTCGAAAACTATTGACGTAAATCTAAGTGCATTTTTCAAAATTAGATAAATGCTTTTAAAAAGACGTTCTTGAAGTGTGTTCAAAAAGGAATGCCCCGTTAGATTTGGTTTTTAATGTTCTGATTGAAGTGTAGTGTAAAAGATCTATGAAGCCTTGTTAATCTCTTCAAAGATTTGAAAGATG
The DNA here is from genome assembly GCA_963513935.1 of Aphrophora alni. Lineage (NCBI taxonomy): Eukaryota > Metazoa > Arthropoda > Insecta > Hemiptera > Aphrophoridae > Aphrophora > Aphrophora alni. The sequence goes on along the minus strand of OY740771.1, from coordinate 40,797,228 downwards.
TATTTGATATGTTTATATGTTTGTGATCTTCGCATTATAAGCTTGTTAGTGAATATCTTGAATAGATATGATAAGAACCCACTTTGGATTCCATCGTGTCTTGGTGAATATACCAAATAGTCGTCCGCGTATCAAGAAATTTGTGTTTTCTTTAGTATTGGAATGTATGATGTTCATGTAGAGAAATCAAAAATGAGCCCAGATAAACCTACGAGTTTCTATGAAATTTAGAAGCAGCTTCATTAACTCTGATTGAGAATGTTCTTCCACTTAGAAAATCATTTATCCAAATTAGTTCATTTTCTCAGATATTTGAGTCATTAACTATTTAAATGAGTTTTTGAAGCCAAACACAATTAAATACAGCTGAGAAATTTGCTACTGTTTTCTTGTGTGGGTTTTCTTCAAAAACCTTAATGAGTAACTGGCACAGGTAGAAAAGTTAATCCTCTGCACTGTTGGCCTCAATAGGAAGTTGGATAGAACTGGATTTTATTGTGATCAATGAACCATTTCAAGTGTCTTGTGTGAATCATTCGATCTACTAATTTATATTGTGAATTTGTAAGCAAAACCGGTCTCTAATTTTTTAAACTTGGTAGTATATTTTGATTTTCAATTGCTCGGTATTATGAAATAGGATTACTGTTGTTAGCACAGTTTATGGAGTTCATAAACATACTTTAGAAAAGTAAACAAAATAAATACTGGTATGGCTAGAGTGGTGTTTTTGTTTTCACAAAAGAAATTATTTTTAAACAATGGAGTGTTGAGATGGAATATGAATAGAACATATCTTATTAAACGTCCAAATTTTGCGAGCATGGTAACAAAACAGCGATGGCGTCCTTGGTTAACTTTTTTTTGTTGGCGGACATTGCCCAGTCAGATACAAAAACTATGGCGAGCATTGATTGGAGATAGATTAGAATATATTGATTTGATAACTCCGTAAAAAAAAAGTAGTATAACTTAATACGATATTATGTATTTATTCTTGTATTTAAAAAGAAGCAGGAAGAAATACAAGAATAAATATGGAATAATGTGGAAAGAACCAAGAAGATCATGTTCAAAATAATTTAACTAGGAACAGGGTTATGATAGGGTTAAATTAATTAATTTGAAATGAATATTATTAATTTTAAACAATGACAAATATTAATTATTACAGCTGATTAAGTTAATTTAGTATGATACAAACATTTGAATAATTGTTGGAGTGTTTTACAAAAATCATAAAAGAAATTATAGCTAATGATAAGCAAATAAAAAATATAAATTATAATATGTAAAAAAATAAATAAATACCTTGCAGTGGATTCCAAGTTACTCAAGTACTGTATATTAATAATGAAGTGGTCCATACAATAGATGCCGTTGTAAGTTCTACAAAATGAGATGAATGTTACCTTTGGATGATTTCAATGCTCATACAAATATAAATATAAATTCTCAAATATTAACACACTACATTAATCATCAAAGCAAAATGCAAAATACGTTGTGATCACTCAAATATTAACAGTCGATTGTATTTTAACAAAACAAAACTTCATGTCACTGTGCTTACTGAACACTATCACCCAGAAACTTTAAAACATTTACTGTTATAATCGCTAAAATATGACTACGTTAGGAAAATTTGTTACACAACAATAAAAACTAGAATAATTATGAAAGTTACGGACAAACTTATAGAACTGCTTCTTCAAAATAATGACATTATATACGGAGATAAATCAATTTCTGTACTTATTCAAACGTACAATATAAAATTCGACGAATAACTAAATAGATAATATAATAAATAATATTAAGATTTAAAATAACACACATCTTATACCCCTTTTATAAATATATACACTTATATCAGCATATTTGTGTTACTCTTCTTTGGGATTCTTCAATTCGTGTGTTAACTTTTCAGTCGGTTATGCCTGATGGACCCTTGGCGATAAGATAACTACAAAACTAAATGCAATCCTCAAATTTACTATGGGAAAAGATCCTTGAAATATAGTCCTTGATTGTACTAACAATATACACAAGCATAATTTGAAGTATTTAATGTGACACTAAATTTAATATTCCAATTAATTATTCGATTTAATATTATATAAACCATAAACATCTAAGCTATACAATTACAATAATATTATTATAATATATCAAGTCAACCACAGAAAAATTAAAGAGGTAACAAACATTAATAACAGTGATTATTTTTTATAACCAGTGTTCTAAGAGGTTTCAATCTGGATTTGATCATCCTAGCCTGCAACAAAAAGAAAGAAAGAAAAATAATCGTATCCATTCTAAATAATTATTTCATTAGGCAACAGGCGAGCGCATCTCAGGTTGTCTCATAGGTTTTATAGTATTTATAAAAACAATAATTTAAAATTTAAAAGTAAAAATAGTATGAATGAGGAAATGGGGTGACAACGTAGTTCTAAAGAATTACTGAAACCTTGAGCTGAGTTTATAATATTAAAGATAGCGGTTTTTTTGCTCTATCAAATAGGCAGACTTGGTTTTTCTTTTAACCATGTAGCCTAAAAAAAAAAAAAAAAATAAAAAATAAATTATAAGTTGTGTTTATACTGTACTGAATTGATTGTACTGTAACTGTAAGTCTTTCCCAAGTTATGTTACAAAAGTGAACAAATGTGTTTATGAATTAATTATGAAGTCAAGACAGTTTTATAAATGTGTTATCAATTATTTTTCAAAGTAAGTGGTTCAGCACATATTTGCATTTAATTTTAACTTAAAATTGATAAATACAATTTCAGGTAAATATCTATTGCACATTATCATCGAATTTTATTATTAAAAATTATGAAATCTTTAAGTATTTACCTTATATTCAAACAATCAGTTGATATTTTTTGTAGGAAAGCACTTTTCAAGTCTCAAAATGCATTTCTTCACTGCCAAATAACACATTGAAAACAAGGGAATTAGGTTATTCCCATTGAAAATGCAGAGCTGTTATTAGGTTAAATACAGCTCTGATAATGAAAGCTTATGATAATATTTATGACTATGTTAATTAAGTGTCATCGCACAATTTTTAGTATTAAATCATATAATATAAATATATGGTAAATATTCAGGAGAGCTATCGCTGATCAATTTAAATTCAGAAGTATTGAAAAAATGCAAGTTTGAAGACAAAATGCAGAGATTTTGCACTTAAATGGATCGGACAGGTCTGTATATTTAATAAATATTATTAGATGTTATTAATATTAAATATTATTTGTCATGGCAAATTCCTGACTGTGAAATTTGATAATAGCGTGTCATTGGAGGCATGCACATTACATGTTTTTTGACATTTTAAATATCACTATGCTGTATGAGTTCATAGTGATACGTACTGCGAACTAGGTCTCGGCAGGTCACTGTGTGTATAAATATTGGGTAAATGTTCAGTTGATACAGTGTTGTGATTTAATATAGAAATATCATGAAATCGTGTTTTACATACCTGATTATTAAACAATTGGATCACCCTTTAGCAAGAAGACCATTTTCAAGTATGAAAATCCATTATTTTTATCTAAAATAAGCAATTTAAAAGTACGAAATCTAATATTAAGGTATCTGTTTATGGGAATTCATATGACAATGATTGTGAATATATTTAGTGTCTCATCACTAGATGTTTATATTCATCTGTGCAAAGCAAAGGTCTGGTAATTATATGTAGTAATGTATATTATACATGAATAATATATATATAATAATGTAGGCTTATATTATATTAATATACAGTAATGATAGGTCTGGTAAGGTAGCTATATATATATATATATATCTAACCAGACCTGGTAAAGAAACCATATATATACATTTACTTCTCGAGATCTAGTTCACATAATTCTGAAATTATATAGCGTAGTAATACATAGCCTATCTGTTATAAGTCACTTTTAACGACACGCTATTGTTGACTTATGAAACCTAGATGCATAGGCTCATAGTCATCATGTATTCTGATCATTGAATGCAAACTTTTAAATTGCTTATTTTAGACAGAAATAATAGATTTTCATACTAGGAAATGGTCTCCCCCAGCTTAAGGATGATCCAATTGTTTCATAATGAGGTATGTAAAACACGATTTCATAAAATATCTATATTAAATCGCAACACAGTATGAACTGGACATTTACCAAATATTGACCTAACCAGACCTAGCAAATGAACTGAAGGTCTGGTAAGGTAATCTATATGTGTGGTGACCTTCCTAGGCCTGTAGTTTCTTTACTAGGTCTCAAAGAGAAATGTAAGATTCAATAAGGGATCACAGAGGATCACACATTAACATTGACTGACTTAAGTAACTGACATTGACATTGTATTTATGGAAAACATTAGTTGGATTTTGTACTTTTATATTTCTTAATTTCTACTAAAATAATGTATTTTTGGACTTGAAAAGTGCCTTCCCACAAAAAAAATATGAACTGATTGTTTGAATACAAGGTAAATAGTTAACGATTTCATAATTTTTGTAAAATCCGATGATAATGTACAATAGATATTTACCCAATTTGTTAGTTATGTATAAATACAAGAAATTATACTTCATTCAGTGAGTGTTGAGAGTGAAGCGCCGCCCATCCCCTAACGGGACACAGGGCTCTAGCCAATACCGGGAAAGGACGTCACGTGGAATGTGCAACCAAATCACAGTCTTACACGAGTCGACAGCCTCGAATGCTTTAGTTAGTTCGTTGAGTTAGGTGTCCGATTTAAGGGGTCATTAAAACACAACAACCCCGTCGTGCACATAAGGATGGCATTTTAAAAGAATATATTGATACTGTAGAACATATAACAAGAAAAACTAGTCAAAATGATATATTTAGTTCTCTACCAACCAAAAATCTTGAATTCCCATTTGATTCCTAAATTGTAATATGTTATTGCATTGGAATATTTATATTCTACGGTTGTGATAATATCATTCAACCAGTTTCACATTATCCGCATTCCACAATCCTATAATTCATATATTGTATCTTTTTTTTTACTAAACTGTTGGTTTGGTAATTATGTCTCATTAGCTGAAGTTATGGAAAATGACATATGGCTAAAACTTTGTGTTCTGGAGGTAAATAAAAGATTTCAACGAAAAACTTGTTTTTTTGATATTTAATTGAAACTGCCATAAAAAATATTTTGTATCATATCATTAAAGTAAAAATAATATACAGATTCAAAAGTTGTGGTCAATAGCATCTCTTTCACTGATATCATATATTAATATAGACTAAATCTTGGACATTGTGTCAAAGTTGAACATAAATTATTTTCTTTATTTAATTAAAAATGAGTCTAAATAGATGTAGTAGGCTTAAATTCTTACTTACTTATCTTTTAGATTTTAGAGTATGGATCGTGGAAAATCTCTACAAAGTGGCCGAGGAGGAAAAGGTAAAACACCTCAATATCCTGCAGACCTTTATGCACTTGGTTCAAAAGCACCAGGAGAAACAAAGAGGTCAGGAGTGGTTCATGGAAAACCAGGTGCTAGTCATTCTCTTTCTAGTAAGTACAATTGACAAGGACAGATTTTAGTATTATAATGGTACAAATTAATAGAAGCAAGTCTAATAAACAAATAGGGAATACATATAACCTCTTCCAAATTAAAAATTGGGCTGAAAAAATGTAAGAAACCATAGAAATACCGGTACTGGTAGTTGTAAAATATATAAATTTGTAGAATTAGGCCATTATCAAATAATTAATAATCAGAAAGTTAGACATTTTGAATTTTAATTGTAGCCAAGCCAGAGTATAGATTACGTGGTAAAATTTTGACCTATATTAAAAAAAGATTATGTAAAGTAAAAATTCGATATAAAGTGTTTATTTGAATAATTAAAATTGTTACAAATCATTTTTGGAATTAAAATATAGCTAAAAGGTTAAAACACTTAAAATAATTTCACGACACAACGAACTCGTTGCCTTGACAACGGATTCACCGGCCAATGAGAATGGACGACTCAAATCAGTGCAGTTGTAGCCGGCAAGCTTGAAGAGAGCAGAGCGTCCTTTTTTTTTTGATTTTTGGAGAGTGCTGAGAGTAACGCCGAAAGAGCAAGATGTGTTTTATTGTGTGTGCGAGGAAGAATGAATTTCGCGGTCATACCGACAGAAGTTGAACGTAACAAGTACTAGTAAGGAAACACAAGTGAACAATTTGACTAAATTATTTTCATAACAAATTAAAATTTATATTACATGTACTTTTCTTTTGTATAAACAAATTTGCGTATAAAACAGGATTTCTTGGCCAGCACGAGCTCCCCTTCCCCGAGATAGTGTAATTTTGAAATAAAGAAACTTTCTGACATAAATCATTCAAAATTTGTATCATTAATCAATATAAAAGACAATCTAATTTGATATTTAACTTAGTTAACCTAAAACTACTTACATAGCAAAGAGATATTGTTATAAATTGGCGCAACAACGTGATGGCTAAGAAATTTCTAGAAATAACCTATACCCTGGCTTAACTAACAAACATTTATTTTAAATATTATCATTAAGAATGTGTTGTAGATGTAGATAGCCTATAGGCCTAGTGAATAAGGTACCATTTATATGTAATTCCACGTTAACCTATATGTTCGCGGCACAATTATACGTAGCCTAATTGTAAGTTCTAACCCTAAATCGTCAGACAAAATTTTTCAAGTTATCTTTAAATTTAATTTAAAAAATAAATAAATAAAATGGAGGAACAACAGGACAGAAATACTGGCTATAACCTTAGAAGAACCACATCCCAAACCGAAAAGGCTAAGGAAGCTAAATTAAAACCGTTACGTCCGTCTACGTCCGCCAAATCGGAAACTAACCTAACGGAAAACGTAAGCGCAAATGTTGAAGAAACGGATAATGAACCAGTCAACCCATCGGGCAATCTACTTGAGCAAATTACGTTATTAATAAATAATTTACAGATAAATATAGACAATAAATTTAAACAAAATGAAAACAAAATGGATGACAAATTTAAACAAAACGAAATAAATATCGAAAACAAAATACAATTAAACTTAAACCAAATCAAAGGCGAAATAAAAAATATTACAGAATGTTTAAATACCCAAATTCAGGTTATTGAGTCGCAATTTAACGAGAAATTTGCGGAAGTCGAGACAACCGTCCATCAAACGAATATAAGATTACACGACTTGGAAGGCAAGTTGGATAAGGCGGTTAATGAGGAAATTTTCCGAGAAAAATTAAATGGACAAGAAGTCCAAATCGAAAGTAAATTAATGGAAAACAAACGGATTATTTTACAGGAAGTCGAAGAAACCATCGCCAAGTTACCGAGGTTAAGTAACAACACTTACCCGCCGAATATACACGTCACCTGCGGAGGAAATGCGAACGATGGTAATAACATATTAAACCAGACCCTACCGAAATTTAACGGAAGACAGACTAACCCCAACGAATATATACAAAGACTCAAACGTTATTATGAGCGATTGTCGGCTAGAAAAATCAACCAAACAGGTGAAGAACAAGATTGTCTTTTCGACGTAATCGAGGCAAGTCTTGAAGGAAGCGCTGCACGATGGTGGCAATTGGTTAAAGGAGAAGTGCGAAGTTTCGATCAATTTCGGGAGGAGTTCTACTTAAAATTATGGAATAGGGATGTACAAAAGGGTACGCGACAAAAACTCGAAGTGGAAAGATACCGATCCGGAGGAAAACTCTCACGCAGCGAATACTTCATCGAGCGTGTGTTGACAATGAAGTCTATGACACCCGAACCATTGGAAGAGGACATTATCGCCACACTAACAGAACATTTCGACCAGCGCATACAGGATGCTCAACGGGTCCAGAACATAATAACCATCAAGGATTTCGCGTCGTTATTACAACGGGAAGATACAGAAGAAAGGAATGCGGAAATAAGGAAACGAAACAATGACAACTACCTGAAACCAAGTGGATATACAGGACCACAAACAACACCAGCTAGACGATATCCGACAACGAACCACGATCAAAGAAATTTTAACCAACGACCACAGAACCAATACTATAGGAATGAAAGAGAACACCCTTATTATAACCCAAGGGGATATATACAAAACCGTCCAGAAGTCCAGAACCGGCAGCAATACAATGCAAACCATGGGCGAAATGAATATGATAGAGGCAGGACCAACAATAACCGACCACCGGGTCCAATAAGAACAGACATGAAATTTTCACCGCCACGACAGCCATATGCGGCGAACCAGAACCACATGAAGATGAATTCCAGCTATCCTACAAGAGAGCAACAACGGGTCTGCCAAATGATAGCTACAACTACACGACCAACAATGCCACGAAGTGAACCAGACAACGAACAGAACAGACAGGGCGAAAAGGAGTTAAACTCCAACGCACTGGTCTAGAGGATATAATGAAAAAAGGCTGTACAGGAGAAGCTTTAAGTAACGAGACTTCCCAACCTATACCAGTGCCAATAGAGTCAAACAATATCGGAAAACAGCCAAACAATGTTAATACTCAAAAACCCGAATATCAAAGTTACAACCACATAATTTGTTCTAACCTATACTGCGACAAAGAATTTTTGTTAACGGAGGAAGAAGATTCCAATAATGAGCCCATTTTAAACCACAACTGTCCCGAAATAGAGGTTAAATTAAACGGAATAGTCACAAAAACCCTTGTAGATACAGGAAGCAGCATAACATGTATTTCAGATTCTTGGTTCCAAACCAATAAAAATAAATTAGCACATTATGAAGAATTACCACTTACCAACATTTTTCTTACTACCGCTCTAAATCAGAAATCAAAGAGAATTTCTAAGATTCTACTTCTCAAAGCTGAGTTATTCGATTATGAATTTGATGTACAATGTATAATAGTGCCATATTTAATTAAGGATTGTATTTTTGGAATGGATATAATAAGATATTTGAAGATGGAAATAAACTTCGACGAAAATATAATGAAAATAAAGAATAATGAAAATAAAATATTTACATTGAAGTTTGACGAGGAAATATGTGAAGCGATTGAATGCAGAATAGTGAGTTACGAGAATGGAAGAAAGATATGGGATGAATATAATCTAATTAATAATAATAATAATATAAATAAAAATCAAGAAATTAAGGAAGAGATAATAGACACTAAAAGTATATTTAGAGAAAATGTTCAGTTGAACGAAACACAGAAAACATTAATGGTAAGATTGCTGCAAAAGTATGAAAGAGTATTTTCAGAGAAACCAGGAAGATGTACATTATACCAACATAGAATACACGTGAATAATCCGGAAAATTACAGAGCTCAAAGTGTTCCAATACCGTTAAATCTACAAGATGCAGCTGAGAAAGAAATCCACAGTATGCTTCAAGAAAATATTATAGAACCTTCGAATAGCCCATTTGTAAACCCAATAATAATTGTAACTAAAAAGACAGGCGAACTACGTATATGTTTGGATATGCGACAAATAAATGCACTAATTACTCCTGATTACGAGTGTAACAGGAGTATTAATGAACTTTTGGCTAAGGCAACAGACTCAAAATGGCTATCGACACTTGACCTAACCTCTTCATATTGGCAAGTAGAATTAGAACCAATATCAAGACAATATACAGCATTCCAATTTAGAGGGAAGACATACCAATATGTTGTTACACCTTTCGGACTTTCCACATCTCAAGCAGCATTGGTAAGAGCACTAGACCAAGTATTTAGGAATTCCATTGAAAACTTTTCCCTAGTCTATATTGATGACATTTGCATAGTATCACCAAGTTTCGAAGCACACTTACAACATTTAGAGAGTGTATTTAGGAAGTTACTAGAGGCTAATATGACTATAAAACTATCAAAGTCAATTTTCTGTAGAGACCGAGTACCATTTTTAGGATTCTATTTGACAACAACAGGATTAGAGCCGGATCAAAGTAAAATTTCAACTTTTCAAAATTTTCCATCACCTACTTCAAGAAAAGAATTAGGCCTAAAGCGTTTTCTAGGAGGAATAAACTATTACAACAAGTTTGTGGACAAGTATTCTGAAACAGTACAACCGTTGCTAAGACTGACATCGAAGAAAATTAAATTTATTTGGACTGACAAGGAAGAAGAGACATTTCAGAAAATTAAGAAACTATTCCTACACACAAATGTATTAAGCCACCCAATACCATATAAACCATATTATCTACAGACAGACAGCTCAGATTATGCCATTGGAGGACATTTGTATCAGATTGATCAAGATAATAATAAGAAAGCAATACTTTTCATTTCTAAAGCCTTAAAGAAGTGTGAGTTAAGGTACACCACTACAGAGAAGGAGTTGTTAGCAGTTGTATATTGCTTACAAAAGGTGAGACATTATGTGTTAAATTCAAAATTAACTATCATCACAGATCATAAAGCACTAACTTTCCTAAAATCATGTAAACTTTTAAATGCAAGACTTACCAGATGGATATTAGCTTTGCAAGACCATCAGTTTGACATAATCCATTGTAAAGGAGCCGACAATGCAACAGCTGACCTTCTTAGCAGAAGGAAACCAGAAGATAAAATTGGGAATCAGTATACAAAACATTCTGAAATTATTCTAGCATATTTAGAGAGGCACAACGATTTAAAATTATTGACAGATCTCCAAAATTTATCCGAATTGCAACAGAACGGCTTGAACACAAAAGAAAACTACAAAAGAACACTTAATTTAAGTCAGGAAGCAACCAATGACGGGAACGCGAGATTTCAGATACATGATGGAATATTATATCAAAAACATCTCAACACTTGGTTAATTGTAATACCAGAAGAAATCATCCAAAGTTTAATCTGGGAATGTCACCATTATTATTTACATTGTGGAGCTAAAAAGTGCTTGAATATACTACAAGAGGACTTCATATTCAAGGATATGGCAAGGAAGATTAGAACATCTTTATATCTAGCTGCGACATATGCCAAAAGTGTAAATACAGCAATCACCCACTACATGGGGAGACAAGTGGAGTGAAATGCAATGGAAAGGGAGAGTTAATAGCTGTAGATATAATTGGACCTCTACCAAAAAGTCAAGGAGGAGTGCAATATGTTTTCATAATTCTTGATACATTTACAAAATTTGTCAAACTTTACAACCTAAAAAGAGCAACTTCACAGGCAGTGATAAATAGAATGTTTAACCAATACATACCCACCTATGGAAAACCTAATCAAATTTTAACAGATCATGGCACACAATTTAAAAGCAAAATTTGGGCAACAAAACTTGAAGACAACCAAATTAAACATATCCTAAACCCTGTATACCACCCTATGTCAAATATGGCTGAACGCCCTATAAGGGAAATAAAAAGATGCCTTCGAACATACTGTGCAAACAACCACAGGAGCTGGTCCACTTATATAGACACAATAAACACATTTCTGAATGAAGTGCAACATGAAACAACAGGTTTCACACCTAACGAGCTACAGTTAAACCAAAGAGACCAAAGATTCTGGGAAGAAACCATCAGAAACCCCTTCAGAAATGAAATACCTTTACATCAGAAATTGGAACTTACAAAATCAAGAATTAGTCAAGCACAAATTAAAAGAGCCAATAAATATAACACTTCACACAAGATAACTAATTTTAAAGAAGGAGACCTGGTACTAGTAAAGTCTTTTCCACAGTCAAGCCATGGATATGGAGAAACCGCCAAGTTATTCACAATTTATGTTGGACCACTGCGGATATTTAAAAGAATTGGAAAGTCAATATATACCCTTATTGACGAACAGCAAAAGACATATGGACCTTACCACATATCGTTACTGAAGAAGTATCAACAAGCCGACCCTGTACAGACAAGACAAGAAGAGACCTATTAAAAAAAAAAAAAAAAAAAAAAAAAAAAAAAAAAAAAAAAAAAAAAAAAAGATTATAATTCTTTGTACACAAAATGTAAACTAGTCCTAAGACATGAAATGACAAGAACATTTTATCTGTGAACAATCTTTCCACCATAAACTATAAAAGACAATAATTAAGATATGATGTGAAAGATAATGTATTCCCTGATAGTGTATTATATATAAAACACCTTATGTAAATGACCCTAAAGTGAACTTATACAGAAATAGACTGTGAATGATACCCCTTTCATAAGAGAATGACCCCAAATAATATACTAAGGTATTATTATGGTAGGCCTACTACAGAGATAAATGGACTAACCTGTAGAGTCACATGTTAGGCGAGGTGCTAGGTGCAGTTGAGTATGCATGAAAAGAGTCAGAGAATTTGACTTTTGATTTTGGTAATGGGGACCTAGGTGAGTGTAAAAACCCATGTCGTCGCCTCCGAGGGTGGTCGACAACTTGGGGGTGGGGGCGCAAAGTTGCAAAAAACGAAAATCGGCAAACCGCTTATAACTCCCTTGTTATTGAACGTAAGTCAATGAATTTTTTTTTAATTTGTAGGCAATAATGTCACCTAAAAGAAATGTTATTAACAATTTTCTTTTATTTTTATTAGTTTTCGAGATAAATTTATTTTAACAATTATTTGAAAATATTTTCATTTTTGTTATGGTAAATAAACAATGTTTGTAAAATAAAAATTATTTTTACATTATAAAAACACTGTTATACGAAATAGACAACATTATTGCTCAATATGTAGTATAATTAAACATTTTATACATCAGTAAACTTACATAAAGACATTAAATTGTTGAAAAGCTGACAAAATATGATGTAGACAGTCATAATGCGACGCCGGAATACGTGGCATCTTTGTAAGACTACATGCTAGGCTAGTATTGTATCCACAGGGCTATGTTCCCGACTACCCAAAAAATCTGAAAAAGCGCAATAATGAACTAACTACGTGGCATGATATATCATTAAAGATTGAAAATATGTTTTAGTATTTAAGCGTACTTTTTGACAGTTTAAAATTATTTAAATTGTAAGTACTTGATTATAATTAGTATATTGTTACCAAAGAGCCTTCTGCATTATAATCAAATTAGCAGACGATTTATAGTTCAAGTTTTATTTTCTGACCACATTAGTAATGAAAAAAACAATTATGTAAGTTATTACCAATAAGAATGAAGAAATAATTAACATTTAATTTGAAAATAACAAAAACTACTTACATGGCAAATGTTTTGTTGTTTACTCTCCCAGCTTATTGACTATGACAGATCTATTTAATTGTACTGGTTTTTACAATTATTTTCAATGCAGTTGCAGTATCCACAGCAAGGCACTTCTCTCATGTAGCAAGGGCAAGATTTGTTGCATTTTTTACATTTACACGGTGGTAGCAGGTCTTCTGGCAAAGACGGTTTGGTCATCAACACAGGGCGAATTAGTCCAGAACAGTCTTCATAAAACCCATAGTTTGTAATACTGAGTTGGGTGATGTTAGCTTGTAACACACTATTCCACACATGAACTTGAGCCCAACTGCGAAGAACATGGAGTTTCACGCTATCGCTTGTTGCTGGAAGGCATGCAATGTTTCTTAACGATGCTGGATGAGTTGATATAATTTTGAATCTACTCTCGTTACAGGTTAATCCTTTTTTCTTTATAATCCTTAGATATAATGCTTCATATTTAACATAATCTTCATCAGTCAACTCAATTTTCCCTAATTTCTCTAACAAATCCCTATTTTCCTCGTGTTTTGCCTCTTTCAATGCTGCTTTCTTGGTTCCTACTTTGCTAGTTGTATCACAACCAGAAAATGCGTGAATGGCAGCTAGAACACTACTCAGATGATAACCGTATGCTTCAGAGGCAATGTGGCAGCCTAGGTACTTTTGTTTGGCAGAAGTTCCAGTTTTAATCCATAAAGCCGAACATTTTATGTCGCAAAATTCTTCCCAAAACCGTATGCCCAAAACAAACACATCAGTATCAGGACTGTGTACGATTACAACTGCTGCTGTGTCGTGGACAAGTAACGCTTCTTTGGCGTTAAAAAGAAGTCTTGTATCAGCTTCAACGTGGTTACATTTCAGTTTCAGCACTTCATAAATTTCACCATCAAAGCCCTTCTGCATACTAATTTCACCGTCGACAGAACCACCAGAGATAGTAAATAGTTTGCCTTTAGGTACTACAACTCTATCTAAGAGGTACGATGCAATGATAATAATTAATTGGCGTTTGTTCTCGGGGACGCACAAAAACCTTTGCCACTGTTTTGGAACTTTTGTATGAATTCCTTGGATGGAATAACGAAGTGGTTCCTTTCCACCTTTTCTCCTTTCCTGTTCACATAGCTTTGTTGAAGGCTTGTCATAAATGTCAAACACCAAGTCTACTTGAATGACTCCTTCTCCCTTCAACACTTTGCAAATTCGTTTTAACATGAACTCTCCTAAATCTTGTATTATGTCAAAGCTATTAAGCACTGTAACAGGAGTTGATTGGAGTAATGCCATTCCATCAATTACGTGTATTTGTTTGGAGGAGGATTCAGGCAGATTATCAGAAACCACACACTTAGTGTCAACCACGATTTCATTCACCAACAGTGATTTTGTCGGTTTCCTTAAGAGTTGGTCAGATGTTGCCAGGGCTGGAGGATACTCTAATAATTCGTGTTGAACGAGGTTTTCTATGCTATACGAGCGCTGAGCAGCTAAGAAAAAAATGTAAGTCAAGTCGTTGTGTTTCACAGTTATTTGTGACTTTAGATGTGGAAGTTTCTTGGGAGTAGTCATGGTTGAAAATGAGTTAACTGTGATGCGTTTAATGGGAAAAAATATTCCCTTCTTATGCTGAACTAGCCGTTCTGTAATGAACTCCCTACATAGGTTCTGACCTTTTTCTTCAACTGTTAAGAGAAATTTCTGAGACTTTCTCATCTGCCACAAGCCCACTAACAATATTTCGAAGTCCTTGACCAACCGAATTTTGAAAAGGGTCATCATGATCTCTCATGAACGAAACCAATTTCCCAACATCCTTTTCGTCCCTTTCCAGCCTATTTGCGCCCCATTCGGAATGACTATAGTCTTCTCCGTCCCCTGTAGGATCCATAATTGCTCCACAGAAGGCGAATAGCATATCAGATATAGAAGCTTTATTTGGATACAAAATCAGCCATTTTTGGAAGGCATTATAATTTGCTGTAATACCGATAACGCCTCCAACAACTTTTGAAGATCTTATGAGTGTCTGTTCCAACGCATGGTCAGTGACCACATTGTTGAATTTACCTGGTCTTCTCTTTACCGAGAAGTGACCTTGGTTAAATGCGGTTTTCACTTTTTGAGGTAGCCTTTTCATGTCCTCAACGTAAAGCACACACCCTCGGACGTAGTTAATGTGGTTGTACACGAAGAAGTACGGAAGCATGGCTGACACTGTTACCAAGTGCAAGTCCCAAAGTCCATCTCGTTCAGCACGTATGCAGTTCAATAATATTTCCACCAAGTAACAGTAGTGATTCCAAAATTTAAAAGTCTCGTTTGTTCTGCACTTTTCGTCCAAGAAACTTTTAAATTTCCCATGCAGTTCATCACTTTGTTCAAACAACAAATCGAATAAGGCACCAGTGTCTTCACTTTTATTCATCAATGATTCTTGAAGCTGTAGTATCAATTCTATTGATCGTGTATATGTTGGTTCCTCTTGCATTTCATTTAAGAATAATGACAACTGCATCCTCCTTAGTGCTTCATACATTATTTTATGGGCTCTCACACCTCTATTGTATTGCGTACCTTTAAATAAAGCTTGTGTGGTATTTTCGCCATACAATCCTGTCTCCACAAATATGTCTGATATACCACTGCCACTTACGTATGTACCGATTATAGATAACCAATTTTTGGCTAGATGGAATGACCCTATCCTCAAAATTAGGCTGTCAAACTCATTGCATTGCATTTGAGTCTTCTTAGCTATTAAATATATGGCCATGTCACAAGACAAAACTTGATATTCCTGGTTTAGCTGTTCGTTTAAGTTCAAAAAGTTTTTCATGGCAGAATAAACACAATCTTGATTTGTGGGAGGTGCCGGTACCATAGGACAGAATGCTACATTTGTAACCGACAGGACCGATGTACTAATGGCCTGATTGAACGGTGTCCATCCAGGACATAAAGCATTTTGAGGGGAAATGGTTAGCGCTGATATGGCGTGTCCCACTCGACACAGAACCCATAAAAAGTCAATCTTTTCATACCTCCCATGCTCAATATTTATGCCAAATCCATCCGAAACTAAACTTTTGCTAGCTTCCTCTATTGATAGTTTTGGGATAAAACTTTTGCTTTTCTGACAACTCATTTGGCAAGCATTTTTTCTTACCTTATGGTTAGGTATATCTTTAATAGAAATGCGATCGTTTTCCGAAATATCATATATATCGGTTTTGGTTTGGTACAAAACCATAGCGGTGATATGGGTGGTGTTTTTCCCGTCAAGAGTCTCCTCATTAAAGTCGTCATTGTCCATGGCGCCATGCAAAAAAAGATCTTTATTTCTTATAATATTAGAAGGCATTGGCACAAGACCATTTTCACTTTTTGCTAAATTAGCAGCGGCAATATTAGTGTCAATGTTAATAAGTTGTTTATAGCTTATTGCGTGGCCTAACCTGTTTAACAACGTTATTAGGTGTTTAGATCTAGTCACATGGTGAACGGTTTCCGACAATGCAATGTGTTTTGGCGTCAATCCACCGTTATTTAAAATATGATATATGTCCATAAACACTGAAATAAGTTTTCTCCTAGTTTGATTTGAGAGCTGGCGACGTGGCCTGATAATTTTGTTAAAAAAAATATCCCAATTTTTTGGAAAATCAAATGTTTCTAGTTCATTCTTTAAATTTGCTTCGTCACACACATATCCTGTCAAATTAAATTTATAACTTTTAGCTTCATCCCTTAGTAAATCGAGAAAAATATTTACACTTTCTTGGCTCGACACTTTTACCTGTTCCACAAGATCCTCAACAGGTGTATTAATTTTAAAAACAGTTGCTGACTTAGACTTGTCTTTGGGATGGGAAAATAAAATACTTTCTCCATAGTGTTCTATTAAATATTTCTTCATTGATCTGTTGTCAACAGTAGCGTCAGGATCTAAACAAAGTTGCTTTAACCTCGATGACAAATAAGTCAAAGAAAAACATTTTGATTGTAGTTCAGTATCAATTTCTAAAATTAATAAGTCAAACGCCTTATGTATTGGTGATTAAATAATACTTGAGTTATCTTGTATAGTAACTGACGATGTACGAAAGTATTCTTTTTTACAAATATCATGGTACAAAACATCAGCTGCAAATATATCATTGACTGATGTACACATACTTAATCTCCTAAATACAGAATCTTGATTGTGTCTACTAATGTCTAACAGTTTTTTTGCCAGTGGGACTTCCGAAACTCTGTACAAAGTAGCAACTTTTTTCTTAGTATTTTTTTGGCAAAAAATACATTTAAGCATATCTGTTTTATTTAACAAGCTTCGAGTGGTACATCTACTGTTATCAAGTATGTGCCTACCTGATTCATCATCATTCATACATAAACCTGTGTCCTGATTTTTTTTAAATTTTGCCTCATTACGTTTAATGTTATTTTCGCTCGTGTACGTACTGTAACACAGTCTATGCCATCTAAGTAATTTTAATTCTTCACTGATTAAAAAAGGGGATAGCCTATCAGAGACCTCATCGTTTCGTCTTTTAATAGCATTTGATAATGTTTCAAAACTTGCTGCTTTGGGTTTATCTACTAATAGCGTAATGTCACTCACCTGGCATATGGCACAGAGTTTTAAATCAAATGCTTTTACCCTTTTACTGACGCTTGCAATAGAAATCGCCATGACAAAACACTTGGTAACTGCACTTCACACACCAGAGCACTGTTATCACACTCCTATAACCAATTGTAAAAAAAAAAGTAAATAAAACAACTCTTTTACACACATGCACAACAAATCCCAGCGCACACTACACAACGTCATCACTGGAGGACAGTTTACCGGAACTAAACCAAACCAGCGATTCATACTAAAGGCGCCTGACGAGACTTTACGACAGGCTCGGAGCATGGCTTTTCATGTTACGACAGGACTCTGGCTAGGAGCACGGCTATTAGTCGCTAGACTGCCGCACTTGTTTATGATATTTTAAATAATCTTTTCACTTAAAACATACTATGTAAGTTTATTGAAGTGTAATAATACTTTATTACAACTTATACCGAACAAAAATTGTTTATTTACCATACAAAAATGAAAATATTTTCAAATAATTGTTAAAATAATTTTTATCTCGAAAACTAATAAAAATAAAAGAAAATTGTTAATAACATTTCTTTTAGGTGACATTATTGCCTACAAATTAAAAAAAAATTCATTGACTTACGTTCAATACCAAGGGAGTTATAAGCGGTTTGCCGATTTTCGTTTTTTGCAACTTTGCGCCCCCACCCCCAAGTTGTCGACCACCCTCGGAGGCGACGACATGGGTTTTTACACTCACCTAGGTCCCCATTACCAAAATCAAAAGTCAAATTCTCTGACTCTTTTCATGCATACTCAACTGCACCTAGCGCCTGTACTATGTGTTTGAACAATTAATGTCATTAATTCATGAAAGGTTTAAATAGAATATTGTTGTAATTTTTTTTAAAGTTAAACTGTTAAACTGTTCAAATATGGTTGAATTGTTCAATTAAACTGTATAGTATGTTTTAGTTGAGATTTTTATATTGTTAATTTTAAACTCCATAAAGAAAGTTCTAGTTGATACTGTTATATAAAGTTGTAGGAAACTTCTCTGAGTTATATGATAAAGGTATTAGGTAATTTGTACATTATCACAAAAATTTCAATTCGCTACTGCTTATGAAATTATTGTGAGGAGCTATTATAATGGTACAAATTAATAGAAGCAAGTCTAATAAACAAATAGGGAATACATATAACCTCTTCCAAATTAAAAATTGGGCTGAAAAAATGTAAGAAACCATAGAAATACTGGTAGTTGTAAAATATATAAATTTGTAGAATTAGGCCATTATCAAATAATTAATAATCAGAAAGTTAGACATTTTGAATTTTAATTGTAGCCAAGCCAGAGTATAGATTACGTGGTAAAATTTTGACCTATATTAAAAAAAGATTATGTAAAGTAAAAATTCGATATAAAGTGTTTATTTGAATAATTAAAATTGTTACAAATCATTTTTGGAATTAAAATATAGCTAAAAGGTTAAAACACTTAAAATAATTTCACGACACAACGAACTCGTTGCCTTGACAACGGATTCACCGGCCAATGAGAATGGACGACTCAAATCAGTGCAGTTGTAGCCGGCAAGCTTGAAGAGAGCAGAGCGTCCTTTTTTTTTTGATTTTTGGAGAGTGCTGAGAGTAACGCCGAAAGAGCAAGATGTGTTTTATTGTGTGTGCGAGGAAGAATGAATTTCGCGGTCATACCGACAGAAGTTGAACGTAACAAGTACTAGTAAGGAAACACAAGTGAACAATTTGACTAAATTATTTTCATAACAAATTAAAATTTATATTACATGTACTTTTCTTTTGTATAAACAAATTTGCGTATAAAACAGGATTTCTTGGCCAGCACGAGCTCCCCTTCCCCGAGATAGTGTAATTTTGAAATAAAGAAACTTTCTGACATAAATCATTCAAAATTTGTATCATTAATCAATATAAAAGACAATCTAATTTGATATTTAACTTAGTTAACCTAAAACTACTTACATAGCAAAGAGATATTGTTATAGTATTTTATGTAGCATCTAGCTAATTGAAATATTTATTTGTTTGTCAATAATTTAAAGTCTAACAACTTATTACTATCAGCAATTTAAGTAGGCTAATTGTTATAACATCTTCTGTATAATTTTGTTTTGAAATTTACAATGTTTAGAAATAATAGTTATAGATAGAAATATCCTAAACATCTAAAAAAAAAAGAAGAAGAAAAAAAGCCGTCATATTTCATTGTTTGTCGTATGTATGATTTCTATGCAGTATTTCAGTATTAATATGTCGTGCCACACCTCGCTTCTGATCTCCGAGTTTTAGGCTAAAAATAATGTTCCTGTCTGTTCACATCTGCCTTACTCTCTGGATTTAGCACCATGCGACTTCTTGCTAAAATTTCTAAAAATAAAAACAGTGCTAAAAGGGAAACGTTTTGATACCATTCCCGGCATTTAGAGGTCCATGTTGGAGAAGCTAAAGGCCTTCCAGAAATGCTTCCAGTCATGGAATCAACATTGGGATAAGTGCATCACTAGCCAAAGAGATTACTTAGAACAAGATTAATTCAAATTTGATGTAAGCTTATTACTTTCTTCGTAATAAAATTATTCACTGTATTGTTTGATCACACCTCGTATATCATTTTATTTGTTCAAAATGGAAACAAACAAAGTATTCAATACTACCTACAAAAATGTATCACCACTATAGGGGACCTAAATATTGCATCACAACTGACATACACATACATTATAACCAAGACAATATTGCATAATAATATATGAAAATTACATATCATACATACATTTGATACAAATAATCTATAAAAAATATAAAAAAATTGTTTACAATTAATAATAACTTTCATAAATCAAAAACAACTTGTGTCACATTTTTAACACTATTATACAAAACAAACTATATTTAATTTAGTTTAACTTAATATCTAAAAGCAAAAATCCTTTAATACACCCTGTAATATCAACAATAACAAATATACTGAACAACAAGTACTGAACGAATATCCACAAATAAGTACAATACAATTATTATTAGAAGTTCAATGACATCAATTCCTTGTTGTCCATCTTGCCAATTTTTCCTCCTCGTCAGCTCCATTTTTGTGAATGGAGAATGTGGTTCTGAGAATGGACAAAGGTAACTAGTACTATCTTCCTTATCTTTAATTTCTTCTTCATCTTGCTCAAAACTTGTAGAACTGCTCTCCGTCTTGGTCGCTAACATGTCACTTAGCCTTGAACTATCAGGCAGTAACAAAAGAATCATTAATTATACAACAGTTCTACACACCGGTTGGTGTTACTGAGCAAACATTTATATTAGCCCAGTCAATAAAGGGAAAAAATAGTCCTTTGTCGGAAATAATTAGTGAAAAGCTGAAATTTTGCCTGATGTTACATTAGTATAAGAGAAGTATGTACACAAAAGTCCCCGACCCTCCCCCTCTTGCTTTCCCCCCCACCCCCTTTAAACGGAATATTGCTTGCCTCTACTAAAACGTTCAAAACACGATTAGTATATTAGATATAAACTTAATTTTGGTTTTATTTTCTTCCTATTAATAATGCCTACAAATAATGTCCATTGACATGTATAGCTTAAGTTAGTATAAGCGACGCTATTGACATAAATTGTCGAAAACCCGAAGATTTTCATTTATATTTTATTATTTATTACGCATGGTTAAAATACTTGTAGCAATAGAAAGAAATAGCACAAATAAAAAAGTTAGCTTGTTTTCTTAGCTTTAAGTTCACATATGACTTGTTAGGGTTGTAGTGAAAGCGTTGTAACCAGATATTATTGTAAGAGGATATTGTTGCGGGGTGAGGCTCCGAGCCGGGCCGAGCAGGTGTTTTCGGTGGTAAACAAAGACACGAAACTGGTTCTGGTGATATTTTCATCCTTGATGTGTCAGTTTTAGAGGGAGGTTTGTCAAGTGCGGATGTTTCGTGGCAGTGAGACGACAAAGTTAGTGCGTTGAAAGTGACAATTATTTACACAGTTCTGTTATATATTTATTTATTTGTAATTCCTTCTCAGTGTTTACAAGGTAACCCTATTCTATTCTTTAATTTTTAAATATATCAATTTCATAATATAAACTAAGAAATGTTCACGTGTAATATTAAAAAAAACAGAACGGTTTTTAACATTAAAATCTGTAGGAGGACTGACTCACGGAAGGGGAATGACAGAAAGTACCATAAATAAATGGATTCTTGGGACGCCATACTTCATAAAGATTAACGAAGCGTTAGAGGAGTTCTTAGACATTTCTATTACTTACAGTGAACAACATGTTGAGCTTAGAAAGACAAGACAACTTAGAGACCAAGCTGATACAGATAAATTTACCACGTGGTTCAGACAGCACAATCCATTTAAGAAGGAATCTGGAGAGTTAGTTTCGCTATCATCTGGTTTAATCAGTGATGAGTCAGTCAACTGTGACCAAGCCTACGACATAGGTTTTGCTGCTATGAAGACAATGTTAGGAAAATCATTTGGGAAACTGACCTTAAAAAGAAAGGACATGGTTAAGACCCAGCTAGCACACAAATTAGCACACAAGTCAGATCAAAAGAAATACCTGTAAACTCTCAACAGCTCTTCAATAGAATCCTCTGTGTGTGTGATAGCCCTCACAAATTAAAATCGTATCTTGAATATGAACTCTCTTCACGTCCACCATCCCTTTTTTACGATGTTTCACTAAGAAAAGGAACTAAATCATCTGCCCTTAAAGTATTTCAAGAAGCTGTAGTAGAGGAAGAAGAAATCGATACGACAAATGTAAGTGTGATTATTGACGGAGGATTTCTCCTTCATTATGTTTCCTGGCCAAAAGACTGTACTTACGGAAATATTATACAAAGTTACAGCAGATACGTTGTAGACAACTTTGGACGAAATGTAACTGTTGTTTTCGACGGCTATCCTGAAGACTGTACAACTAAACAAGAAGAGCAGAATAGAAGAGCAGCAAAAAAAATCTTCAAATGACATTAATTTTGATAGCAACACCAAATGCTTGACAGCAAAGGAAGATTTTTTAGGCAACAGAAGAAACAAGAAAAGGCTTATACTTTTAGTTTCTGAAGAGCTTAACAGTTTTGAGATCAAAACCATTGTTGCCGAAGATGATGCTGATATTTCCATTGTCATGACTGGAATAGAAGAACTAAAAAGACGACAAAATGTTATGTTGTATGGCACAGACACTGATTTGTTGATATTGTTGATAGCTCTTGCACCTGAGAACCAAGCAATTTACTTTTGCAAACAGATAACTGGAAGATTGCATGGAAAAGTGTATTACAGCATTTCCAAAATCATCAATAAGGTTAAGGATATAAGGAAGCTTTTATTGTTTGCATATGCCATAACAGGTTGTGATACAACTTCTTCTTTTTTTGGTCTAGGAAAAATAAAATCTTTGGAAATTGTTCATAACTCAGAAGAAGCTCAAACACAAGCGTCAGTGTTTATACGACAAGATGCTTCCAAAGAGGAACTGAAAAGAAATGGGGAAGATTTTATTTTGCATCTGTATGGACAGAAAAAGCACACAAACCTCAATGAAGCTCGTTACTTTATGTTCACAAAACTTGCAAAAAAATCTAAACTAAGGTCGAATTTCAACCTCGCTAAGCTTCCTCCATCGTCTGAAGCTGCTCATCAGCATTTGTTCAGGGTTTATTTACAAGTGCAGACATGGCTTGGAAACAGATTGGATGCTACAGATTGGGGCTGGAAGATGGAAATGGTAAAAGAAAATGGTGGTTACAGGAAAACTTTAACACCAATACAAAGTACCAAACCCTTTGCACCGGAAGACCTTCTGCACCTCGTGTCTTGCAGCTGTAAGACATCTTGTCTCAAATATTGTGGGTGTCGGAAAGTAGGACTTAATTGTTCCGCCATGTGTGAGCACTGTAGTGGACTTTCTTGTGACAACAGTCCTAATGTTGACGAAATAACTCATGATCATGACGAGAATGGATTTGAATAAAACAGTATTAAGAATGTTTCTACTGTCTTCACGTAAAAAAGTGAAACACTATAATTTTGTGTGTCTGTATTGTATATAGTGTAAATAGTAATTTGAGTGGTGGGTGGGTGGTCCGTGATGGTGTTTGACAGTAAACAAAACATGTTCTGCTGCTTGACACCTGCCGGTTTTAGCCAGTCCGGGACACGGCGGGTCCATAGGTGGTGGATAATGGAACGGCCCTAATAAATAAGGGTTAGGAATAATCCCCCGAACCAAAACTGGCTCTCTTTATGAACATTAAAAATGTTATTACTGTCATTATAACACAAAGAAATCATATAGTGTGGTTATTATTTAAATAACTAAATACAGAAAAATAAATAAAAAAATTATAAGGTAATTTAATAAAAGAACAACAAAAATACGTCCAACAACACTTAAAAGAATGAATTGATTTTTTCATTCTTTTAAGTGTTGTTGGACGTATTTTTGTTGTTCTTTGATTATTACAACACGTAATATGCTTATTAAAAAGTTATGTTATATAAAATTCAAACAACAGGTCTTTGTTGCAACTTGAGACCGCTGATGTGCTATATACCTGCTGATCCGGACCGCGAACACTCTTGCGCCCCGCGCCGCCTCCCTTTGTCCGGCTGATTATGTCAACTGGCTGCGCTTAACATTTATAAAACTTATATCATTTTAAAGATTGATAAATACGCCAACAGTTTTATTTGAAAAACTTTTCCATAACTTGTCTCATATAAATAAAAAATAGCTAAACACATCATTGTGGGAATATAAAAGTAAATAAATTTAATTTAAATTAAAAAATACATGAAAAATAATTAATTTATCGATTACACACTATGAACATTTTTTTTAGAGAATACTTTAAGGATTACAATATTGAAATAAAAATGATTCTATCGCTCTTTATCTCGTAGATATTGATAAAATAATAAAGCCTTACAAAAAGGAACTTAAAGGGGGGTAGGGGGGTAAGCAAGAGGGGGAGGGGCGGGGACTTTTCAGAAAATATACCTTATATAATCAACTAACATCTATGAAAAAATCAGCTTTTCACTAATTAGTTCCGACACAAAACCTTTATTGACTGGGCTATATATTAATCCATCTGTAATCATTGGAATGTTACCCTGTTTGTTATACTTCCCCCATTAGTTGGAAACATTTTGTATTTGTACATTAATCATACAAAATTATTATTATTATTCATAATACTAGACTTACTTACAAACTATAGTACTTATAATTTGAACAAGTAAAAAAAAAATTGTTTTCACCCTTTTATAAAACCCTACAAGTGGAGATAACTTTCTTAAAACTCAACAATATATGTTAAAGTTCTTATGTTAAATATTTTTCTACAATTCACAAGTCATTCGTAGTATTTTCAGAATTATTTTATTGTAGGGATGTCTAATGTTCGAGTTAATCGTCACAATCGTCACACTCGCAATATAACACAGTATCAGCAAGGTCATTTAAATATGTCTGTAGTCTCAACTCATTTGCAATGCCATTAGGAACTGTTTCTTTTAAAATGTGAATGCCACATTCTCCAACATACATTGGAAAATATATGATTTTCGTGACATCATCGCACACATTTGCTAAAGTTACTCGTTCAACTTTACCATTATGACCACCTGGGTCAAATGTGTACTGGAGTCCCTATGGTTTTATTATGCTTTTGTTTTATTTCCACGGAATTGTACTTTATCGTAACTATTCTCATCCTGGAAATTTACAAGTTTTTCATGTAATACTTTATGTTGTTGTATGATACAGTAGTCTTATTTTTGGATAAAACTATCCTGGCTCATATCAGAATCTATATCAAGTTTTATGAATCGGAGATTCGAACTGAGACGGTTTAGGATAATACCCTAACTGCTCAAGTCTCATCGAGAGGTTGACCAAGCTTATACAATTCTATTCAAGGGACAGAGTGTTCAATGATGAGTCATCTGTAAGCACCTGCAGGAACTTATTAATTAACTGACCTGGTCGAACAGGAGAGATGAATCATTCGACTAAATATGATAACATAACTTAAATTAATTTTTGTAAAAATTTTAAATTATTTTGGATTATAAATGTTAAGAGTACCTAAATATAGTTAACTGTATTTTAAGAATTTTGGTATCACTGTTAGTTTAAAAGTTAGAGTTTAAAAACCAAGAGATGAAAAAACCAAAAAATAAGAAGTTCCAAAAAACCAAACATGGTAGGGATAAATTCATTCTGCAAAATAAAAATTTTGAATTTATAAAGATTTCTTTGAAAAAAAAACGCTGTCAAAGGTCACTCTTGAGATGTTTTTCTCAAATACAAGAAAATGTAAGAAATTTTTGAGGATAGTAAAAACAACAGTTGATAAAGGGAAACACTTTTGGTAAGTTTCGGCCAAACCGATGATGAGAAAAAAATAAGAAAGGGTTAATATGGTTAAATTAAAAGTTAGCATTTTAAAAGTTAAAAAAGACATATTTTAAGATACAGTTAGGATAACAAGAGGTAATATTGTAAAATTGAATCATGAGAAGCATGTATTTGTTAAAATGGGGGGTTTCTAACACCAAAAAAGCATACACCAAAAGACGATAACTTGGAGGTTGCACAATTTCTTAAAATAAAAGGACTACAAGGATCAACCAAGAGGATTCATTCATTTCAGGACAAGGGCAACAAGGAACTTAAGAAAAATAGTATAAATCTCGATAGGATCAAAAGTTGGTCATCTGAAAATTACGAAAACATTCAAACTCGAATAACTCAAAAAGTTATATTTCGATAAACACCGTTTGAGTTTTAATGTAACTTACAAAGCGAGAGAAAGAAAAGGATGCTTTCAGAATTTCCAAATTCGCAACCAAAAAAGAGTTATAGCGAATTAGAAGAAAATTGTTTAAAAACCTTGAGCGACAGGTATGAACATGAAACAAGGTTGATCACGTGTCCCCACTACGCAGTTAGGAGGGGGAAGTTCCGCCAACAGCTTACATGGCAGACCAAAATAATAAACAAATCAAAAGGAGTAATTAGGAAATAATTTGGAGAAGATAGATCGACAAATAGATGAAGGAAGGTTGAGGATAGGATTGAAAACAATTCAATACAACAGGAAAAAACATTAAAAGCAATAAGGGATAATTAGAGGGAAAGTGACAATTTTGGAAGAACCGAGGTTACTTCGTTGAGATTGGAGAAAATTAAAGTATTCTGATTTCATCATCGGACCAAGTTGGTCATAATTCTGCTACACAACTACGCTCAAGATATAAGGATGTAGAAAATTTTCGTAATTTTTCATAGAGTTTTTTTAAATGAAATTGTGCTTACCATGTAAAGTTCATGGGAAATTATATAAAATATTTGCTCATGTTTTGACAGATATTATAAATATGTACAGTGGAACTTGGATAATTTGAAGTTGAAGAGACAACTAAAAATTCGAATTAGAAAATTTAGATCTTTTTGGTTTAATTTTAGGTCCATTAATCAATTAAAGCAATCGCCTAAAATAGTCATTATTGTAATAAGTTATTATTTAATGACAAAGGTTATGATGTAAAAAATTAAACACTGTACTTAAAAAAAATAAAATTTACTTAAAAAAATTAAATATACACTACTGTACATTTGATTACAGTTGAATAAATTTTTGTACAGAATGCAGCACTAGATTACATTGCAGTTACTCTTTAGCAAAAGGAGCATGTTTGTTAGTGAAATTACAGTTTTATACAAGGAAGTGAAGTTTTCACAAAGGAAAAGGTTGCAAAATCTTCAAGAATGTTTAGTGAATGAAAAATAGGTTTTCCTTATATTAGTTTATCTTTTAATGTACAGACGAAATTTACACAGATGTTGTAACACCTCCACGATATAGGGATTGGCGTCTTTTCAACTTCAAATATATCAAATGAATCTGCACTCTTGGTTCAACACTTCTGGTAAAATGTCTTGAACTGAGAGTTTTCCTCACATTTCTACATTTTCAATGTATTCTTCAAATGTCATGGCCATGTGTCCAGTGGAGGGATGTCTTCTTTTCTATCAACTCAGCTTGATCAATTGTCTCGATAAATCCTCCCTTTTGAAAACAATTTGCTATTGTTATATCAGTTATTTGAGGTCACACATGCATGCTGCATCACAAACATTTATGTTTGAACGTTTGATTTTTTCCATGAAATAACCTGACAAGAAGTTTTGTACGAGAGGGCGTCTGTAAAAATGCTTGAGATTTTTTATGATGCACAACCAGGTTAATCGGTTGCACAATTGAAGTCATGTTTGGTGGAGAAAAAATAACCTTTACATTGTCCATAAGTGGAATAGAATTATGCGCAACGCAGATGTCAATAAACAAGAGTATTGTTTTCTTTGTTGTTTTTATTACTGCAGAATCCAAGATTAACATATTTTTCTTTCATTAGCAAAAGCAGCTTTTCACTGCCATCCATTTTGGCCCCAACAAATAAATTACCTCTGCCTTTACTGTTCTTTCCCCCACTGCAATGCTCCCTTTTAAAAACTAATGTCTTGTACATTTAAAAACAAACCTGTTTCATCGACATTGAAAATGTCTCTAGCTGGCATTTCCTCAATCTTTAAAACATCTTCTTTCCAAACATTTGCTTTTTCTTGGTTCACACTTCCACTTTTATTGCACATGGGCCTAAAGGAGATGCCATTTCTTTCCTTAGAACCATCCAGCCAACTGGTACTAGCCTTGAAATCACTTTCCCCTTAACTGGAAAAAATCTTCATTTTTGCTTGAATAAGGAAGCCAGTTGAAGGAATGTTTTATTCCAGTACCTTTTTAAACCATATCAAAACGAATTTGTTCAATTCAGGATTGTTCAGTTCTCTCACTTTGCAATTATTTCCATTTCCACTAGAAGCATTGCTTAAAATTTGTCATTATTTTTCAGAAAAGTTAGTGATTTCACATTTTGTCATACATTTTTCAGAAAAAGTTAAAGTCTTGTATTGAATGTATGGTTTACTCAAAGACATGGTGAACACTCGGTATCAAAACTTTCACATTAATGACACAGTGGCAGTAGGAAGTTCAAGTGAAAATTAATTGTTAAAGTCTGTTGACTCAGGTTGACTACTGCTGATTTGCATACTTCTGATTTGCATACTTCTGATTTGCAAATAGGTGCATATGTGACTAGAGTATGTGAAGTATTTGACTAGGGAATAAAAACCAACGGTCCGAATTCTAGCCCCAAGGACTGCGGGTAAAAAAAAAAAAAAAAACCCAGAGTGATGGATAACCTCGTTACAATTAAAGATGGAGGTGAAATTTTACTCTCAAAATTATTGGAATCATTCTTATGAAAATATTGACATCTGAAATCATTGTGTCCATCAATATTAAGTGTACCCTTCGGATTAATTTGTCTCCATTTTTTGCTTAGTGTATATCATTGATGGATATTTGGGTAAAATCGATAAATGTATGTAGGGTGAATGTTAGTAAATGTGAGTTTACAATTAGTCTGATTTTTCAAATTTTATATGTAGCTTGGTTTTGTATCATTGGATAAATTCGTTAGCCATAATAATTTATTGGTAAATTTCAAATTGGCTGTAGATAAAAAAAAATTCCCATCACTATAAAATTTTAATTCTACTTTCTACACTGAACGAAAAGATATCACTTTTTAACTGTAGGTCCTAAAACATCCCATAATAGCTCATTTAATATAGTTTTATAATCTGTATTGCATGGTATACAAATGAATATTGTACATTAAAAATAAGAAAATTATTTTTGAAATGTAAAAAACAAAGTTATTTATGAAAAATAAAATTGTTAAAAACAACTACACAATTAAACTAAAATAAATTAACCCGTAGTTTCTTCTTATCTAGTGTAGCTTTGCACGAACCTGTAGTAGCTCATTGAACAGCTTGGTGATTTATTTATTATATTATTATATGAGGTTTGCAATCTAGCAGAAACACAATAAACATCAAATTAAATTTGAACCCTTTAATCTCAACAAATCTGCTGCATGTAAAATATGTTTAAATTCATGCCCATCCACTAGGCCTTATTATTTCAGTAATTATAGTTGTAAAGATAATAAAACACAATTTTTTATTTTGTAACATCCACTTTTTTTTTTTATTAGTCTAGCCGACCAATGGTTTCACCTGCTAAGGCATTATTACAGCCTCGTCAATGCCTTAGCAGGCAAAACCATAGGTCGGCTAGACTAATAAAAAAAAAGTGGATGTTACAAAATAAAAAATTGTGTTTTATTATCTTTAAACATGGAATTCCACCAAGAACTTTTGGTTTCAACAGTAATGAAAATTATAGTTGTATTTTAAAATAAATATCTATAAGCTCTTAAAAACAAGAGTGATATTAAAAAACACTAACCTTTTGTTTGTTTGTAACTGAAGAGAGGGTGATACTTTAATGATATATTTAAGAAATCTTTGTTAATGTTTCTGAAAAAATATCTTATCCGACTTTAGATATTTAAAGATACATGTTTATGGTAACTTGTTATGGTAAACACTGTATAATTAATTAACTTAATTTTTTATTGTATTGAAATCTCTGATATGTAATACTGTTTTAAATGTTGCATTTATGTTTAGGTGACAGAAAAAGAGAAGGTGTTCCATCATCTCTAATTCCACCTACAAAAAAGCCAAAAGTGACATCTAGTTCTGTGGTCTCAAATGTTGTTGTAGGACGTAGTAGTAGTTCCAGTAGTAGTGCAAATGTTGGAGATGCTTGGGAAAGCATGGCTATTGAAGTTGAAGGGCCTGATTTAGTGCCTAAAATTGTGGATGCTTGCAGTGCAGATGATTTAGAAAAAGTGGTATGTAATAATGTATAGTTTATTACGTTATGCTAATTACAACCTGTAGTTTAAATATAGAATGATATCCGCTTGTCAAATTATACCCACATGCCTGTGTGGTTTGATCTATCTGTAAGGCTGTGCAATAAGTGCAGTAAATATAATTGATTTGGAGTAAAATAGGTAAATTACAATTACAGAATGGTTTAATTTGAATTTGTTTCAACTTCTCTATGAAGCTAGCTTTCAAGAAATGTTAAAAAAAAAAATCACTTCAGTTTTATACTGTTAGTAGTTTTAAGAAAGATTTGAACATATTCTCATTAACTAAGGACCCAAGTATCCTTCACTCTTCTTTACCTATATGTTCTGCTCTCTTTTGTCATAGGTTGATACCAATTAACTGACACTGATAATGTATTTATGCAAATTCTAATCATTCAATGGAACATTGTATTAATATATCAATAACAGATTATCAGCATACAAGAAAGCACTGATTATTTATCAAATAATGGAAAACAATAGTTATAGAACAGAAATAATTAGAAACATTGTTCAGAAAAATCAAAAATCAAATTGATAGCAGAAGAAAGGTAATAGAAAAACAGAAATCAAATGAAAA
Organism: Aphrophora alni; assembly: GCA_963513935.1. Classification (NCBI taxonomy): domain Eukaryota; kingdom Metazoa; phylum Arthropoda; class Insecta; order Hemiptera; family Aphrophoridae; genus Aphrophora; species Aphrophora alni. The sequence continues at coordinate 40,765,868 of OY740771.1, read as the reverse complement.
GTTTTTGAAGAAATATAATACAAATGCTGTGATGAATACAAATAACACATTTAAGAATAGATTAAACAATAGAATTTAAGAAAATAACAATTACAACAAAAATGGAATTTATAACAAACTTAGACATACATAGGCCAAATGAGGCGTAAACTTAAGGCACAGTTTAAGGAACATTTTAGATCCTATAAATATGAAAAGAAATATTCAATTTAGTATCACATGTGATGGATGAAGAGCACATCCCAAAAGAAATAAAAGATTGTAGGAAATTATTACATTACTGTAGCAAGGGTAGACATTTAAACATATTGGAAAATTTGGAAATATTAAAAGTAAAATTAAAAAAAAAACAATATATTATAATGAGCAAATCAATAATTATTTGGATATAATATTTCATAATTTAATTATATTGAATAAAGGATAAATTATAACAGCGAACTATGGAAACTAACCAATAACATAGCAGTAGGGTGTCAACCAATCACAGAATAGAGGGTGGATCTTTATAAGTAAAGAAAAGTGAAGGTCACATAGATTGGGTCTTTTCCATTAGTCCACATCGTGCTTTTTACAATTGAAAAACATAATGTAGAAATGATTTTAAATTTATTTATTAGAAGGGTTTGATTGATAAAAGTATTTAGAATTTAAACTGAGTTGTATTGTCAGGCTACTCTTATTGCTGCTGTCTTCGGAGATCATGCTTCAGTCACAAAACGTATAGTGGGAACTAACAGAAAAAACCACCTGAGTTGTATAAGATGACTTCCAGTATGGGAAGAAGCACTAAGTAATTAGCTTTGGAAAATGGAATTCATCTGAAACATGTCGGTAGAAGTTAAGGGAATGATAGGAATGTACTGAAATTAATTATTTACATTATAGAATGAATATAGATTATAATAATAATTTTAGTTATGAACATTTAGGTACATTTTATTTTTCAATAAATTTTTATTTTATCCTGTTATACTTACAATATAATACTTTTGTAATACAGTGTACTTCCGATTATCCGTAAAATTGGGTGGCACAGACATAGTGGATAATGAAAATCACAGATAATATGGAAGAATGCTAAAAATAAAGGGAAAATATGTAATAAAAAATAGTTTTAACATAAAAGGACTTTAATACTCTTCACTTACACTCTTTGCTCTCCGTTCTCACCCTCTTGCTTTGTCTCCTATTTCTTGGTCCGTCAGTCGCTCGAATTATGGCTCATTAGCGTCACAGTCCAACCACTCTAGACAGTAAACTTAGCTTTACTGCACAACTTTGTTATTGTAGTTTTACTGGTAGTTACCCGTACTAAACTAGTAAGAAGAACCGTAAAATTTTTTACTTATTTTTTCCGCAAGACTCGTGGATAATCAGGAGTACACTGTATTCGGAATACAGAAATTAATTTTAAAATAGTTTAGTCAATGTATGGATATGTTTAGTCTACATATGTTTCTAGAAGATAATTAGGTTATTATCTACACATTTCTGCACATTCTACTTTCTACACATTCTATTTTATACATGTTAAAATGATCTGATATCTCTCTAAATGTCTTTTTTCATATATAATTAAATCTAATAGACAACAAACTATTTTTGTTTTTAGACGGGTTTACTTTGTGGTGCAGTACGTTCCTTGAAGTTGCAACGACACAAACCAGACATGACTGTTGTACAAGGTTTGATATATTTGGCTAAAATACGTCCCTCAATATTTCAAAGTGATTATATATTGAATGCGTTATGTTCTTTGGTTCGTTTACATATGTTTAAAGGAAAAAGTGTAACGGCATCAGTTTTTGTTATAAATCTGCTCATGCGAATATACCAAGAAGTAAAAAGGTGGCCAGAGGTATTTGTTAAGGTGAGTTAATTATCTCATATATATTATAATGTATAGGGTAGAATTTAATAGGGTAAATAGCTTATAAGTTTAGATTTTGTATGGATAGGAGACACAGGGTTACTTGGAAAGTGGTCCTAGTAGTACATAAATAGGAAAACACACCAAAAAGCACTAAAGTTCTGAAATATTTTGTAAAGACTTCAATTTAATCAGTAGAGAGTTTAAAAAGAAGACTAAATATTTTTCAGAACTTTAGTGTTTTTTTAGTGTGTTTTCCTATTTGTTTACTACTCTAGTCAATACCAAGGACTACTTTCCAAGTATCTCTTCTCATACAAAATCTAATATTTTAATGTATTAAATTTATTAATTCTGTCTTGTGTGATGGCTATAAATAAAATTAAAATCTTTGCATAGTCTGTGATCATTTTGTGAGGTAATGCTTCAAAATATTTACTTTTGTACAACGTTAAAATTACAATGAGTTTCTTTATTATGTTATTAGATTTTCATAATTACATTAATACAATATTCGTCCATTTCTAGCTTTGTTTTTGTGACATTTTCTTATTTGTCATTTTTTGGAATAACTCCCATCTTCAAATCTAACTCTGTACTCTACTCTAGTGAGAGTGTATTCAGTAGTTTATAGTCAGTTTTAAACATGTCGTCCAGATCAAGTGAGACAAGCTGTAAAAATGATAAAATGCTTGAAAATTGCTGTAGAAGTATTTGAGTACTATTTTGTTTATTAAAATTTTTTAACTTTGTCAGTTTTGAAACCACACAATATTAATTTTCTCGTTAGATCCCATTAAAATTGAGGTAATGCTGTGCGTGCCACTTACCTTATATTTCAGCTTTCTGGAGGTTGTAGTGCATTTTTAAAATATTGAAATGAAAGTTGTTATTTTCGTGTTAGGAAAAAAAACGGTGTCTTTGTGCTACAAATATATGAGCACCTCTGCAGCTAAATTGGCTGAATTGGTTTTCATCCAATTTTCACTAAAAAACATTTATATACTGCCTACTAAAAAACATTTTAATAAATTAGCATTTCTCTCACAATTTTTCCAAAAATTGCAACATCTGACCTAATGTTGACGTTTTTATTTTTTGTGATTGGGACTTTTTTGTGCACCATATGTTGGGGTACTATTGGGGATATGGTGTTACACATTGGCTCATCCCTTGCCCATTTCAATACATCCCATCATGTTCAATTTCACCTCTGTAATAATTTTGTCCTCTATTATTGTTGAAACCTCTCGTATTGCTATGTCCCCTAAAATTTATTTGTGGTGTGAATGGGTGTGGTGGAAAAATTGGTATCTGATGTGTATAGTAAACCCCTAATTGATTTCTGTCTGTCTGTTATATCCTCCCCCTAGAGTTTGAACAACCTCTGTGATAGGGAAATCTCCTGTTTTATTGTGACTAGTCATTTGTTGACTGTATCACAAATAATTTTCTGTCAAAAATTTGGAGGTTGTCCTTGGGTATGGCCTGGGTGTATACATTTTCTGTACAGAATCCTAAGTTACCTATACTCCTTCGCGAAATGACCCTTTTTTTCTGCATTTCCTACATTGAATTTGTGTCATTGTTTGCCATTGATAGCTTTAAATCCTTGTCCACAAATATACACATGATGTTATTGTTAATTACTGCCACTTCAGTGTCTTTAAAAGTTGTGGGGAATTGTAATTTTGTTAGGTGGTCTAACTTTTCTGACAAACCTCTTGTGAATGCATCTTTTAACCCCTCTCACCTAAATGCAGCACTACTTACTTGTTTGCTGTTATTTAAATGGTTTTTTCTTTTAGTTTCGCTACCCTATTAGTGAAGTCTTCTAATGATTTGTGTTATTTTTTTATTTATTTATTTTATTTTTTTGCGTAATATTGATTAATTGCTCAAAATATAATTATTTGGTACTTTTTTCTGTGAATCTTGATTTTATTGCTACTCTAAATTCATTAAAATTATTAGTATATTTACAAGTTTCATCAATGTTAACAAAATCCCTAGCTACCTCTTGTAATCTTTTCTATGCAATTTTGATTGTTGTCCTATAGGTCCATTTACTAACACTCACGTTTGTGTCCAAGAAGTATAATCTCTTTCTTATTTTCACCACTAAAGGAAGGCAACCTAGATACTAACTCTAAATGTGAGCCACTAAGATTTATTGTCTCAGTACTAGCCTGAGTTAAATCTATATTCAATTCAACCTTCTAACTCTGATAATCTCGTAGTTAATGATTTACTTAATAGTTTTATATCTTGTTATCGATTATATAACAAGAAAAATGCTTGTTGTATCCCATAATCTTCCCCACCATTTTTGGTATTCATTTTTAATAATTATTTATTTTATTATTTTAAAATTAGCCTATCATACTTTTTTCTATTAATTTTTAGGCCTTCAAAATTATATTATTCACTCTTAGTAAATACTTAGTCGATCCGAACAAGTGATCTCTCCATGTTATACAGATGGATCCAGAATGAAAGGAAAGGTAGGAGTGGGGATAAAAGTAAAACCCTAGGAAAAACTCCATCCATATTTCAAGCTGAGATATACGCAATAGAACTCTGTGGTAGAGAGAATATAAAAAATGGTTTCAAAGAGGCAAAGATCTACATCATGTCGGACAGTCGGGCAACTCTTAGTCTATACACTAGAGTTAAGACTGATCTGGGAATATCTACTAGTAATCAATCAACCGGTAACAAACAACAAAAAGTCTCCTTGCTATGGATGCCAAAACACAAGGGAATACCAGGCAATGAAGAAGGAGATCGCCTTACCAAGGAGGGTGCAGAATCAGACTTTGTTGGCCTGAGCCATTCTTTGGAGTAGCTAGGACGTATATTCAGAACATCATGTAAGCCTGGGAACAAGATTAGAAAACCAAATATTGAACCGAAAACCCTGGTCTAAAACAAGCAAAAAAATTCATAGCCTTCTCTAGAACACGGATAAACAATTACGGGAAGGGAGTATAGGCTGATAATTGGCCTACTTTCCAGACACTGCCAACTAAATTATCCTCTCAAACACATGAGAAAGTTTGCAGTGGATTGATGCCACTTTAATACATAGTGAAACGGTTAAACACTGGTTGTGTGAATATGAACCTGTAAAAGGCTACTTCACCTCGGTATTACACCCCCCTCCCACTGCAGAGGTAACAGTCATGTCCCCCAGAACCATTTTAGAATTTGTAAGAAGCTTAAATCTTAGCTGAGTCTAAACTTAGTTGGTTAGTCACAAAATATATATTTGGTTTGCAGTAACAGGAGGGTGGGCCTTGGACCCACTTTGTAATTAACTAATTAAAATTTTGCCCATAGCGTCGAAATTATGCTTCGTACTTGTCATTATTTCATCTAATTTTTTATAGCTACATAATTATTCGAGTTGCTTATATTTTCAGATTGTTGACACTATTTAAAAATGTTTTAAACTCTTAAACTAGCTTAGGCTATTGGTATACATATGCTCCTTCTTATCAGGAATTTGTTCAATCCTCTCTAAGAGTAATTGCAGACTGGGTTTATTATTTTACCCATCCTGAAATAAATCTCCTGGATAATGTCTTTCCCTGTACAAATACTTTATCTGTAGATTCGTAAGATAAGAGACCACCTAGATACAATGTCAATTCTAAAATTGAAATTAAAAAAAAAAAATGTCTTGTTATTTTTTATTACAACATAGTATTTATTTTTTTGTTTATTCAATCTTTCAAACAATCTTTCAATCTAATAATTCTCTTTCAAGAAAAAAATAATTTAGAATCGTAGGTCTTCTATAACATAAAAAGTATGAAAATTTAAAGAATAAATGAATTAATGAATAAATACCTTGATTTGTATGTAGTTGTATCTCCAGACTTTAACACCACTTCTGACACGAGTTTGTGGAACCTTCGTGTACTTTCCAGCAAAAAGCTCCTCGATGAATGATCCAGGAATCCCCAGCTGACAGATTTGAAAACCATGTTGACAGAAATTCTTATCATTATAATCAGTGTATCGTGATTTAGGCGCAAGTCAAGAAACAATGCATTATTTAGTCAGGATAATTTAGTTTATTCGAAAATCATTTAATACAATTAATATAAATTTAACATCATTATTAAAATACATCTATATTTGATTTTACAAAGTGAAGAACTCACTTAACAACAACAACTTCTTATTAACAACTTCTTATTAATGTAAAAAGTTATTTTATGAGTTAATTCATGTCTAACTGAAAGAGCCTAGGACCCTGTAGTAAACTTTTGTTTCTTCTGCTGGAGTTTGTATCTCTCAATCTGATACCACACCTGATTCAAATTAGTGCTAGTTAAGGTTGGTTTTTGGAAAAGATGAACTCATTGTCTATTAAAGTAAATTTTACTTATTTAAACCCTTGTTATGCTACACATCTGATGATTTAATATAATGATATCTTATATTTCATAAATAACTTGACATTCAAATATTCTACCAACATTGTGAAAGAATTAAAGATGGCGCTGTGCTACTATGAGAAAAACATAAATACTAGATTGGTAACTGAGTTTGTTTTAAGAGCATGAGACTATTTCGTAAGTCTATGTCAATAAATTAAAAAATAATCTATACAAAGTGTTTCCCTTTACACAGATTGTGTAACCTGAGAGTAATTATTATTGTGATAATGTTTTTATTTTTTTAGAGTCAAAATAGTCAGTTTTGTTAATTTTTTTGTTTTTATATGTTATATGAAAGTTGTTTACTTTATGTAATTATTTTACATTGCATTGTTATTTCAACTTTGTTAAGTATTTTTAATTGTTATTGGAAGAACAACAAGCTATATTCATTCATCCGATTCCTTGCAGTAAGTGATGTATAAAATTCAAATTGAACTTAAACTAGATTTAAAAAAGGTATTAACCTAAATTTTTATTAATATAAAGAGTCTTAATCATGTCAACAAAATTATTTTTACATATTTTATTTCACATTAGATTAATCTAAGGTTTTCTTTTTTTAAATCAAAAGTTATGTAATAGAACTAGTTAAATATTATAATATGCTATTTTATAATTATTACACTAGAGTAATTAGTCATTGGCATGTTCTTCTGCTCTATTCTAGTTGTATATAGAAGATTCCTTGGGAGATCGTATATGGGTTGATCATGACAATTGTAAAGGTTTTGTTGATAATATTCTGACTGCATTCAGCACGAAAACACCTCCAGCTTTTGAATTAGAAACAAAATTAGAATCAGCAGAGGACCCTGAAGTAGCTGGCGTTTCACCTGGACACTCTGCAGTACAATCAAAAGAACCAATTGAACCAGTCGCTGTTGTTCCCAGGTAATTATAAAAAATTTAAAAAAAGAGTTGAAACTTTAGTTGAATTAAAATTTAATTTTCTTATAAGAAACAAGGTTTATTGAGATCAAATGTTTGTGTATGTATTAGTTGTGTATTGCTAACAGATATTTTGTTCTAGCTATTGGCAATACGCAACAATTTTAACAATAATAAAACAAAAAGCAGTTCTGAAAAATATTGAAATAAATTATGAATCTTAGATGGTAAAAAGGGAAGAGAACTTTGTATTGAGATGGAAAAGCTTTTACAACTGTTAATTAAAGGAAACTAAATGAAAGATTTATTTTGGAAGTATGATCTATGATTGAGCCAAATTTTTTTTGATGATTTAAAACAAATACATCATCTACCCCTTTGGCAGTCATTATGGCGATGTCAAAGCCAGTAAGGGCCGGTTTCAACAATTCAAAGAAAGATAATATTATGATGTTAAGATTGTCATCTTACATGGGGAGTTTGCTAGTGTAAACAAAGAAGCTGCTGATCCTTTCAAGGAAGAATTTCTGAATCTTGTAGATGACGAAGGCTACCTTAGTCAATAAATTATTAATTTAGACGAGAATGGTCTTTTCTTGGAAAAATACCAAAATGAACTTACATTGCTAAGGAGGAAGCTGTTTTATGCAGTCATAAGCTCCTCAGAACATCGGATGACATTTTGGTTGAGAGTGAATGCATCTGGGTACTTTAAACTAAAACATGCTGATTTACTATTCAAATATGCCGTATTAAGGCAATATAAATAAGAGTAACCTATTTAAACAAAATAAAATAGTGAAGGAAAATAGGAAGTATTTTGGCACAGTAACATTCTTGGTCACCAGGGACATATTTAACAAAGTGGGTTATGAATGTATTTTGTCCTTCAGTAACGTCGTATCTGGAGGAAAACGAACATCCATTAAAACGAACTGCCATTTCTAGACCATACACCCGGCTGTTACCCAACTCTATCCGAGTCCAAATTATAAAAATTAAATTTCTTCCACCAAATAATCATTTACCTCAACCTATCACTCAGCAAGTAATATCTAATTTTAAAAAAATTACTAAATATATTAAAAATTTTTTTACAATGTGCTTTGAAGTTTTTTATCATTATAGACGAAAAAACATTGCGGTCATTATCGCCTTAATAAAATTAATATAAATTTAAAAAAAAAGAGAATATTAATTTTAAAACCAAGTGAGTTAATATAATTTTTGCAAAATTAATAATACAAAAATTAGTTAACAATAATAAAATCCAAAAACTATAAAGTAACATATTACAGGGCTGTAAAGGGTACTGCTACTACTAAATAAAAAGGTACTTTCTTGTCAGATATGTATGATAGGATGGACATTACAGTGTCCCATTAGAAATCCATGAGTGATCATGGAGAGACCAATAAGAAGACGGATAATTACCACGTCCTCTTGATGGCTTGTACGAATTGATGAACTCCACAATTGGATAGTTTCTTTTATTTTCTCTTAATTTATTATTATTACAGCTGTCTATTCTTCTTTATACTAGTGATGCAATACGATTTTAACTGATGACAAATAGTCAGATGGCATAACAGGTTGCATGATGGCAATTGATGAACATGTAGCATCCTTTGTTGCTTCATCTGCTTTTGTTTACAGTTATTTCACAATATCCAGGTATCCAACAAAATGATACCCCTACATCCTGTAGCTGCAGCTTGTGTATGGAAAATAGAATGTCTTAGAATCTCTTAGCTGGAGACGTTCTTTAGGAAACTGAAGCAGACAAGAATTTTGAAAGAATGAATGAAACATTATAGATTCTGTAAACATTTTCGTCAGTCTTTAGCATGATGTATGCTTACTTCTTTCTTACATCTTGGAGCAGACATTTAATGTTCAATGACCCAGTGTCCATGGTATGGTTCCACCGCAAGTGCCCAGTTGTTCTTGTTGTGCAGGATTTCATCCAGACTTCCTTCACTCTGATTAGAGCTCTCAAAGATTCTCTGACAGGATTTGCGAATGTTCTCCCAAGTAGTATGTGTACCATCTCTCCTCTTCCTACTGACAAGCTATGCAAGTTTAGGAATCATGTAGGTTAAATTGTTGTAAAATCTGACTAGTCCTAGCTCTTGCAACAAACATAGCTTCAGCTCTCATTAGATGTTAACTATTAATTGGAGGAAATAATAAAATAGAAGAAGTAATAGATTCTCATAAGAAGTAGCTTAGCAAAAGATATGGGCAAAGCAAACAACATACTGTTATTTCTCAAAGTTGGGGAGCTAATTACAATAGTGATCAAGATATTAAAATTCATGAAAATTTATTTTTAACAACCCATATGATAAAATGTATTTATACATTATGTGTTTTTTTTACAATTCTTTGGACTTTTATTTTATAATTATTTATTTAGTTTTTGTTTTGGAAAATAAAAACAAAATTAATTAAGGTACCATTTTAAAGTGTAAGATTTATTTTTCATTTAAAATTTACTTAAATAAATTTGGTCATTAAAAGAATTTATTGGATGTCCAAAAAAAAAAAAAAAAAAAAATCGAAATCTTAAAGATAATCCCTTGGAAATCTTAAAAGCCTAAATATTAACTAGCTGCTCCAGCTCTTTTAGTATTATATATATTATTTATATAAAGTTTAGATTTTGTATAGATATAGGCTTATCTTGGAAAGTGGTCCTTCATATTACCTAGTAGTACACAAATAGAAAACACACAATAAAACACTAAAGTTCTGAAATATTTCGAAAATACTGTTCACTTGCTCAAGGAATTTATTATAATTTAATCCATCTACATTCTTGGAACCAGTTTAAACTGTGAAAAGTAAAATTTAGTTGACAGACTCAAAATGTCCGATTCTCAAAGTTATCTTACTCAATTAAGTGAATTACATAATAAAAATTTTAATAATTGTGAAAAATATAAGTTAACATTTATGAAATAAATTTTGAAAAGATTAAAATTTTGATAAGAATAATTTGATTTAATAAGAATTATAATTTGAACAAAATTCTGAATTAATTGTCATGAGCCAGATATAAAATTCAGGATTTAACAGATTCAGACAAAGTCTAACATGTTTTAGTTAAAATTAGTTACAATGTTTAACAAAATTTATTGAATTAATTATTAACTTCTAGAATCATTTAGAATCCCAAATTTTATAATAGCTAGTATATATTTAGATATAATTTTGGTTTTACCTTGTTTTGTAGAAACGGCTAATTAAGCCTAACTAGGGGACAGAAATTTGCTATGAATCACAAATTCATTTCAATTATTGAAAAAATAATTGAATTGACTCACTTTAAGGGACAAATTTTAATCAAATTTGGTATGTGGGGTTATTTTGGGCATATTACAGAAACTTTTTTGATAATTCAAAATTTAATGGTAGTTGAAAATTTCTCAAAATTGGATCTAACAATTTTGATAAATAAACGATTCTCTCATAATAATTATATATATATATATATATATATATATATATATATATATATATATATATAATAAGTCGTTCATTATTTAAAATTTTCACCATTTAAAAAAAGAAAGCACTTTTCATATTGATCTCATGTGCACTAGTGTGTCTGGCATCTTATAGCTGATCAGAGACTATAATCCGTTTATATCTTTATGTTATGTTGGAATGAATTTATTCATATATCCTATTTTTTATTATTTTTTTGTCGAGGCATTATTGTATAAAAGAGAAAATGAACTAGAAGACATTATATTATTTTGTGCTTATTAAAGTATAAATAAAGATATTAACTAAGTATTACTGTATTTTATTCCACTGCAGTATAATGGAATCCTTAGTAGGCTCTACCCAAAAACAAAATTACAGCCAGAAATATTTTTTCTTAAGAAAAACTGACTTTTTTGTCCCTACCAATAGAGTAGACAATTGATAGCCTTAAACAAAGTTGACCTGAAGGGGAAGAAGGGGGTATGTTTGTTAAGGGCATTGATATTTTAATTTTTAAAAGTGGCTCATCAGTATATGTCATCATCAGATCCTTTGCCTCATTTGATCCTGTCTGGACATCTTCATAAAATTGTATGGGATCTGTACATTATATGATACAATAAAACACAAAAACGTGGCTTTGACAATTTACAATTTAATAAATATTGGACTTCAACTGATGTGCTTCCTTTAAATTCTTGCTAATAATTTGAACACTTGATTGTAAGTAGTACTTATACCAGTTTTTAGTGGCTCTTGTGAAAAAAAAAAAAAAAAAAAAAAAATTGTTGCAAAGGGACAGGATTCTTAACCCTTCAACATGTTTTTTCCCCCTGTGCTTACTATTTATTCCCTTGCAGGATTTTTTGGAGGTTTTACTCCAATGTAGTGTTGGGCTAATAAAGTAATTTTTCAATGATCAATAGTCCGATTTTAATAACTTTTACACTGGCATGTACAAGAATTAGATACATTTTAAATTATTAGATACATTTTATCTAAATAATCATCATAATATGGCATTGTTTACCAGTCAAAAGTTGAGTTTGGTATAATAATATTTTAAGTATGAGTGTCTTGTCTTGCATCAGCATAAACTTTCCTTCCATGTTTGTAACAAACATAGCACCTTTCCCCTCCAACTGTTGTATGTTTATTTGTCTTAAAAATCCTTCGTTTGTTTAAAAATTAATGAAATATATTATTTTTATACAAAACCTAACTTATAAGACATAATTTTTCTCAGAAAGATGTATAGAATTCATCTATGTAATAAATTTATTTTATTTTTTTTAAAACGGTTTTGGAGTAAGTATGTTACATGTCAAAAAAATGATGTTATCATTTTTCAGAAAAACCTGTATCATCCAAAATCAATAGCTTACCACCTTTTTCTAAGATATACAAAATTTTTGTGTATTATTTGCCAATATATTTAGGAAAAAAAAATTTGTTACATTTTCAAAATTAAAAAAAAATTATTTTACTTAAATTGGGACATTGGTCATTTTATTTTCAACAATTTACCAAACATAGTAATATATATTTTATACAAAAGTTCTATATATCATTATGTTCAGAAAGGTGCATAGAATCTAGGTGTGTAGTGAAAAAAAAATGTTAGATGTATCACATTTGGAGTTTTTTGGTCAAATACCAAAAAATCGGAGGGTAAAAAGAGAATAATTTCACAGATATCGTAAATTACACCATACAAATAGATTATTTTGATTTTTTTCAACGATTACTAGAGATTTGTTATATATTTGTGAATATATTTAGGGGAAAAAATAATAATTTGTTACATTTTCAAAATGAAATTACCGATTTCCCCTAAAAAGTGATACTCTGACGGTTGAGGTTAGGTTTGACACCTCGACAATTTAGGAGTAATTAGTAACTTTCTAAAGCTAGGCCTAAGACAAAATCATTAGATTTCACTAAAACAATATACTTTACAAAGAATAACACATATATTCACTTGTATAATCAAATAAAACACTCACTATAAGAAAATTTGCCTATAGGCTAAATTCACAAGATACGTCTTAGGTTATCCCAATTATAAACCGTTCACAAACTAGAAATTCACTCAAAAACATAAACTTTAGATATAAAAACACATATATTGTAACTTGTATACACAATTTATATACAATTTGTATACACAAACCTTCAAAATAACAGAAATAATAAAAATATTACACTAATGCCACGCCCTTTTGCGTGTATTTTATTTCACGGCATCTCGGAAAATAGCTGATGTTTAGTCTTGAAAAAGAGCAACTGAAAATAACTGTACGGTATGTCAAGTGGTACCAACTTGAAGAATGAAATGTCATCTACAACATACTATCAAAATCGAATCATAAAAATCGATTATGCCATTTCGTTAACTGCACTGAATGCCAATTGAATTTCGTGCCGTCAGGTTTCTTCTATGGTCAAGTAGAAATATCTCTGGATCTGTGAGACGCAGAAAAATTTGTAATCTACGGTTTGAAAGAGAAAGATGTGATCTATAGAACAGTGTTTTGGTCAACCAGTTTGACAGAAAAATGGATGTGTAATCATATGGGGAAATATGCCGTCACATTTACTAAAAACCGCAGAGTTGAAATTTACGATTTTATGCATAAAAAATATGCGAACTTCACCAATTTTTGGAATATTATTTATAACGTTTTGTGGTATTTTTTGCATGATTATGCATCTACGGAACATTAGCTTTCCAACGGTATTTTATTTATTGCGATAGGACCATTCTAAGCGGGCGTAATGTTGAATTGCAAAATACGTGTTTTAGAGTTGGTGAACTAAGCCATGAGTGATGTCGCGACCCGGTATATGTCGCATTAACGAGTCGCCTACCCATTCTAGGGTTAACTGTCTTTTGTGTAAGAAGTATTTGTCATCTATACAGAAGCCTTTCCACTTGTTGGCCATTGTTCTCCATCAAGCCATTTATGAGTTCTAGTCTAAAGTCTAAGTATTCAACTTTGGGGTTTTGGGGTGCCAATAATAAAGACAAATTTAGCAATCTATTGAATATTATTATTTTCCATTTTAACCTCTCTTTCTTTTTTCTACATCTCACATTTGTTTGTGGTTATTATATACTAACAGAGGGTTAATTACTTCTTTATCAGCTTTATTTGTTTGTATTCCCATTTCATTATGTGTTATAGCTTTCAAATGCACTTATAAAAATATATACACATTTCCTAGCTATAACACTTGCATGAAACTGTCAATACTCAGACATAGGACAAATAATTTTTAGTCATACTATGAAAACACTTTGAATAAATTATAACACAAAACAATTTTTATCATTATGTCAACTATGGTTTTAACAGTCTCTTGGAAGAGACAAGTTTGATAGCTTGTATAGAAACAAATTGAAATAATTACTTACGTTTATGTACATTTATTAACGATTATTAAATTTATAAGGAAATAGATGGAATAAAGTTAGGAGAGTACACTTTATCTTGGATTTAGGAATACTGATTTTAAACTAATATAATTGATGACTGATGTTTGGAGAAAAAAAATTTGAGTTTGCACTTTAAGGTATATAGTTTGCACTGAGTTTTGAATTAAATATATTAGTTTTTATTTATTTTGTAGGTATATAACCAGTCAAGACGGGGTTGAAATTACAGTGCTTGAACTGATAAAGGAAACATTGAATAGACGTCAAGGTCAGGATAGTATTACTAAGAACTTTCTGAAGTTATTGTCATCAGCTGCTGGTCTTGTGGAAGTAAGAGAATATACCCTGTTTTTATTTTTGAAAAAAGTAATTTAATTTAAGGTCAAATATGTAAAGATTTTGTTCACGACTAGTTCACTTAGGGGTAAAATGATATATCATAATCCATACAGACTACATTAGAAATAATCACCATTACCCAAAATAAAGCATGTCCGTTTCACTCATGCTTTTTATTCTATTATTCTTTTATCTGTCATCTTTATAGGATTTAGGAATTATTAAAATTTAATAATTTAATGAATTAAAGAAATCAAATCAAGGATGAAATCAGAACTAATGTTAAAATACAAATCAAATTAACTATCTTTTAACAGTCCTGTGGTAATCGTAAAATAAAAATGTACAGAATGTGCAGGAAGAAGAAGAAATACAAAGTGAACATTATTTATTTTAATGTTTAAAAACCCAATTTTTAAAGAACAATGAAATTCACTAAATTAGATATTAGAGTGAGATCATAACACAAGAAATATGTAAATAAATTAATTCATATCAAATCAATGCAATAAATAAATTTATTTTGGTAAGTCAATTTAAATGAACATATTTTCATTGCAACTTGAACTCTAAAGCATATCATTGTTCACATAATATATTATTGTTTTATTAGTTTAGAATTTTTCCAAAATATTCTCTCATTTTAATTCCAATTTCATTTCAGTATTCATATATTCAATTAAGTAGTTTAAAAAAGTCAACATAATACCAAATTAGTTAGGGGGTGCAAAAAAAAGAAGTTAAAAAAAAAAACATCAATTGATTATGAATAATTTCTAACTTGTGAATCCCCTATTAATTTTGTAGCTGGATTATATTTTGTAGGTTTTGTGTTATGAAATGTTTCACTAATAGAATATGTAATAGATGTTGTTATCAAAACGAAAGAAGCTAGTTTTTAAAATTGAGTAATATTCGAATCAATAGAAGAAGATAGTCATGTAGGAGGTCCAAAGAGATAAGAATTATTTTAACATTTGTACATATTTTTAATGATGTCAAACATTTATAATATAATAATTTTATAAAATTGGTTAAACAAATTTTTGTAACTGCTGGTTTGTTAAGTCTTTCCTCTTTTCTTATGTCACTAATAGTTATTTACTAATGTGTTTTAACTATACTAATAATATTAATTTTTTAATGAGTGTTCACCACATATTATGTAAGTTTTTGAAGAAGGTGACGATTTTTTTTTTTTTTTTACATTTGTAATTTTTTATGTTATTCGTATGATTATCTCCACTTTGCTTTGAGTGAAATAAATTAGTGGCTATATGTTATACAATAAAAATAGTTTTTATTTAGTATGGAGATAGTTTCGTAATGTTTAAATAATGGTAATGTACAATTTGTAATAGAAATATCGGTTTTTGAACCTTTGAGTCTAAATAAGTAGTTTTGATCTACATTTGGTTGTCTGTCATCTAAACAGTTCATTACAGCTGGACCGATTTTTATCAAATTTGTTACATGGTTATATTTGGTTTTATCTCAAAAACTCAAAGCATATGATAATAACTCATAATTTTTAGGTATCTGTACCTGACACAAAATTTCAATTTTGTCAAAATTAGCATTAATGATTTTGATCTAATTTAGTTTAAATATAGCCCCTGGATTTAGTAAGGTAAATATAACCCCTTATTTAGTTTACATATTGGTCGCCAACTGGATACTTTCAACACAACAATGGTGACTAATACTTTTTGTTTGCGTAAGGTTTGATATTTTGTTTGAGTGAGATAGAAACATATTTTCGACTGTAAATGTAGTGAAACAATGTTTCATCAAATGAAATATGTTCTTCAAAATATTATAGATTCTCAGGGTTCCTTTACATAACTAAAATTTATTGAGATCTATTTTAAATTAATTAATTGGGATTTGTTACTAATAGGTAAATAGTAAGTTGTTGACATATGAAATATTAAAATAGTGAAAATAATGTCATTGAAAGTTGGTAATGACTTAGTTCCATTTTTGAAGAGGTGTGTAGAAAATAAGAATGCATTTAAAAGTAGATTTAGAGAAATAATGAAAAAATACAGGTGTCGCATTTATGAGATGTTGTGTTCTTTGTCAAGTCGGAATATGTTTTCACTAGTAGAAAAATGAGTTAATATGTTTTAAGTATTACTTTTTAATTTCTTACATTATTACTACTTTTTTACATTCTTACTATTTTAGTAGTGTCATATTTATTATGTATAAATTATGCTCATTTATTTCAAATGAATTTTAATATTTATGTTAATGTGTTAAATAACAAATATTAATGTTTAATCGAATTTCGCTACAGTTCTTTATATTGTTCTGAATGACAGGTACGTGTTTTGGTGTCTTCAAGGCTAGAAGTATGGTTACAGAATCCCAAACTACTGAAACCTGCTCAAGAACTCCTGATGTCAGTTTGTGTGAATTGTACTGGACACACACAGAAAGATGTTGAAGTGATCAGTGCTTTAGTTAAGATACGTCTGAAGAGCAAAGCTGTTGTCAACTACTACCTTATTTGTATTAGGTTAGTAATTTAATCAAAGTTCTATTTGTAATTAAGCATCTTTGTTACATTTTTCATAACAATTATGCATATATATGTAAATCTAAATATTATATTATGACATTATTTGTGAAAGAAACTGTTTACATTGTTTTAGAGAGTTAATAACAGCACATTCTGATAACCTTGCAACAGTTCTAAAGCATACCATTTACAATGAACTCTCTCAATCTAGGAATCCTAATAATTTGGCAATGTTGGCAGTCATGTTTCAATATGAACCAGATGCTTCTGCAAGTATTCTCGCTGATATTTTTCAGGTATTTTAAATGCTTTATTATGGTTTTTATAAATTAATAATACTTCAGTTAAGATTCAGATGAAAAATAAAAAAAAAAAAAAATTGTTTCCAAACAAAAACATAATTAGTTCCAGTTATGATTATAATTTATGATTTCCATAAAATTTGTTTTTAGGAACTGTTGATGAATCGTGATGACTACCTACGACCCTTAAGATCACTGTTGCGTGAAGTATGGCGTACACTACGCTCAGACTTAAATCTGTCAGCATTCAGCCGAGGTTTAATGAGTCAAACAGAACCATTACCTAGAGATTGTGATTATATACAGCGAGCATTCATTTCAACAGCTGATTTGATTACTCTATGTATTTTTCTAGCCACTGCTTCATTTGCTCGTCCAGATAAAAAAGAACCTCCTCCAACTGTAAGTTTATTTACAAAACATTTGAATGATTATATAGGTGAAATTAGTAAAGTAATGATATACTAACTATACTTTCTTGGTTTTGTTTTTGTAGGTTAATGTGTGACATGAAATTTGTTTGATTGATTGATTGATTTATTAGCCTCATTTGGTGTACAAATAGCGTTGCTGCAGTAAACATTTGAGTTATCATGATAAAGATATATACGGAATACAATACAATACAATACAAAAATACTCACAATACACATATAATACAAGTAATATAAATAAGACGTATCTAATTATATAAATTATTTAACATCAATCACACAATAAACATCTATTTAAAGCCCAAGGTACTCCTCCACGGAGTAAAATGTCCGCTTTACAAAGTTAGCCTTTAATGCTAGTTCAAACTAGCATTATATATATTTTTAAAATTTTTAGATTAGTGAAATATGAGCAGGCTATTTGATACAGAAAAATATTGTATCAGAAGGTTCTTTTACAGGGAATTTATATTAGAAATTGTAGAGGTCCTATTTTATATTAATATTCAAGGTTACTTACATGTTCATGGTGCAAGCTCTTCTCTGAAATTTATGGAGACACCAGATAATTAATCTATTTTTCTAAATCAATAAACTTTGTTAATTTCCTTATATTTTGTGTTATTTAAGTGATGTTTATAATAATATTACCAACATTGTATTTCAAAAACCCATATGTCACCTCCACATCTAATGAGCCAAAACTTACCAAACAGCACAAAACAATACTCTGTGGTTAATTAATGGAGTCATAAAGACATCACCAATACTTCTACTGTTGTACACAGGGCATTTCACAATAAATGAAGATTAAAGTCTTACCACAAGCAAGCTGAGCTGAAAATTCCTAAGTCACCTCTCCTAAAAACCCAAACCAATTTGATGCTACTGCTATTAAGATGTTTACATTTTTCAAAATGTGTCTCAGGAACAGATCCATAGTTTTCAGATCAGACTGAAAATTTGTGGTAAATGGTTGACTATTTTAATAACAAAATGGCAAGTATTTACTACTCTTTTGAAGAACGTTCAATCGACAAAGCACTGGTGCTTTGGAGAGACCACTAGATATTCAGTTAGTATATCAACAAGGGCAAGCTCGAAAAATATGGCATTAAACTTTTCTCAGTCAACAAACCTGAAGGAATGACTATACAATTAAAAAATGTTGAGGGACTAATGACAACCAATCTGGAAAAGGAAATGCCAAAAAAGTGGTACTTCATATTATGCAAAGAAAGTTGAAAAATGGTCACTCCTTTTATATGCAAAACTTTTACAATAGTTTCACTCTGACTTCCAAATTGCTTGCTAATAGGAAAACTAATTTAACATTATAATGACACGTACTACTGAATGAAAGACGTGAATTATAAAATTTATCAATTTTCTTGCAATTTAACACAATGCAAATAAGTTAAATTTTTCTTTGAGTTATTATTTTGAATTGTCATATTTTCTTTATTTGACTGTTGTTTAAATAAAGAGAATGAACTAGTGAGTGCACCCCTTAGACAGCTTCTTTAGTTTCTCCTGGTAACTTCCTTTGATCTACACACATTAATAAACATTTGTTTTAAAATCATGAGAAGGGTGACTAAAGATAAATATCATATCCATCAGTTTAATATCCGATATCAAGAATGACTGTGTTTTCTAATTTCATCAGTTCATGTTATATCAAGTTTTCGTTGAAGTATAATACATGTTGCAACAGTTTGGGCCTTGTTCAGGGTATTTTAGGGTAATTTAAGATATCCTAGCAGGAAGCACTGTTTTTGCTACGAATTACTTCTTTAGTTATGAACTATGATGAATCAGTCAAAAAGTTAACCAAGCACTACAATAAAAGGTTTGATAAGAACGTGTGAATTTCATCATTATTTATTTGTCTTTTCTAAGAAATAATATTCGTGTAAAACAAATCAGCGTCCCAACATAACTTGGGTAGGTTCTCCATTTCTTGGTATATACCGTTATGATATAGGATTACTTTAATAGTCCATGCTACAGGTTCATTAAATAGTTAAAGATCAGTGGTTTAATTGTACTAGTTGATAGTCTTACCTTATTATAATAGCCATAGTGGTATTCAATAAATGAGGGTTGTTTCCTATTTGCATGGCGATTTCCAGTGAAACAGATCTCATCTCATGTATTGTCTGAATGCCAGAAGGTTGTAGAGTCTGTAGGTCTTCCAATAGTCTTTAAGCTTGTTCAGTCGTATTGTTCTGTATTAAGATCGAGCTCCAGAAAACCTTCAATTTGGGGACAACTATATCCTTCTAGTGAGTGGTACGTGATTGTTCGGAAGTAGGCCCTACTAGGCTCACAAATAAATTCAACGACAAACTCATTTTTCTTAATAAACAAATTCTAAAAACACATCATCAAGCAAAATTGAACCATTCAATTGGATTATCTTAACCAGGGATTGAACCAAAAATTGTGTTTTCTTTTTAAATTAATTTATTTATTTATTTTTTTTATAAATAATCGTAAAATTAAACCATATGGGATTCATTTCAATGTCGTCCGAACTTTCCATTTTTGTGTCATCGTTAGAACCACTCCCATGTTCGTTAATATTCTGAAAATTAGCATGGTGATTATGTACATAATTTAAAATAGAAAAAAATGATACTATATACAGAATAAAAATATAATAATCCACAGTATAATTTAATCACTACACAGAAGATCACAAAAATACAGATAAGAGCAAAAGATACAAAAAGAGCTGCCACAGTTCACAAAACAGCTCGAGCAAAAAACAACACACATGATAATAGGTCACTTGACTATTTTGTATAATGCTTATGACAAACAGTAAACTGCTGTGGGATCTTCAAATACTGAGCTTCAACTAAATACAAATGTATTGCATGCCAATATGTGTCGAATTCGGGTTGTGCTGCACCAAACAGTTGGGAGCTGGATACAGCCCCGCCACATACAACATGTTAATGTAAGCAGATAATATGTTACTTACTTATATTGTTATCCTCCTAAATATAACTATTAATTTGAGGTATATTTAAAAAAATAAGTAAAAGACTACTCCTTAATTTCATTATATATATATATTTATGTAAAGTGAAGAGATATTTTGTAATAGCCAAAATGATTATTTATTCATGGAAATATCAATTTGATGTCTTATAAGTAAAAAAAAGTGGTTTTAGGAATTATGTCTGGATGTCATCCATTACAAATATTAAAAATTTTTAATAGCTCAAAATTTGGGGTACTAGATATAAATTAGAAAACATAAAATTAGTTTTTTTAACCAGTTCTAACTCAAATTTAGTCCCTAAAAAATAATCCCATTCTTATTATAATCCCATATTAATTTTTGTCTTATTTCGTCATAAACCACTATTTTTTCTACAACTTTTAGTACCGAGATATTTTCAGTTTCAAGAACACTGTTTCATATAACTTTGACACCCATTTTTGTATACCGAAAGTCACAGTATTAGGTTATTCAATTTTTATTTTCAGGAATAAAAAATACCTCTTATTGATTACGAGGGAAACTTCTCATTAGTCCAATGCTTTTTTTGTTTCATTCTGAGAATAATAATTTATACTATATATTTTTTTTCAAAAAAATAGTGTAGCTAATAATATGTTAACTAAGAAAAATTAACTTGGACCTAAAGATTGTTTCCTTTTAACAACAATGATTACTTTTCATAGTGTCAATTTTATTTTATTAATTTTGATTTTAGTTTTTAGAGCTTTATGTTTATTTGGTAAACAGTCTCTGACACTGATGCACCCAAATGACCAAACAGATTGCACCCAAATGGACACCACAAATTTAGGAAATATACTGTAAGATTAGATTTCATTCGATTTGATTCACATAATTTTGTTAGTTTTTCTGTTACATATAGTAAGAAAAACAACAACATATAAGACATTACATGAAAAAGAACAGTGTTTATAACCAGTGAACAATACAACCAGTGATCAGTTATTCTAACCTTGAAAAGTTAGAAGCATGACATACTTACCTGTGATGTAGAGTGGAGATTAATGGACACTTGTATGAGGCAACTCAACCACTTGTGTACCTTAGAACAAGTCTGATGGTTATATTTTGTTTTACAGTTGGAGAAAATGCAATATACTGTAGCTGGGATACAGAGTGATGCAGTTTGGTGGCTTCAGGAAACGGCTATTCGTATTTATAGACCTTCTTCACAGGATTTTCTGTTAGCATTGCACAAGGTTAGTATGCTTTGCCTCAGAAAAATTGTTTTGTGAATGAAATTGTCAAAAAAATGATAATTATAATTGAGTGATTTCTATACCTAGATGATGTTATTTATGTTGTTACAATATTATTACTATATTTGATAATTTTAAATATTGACTTAATTGATAGAAAATTACTAGCAATTTAAAATTCAGGTGATTTTAAAACTTTTTATGGCTATTTAAAACTTCATCCATCCACCTATCTGTGTCTTGTTATCAAGAACTTTGGCCCAAATTAAATTACTGATTTATATATTGTTTTAAGGCCTTTTTATTTTACTAATTAAGATGTGATCAATATTTTGTAATATAAACAAAACACAAGGATTTTCTCAGAATTAGTTCTAACACTTGATAGAATTCATACCTGTGGACATTCTGAACTAAACAGTTCTTAAGGTAAATTTTTGCTTTAATAAATAAATTAAGTTAGTAAATTTTCCTACTAAAATTTACCTATATCGTGATTGAACAGTGTTTGACTGAAAATTATTTAATTCGGTTTTCATGTATAGCTAGAAATATTATTAATTTTAAATTACTAGGACTTATAAAACTATTAGTTGTAAAATATTTGAAATTAAATTTTACTATTAATTTATAGTTATAGAAAAATTATACATCTTTCTTTTTTAATGCAGGACTTTAGAAGATCTTTGTAATACAATTTTTCAGTTCTGAACAATTTCTAGTTGTGTCAAATTTTGTGAAAGGACATAAGTTTTAGTTGTGATATACTACTATTGTACGGTTTTCTTATAACTTACACCATTTTCACATAATTGAGGATATGTACACTAAAAAAACTTTGATTATTCATCAGGGTTTGGGACTGATACTTTGACAGGTATGATGATATAGGGATAATTAAATAGGTAGTTATGTAACCAGCTGGGGCCACTGCCAGAAACATATTTAGCCAAATATAACAATGGTAAAAGTTTGGGCAGCATTTTTCTGTAACAGAATAAAAAGAATATGTAATGAAACAATGTTTAATTTCCTACACTACAATAGTGGTATCTTTTAAATAAACATCAAAGTGCTTTCATGTTTACACTGCACATTACCAACACTTATTTTTATAAAAATATTAAAATCTAATAACAGACAGAAACACACAGAATTTAAACACTTGTACATTAAATTCATTTTAATATTAAAAGCAATCATAAATATTTTATATTGCCTAGTATTGGAAAAAGAAACATAATTTCATCAACACAGTATTTTCTATCGTGACTGATAAAAGATGATTGTGATAACTGTCATTATCTTGTATAAATAATAAACACTATAAATAACTATTGTAATAATATTCATTTTCATTTTTTGATATTATACAAACATAGAACAAAATTTTTTAACTAAAAATAATAAAATAGACATCATTATTAATCCAAATGTCCTTAAAATTATATACGTCTCTGTTTCTATCTATGATAGACAAAGCCAGTTTTGAGGTTACCATCATGTGAGTTCAATCTAACAGCACATGTTTAACCAATTATTAAGTTTATTTTTTCCCTTTATATATTTTTTCTCTAAGAGAGCATCCAGTTGTGTTTTGATTGTGTTGGTGTTATGTGTGTGAATATAAGTGTATCAGGTTTTCAGTGCTAGTAGAATACCGTATATATATATATATATATATATATATATATATATATATATATATATATATATATATATATATAAAACACAACATAAGATGACAATACGTTGTTAA
This sequence comes from Aphrophora alni, assembly GCA_963513935.1. NCBI lineage: Eukaryota > Metazoa > Arthropoda > Insecta > Hemiptera > Aphrophoridae > Aphrophora > Aphrophora alni. The sequence goes on along the minus strand of OY740771.1, from coordinate 40,742,119 downwards.
GATTTGGCACTATAAAAAACTCTTATGAGTATAATTACTATTTTTATCTAAAACCACAAAAAAAAAAAAAATAAATAAAAAAAAAAAAAATAATAATAATAATACAATCTTACTTTATGTATGCAAAATTTTACGATCTTTATTCAAATTGTTCCTAAACCTGTTTGTAGGATTATTTGATATTTATTATAACTTATTTTTTAAAACCTATTTATTACATCTAGTAAGTAAAATTAAGTAACATTATTTTGCTATCTTTCATTAATAGTTTTAAGACATGCAATAATTAAAATTTTCTTTAGATATTGTTAATGGAACCGGCAGAACAATATTACAAACTGGACAACTGGCCTCCTGAGACGGACAGAAGTCAATTCTTGCGCCTTGCTTCAGAAGTACCTTTATTTCAAAACATCTTGCTGCGGATTCTTATGATAGGCCTTTCTAAGGAACACCCTCTAACTCCTCCTGAAGCTCTGGAGCTGGCTGACCAATTGGTTAAGAGAGCAGCGAGTATATCTACAACTGATAAATTACCTGTGCTTAGAAGTATGTCCACATAATGTAACAATACTCTCAACAAAATTAGTCTTTAGTGATGTAATTTTTAAGTTTATATAATTTTTGTAATATGTTTAAAATGTTAGGTTGCTCAATAATTAATCCTAATTTTTTAGTGGACAAACTGGAAATAATGGAACTGGTATTTAACCTTTGTGCTTATCATCATCCAGAAAACATAGACTTGCCCACTGGATATACACCTCCTACATTAGCAATCACAAATCTTTATTGGAAAGGATGGGTTTTGTTGTTGATCTTATGTGCACATAATCCAGAAACTATAGGAGCTGAAGCATGGAACGTCTATCCTACTTTACATGTCCTTATGGAAATGTGTATTACCAACCATTTTATTTTTCCAACACCTGTTGAAGAATTACAAATGATTGCATTAGAGAAGCAAGCAATCCTTCAGTTTGAAGTCCACTTGGCAGCAGCTTCTACAAAGGTCAGTAGGGGAATTTTTAGTTGTTTTATTGGGGGTTAAAGGGGTCTTAAAATTGAGTGCTAAGTTAAGCTTGGAAAACATAAAATCCTATACTGAAAATGATCTTTGAATTGATGGTTGCGGCAGCTATACTCGGGAATATAGTGGACACTATCTTGATTTTCCCCTGTAATTTCGAGAAGTTCCGGAATCAAATATTTCTTAAACATGAATGCTGAAGTTATTCAAATGGTTTCTCATTAACAGTTTGGTATGATGAGTGGATGTACAATTTTACACTGGGCATTACCAAGTATTCTACAATGATTAGTAAAACAAAGGAAATAAAATGTATGATTTTATTATCAATCAATCAATCTTTATACAAGCCTATTTTACAGACATTGAGCATAGTCAATATATATATAATTAAGAACATTATGTTACAATATGCTAAAACTAATTTCTAATAAAAACCATTTAAAATACACATACTTAGTCTAAATAAATAATATGTTACTGAATATGACTACTTAGACTTCTTTTAACATTTTGGTATCTTGTTTATATATGGAAAATAATGAAAATCCTTCTAATTTGATACTTTCTAGCAAAAATCTGAACTAGTAGATTTGAACATACAGTACAGATGTTATTCAAAATACGAGAAAGTTAGTGATAAATATTTCTTCAAGATCTTAATAATGATAGCAATATTGAGTTTTATCAATATAGGTAAAAAAAGTATGTTAAAATAATGTTTAATTTCTGAGTTTTTTTTTTATGAAAGAAAAAAAGGTATACAAAAACTAATTCTATTATTTCCCCCCCCACAATTTTTAAGGATTTTTAAATATCTGGGATTTTAAGATAATAATAATAATAATAACAATAATATATATATATATATATATATATATATATATATATATATATATATATATATATTTTTTTTTAATGAACATGATTGTGCACAACTAGACACCCAAGGAATGTTGTTGAAAAGCGAACAAGTTGTTTCAGTATATTTTGATCTAGAGGTGATACATCTGGAAATCCTAATGTTCTCCTTTTTTGTTTGTGGATTTGATCTTAGATAAATCTGAAATAAAATGTTATCAAATTTAAAAAATATTGAATGTTGTGTTCAAACTTGTACACATATTTTTTGTGTGAAAATATCCACATAAGATGCTCACTATTCAAATGTCACATTTAAAAGTAGCTCGCTAAGAATGAACGGCTTCTCCGCAAGCTTGGTGGCACATATTGATTTAACTAATAAGTATTTAGGGTGTGACACAATTTTACAAAATGATGTGCAACTTAATTGAATGTCTTCTTTGAACTGAAAGTATTGTTATTTAAGAATGTATGAGGAATGTTGTTTGTTTCAATCATTCAATCTGTAGGATTAATTTAAAATAACTATTGTGTTATTTAGTAATTTATATTATTAAGATTTTTTTAGTATTTAATATATTTAGGAATATATACAGTTTTTAGTAATTGATGTCTATTCTCTATACATATTTTCAGTGAAAATTAAAATATTTTAAATATTTAAAATACAAAAATTACTCTTATTGAATATTCTCTCAATCTTTATCTGTTTGATATATTTAGGCAACAATTACGGAGCAGACCAGTTTACTACTGTCTCAGCTGATGAGCATGGAGCCTAAAGGAATAGCAAGACGACCCCCTCCGGGTATACTTGAGCTGTTACAACTTCTCAATCAATCTCTACGACTAGGACATTTACTCTGCCGTTCTAGGAGGCCAGATTTCCTGTTGGATATAATACAGAGACAGGGCACTTCGCAGTCAATGCCTTGGCTCGCTGATCTTGTTAACAATTCTGATGCTTCACTCAGGTATCTACAGTGTTTGAAATAAGTAGAGTAAGATGTTTAATGTGGCCAGTTTGAGTACTAATCAGCTTTAACCAAAAACTTAAGTAGGGATCAGCGAAGCTCTGAATTTGTCGAATCAGATCTTAATAGATATCCAACCTCGGAATGAAGCTTTTACTTGCATTTTAATATTTATATGCAATTTAATACTGTGGTAAGGAAAGGGACACCCAAGCAAAGCGGTATTAAAGACCCTACTCCAAGTTGAAGTATGTTATAGTTCGAAAGAAATACCCTGTTAGGCAGTTTAGACCTAACCAATAGAGTCTGTACTGTGTTTAGGAAGGGACACACAAGTAAAGCGGTAATAAATACCCTACTCCAAGTCTAAGTATGTTACAGTTGCTTTATTTCCTGGGATAAAAATACTCTGTTAGGTTAGGTTAGGCCTAATCAATGGAGTCTGTATTTTGGTAAGGAAAGGGACACCCAAGCAAAGCTGTAATAAATACCCTACTCCAAGTCCAAGTAAGTTACAGTTGCTTTGTTTCCTGGGTAAGAAATACCCTGTTAGGCAGTTTAGGCCTAACTAATGAAGTCTGTACTGTGGTAAGGAAAGGGACACCCAAGCAAAGCGGTAATAAGGACCCTACTCCAAGTCCAAATAAGTTACAGTTGCTTTGTTTCCTGGGAAAGAAATACCCTATTAGGTTAGGTTAGGCCTAACAAATGGAGTGTGTCAACAGCTGTTCTTCCTGTGTACATGTAACATAATTTTAAAACTTAGATATAGGAAGGAAAAATCTTTGTGCCAGTTATTGACAGTGAGATTTATAAAAGAAGAAAGGATGTATTTTATTTTGAAATAAATATTTATTTTATGAATTAAACGTAAACAATTTGAAGCTAAAGTTGATGAATGCCTGTTTTAAAATTTTCAAACAATACAGGTCTAAGGGAGAATATATACATATTTGTAATAAAAAATGAATATTGAGTGTCTAATTAAAATCTGCGGCATATTGGATGTATTTCCTCTATTTTCTCAGTCGTATTATAACAACCCACTTTCTCATATACAAAATTTTACAACTCTACAATGTCATGATTTTAACTATATATACTATGTATATATGGAAATAAATTCATAGTTTTTGTGTTAATAAAACTAATTGTATAAATAGAAATATGAGTAACACATTTAAGACTAATTATTTCTCCCCACTTTATTATCCTGCTTATCGTAACTTGCTATGAGCCGATTAGCTTACCAATTACTTGTAATAGCTGATTATATGGGTAATCACCAATTCATATTTCTCAAAGTGACTTCGACTTGACTATTAAAGCTTACTACAATTTACAATATCCAACTACTGATAAATACTGTCAGAGTTATATAGATCTTTGTTCCAATAATAAAATAAAAAGAGTATGAAAATATCAACGTCAAGAAAGTATAAGTTACACGATTATCCTTTATATTGATTATATAGCAACTGCATCTCAAACCATTACTCAATATGCCAGCAAAAGGTTACCATGTAGCGTTGGTACAGGAGAAAGTGATTAATGGAAAAATTATGATGTATCATTATGCACTTTTATGATTTGAACTGTAAACAAGAGAAAGGTACAGTAGAACTCCAATTATCCAGACTCCAATTATCCGGATCACCAATTAACTGGATCAGATTGAGAAAAATAATAAAATCTGATTTTTAAAGGCATATTGTCCTGTGAGCAATGAATATGCAGGAATCGCCCGCAGTAGTTGACCCTTCTAACTGCGAACATAGTGTAGTGATAGCGGAAGGCGTGGGGGGTGGGGAGCGGGAGCGATGACTCACACTGCCTCGCCACCCTGTTACTATACTATATTCACTATATTCATATATTCATATATTCATAATATATATATATATTCACTATATTCACTGTTACTCACTATATTCTAATTATAATCAGTCGGCCAGTGCTTCTTCAATCTGCCGGGTGAATTGATATGTTGACTCTTTCATGTTCCTTAGTGTTTTGATTATTGTATGCAGTACTACGATGAGTAAGAGGAAACGTGTGGTGATATCGTTGGCTGATAAAATTAAAATTATCTAACAGTTGGACAAAGGTGTCTCGGGTAAACATTTAGCCGAGGTGTACAAAGTCCGATGTCATCAACAATATCGGACATTAAAAAAAAAAAATTACGTAATGTAAACATTGTCATTGATATTGTTTTTTCATAATAAATACCATAAATGTTTTCTATTGTGTTTTGTTTATGTTTTTTTTCCTAACAACGGCCTTATTTCAAGAAAAATCCAATTACTGTATCCGGATTTTTGATTATCCGGATCGGGTCCGGTCCCAATTAATCCGGATAATTGGAGTTCTACTGTATTTCTAAAAATTGATAATTTGCTAATCCAAAAACAACAAAATTAATGATAATAAGTAGTTCTGTAAGTTTTAGGTTATATATCACGAAAATTAAGTTGTGTGTGAGCGACAGGATCGATTTCAATCATATCAGATTACAATGCAAACAATTAGGGTTTTTAAAAAATTTGTTTTATAACTGAATATATGAATATATATTTATTTATTTGTCATGAATTGTTAATTTTAAATACGGTTCTACACAGAATTGATATTTTTGCTGAAGATTAGTTTTGTTTGGTTTTAGAGATATATAAGTGTGAAAGTTTGTGCAGTGTCACCATTGATTCACTTTGTATTTTTAAATTTCTATTTTCCATTATTCAAGAAATATGTTAAAGATCCTGGAGTTAAAGATTTAAAGTAAACTTCTTCAAAATAAAAATTCACCACAGTTAAAGATTTTTTGGTTTCATAAATTAAAGTTGTAACAGTGTTTGGTTTAAACTTTTATTTATTGTCATCTTACTTGTAATATACGTGTTTCAGCCATTTGCCTGTTCAATGTTTGTGTGAGTTTTTGTTGAGCTCAAGTTCAAAACAACAACAGAAGTATCAACAGCTTCTGACACACTTACAGATCTTGTTGAGTGAACCTGGTCAGGATCCAGATATAGTTTGTGAAGTGTTGGAGTATTTCCTTCGAAGACTAAGCTCACCTCGTAGCAGAGCTCAAGCCATTACGGTATGTTAATTCATGTCGTTATGAAAAATTATCCTATTTAACTATGACATAATATAAATTAACACCTTAGTACTCTTGGTAGGATTGAAAGTATACATATCTGGGAGTTAATATATCAAATAAAACAAGCTTAATAACACATTTTTGTAAATAAGTAGTATAAACTGGGTCTGTTTTTTTCACTATTAAAATACTGCTTATAAAATAGTTATCAAACTTAATCTATATGGTAAAAGTCATATTGTAAATTTTATTTAAAATTTTTATTTAATCCAATGAATCCTTAAAAGCCGATAGATAAAATTCACTTATTCAAATTGAAACATATAAATAATACCAAGCTTATGCACTACTAAATGGTTGTTCCAGGGTTTGAAATTAGTTCTTTCAGCTAGTGAAGAGGAGCCAATGGAGACTATGGAAAGCAGAGATGACGCTACATGGCTGCTTAGACAACTTCCAATGTTGCCACATTTTCATATTGCTCGCACACAGGTATAATGGTTTTATTATTTTATGAAGGATGCTTAAGTTTAAGATGGTTTGACTTTTGGCATAACTTTTGTTATCTATTATCAGTACTGTTTAAAACATTAAAAAAAAAGAAGGAAAAAAAAGGTGATTTTTACTCCAAAAATAGAGACACTTCTGCGTTGACCTATACAAATTTTTAAACGAGGAAGTGCTTTACTTTTTTATATTTTTTGTAATAAGTTGAAAGCAGTGATTAAAACTTATTGTGGTGCATAAATTTAAAATTGATTTGTTTTGCCTAGGGGTTAGTGAAGCTTTGAAATTGTCAAATCGGATTAGATCTCGGTTCGTTTCGCAAAATTATTTCGAATATTTTTCCCCTTTTTTAATTATAATATTCATTGACAACTTAAAAGCAGTTGAATGGAAAGAAGAAAACCCAAGCTAAGTGTTAACAAAGACTAGACTGATGTCCAAGCCCAGGTGTAAAACGATTGTATTATTTGTTTCCTGGAAAAAAGACCCATTGGGCAGTTTAGGCTTACACAATGGTCAAGATTTTTATTTCTTTTGGACTTATGAGTTCAGTAAAAACTTGTATTTAGAAAATAAAATAATATGATTTTTAAGATACAAATTACTAATTTTTAATTATTTAGAAGTACGGTAGAACTTGGATAATTCGAACGTCTTTAATTCGAAATTGCCTTTAATTCGAAGTTTTGCGTTGGTCCCTTGAACTTTATAAGATATCAATGTAAAAAAATTATGGATAATTCGAAGTCAACTTCTTTAATTCGAAGTTTTTGTATCAAAGGGACCGACTTCCAAGAATTATTTTGTTCACTGAAATAGTACACTGCGGGAGGATCAAAGCCTAGCCGGTATTGTTTCGACAAGTGTTTGAATTCCCAGGCCCGCTATCGCCTTCGGAGAATTACCTATGGAGTGTCTGCAGTAAAAATGGAACGTGCGACTTTACTCCAGCCAATAGGAGCCTTCTGACTGATGTATTTATTACGGTCAAACCACCCCGATTCACATTCAGTCAGGAGATGCGGTACCTCTGTTACACAGTTAGTGTCGTGCTGCCAGTCTGAGTGAACTAGCCTTTGCCCGACTGTGAATTAGCCTTTGCCCGACTATAGGCGGAGCCTTACTGCAGGCAATTAAAAAAATAAAATTATCGATGTTCTGCTGAGTTTTGGTTCATTGTTACAGTAGTGTGTCTTTGTTTGTCAGTCATTTGTGTTTTTACAGTTTTTGTTTGTGCGAGTGATCACAATGTCTTTGAGTAAACCACGTGTTCAGTACAAGACATTAACATTTTGTGAAAAAGTCGCTGTTATTCGTGAGGTGGAGAAGGGTCTTAATAAGAAATGTGACATTGCTAAGGAGTACGGGATAGCACCCACCACAGTGTCTACTTTTTTGAAAAATAAGGAGAAAATATTAAACAGTGCTTTGAGTGGAAATGGAAAGGACCGCAAAAGAGCCAGAGAACCAGATAATCCCGAAGTGGATGAATGTTTGCTAAAGTGGTTTAAGCAAGCTCGGGACAAAAACATTCCTGTATATGGGCCCCTTGTTCGAATAAAGGCAGAAGAGTTTGCTGTTGGTTTGGAGAAAAGTGGTTTCAAGGCGAGTACTGGTTGGTTGGATAGTTTTAAGGAAAGAAACAACATTACTTTTAAGTCTGTGGTGAAATTGCTAGTGTGAATCAAGAAGCTGCAAATGTTTGGAAAGGCTATGTTTTTCTAATGATGAAGAAACCCCGGCAAAAAACATTTTTAACGTAGACGAAACGGGTTTGTTTTTTAAATGTACTCCGGACAAAACGTTAACTTTTAAAGGAGATTTCTGCAGTGGGGGATAAAACAGAAAGGAAAGACTGACTTTATTGGTTGTATACCAATATGGATGGCACCAAACAGTTGCCTTTACTAATGATAATCTGCTAATCCTAGATGTTTTAAAAACATAATGTCCAAATCACTCGAGTACAGATCAAATAAAAATGCTTGGATGACAGCAGAGCTGTTTAAAGATTGGCTGTTAAATCTCGACAAAACCTTCCGTAAACAGAACAGAAAAATCATCTTATTCATTGGATAACAACAACAAAAAGATCGATGTCCTTTAAGCAGTAAGAATGTGTCACAATGCATGGTTCCAAGTTACTAAAACAACAATAGCGAATTGTTTTAAAAAAGCTGGATTCATTAAGAAATCTGACCAGCTTTTAAATGAACTTTTAGGCGAAGATGTTCCCCCTCTACCTGTCGGATGGGAAGGCAATACGCACATCACCTTTGAGGAGTACGTTAATTTAGACGAACAAGTAGAAGTGTGTGGAGAACTTTCTGATCAAGACATTTAGCAGAAGTGAAAAACAAAAATAGTGCCGAATTGTCGGATTTAGAAGAAGAGCAAGCTGAAGTTGAAGAGTCTCCAATTTCTACAACGTCAGAGGCTCTTCAGCAATTGCGTGAGTTTCGGCGGTACATTGAAGGACAAACCAATGTAAGTGAAGCTGTTTTTCATTCTTTAAACATACTTGAGGATTTTGCAAACGTTAAAAAAATTAGCAATTAGACATTTTGCAAGGCAATTAGACATTTTACAATACTTTCTCAAACTTTCATTTAGTGTAGGCTATACATATGCCTAGAAACTTACTGTATATACTGTAATAAAAGAGCTTCAATAACTTTTGATTTGTGAAAATAAAGCTTATATAATAAACATATACACTGTAATTATTATTTCAACTTAGACATAATGTATGTGTAGCTTCTGGATTGTATATTAAGAATAATATGGGTTTGGTTAGGTTATACAAGGTAATTAACCTAACACATATTATTATTATTTCAAGCATTTTGATAGCCTAAACTTGAAAAGAATTTAACTTTTATAATTCGAATTTTTGGGTAATTCGAATTTTTTCATTGGTCCTTTCAGCTTCGAATTATCCAAGTTCTAATGTATTAAATTATTACTATTATATAGTTATTTTGAATGTCGAATATATTTAGATTGAAGGTGAATTATTTTTTATTTGCAATCGTCAAAAATTACCTTAGTAAGCCTACATAACTCTTTATCTGTAAAAAATAGAACAAACCTTAGAAACATGGAAAATAAATACACAATTAAAATAATGAAAGGAAAGGGTCCCAACTTTTTGTTTACAATTTAATAAACCTATCAAGGTCAATGCATTTATGCATAATGTGTTACATTTGTTGGTAGGTAAACTCAGCAACTCTAGTTTGTTTAATAAACAAATCGTTACTAAGAAACTATACTCATGAATCATTATACTAACAAGTAAAAATATATCATTCTTTATACTACGTTGATATAAGCAAGCAAAATACATGTGTTTATATTATTATATTGAGGTAAAAAAACGTTAGTAAATATAGTTCACCCACTTGAGTTGTAAGATTGAACTTTCTTTTTCTTTTAAGTTAGGAGAGTTTTATTTTAACTGGTTTATATTTAAGTAAAAGTACCAATAGTCTACAAATATAAGACTCCCTACATCTACTTTCCCCCTCCTCCTTTCCCCACTCCTCTGTTCATAAGCAACCACAACAGTAGATGCAGCAAAATTTTTGCTTATTCAAAAAACAACACAGGCTATATTATCATCCAATTCATGTCTTTAGTGTCAAGCAGTATTTCCCTGTTTCCAAAATAATAATAATTATTATGAAACCACAATTCTCACCTGATAATATTCCACTATGACAATTTTTTCTATAAAAGCTGATTTCATATATTTATATTTTGTATAGAGTAATTCTCAATAGAAAATTTTACTTTTTCACAATATTTTTATTTAATTTTGATACATAGTAATTTACAAATGATAACTTTACTCTTTGAGAATATCTTTCGTTACATTTTATAATATAAACATGATGTATATTTTATATAAAGTAATTTATCTTGATTCACGCTCAGTAATTTTATGTATATGAAAATTTTTATTTTTTTTTACATTAACCAGTTAGTTTTTGTTGACTTGGTTTGAATATTTTTTTCTCTTTTATTGGACAGGAATGAAAAATGTAACACTTACTCCTTCGTTATTTCTTCTATTTATTTATTAAAAAGCAAGGTTCTGACTCTAATCTGTATTTACCAAGCCGGCTATCTGTGAAACTTTAAATGGAAGGATGCACTCTAATAAATGTTCAATTACATATTCTGTTTTTTAAAGTATAAATTTTTATTAAAAATACAAATCATTAATGCTATTGTTATTTAACCTTAAATCTAATATAAATCTTAATTCTAATATGTGTCCAAATGAATAAAAAAAACTTTTAATTGTTCATAGTATAGTAGAACCCCTCAAACTCGACACAATGTGGACTTTAAGGTTGTCGAGTTTGGGGGTTGTTGAGTTTTAGGGAACTTTGGTATTTAATGGTTAGGTTTGCAACAATTGCTCAAAATTTCTTTAAATAACTGTACATTTATTGATTATCAATGCATTAAATTTCAAAACCAACGCTTACAAAACCAAACAAAATTGTCTTAACAAATAACAAGTACGTACAAACAATGAAAATGTACAGTACATGAAAGTAATTTCAAAACATATAGCCTATATGACCAAAAGCAACATATACACGTAAAAATAGTATAGCAGCAAAAGAGTAAAAGTACATGTTTATCGCAAAAAAGTCCCTGCCTGACAACAACAAAAATAGTGTGTTCAATTACACATTAAAATGAAATTTATCGATGGGTCAAATGAGATTTTAAAAAGTGTTATCAGTAAACTAAAAAGACCTATCCTAATACGCTGTAATAAAATTTACAGTAAAAAACAGACAGTCCATGAAATATTTTTAAAGACTAAAACAATTTTATATAAAAAAAAAACATTAGAGCAATGTTAGCATTGTTTGAAAAAAACTTTTGTTTGATCTTTCTTTTTTATTTTCGACTCGACGTCTGGCAGCTTCATCTCGAAGTCGCCGAAGAAAAAGAATGTCCATACCTGTTGCGTTTTGCTGCTCCAAGTAAAACAGTGCTCCTTCCATGAATTTTACACCCTCACCATGGCTCATTTTTTTCTTCTTGGTGGCTGGTTTCGATGTCATCTTCTGAGTCGTCCATTTCCTCGTCCTTCCCTTTGACTGCGGAAATGATTTCGTCTTCACCCAATGGCTCTCCTGCTTCATCCAGTGTTATCCATTCTCGTGCGTCATCACTTGACGACTCTTCGCATCCTGGGATTTTCTTCATCAGATCAATCAACTCGCTGTTGTCAGAGAGTCCTTCTTCTTTAAATGATTCGTTGCCCAAGTCATCCAAGAGCTTCCTCCAGGATCGGGCGAGAGTTATAGACTCCAGTTCATTCCATGCTTCAGCACCCAACCAACAACGTCTAGCAAATCAATCTTTTTAAATTTGTTCGTTAGTTCCTGCCCTGCTTTCAATGACAACACTAAAGACGACAGAAGGTCACGCCTGTACCTTCTCTTCAATGCTGCCAAGGCCCCTTGATCCATCGGCTGACAGAGGGAAGTCACGTTCGGTGGGAGAAACATGGCTTTTATGTCTTTGTCTTGCAAATATTGAATATTGGGGTGTGTCGTGGCGTTATCTAAAATTAAAACAGCTTTTCTTGAGAGATTTTTGGATTTCAAAAATTTTTCTACCTCTGGTACGAACTGCTGGAAAACCCATTCTTTGAAAATTGACTCGCTCATCCAAGCATTAGGTTGGTTTTCATACCAAACAGGCATCTTCCATCGCTAGTGCACTTAACATTTTTGAATGCTCTTGGCTTTATTGCTTTTCTTATAATGACTAGATATATCTTGTGTCTTCCTGTTGCATTGCTACATGCAAGAATTGTTACACGCTCTTTGCTTTTTTTATAGCCTGGAGCAGATTTTTCATTTCTTAATGCCAAACTTTTGGTAGGAAGTATTCGGAAGTTAAGGCCTGTCTCATCAGCGTTATATATTTGATCACCTGAGAGCCCTTCTTTGTCAATATACTCAAGAAGTTTGATTTTAAACTCATTTACATTGTTAGGGTCGGCAGATAATTTTCCCCCGCAGATACTGAGTTGTTTGATCCCGTACCGCTTCTTCCATCTGTACAACCAGCCGTTACTTGCTGTGAATTTAGGCTCCTCTTCCTCTTTTAACACTTCATAAAATTGAAGGGCCTTTTCTTGAAGGATAGGTCCTGACAAAGGCGTACCTTTTTCCCTCTGCACCTGAAACCATTGATAAAGAGCTTCACTTACTTTTTCATATTCAGCACACCTCATAATTTTTCTTACACATAGCACCAAGCTTCAATTTCCGACTTCTTGTTTTTACAACCAAGCACAGTTGACCTCCCAACTTTCAAGTCTAACGCTACTTTAGCCGCACTTTCACCACGTTCAAGTCTTTGTAAAGCATCAAACTTCACTTCCATTGACACCGAAACTTGTTTCCTTTCATTCTCTGCCATTCTCAAAATCACACCAAAACTGACTACAGTAATACGGTTGTCACGATACGGTAGGCTACTACAATCACAACAAACAATCACTGTCAACGCCAACTCCAAACTGACCTTGGGACAGTAACACAGTACAGTAAGATTAGAAAGTGGCTAGACAAGTGAGCAACCCTCACAGCTGTATAAACAAAAGTGACAAGCCTCAACCTACCAGCGCCTGACAGGTGCGCATGGCGTAAAACAATGCAGTGAATTACCTTGGAAATCCCACGCTCCCGGTCACTGGCCCTGTGTTTGACGGAATGTCGAGTTTTAGGGGGTCGAGTTTGAGAGGTTCTACTGTAATTATAAAAAAATAAAAAATAAGTTTGATTGTATAGTTGTCATAATATATTACTTACAGTTTCAAGATCGGTTTCGTTTTTTCTACCTTTATTTAAAAATATCACTTTTGTGCATTCACTCTCGTAATCGTTGAAAGAGATTAACATTTTAGTACGTCTTCTTCACTCGATATTCCAACAAACAAGTTTCCTTTACATTTTAATCACTTTTGTATTAATCAACGCTCTGACAAGCGGAACACGTCTAACTTCTTTGACGTTCTAACGAAGAGTGACTTGCAAAGGCAAGTGTCCTATCCCCCTTCTCTCACTTACAGTTCTAGAATTTTCCATAATTCTAACCAGTCAGAAAACTTCCTGAAATTCATCTTCTTTTATGGAGATATCACGCCATATGCTAGACACACATTTGTTCTAGAATGTTCCATTTTCAAACTATGATGCAATTGTCTGTTTCTTTGTTTAATTAATTTTTCTATTAAACGGATTATATAAAAATATTTAAAATTCACTTCTCTATTTATTATTTAGATTGTCACTTATGATTTCCTTATCTTAAAGTTATTTACAATTACTTATTATTTATTATTTCCAATTTATTGTTTATTATTTATTGGTTGGAGGATGTCCCATGCTTACAAAAATCTCAAGCAGCGCAGATCTATAATTATTTGTTTGTAATTCAATTATATTTTGAATAAGTATGCTTACTTTTTATTAACTGCTTTGTGGTTCTGGTTTATTTTGTTTTGTGTGGAAGGACCTACCAGTAATCAAAAGTCAGTCTTTAATTTTTTAAAGGTTTCCCCTCTGGCGAATTCAGCATAAATATGTGTTATTTATTTCTTCCATAATTTAATGGGGCTTGAACTACACCACTTTGCCAATGGAAAATAATGTTATACTCTTAATGAAGGCATCAATTTTATTTGTAACTATCCATGGTCCATTACATATTCCCTTCGAAATGTTTTATAAGCTCATCCTTATTGTTTTTCAAGATTAATTCAACTACAGTTTTTTGTATGCCTTTCCAAAACTGATAGATAGTAGAGGTTTTATTATATTATTTGTTGAATTGTATCCTATAGTAATATACACAAATAAATCAACACATTTTATGTTATTATAGAACATCATATAACAATACCTTAGGAATAAACATAAATTGTGCATTTTAACTGAATAATTATTAGTGTAATTAAGTTACATTAAGTTAGTTCATTAAGTTGCTGAGCTCCCAAATTCTAAAATTGTGGTGGTTAACAAGCCATTTACATGGTGAGTTGTTTCATCACTGAAACAAATTTGGTTAATGTAACTCTTGTATAATATATGAAACAAAACTCTAGTATTCATGAGGTTAGCAAATTTTGTAGATCTGCCAGTAATGTGCGTGTGTGTAATCATTTCTGAGTTTTTACGATGTTTCATTTTAATTAATGTTTAATTTCAGCACTAAGGAAATATTTTTTTCTTTCCTATAACTTATTGCTATCCTTGTTTTAGTGAAAATGTTTTAAGACTTGTCGTGTAATATTTGAATCATGCTAATTAAAAAAACCTATATTTTTTTACAGATAATAACAGCATTGCGTATGGCATGCCAGGTAGAAAATGACCCAAGTTTAGTTACTGCTTATCTTTGTTTCCTTGCACAACATTCGTCTTCTGATTTAAGTGAAATGACAGATTTGGTTGTGGACATGGCACAACTAATTGTGGAGCGCAACACTATCATGGCAGCCATTTTATCTTCACAATCTGAAGTTAATGTGGGACTTGATGCTTTTATTTCAATATTTTATACATACTTAAACAAGGTAAAACACTAGATATATTTTTAAATCTTGGATTAAGCTAATTAATATTTATTAATCTCTTAAATCATTTCATTTCATTTTGGACCATCAGGTCATTAATCTTTGAATGTTGGATATTTTATCTTTAAAAGTATTTCAATATTGTCCAGTTGGTCGACGTCAAAGATTTTCATATTCTAAAAATAGAAACATGTTTTTCTTATACTGTTTGTAATTTTTTGTTGTCTTTAGTGTAATTAAAGACTAACTTTAGTGTAATTAAATTTCAATAGATTCAGACAGAGTAGGTAGGTTAATTAATGTGAAGTTGTTTATACATCTGGTAGTAAGAAAACCGTGTAATACTGTGGGTGAAGGTGAATGGTTAAAAGAAACTTGGAAATAGTTTTCATCTACTCAATGCTTTATATAAAATGTTTTTATTAAATATTTTGAAATTTAACATTTACATCAAATCAATCATCATTAAACAAAAATATTTATATTGAATAAAATATTATATATTTATTTATTGACATGCCTGCAAATTATAATTTCTTATGTTTTATAATCTGTTCTTTGTATTCATTCTTTCTTAGCCAAAAAAACAATTACAGTAGAGTCTCGCAAACTCGGCACTCGACAACCCGGCAGTCCGGATTACTCGGCGACCCTGATGGGAAAAAAAACATTGCTAAAAACAGCGATGTTCGTAAAAGTTCGGCAGATCTCAAAGCGGGCATTAACTTCGATCACTTGAATTGCTGTTGGTACTTTTCCCACGTTAAACTCGTCACAAAGCTTTTTTACAGATTCCCCTCTGTCAAGTCTTTTTAACACATTTAACCGTGTCTCAATCGAAACCAACACACGCTGCAACGCACCCTCCCCTGGCTTCGAGTGGGACAGACGGACCTAACGGGGATGCTGCAAGACCCTACCTACCTTTATAACCGCTATAGAGAGAGATCCCTTCGTAGTTTAATAGTTTTGATAAGGCTCTTGATTCTTATGTCACACAAGAATAATTTATTTTAATCAACTTATGCTAACACAGGAAATTTTACTATATTAATATATTCACTTCTTATACTAGCTTACCTTTCTTAAAACTCCAGACTCTTTTTCAAAGGGTGTGCCCTTTGGAGCTCTTTAATTCATTAACACCAAAATTTGCTCTTTTTTGAATTTTTAACTTTATACTGGTGAGCACTTACTTTTTCTTCTTTCTAATGTAATGAGTTTCTTTGAATAGGTTAGTTTTAATTAAAATGTTCAACAGTGAAATTTAACAAATTTATTTAAAAGTCTACAATTTAATTTTTACTGTGAGAAACAATGGATTTCTTTCGAATCACTTACAACAATTAATGTCGCCTTTTCTGACAATTTATATTAAATGCTTTCTCTTTTGACAAACTGAAAATCTACTATTCTAAACAATTTTAACATTAACTAAAACTAACACATTATATTCTTATTCTAATACACATAAATATGAATCCTATTATTTATTCCTTTTCAATCTGTTACTTGATTGCTTTATTATTGGACTCGAATTTTATTGTATTTTATATCTCTTTATTTGAATGAATTTAAAATTGGCTTTATTTTGACTTTACTTTGTCTTTAAAATGTTATTATTTAACTTTATTGAGTTTAATAATTTTGGACGTAAAAGTTTATTAAAAAATATTTTATTTATAAAAAAAGCTTGATTTATGCAGTACCTTGTTTTTGTGAAGTGCACAAGTCCGCTCGTCCTGATTCTGAGAATGTTGGAAGATCTTGGAGATGGTTTCTTAGAGTTGTCTAGAATATCCCGAAGTCCAGTTCTCGATGAATCTGTTGATGACGACAAGTTCTAGAAGAATGTTTGCCGGAGTCCGTAGTGAAGATCTCTTATACTAAGCTGTTGTAGGATGTCACGTTGTCTCCTGCAAGGCCGATCCTTTCTGTGGGCACCGTTATTAACCTGGCGAAGTACAGAGCGTTGACAATATATTTTCACGACGATTTCCTGTTCAGACTTGAGTAGAGTTGGTGATCTTTCCTGGGGCTGCTATTAGAAGACTTCCCTGGAGCTGGTACTAAACGAGACTGTCGAATTAACTTGAAGAAAGTTAACTCGTCGAAATTTAGGCCTTTCAGTGTGGCCAACCTTCACTGATTATTGTTACTGTTTTATTTCACAATTTAATTAATTTTATTTATTTATTTGCACTACGATGAACTTTCCTTGGCTTATTCTTCTATTGTTTGTCTATTTTTTTTCATTTTAAATTATCTATTTCTATTATTATTGGTTATAATTAGTTTAATTTCTTATGGTGGATTTGTGTTGGGGTTGGTATTTTCCCTCTCCATGCGTCTACTGTCTTCTCTGCGCATGACGTTCAAGACAAGTTGATTCCTGAAAATTATAATTTTTTACTTGCGAATTCTTCTTTTCTTCATATATCCCGTTCGCTTCGCTCGATCTTCTTTTGGGTGATTTCATTTTGAAGCCCTTCTTTTCCTGATGATTTTCCATCTTCATTTGTAGCGATACGACGTATATTTTTACTTTTACGGAGATTTGAAAATTTCGTAGTTTTTCAAAATTTAGTTTTTCCAATTTTGGAAATTTTGAAAATCTTCTTTTTGTAAGTTGTTCCTCTGATGCTGAAAGTTCCAAAACTGCTTTCCTCTTCTTCCTCGCTTCTGGGTTTCACAAGTTACGGTACTTTCTGCATTTTTGGTTATTTATTATTTAATTACTTTATGGTCTTTTATTAAATTTTGATTTCGAGTCTTATTTATTTCTAGTTTATATTATAGTTATGCGTTGTTATTATTAGATTTTGGAATTTCTTCATTTTAAGGGTTTTTTATGTTTTATGACGTTTTATTATGGCTATAACTTTTTTATTTTTAATTTGACGAGTTTATTCTCTTATTATTTATTATTAGGTTTTCCTAGCTCTACACGATTATATCATTTTAATTTAAGTTTTCGGATTTTGACTTTTTTTGGCTTAGAAACATAGGGACGTATTCCTGTTCAATCCGGAACGTTAGATATTTCCTGTCAAGGCGCGTGACCTTGGCTTGGCTAACCTACATATTCCCTTTAACTTTACATGTGTTATTTTATATTTAGAAATGTTTTTGTCATTTCTACAATTATTATTTGATTTAATTGAAATTTTGGAATTTAGCTATTTTCCAAAATTGCTCCTTGCAGGCGGTTCAATTAAACCGTTGCAACGCTTCCGTTTTCGTAACTCGCTCATTTTTATTTACTGTATATACTGTGCGTAGATCATAACCAATCAAAGAAAACTGAAAAGAAATGTTATATTTTCCATAATGTATACTAAATTGATTCGTAGAAAAAAAGCGGCCCATCAAATGTTTTTGCAGGTGTATGTCTGCTATACCGATGGGTGCCAATGCCGCGGTGTTTTTACGCCGCCGACAATGGGATACTGCTATCGACAAAGTTGTTTGACTCGCCGCTTTGGTGCCGCGGTGTTTTTACACCGCCGACAATGGGATACCGCTATCGACATAGTCGTTTGATATCGCCGCCGCGTGTTTCAATTACAATTTATTTTTTGGCCTTATTCCCGATAACCCGGCATTTCACAAACTCGGCACACTTCCGGTCCACAATACGCTGAGTTTGCGGGACTCTACTGTAATATGTACTTGGATCATATTTTTGATAAGTATATCATGTTAAATACTGTGTGTGAATATGAATGACAAATTATATAAAACCAATACCATACAGTATACAAACTGTTTGAAATATTGCAATTATCTTTATATTAATGTTAGAAATAGAATATACAGATGCTCCTGACGTTAAATTATAAAACCAAAATATGTTTGGCTATTTTATTTGTTATTAAATTTGCTTATATTTTTAAGGTAGAGAAAAAAATAATCAATAGGTTTTTTTGTAGAACATTCAATTTCTGTAGAAAGCAGTGATATTTAATCAGTCACTGTAGAAAGTAGTGATATTTAATCAGTTACAAACCAAAATTATTTTTCCTATCAATCATTAATATTAGAAAGAATAAAAAAACTAAAATTGAGCTTCAAAGTTTTTAGGCTTAATTAATTCAACTTATTTTTATTATTTTTATATATTGTAATATTGAAAACATTTTTAATGGAAGATAGGAAAAGTACTGTTATAATATAGAAACAGTTAGAAATATCTTTTAGGATTCAACATATATATACTTTTTTTTTTTTATATCAGTTCATTCTTAGAAAGTAATTTGAGTTTTTAATTGTATCTTTATTTGAAAATAAAATAAAATATTATATAGCTTTATAACAAAGTCAAGAGTAAGTTCATTTAAATCAAATTATTTAGCATCATCAAGTCAACTATATTATCACTATATTAACTAACATCATACACATAAACACAAAAAATACATCTAACACATATATTTCACACATCAAGTGACTATAATAAAATAATGTAATGTCAGAGCTCTGAGGTTTCATGTTAACCAGTTGGTTAATATTAGTGAACTGTTGTTTCTGTGTACTTGGTCCAGTATAAAGATTTGTCCTTCAGACATAAAATTTGTCTTATTCAAATAATAAGTCGCACATGCAGTTAGAGGTGAAATTCAAATTATCATTAATAATATGTGCTAACACTCTTGTAGTGTTTATAAATCTCAAATTCTTTCATGCTACTCATTTTGTGTCTTTGTTCATTTTATGTAACATGGTCATGATTATTACATTATGTGATTATTTTCTATATGATTAAGATATTCTGAATCATATATTTTATTATAGTGACAATATATGTGTTGTGTATTTTTTATAATGTTATCTGCTATCAGTTTAAACATTTGATCAGGTGTGTGATAAGAAAACATGATGCTTGGAAGGACCACTGCTCTGCCCTCTCTTAATTAAATTATTCAAAATACATCTGCGCGCTTCATTTTTTTAGTGTTATCTGTTGTCAGCAACAAAATTAGGATGAACAGATAAACATACTTTGTAATTCATTTTAAGTCATTCGATTTCAATATGGTTGCCATATCCAGATAGTTGTATATTTTTGTGTTGCATGCATATCAGGGCGCATCAGCAATAACCCTTAGAATGATATTTATTGCATGGGAAGTTCAATTTACTTGCAGTAGCCCATAGTTGGATACTATGAGTCCAGATTGGATGAAGGATCGAATAATACACCAACAGTGTATTCTCTGTTTGAAGTTATTTGTTAATGATGGAAGTTCAATTTTATTATTATACATTTTTCAGACATTTGCCATCATTTGTGTGTTAAAAATCAAAACACGACGTTTCGGGAATAAGAATCAATTCTTATTGGTTTCAATAAGGGAATTGATTCTTATTCCCGAAACGTCGTGTTTTGATTTTTAACACACAAATGATGGCAAATGTCCGAAAAATGTATAATAATAAAACAGTGTATTGTTGAGTGACAGAACAGATTGTCTGCACAGGAGCCAAAGAAGATTAAACTGACTGTTGATTAGATAATTTTTATTCTTGTTAGTGGTTCTTCTATATCAAGCGACAATCCAAGTGAAATTCCACATATTTTACACTTGTGGATTGTGAAAATGTAGCCTTGCTAAATTTTAGAGAGAGATTGTTATTATTTCTAACTGAAAATGGTGGTGTATTATCACTTGGAAACACGTGATATTATTCTCTACTTTGTTGACGGATACTTCTGCTATCTAACTGTTTTCGTAATTGATTACTTGCTTCATCGGGGTCACCACTGTATGAGAGAAAGGCAGCATCCATCTCCAAATGTAGCAACAGAAACATTTGGTAAAATGTGCGACATAAATATATTTTACAGCACAGAACTAAGAACCAAGCCTTGTTGTACATCCGCTGAGAAATCATAGAGACGAACTTGCTTCATCTGTTAAGCTCCTATGACACAGATAAGAAGACAGTAAGAAGAACATTGAGCGAGGGAGAAAGCTCTTGATTTTGCATAGTAGGCTTTTATGCTAGGCTTTGTCGAAGACTTGTTGGACATCCATGAATGCAGCCGAGAAATATTCCCTCCTCTAAGCATTGTCTGATTGTTTGCTAATCTCTATACACTTGCTCCACGGTAATGTTTATGAAATCCTATCTGATGTTATGGTATTAAGTTTGTTTCGTAAATGATCAATTCAAGTCTGGCTAGTAGATTTCTTTCCCACAGCTTAGATAGTACAGGAGTGAGACTGATAGGGCAGTATGAGGTGCGTTCAATAGCCAGTTTGCCTGTCTTGTGGTTCTTAATTTGATATATAAATAAGTACCTATGACAGAAAAACATCTAGCTAAGTAATTTGATTGAAATGTAACCACTCATGATGGTTTTTTTATAAATCTATGTGATATATTTATAAGTATTTGAAGTCTTAACAATGATTATTGATATTACAATATATAATTAATTTTTGAGCTTTACAAAAAACTACACATTTTTATGTAAAATCAATTTAAGAAACATAAGCAAATATAAAAAAAAAACAAGTTTTATGCAAGTAAACTATTTACTTCACATTTTATTAAACTTAACACTTGAAAAATCCTCTTGCTAACATAAATTGAAAGAAAATTACAAAGACTCAAACCATTTAAACAAACATAGTGTTTTGTTGATTTGGTTAGAATAATAAAAGTAAATAAACTTCATAATATGTTGTATTTTAACTGTGGTTGTGACATTTTTAGGCCAGAGAGCCCCAGCGAGAGGCCTACACATGGTCTGAGAGTCAGGATCAGATTTTTGTAACATGGCCTACAGGAGAGCAATGTACGCTACACATTTTAGCTGTTCATGCTATGGTGATTATCCTCACATACGGTGATCAGTCTATTTCTCAACCTTCACAGTTCCAACACTTACTTGATGCATGGTTTCCTATTCATAAAGAGGATACTCCAAAAGTAAGATCAGTATAATATTGTTATGTTGTAATTTATTTCATTAATTTCTCTCTATCATATTGGCCCTATTTCTTGACCTCGATTGTTAATTACTCATTTATATAATTA
Source organism: Aphrophora alni (assembly GCA_963513935.1). Lineage (NCBI taxonomy): Eukaryota > Metazoa > Arthropoda > Insecta > Hemiptera > Aphrophoridae > Aphrophora > Aphrophora alni. The sequence continues at coordinate 40,719,971 of OY740771.1, read as the reverse complement.
CCTCAGTATATAAATTGTTATACCATATTTTTATATAGGTAAGCAAACCTTCTTGAAATTTTCTATCGAATTGAACTCGCACTAATTCAAATCAAAGTTTGTAAAACTAAACTGATATTAGACTCACCTTTTCTTTATAAAGTATGTAGCAACAAGCTACCCCTTTGTATCGTTGCGCTAAATTGTTGTGCATATGTAAATATAATTATATTCAATTGTAACATCTAATCTTATAAATAAATGATGCACATTAGAGAAAGTGAGAAACATGACCCAAGGCCCTCCCTCTCTCGGTCCACTCGTTTGATCTGTAGAACTTATGACAGTCAGACAATATTCTAAAAGCCACCTTTATGGGCTCAGAGGACCTCAATAGGGATTCGAAAACGAAACTAGACTTCGATTTTTTGACCCATCGCATATCACTCTATAAACTACCTGCATGTGAAAAAGTAGGCAACGAGTTCCTAATAACAACATCAGGGTTCATTTTCATATTTTTCAAAACTATGAATAGTCATTTTGAGATATGACCAGTGGTTTTTGATAATTTGCTAATAATTGGTAATAAACGTAAGTTTAATTTACCTATTAGCAATTTAATATCAAATTTTATGTGAGACTTTCACATGTATTTTGCAAAAGAACATGGCGGTCAAAACATATATATTTTTGTATCAGATTCTAGGTATAACGTATACTAAGCGTCCAAAAATAAGATAACGAAGAAACATTACTATATTTTTACTCAACCGGTTTTTAATCAAACTTATTTTTAATATCCTAATTTCTAATTTACTAACCTCTTTTATGTAGGATTTATACTGACTCTCAAATATAAAACGACGGCCAACAATTTCAACATTTTTGTTTTACAACTCATTTTAATGATATTATTTTCTTTGTGTTTGTTACGCTGATTTAATATTACCAATAATATTTTATTGCAATTTTTAACCTCTGTGATCAAAACTTTGGAATATTAAACACACCAAAAAATGGGATAACAAATATTTTTTGTTTTTTCAACCGATTTCATTAAAACTGATTTGCAATATGAATTTTACAATGTTAGTCTTAAATTGATAAACATATATTCTATGTATATCCATCTCCAATAATTTCCGCCCCTAAAAGCCAAAATAGCTTCTAAAATTTCAATCTTTTTGGGTCTAAACCTTTTTATTACAGTGATTTTAAATACATAATTTATGACTAGAAATTTTTACTAAAAATAATTTACTAATATATTTGAAATTGGAATAAACCAGTTTCTTAAAAACCAAATTAAATCATTTGGCTACGCACAAGTGGGCTTCGTAACGGTAGAAAAACTATTTTATTTGTCTCTTATTTTATTAATAGTTTATTTTTCATTACTGTAAAGGAAATCACAGTAGCTAAACAAATGTGTAATGAATATTATTCGTCAAATAATGAAATGGTTTAATAATTGTAATGTCGAATTGGCTAGTAATTTTGATTAACGTGAGTAATAATGTAAAGAAATAAATGAATTACAAAAAATAGTTTACAAATGGTTATATTTGGCATTATGTAAAATACTGCAAAATATTTTAAGAAAGTGCTCCTCAGTGTTAAAAGCCATATTCCTCCATGTCTGAGTAGTTCTCTATCGAACCATGTGAGGGCAGCCTTGTACGCATGGGTATATTTTTTCATTTAATCCATTGTATCTGCCCTACTTTTTAAGTTAGACACTTCTGCATTATTTATTGTAATAGATAATAAAACACTGAGTGTTTTCCTTTTTAAAATATTATTCATTGACTCACAAAAAATAGCTAAATAGAAAATCGATTTACAAATGTCCCCTCCATTTGTTCAACCACTAAAGATTATATTACAATTTTTAAAAAGGGGAAACATCGTGTTCATGTGATCTTTAAAGTGATCTTTTAACGATAATTCTGAGATGAAAATTGACATCAGTAAGTTTCTCAAGTCTAGCATTATTCTTATAGGAGATGAATCCAATATGGCAGAGGAGAAGCACAGCCTTAAATTGATTTTTAAAATTGAAATATACAACTGTTTCCATATTACAAAATTTAATAAAAACTGTCTCACAAATAATACATATATGTTTAGATTTTGTATGGATAGGAGACACAGGCTTACCTTGGAAAGTGGCCCTTGGTATTATTACCTAGTAGTACATTAATAAAAAAAACACACTATAAAAGATTAAAGTTCTGTAATATTTTGTAAACACTTTCGTTCACTTTCTCAATCAGTAGAGAGTATAGAAAAAAGACTAAATTGTTGTAGTTTGGTTGCAGATGATGTATCTGTGTTGAGTGTTGAACCACAGATGAAATGAAAACCGAAAGCATTCATACAAAATCTAAACATAGTCTATGTGCCCTATTATACTGCAACCTAAATCCAAATAATACATTTATTAATTCAAACCTGTTATAACGACAAAGTTGCCATATTCATAGATTTATGAGCTACAATTACCGAGTACTTGGTTAGTTATAGTATGATGATTTTAGCTCGTGTATCACTGAAGATTGTGACATTGTCAATGAAACGCATTTGAGTTAATAAATAAATGTATTATTTGTGAGATATAGTGATCAAGTTTTAATTTAAATTTAAAACAATCTTTCAAGCTAATCTCAATATTTATTTATACAAATTTCCATATCATGTTTCTTTGAACAAAAATAATTTGAACTACATTGTACTCCCGATTATCCGCGAAATTGGGTGCACAGACATCGCTGATATCTTAAATCACGGATAATCTGCAAGAATGTTAAAAATAAAGGGAAACTACTGTAATAAAAAATAGTTTTGACATAAAAAGACTTTAATATACTGTACATAAAATACATAGTACACAATACAAACCTATAAATTAAAAACATTTTAATGTTCATTTTACATGAAATAAAAAAGTGTAATAAATGAGAAGTTTTAGTAGTAAAACAAAAGAACAATACAGGAAGCACATTACGCTACACTAGAACAGTACTGCAATTTTAATTACCTGATGGTTTAAAAAAAATCAAACATTGTTTTTTGTTTCTTACTGAGAAAACACCGTCCCTTGATTCTTGGCTGAACTTTTCTTAGCATCAGTTTTTTAGCTAAATGTGTGTCATTGTGTTGTTCCTCTAAATACTGGAACAGTGAGCAGTGATGTATTACAAGGCGACTTTGTGTGTCAATCGCACATGCACATTCGTTTCTTCTTCCTCTTCACTTACACTTTGCTCTTCATTCGCCCCTCTTGCTTTGTCTGCTATTTCTTGGTCCGTTAGTCGCTTCAATCCCAGCTCATTAGCGTCAGTTCAACCACTCTAGACAGTAAGCTTATCTCTACTGCACAACTTCGTTATAGTAGTTTTACTGGTTGTTACCCTTACTCAACAGGTAAAGAGAACCGTAAAATGTTTTACTAATTTTTTCCGCAAGACTCACGGATAATTGAGAGTATACTGTATTTTAAACAAATTTTCCCAGTCGGAAAAATTAAAAAGTAGAACTGAATACTTATAAGGTCATTTTGGTTCAAATTTCCATACTTTGCAACTTCTATTATTTTGTAATCTTGTTGTAGATATTTTTTACAACTACAACAGTTTCAATTATATTGTCAAAATCAGTTTAGTAACTAGTTTAGTGCAATTTATTTGTGTCAAAACATTTTGGGTGAAAACTGCACCTATTGTAATTAGTTTTACACATCAAGATCTGGAAAGCAGATAAAATTTATAATATTCTATTTCTTGATTATTACCAACAAATTGTAAAATAATATATTGTATTTGTATTTATAGGCATTTTTAGTTGATACATCAGAAGAAGCATTGCTTATTCCAGATTGGTTGAAGTTGCGGATGATTCGTTCTCGTGTGCCTAGATTAGTTGATGCGGCTTTAACTGACCTTGAACCTCCTCAACTGATCTTGTTCATACAGTCCTTTGGAATCCCCGTTTCGTCAATAAGGTATTCATGATTATATTCTGTATTTTAGAGATAAAATTATTATTGTTTTCTCAATAAGATTTTTACATTTTGGGGGTATTTTGTTAAATTGTTAGTTACTTTTAGGATTGGCTCCTATAACAAATTTGGATTTTGTTAGGAAGTTCCTTTTACTGCCTGGGTTCTTTATTTTCAATCTACTCAAATCAGTGGTTCAGTACTCAATTAATCTTTGTTAACAATTATTGTTAAGAATGACTCTCCTATCTTATTACAATACTACAATATCCTTCTTACCACTATTAATCCAGAATGACATTAAATGGTGTGACTCACAGATCAGATTCTACGTTATATTTTATAATTACTTGTCTCTGAAATAATTACAAGGTTTATACATAAAGTTTGCTCACCCTACTTGCCCCACATGGAAGCTCGTCTGAAGTCTCAATACTCCTAGGTAAGTCGTACACGCCAAGTCAGTCTGGCTATCTTCAAGAATTATACTCCCAGGAAGCTCTTACTCCCCATGTCCATCTGGCTACCTTCAAAAAAATCCTGCAGCACCTTCCTTGATCAATCTTGGCCCACTGACCAAGTTTTCTCCCACTCAAGAGTTTATATATGTTTGTAGCATCAATGATGTCTGCCTTGCGTGCAAGGTAAGCAAATTCATCATTTTTCCAGGTCTGTCACAATAATTGTTGTCATACTGGGTTCTTAAAAAGAACTTAGACTATATTCCTAGCTAAAACTATCCTAATTCCTAACAGTACTCGTATAACGTCTAGGATAGGTTGGGTTAAGTCTTATGTTCATATTAACAATTAATTGTCCATATTTCTAAACCATTCAGAACCAATTAACAATATTCAATAGTTTACTTTAGGAGTTGTAAATAATACAAAAAACTATTTTTTTATGCTAATTTTAATTAAGTGTATAAAAATAGTTATTCTATCATTAAAAATCATTAATTATAGCCAAGACTTCAAAAAAAATTTGTTATTACTGTAAATGAAAGCTAATTGGTCTTCATGTTACTATGCTTTGGAAACAGCTGATTTTCAGTGCCGGTACTTAGCAGTGAACTCATGAATGTTAGGGGTTTTTTAGTGAAACTATAGGGTAGAATAGCCAATCTGTCTATAATCACTTAAATGATTTAAAAAACTGACTATATTAAGGGTGTAGATGGTTGAGAAGCTAAAACCAATAAAAACCTTACTAGAAATTCCTAAAATGACTGTCATTTTGTGAATTTTTTAATGGTTTTAAAAAAATTCACCAAAAATAGAACTTATGCAAAATACAACTTGTTATATGTTTATCTTATTTCTCAGAAATTTGAAATAGAATTCATCTATGTACAGTAGAACCCCTCTAATCCGTCACCTTCGGGACTGGGGGCATGGTCGGAACGCAAAAAAGGTCAGATTATCCGAAAAAGTCAATATTTATTACATATTACATACTGTAAAGAGATTTTTTTAAAGTGAACTAAGTGATATATAAACTTTTAAAAGTCTATATATAATCTTTGCAAGTACTATAGCAAATCAATAGAAACAACATGAGAGATGACACAGCGCTGAAGTGTGAAAGCGATAACAAACCGGAAAGAATGGCGCCAGATGGGCCGTGAGTCATCGACAAGTCGGCAAGTCGGTACAATATCGCGAGCTCGAGCACAGTAGGATTAACCGGAGTAACGGACCACGCGAAGGCGGATTAGAGGGGTTCTACTGTAATGAAAAAAAAGTTAAATAAAAAAAAAAAAAAAAAATTAGATAGTATATTAGGAATCAAAAAATTAATTAAAAAGCTACAAAAATTTGATATTTCATTAGAGTGTCGAAAAGAAGGTGTACATAGGTTGATCTTGGTCATCATTTCATAGAAATTTTATATCTCAATAACTATGAGAACTACGATAATTTGGAAGGCACAGATCGAAAGAGGAAGAAAAGTACCATAAAATAATAACACTGTGGATTAGTTGGGCAAAAAATTTGGACTTGTGAAAAATATACAAATAAATAGGGCCTATGTCGTTTGTGTTGAAATGATTGTTGACATGTTTCTCCCTAGCAGCAAAATACACCAACTACATTGATTTATTAGACTTTTTAAACCTTTTATGGACTTTTGGTTATATGAATATGAAAGTTTGGAAAATTAGCTGTAGAGTAGTACGTAAATTATTGTGATAGGATGATGTTTAGTAGGTGGACCGTTGAATTGAACGAAAAGTGATGTTTACAACTCAGTAGGGGTCGAAGAGCATTTTAGGAATGAATGTTTACAACTCACCTGAGTCAAAGAGCATTTTAGGGTTAAGGTGGCAATCACTTGAATAAGGATTGCTAGCGAAGGTTATAGGTTTGAATCTCACCTAATATGCATGGTGTTTTCTATGTGTGGTATGGCGGTGTGAGGTCCCACTATAAATAAATGGTGATTTGTTTGAGTGGAAGTTAATAGGGTTGGTTTGAAAAAATTGCATAGAAAAACCTATTTTGCAAGGTTTGTTTATGTAGATGTGTTAAGTAAACAATAATTATAGAAATTGCCTAACAAACCCAAAATTGGTATCTATTTTAAAAAATGTTCTAGAATGAAATTAATATACGTTTCACAATAAAATTGTTTTTGGTTTCCTCATTATATCGGTTCAAACACAAAAGTTTCAATAAACCAAAAATTAAAAAAATACAAAATTTAACAAAAAATTAGTACTGTATTAAAATTATCTGCATTTATATACATTTTAATGCCTATAATTTTATTAACAAATTGTTAAAAAAATATTGAAATTTTTGTTAACCTCTGAAAGTGGTAAAATTAACTGCGGTCTATTTCGAAATTTCGGTATGCCCGAAATATATGTTCCGGTTCTAAAAAGGTTACGGAACATGAGTTCAAAGTCACACATAAAGCCTCGGGATGATAATGTACGTAATGCTAGTTTTTATACCTTCGTCTATAATGGTGAATTTAAAATCTCACCCAACTCAACATGTCCTAGATGCTGATATACTGTAATATCATAGTAGCCCCCATTTGCTATTATTCTTTAATATTCATGTTGTTTGTGAAAAATAATAAAATTACTAAAATACGGCGAAATATATATTTTACAGTATAATTATACACTGAAGTTCCTATTATACACTTTACTTGGGAGTCTGTAATAACTGATGTTAGACATAACTTTTTAATTATTTTTGTAAATCAGATATTTGATGTCAATTCTAACTAATTGTTTTAGATATTAAATATTTTATTAAATGTTAACCATTAAAATATATTTTTGACCAACTCCCATTTTTACCCACCACTTCTTAAGCGATTTTGATCAAAATGTTAAAAATCCTAGGGATCTTTCATAATCTAAAGTACAAAATTAGGAGCCACACTCGAGATGATGCGTGAGAATCACTTTACACTTTCACCTTAAATGAGATGGTTCAAAATCTAATCACTTTATAGAACCCCATAATAAACTGTTAAATTTTGAGTCATCCGAATCTTGGTTCTTGAAATAATACAAACATACAGTATGATTGGACAAACAGACAGAAAATAATAAGTGGTATAGAAATTTTATCACCATGGCTGATACTAAACACCAATGGCTCCCCCAAAATATCAGTTAATTTTGGTCACAACTTCGTTTATATCTCAAAAACTATCACAGATATAAGAATTTCGAATACGTACTACAAAAGAGGATCAAAAAATTTATGAATTGTTGTCAACTTGTAGTATTTGGCTGAGTATTAACATTTAAAAAAATATATACTGATATTTCCTCAGTATAATCAGTTGCAGCGAGTGGCTGTCTTTAACGGGAAAATAGAGCAACTTTTTATAATTTTTAGTTTCCTTTTGGTACAATCTGTTAAATGAATATGAAAGCTTCAAAGATAACAATTTCTACAGTATATTGTTTATTACAATAGCATGTGTTTTACTAGGCTAAACGTTAAATTGAAAAAAAAAGAGAAAAAATAGTGAAAATAAAACGAATGGATGCCATAATTGAATTTTAGTTTGCCGCAAAACTTGTTCGCGCTTAATACATAAACTTTACCAATTTAAGAAATATAATTGTTAACTTTTATGAACTTTTTGTTGTATGTATATGAATCTATGGAACATTAGTTTTAAAACAGTATAAAAATTATTACGATACGATAATTTTTACTATGGTAAATGTTGAATTAAAAAAAAAGTGACTTTTAGTTGCTTACTGCGAGGTGAAGCTCCGTTCATCTGTTCGCTCTGAGCAGATTACCGGTTAGAGGGTTTTAAAAGATGAAATGATTTACGAAGAATTGAGATTCTGAGGTGGGTGATTCAATGATAAATATATTCATAGTTACCCCTGCTGGTTGGCTGTGTATAATTTAATAAGGCACCATACTGTATTTAAATAAAATAAGGTAAAAGTGTAAAATAATTTGGTGATACAATGAATACAATAACAACATAGTCTAGTTTAGCCAAAAAAGAACCTATACACACCAAGATGAATCTCTGAACCACTAAACCCAAGGGGAGGATATAGTATTCTAGATTTAAAAAATGGTAAACAAAGGAAAACCTCTGTCAGGCATGTGCGGTAGACCAGATCCTTCAGAAATTCTGGCTTAATCATACCTTGTCCCAGTGATGTATTCCAGGTAGTGATGGTTTGGTATTATGACTACTGATATATTGTTATGATTGAAGATGAGGAAGGAAGAAAAAAGATGAAATTAAAAACTAATACCACTAGAATCCTGTGGAAATTGGTGTCAGAAAATCCCAGTTGTATATTCAATATCACTCAATTTTATTTGTATTAGCATGTATGTGAGACTTCCACATGGAAAGCTATCTACTCGCATTTGGTTCACTGTTTTTGCCTCTGTGGAAAAGGAAGCAAGTAGTGTTCCAATGGACCCCAGCCCACTGTGGTATAACTGGAAATGAAAAAGTAGATGAAATAGTCAAATATGGTCATATATGGCTCCAGTTCAAACAGCTCGGTTCTTCCTTTAATGTTACAATAACCAAAGGGCGAAACTTCACTGAGATGAGTGGATAAATCGATGAAGAACCGCTGATACTGATAGACAGCTTTATGAACTCCCATCCGTTACGGAAATAGAGTTGGGAACAGAACCATTGGACCTGTTCATTAAAAATCAAATCTGGAACAAATACTTAAAAAAATCAGACTCTTAAATTTGGTCACCCGATTAATTAATTCAATTAGTAAAACAAGTGACAAGTGATAATTCACAAAGATTGTCAAATTACTATCACAGATCATGTTGAAAGACAGACCAGAGCTCATCTGTACTCATTACTCAGAACCAACTTGGAGGAAGTTAGAGGTGCAGTCTGTGATGAACTTATCAACTAAGAGATCGAAAGGGGATTCAGTTGATGTCTTTAAAGTGGGAAATCCTAGAGATGTTGAACAGTAATTATCAGGATTATATTAAAATTTACACAGATGGTTTGGTCTATTTAAAAAAAACTAAAATCAGATGATGGTAACTTCATTCAGTCAATAGAAGAGAGCTTCTATGCTCCAACAAATTCAGCATCAAATATGGATGCTGAGAGCTTTTGGGCATCAATGCAGCTCTAATTTGTTGTTTGACAAGAAATAAGCAGAACATCTACATTATCACCAACTCAAGAGCAGCTGTGGAGGCATTAAAGAGATCCAATCCTTGCAACTACTCCTTTGGAATATATGAACTGTGATTCCTATTGAGTCGTCTCTTCGAAAAAGGAAATCAAATAGTGTTCCAATGGATACCAGCTCAATGTGGGATAACTGGAAATGAAAAAGCCAAACTTGGTGCGAATATGGCTTCATTGCAAACAGCTCAGTTAGCAATAGGGAGGGAGCGATCTTCACCAAGATGAGTGGATAAATCGATGGAGGACAGTTAACATCGGTAGACAGCTATATGATATCCAAAAAGAGGCTGCAGACCAAACATTATATCAAGACGTCTCCAGCCACCATCATATTTGCAGTATTGGATACATTTTATCAGGTCAATACCTTCACTGCTTCAACCTGCCAGTCCTGTTAGACCTAGGAGGAGACTTTAGAACTTATATTGCTGAGGTGTGTTATCTCCAACCCAGGAAGAGACACTCTGAGGGCCATTGTGGCTGTTGATGGAATCTTAATTACGACAATGACTTACAAGAACTATTAGCTATTTGCATTTGCAGTATACTAGAACATTGCGCCATCGGTATCACTTGATGCTAAAAGCCTGTCACAAGAATGAAGTAAGATGTAAGTATGTTCAATATGATATAAAGATATAATGATAGTGTTGGATTTGGGGTATAGTCATGTTAAAGACTGGATAATGGTGGTCTCTTATGAATGTTTTTAACTTGTGCAGATAAGGAAATCTTACTTTACTAAAACTAAATTAAAGCCTCATAGATTTTAAAAATAAGACTCATCTTCTTGGCTCACAAACATGTTACTACTTGCCCATTTACCATACAAAACCTATCCTGTTTCATATCCCTGCTCAGTTAAATATTGATAGGAGTGGTCAAAAAGTGCAAGAGAATTAAATTAGTTATAGTGGCGAATGATGTCAATTAATTAATTGTCAAAATTATAAGGGGTAAAAGTTTGACAGTGTTTGAAATAGAATTTAGTTTATAACCTACGAACAAATTTTTGAAATTCAGAAAAAACACAAATTTAAAAATTATTCAAAAGAGCATATTTTATAATTAGGCCCAAAGTGACAAAAGCGCACCCCAAAAATAATTCGCTCTGCTACCATTTGAGACTTGAGGGCACCATGAGGCTAAATTTACTATGCAGGCTCTAATTGGTTACTAATCATGTCTTGGCAATTCTTCCATACCCAACTCACACTGGAACCAAAGTCTTCATTGATAAGGTAAATTAGTACTAAGAAATTACTTCATCGTAATAAATTACTGCACAGTTACACACCAATCACGAATCGACATGGGCAACTAGACCTGACGAAGTATGACACATTAATCGTGTGAATTTACATTTTGACTGGTAACTAATATCCAACAGCCCCTACAAAATATTGGTACCCCCACAAATAAATAATTTAGCCAGCCGTTTATAATAAGTTTGTATATGCTTTCGTATAAACTGAAATATGGCACCAAACACACAAGATGCCACCATTTGGTTGGGAGATTGCACAAGTGTGTGGTTTCTCAGATCAGCTGATTGCAGTTCAGTTATGTGTTAATGATTATCTACTTTTATAAACATTCGTTTAAGAACTGAAACAACTTAGTTCCGAGTTCTTTGACCACCGAGTGAAGTCTAGATATATGGAAAATATACGAGTCTTCACAAGTTTTCATACAATCCTTCGTTTGGTAGGAAAAAGTTGATTTTACCCCCTTGGGATTTATCTGTGTGGTGGGGAGAGGGAGGTTACTTTACATAGTTTTTTTTTGGTCTTTCTGGATCATATTCTATTTCTATATTTGTCTGATTTAGCAAATTACTGGAAACACTAGATCGTGCTGTGTTGGCCGACCAACTCTCTGTAGGTGATGCAGTGTTGGATAAAGCATACATGATACAGTTGGTAGAAGTACAGCATAGACGTGGAGCTACAGGTGGACAGATATTTGCCCAGGTACTAGGACTTCAGGATAATTCGAGAATTCCAGATACAGATCTAGAATTTACAAATCCTATGGACAGTAAGTGTCATTTTGAGATTTTTTAAAGTATTTCATAAAAGAAATTTAAAGAAAACTTGTTTGGTGTTTATATTTTAATTTCAAACTTCTGTTGTGTAGTTTGCACTCTTGTACAAAGGCAATATTATTTTGTCAATGATTAAAAAAATATATATCATCATATCATCTTAAAAACTTAGATACTTTTTACTTACACTGCATGAGATAAGTATAGTAATTAAAAATAACCAGTTTTATATATTGTTATGAAATAGGATTACTTTAACACATTCACTGCGGTAAAAATGACCATTAGGGTTGGATAATACTAAAATTTTAATTTATCACCAAAAGTTGCCTTTCAAATGTAGAAAACAGATTTAGGGTTTAAAACTCGATTCCAGCTCGACTTCTTTCAAATCCAGGACGTTGAAGTCATGACCCGCCGGCGTCCTGGCCGCATCATACTGCGTCCGCCAATGCCCGTCACCGAAGTCTTGGCCGCGCCCCGCCACGGTCAGTTTCACTGAATGCTGCGCCGCACTATACATTTATATTTGATGATCGATTGACTGATCATCTAAGTTTCACATTACTAGTATACATATTTACAACAACCCCTCCATCCAACCGTGAGTTCACGTCTTACAAAGAGTCGTGATATTTGTCAAAACACGCACCGAGGCAAAGCTCTGGTTTATCGGGACATGTTTCGCAAAACCTTATTGAAAGTAAAAACTAAAAAACAATATAAATATCAATAAAACACACTCGTCACCGACCGCGAGCGCTGTAAGTACAATGTAAAGGTATCGGTCACCATAAACGAACGCCGAGCGCGCGATCCACAAACGAAGCAAGTCATAAACAAACACAAGGGATAACCTTAAAATGCGCGCAAACCCAACTCTTCTATCACAAGTGGCTGGGCCACACTGAGCAATGGAAATAGTTGCTATAGTCTGCCCCGCCGGCGTCGCGGCAGTCGGGCACGCACGGCGGCCCTGCCCCGCCGGCATCCCGGCCGCACTCAATGTGTTAATATGACATGCTACAGGTTCAGTAAATAATTAAACATTGGTGGTTTAATAGTCCTAATGAGTCAAAGTTTATTATCAGCTTATATTAATATATAATATGTATTTATATGTATATGTATGTATATACATATCAGATAACACTTACAATTTATTTCAGATAATATCTTTTAAAATATGCATCCTTATTAACCTCAGAGCAATACAATGTTGAGAGAAAGATCAAACTAAGTCAGTCCTACTATATGGATTTTATTTCAATAAAGAGAACAAATTACCGTAACCAGTGTTTGCTCACCAATATCGGTTGATACCACCAGAGGTGTGTTGTGATCCTTGTGTCCTTCCAAACTCCTTCCCTTGTGCAGATGGAATTCTGGCGATGCCTGATGGTCTCTCTTCTTTTGGACAGCCTGTAGTCCATTCATAAATTGATTGACATCCTTTTTCTTCCAGTTTTTCCTTATATGTCTTCTAATGTTCCACTTTAATTTAGTTGCTGCAAGATCAGTGGTTTCCTACCTTTTTACATTAGGCCTATTTCCTATTTATTGTCGATGCTCTGCTGCCCACATTATGACTTTTATGTTTGTCTAACTTAATCTAATTTCTTATCTGTAACACTGTTGTTCAAGTTTTGTGATCTAAAGCCTAAAAACATATATACAGTTTAGAGGCTCGTCATCTATACATTAGTGAAGTGAGTGAAAACTTTTTAATATTTTCACAGCTAAAACTTACTCTGAATACTATTAGGACTAAATCGCCTTTCATGAGAGTAGTGAAGTGTACAATTTGTGCGATTTATAATGCCTGGGTAAAGGTCGGTTTTCATGAGAGTGTTGGATAAGTCTAGTACCATTGTGATGCTAATCGAATTATTTAAATAATATGTGAAATTCATTGGATTTATTGTTTTTAAAAAAAATTATGAAGGTATTTATGGTTTGTAGTTTATATCTTAAAGGAAGAACCATACGCTAGCAGGAATTGAACATATTTGAGAAAACTGTATATACAAGAAAAATATTTGTAATAAAAGTTGCTTGATTTTGGGGTTAAAGATAATTTACTTCAGAAATATTTAGTAGTGTCTTCTTGATAAACTTCATCTTTTAAATAAGTGAAAACTAATGTGTTTTATTTTAACATAATATCTTAAGTTACAAGATAAAACCATAAACTAAACATTTTAAATCTTCATTAACATTTAAAAAAAAGGTTAAAAATGTGATGTGTAACTTAAAAAAAAAAAAATGTTTATTAAAGTTAAAATTTTTTGAGTAACATTTGTACTTTTGTGCATTTTGATGATTTAGTGGAAACAGTGCCATATGTCAGTGTAGAACCGACTCGTCTTCTAGAAGTTGAGGTTATTGCAATCACAGAGCGTTTATTCCTTGCAGATGAAAGTGAAACTAAACATATGACTAAAGAATATTTCTTATCTTTGCAAAAGGTATGTATTATTCATAACATATTAAATGGATATGAAAACTGTTTTTAATGAACTTTTTAGTTAAATAGATTACCTTATATTTTATTTTAATATCTGTATTCATATGAGTTTTAGAGTTACACCAATCTAAAATGATAATAAACAGTTCTATTTTGCTAAATAAATAATAATAAAAAATGCAAAAAATGGTCTTGATAAAAATTGAAGATTTTATTAATTTTCTTAAATGTGCTGTTTTAATTTTGTGTAGGGTTAAGTATGAATGAACAATATTGTCTGTCACCACATACTTCAAGATATGACAAAACATTATAATATATAATGAAAAATAAAACAAAATTTATAATATATAATATTATAATATTATATATTTTTTAAATATATAATATTTAAAAAATTTCAGTTATATTCACTTAAGGAACACTTATATATACTGTATATATAAGTGTTCCTTAAGTGAATATAACTGAAATGTTTTAAAATTATTTTATAATGTATATGTAAATGAGTAATGAAAATTTGTTTGAACATGTCAAATAAAACAATTTTAGATGCTGCTAGTTGTTAAAACTAATATTGCTAATTAGAACTAGTATGTTTATTATTAAGGTCTTATGGTTCATAAAACTCATTACTGAACTGTGTAATAGATCTTTCTAATATCGGAAAATATTATATATGTGTACGACTTTTGTCTGCTATTTATTTGTTTTTCTTTAGAACTCATGTTTATACTGAACTCTTTAAATTGAATGTACTTTTCCTCAAAATCAAACTATTAAGTTCTGGTAAAACATTGTTTCAGACGCTTTCATTGGACCTAAATGTAAGTCAACGGGAAGAAGAATCTCAATCCCCTTCATTAGTCAAAGCATTAATCGTCTTCTTCTTGAAGAAAACTACTTGTGATAAGAGTTTTGTCCAAGCCATCGTGAATAGGCCGCATATTGCTTGTCCATTGTTTCGGCTATTGACTACTGTCAATAAACCCGATCTGATAGCCACACTTCTAGTCGTTACAAGTTTAGTCCTTGGAGAAGTAAAGTCTAAACCATTGATGGCCATTTTGAAATCATTCATTAGGAAACATGAAAGGAAAGATATTTCGTTGAACAGGGATATGGTTTCTACGGATCAACCTAAAAAGGGTAAATGTATATTTTATAAAGCGAAGTTTATTCCTATTTATTAGTTTAACTATTAAGGTAGGCTAACATTTATTCTAAAAAATATAGAAATAGGTAAAATCTTATTGGAGGAGGAGTCCATTAAAAAATCTTATCTCGTTAGTAACCTTAAGACAACGAGATAAGACAACGGGTGTGTTTTTAAGTGGTACAGAGAAGCAGGAAAATTTTGAAATGATTATAAACAATTATGAAAGAAAATTACACTACTTCATTTGAATATCAACGTAAGTACTCCCAGGCTTAAAGTTTAGTTAGAAGTCAATTTTTAAAAATAACCACTTAAATGTTGTCTATTTTACCGAACACATTCTGTGATTTGATTAAGCAGACTTGTGCTACACAATGTGTACTCTGCTATGTTGGTTCTTTCCTCTTCAATATTTTGTTTGAGCTGAGCAAGGGTTGCTGGTTGTATTTGGTACACCACACTCTTCAGATGCCCCTATAAAAACATAAAAAAATACATACTGAGAGGTCGAGAGACTGGAGAGCCCAACCGACATCAGTTATTACATCATGGTAATAACTAAATTTCACAAAATTTGCTCAAATGGAATAA
Source organism: Aphrophora alni (assembly GCA_963513935.1). Taxonomy (NCBI): domain Eukaryota; kingdom Metazoa; phylum Arthropoda; class Insecta; order Hemiptera; family Aphrophoridae; genus Aphrophora; species Aphrophora alni. The sequence goes on along the minus strand of OY740771.1, from coordinate 40,704,037 downwards.
TAATAATATTACTTTCTAAATCAACCAGTAAGTTTTATAAATGTAGCTGTATATATGACTTAATCAACTAGCTGTATGTTTTATGGTAATTGTTGAATGATTCCAGTGTTAGAAGAAACACCACTTTCACGTTTAGAGGCAACTGGCAATAGTCTGCTTGAAGCTCAAGGTTTAGATGGGACTGAGAATTTAGTTGAAGGACTAGCAGATTTGCTTATCAATAAAGGAACTGTACATCAAGGTAGGACAGGTCAATTCATTGACTGGTTTGTACAACTAGAACCTGAAATTATTGGGGCATCTGTAGATCATCAGGTTTGTTAAATTTCAGTTCATAATCTTACTTATGTAATTAGAAAAATATAATTTTATGTGCTTTTTATGCAAAAAGTTTTCATTAACAGAGTTAAATGAACATTACATTTAAAAAAATCAATATCAAATGTCAGTCCTCGACAGACACCCTTGAAAGTTTATAGTTAAAACCAAATTTAAAAATAAAAATATGTAATAAATTTTGCCATAAATACTACAATACTATTTTATTTTGTAGGTACTTCTTTTGTTTTCACGTGGAGTTGACACATGCCGACCTTATCTGTTAACTCTATTAACACATAGAGCAAGCTGGGGAACATTACACCAATGTGTAAAGCTACTACTCAGTCCAGAAGCTGTAGCTAAGTAAGGACTCGTCCATATTTTAAAATTACAATTTTATAAAATCATTTATTACTTGTAGAACAGTTGAACCACTATATGCATTTCTGATTTATCCTCCTTTTTGTCTTTACCAAAAGTTACTGGTAACAATGTATAAAATAAACAGTTTATTTGTAATCAATATAATATATATGTGTACAACAATATTTACTTTGTAGTTTTACTCTGCTCCAATCTGTGTCATTTGATGATGATCTTATATTCAAGTCAGATGTAATATCTTATGATTTGTTGTTTTATAGATATGAACCATCTGCAGTTCTAGATTTTCTACATGCTCTAACTTGTAACCCCAAGTTGTGGCAAGGAAGAGAGAAGTACACTCCTAAACACAGAACAACTGATGACATTCTCTATTTAACTTTGCCTCAGGTACTTTCAGTTTTGCAAGTAGTACTGAAGATTTTTGATGAATATTGAGTTTTAATCTATGTCCATAACAAATAAGGTTTTACGAGTTAAGTAGTTGTAATAAAAATATAATTTAAGTTAATAGTAAGTCTTTTGTATAAATATGTCCTCATAATGATTCAGCAGTATTGTTTGTGTAATTAATACCCATATAAGCACCCATTTTCCTTTCTTGTGAATGATTTCTTAGAGGTCTATAATAAAATGTCTAGCCTTTCTGCACTGTAACCCAAAGTGTGGATATGTTGCAGAATATTTATATATGTCCTGACTAGAATTTCTTCCAGATTTTCTCTTAAATTCCTCACAGGATTTATCCCTTTCAGGAGTAATGATGTCTAGGAACATCATCAATGCCAATCCCTTAAGGAGTAGAGTTTAGTTACATAAAAATGACCCTCTGGAGGGATTTTTTTTTCTCTCTGAAATCACTGAATTATGTTATTAAATGACATATTTTAGTAAAAACAAAGTGAAATACGTCAAATCAATATTGTCAGTTTTTTTTTTGTTTTGAAAGTTTTCAAAATGAAAAATGCACAATGCAACTTTGCATTCAGGACATTCAAAGGTTGAGCCTTTTCCACTTTTCTTCCTTGTTTCAGCGTTTTAGCACATGTAGCAGTGCTTGTAAGCTTTTCTGGTCTGTGGGGAATGAATGTGCTAAGACGCAGCTAGTCAGTCATGCGGAGTGGGTGCTTGTTGCCACTTTATCTCTAGGAGTGTGGTGAACTTCAAAATCTGTCTGATTAGGTTTACTGTATAGTCCAAAAGTGTCAGTTTCTTTATAGGTACAGCAAATCAATTTGTATATATAAAAAAAAAAAAAAAAAAAAAAAAATGCATTCAATATGTTATGCCTAATAAGTTGAAGAAAAGTTCCTATACTACTTTGTTGAATTTCTAGTTAAATCATGAAAGATATCAACATGTCAGTTTGATCAACAGTTTCCATAATTATTGTCGTACTGTAGAACCAGGTTTGGTTTTAGAGTTGTTTTTCTCAGTTTAGTAACAGGTTTCATCTTATGTTTGTGAACCATTGACAACACTGTCATATTGTGATGGTAACACCACTTCACTTCACCAGATCTATTTTCATTGCTGTGAACCACATATCTTGCTTTGTCCATCATATTTAGCAAACATCGCAATGCTTTTTAATTAAATCTTATTATCTACCAGTATACTAGTATCATAGTCGTGTAGCCATTCAAACAGGTTTGGGCTGGTGTAACAATTGTCAACAAAAAGGACAAGATTTTTGCCCAAGTAAGGGTGTACAAGTGTTTCAGTCACTTTAGCTAAAGCCTGTAAATAATTATATTCCAAGTCATAGAGTTTGTGCCCTTACCAGTGTATATCAGGAAACCACATAGAACAAATATTTTTATTTCAAAACGTTTATGCTTGGATGGTAGAATTGCTTGAAGCTAATTCCCTTTCCACAGCATCAATGGCCAAGTTTGATCAAGGAAAAAACTACTTGAAAACATCCATCTGAAAGTTTTGAAGCTTGTATAATTTCTCAGTTCCAAGGGCAAGTTAATTTCTATCTAAATGTAGCATTTGAAGCAGAAGTAAGAATCTGTCTTGACTAAATAGTTTAGGAAAAACAGGAGTCTCTAACAAAGGATCACTAGTCTAATAAATCTATTTCCTTCCTCTCAAATTTATTGGTATCCAACATACCAATTCTGATTTGTTAAATTCAAAGTGTTTCGGTATAAAGTCATTAAAATGCGTCCATATCCCACATAGATTTGTTGCATTATCTGGAAAAACTTTGCTGTTTGGGACATAAGTTTTATTATCACATCATTACCAACAGTTTGAGAATTTCCGTTTCCATCACAAATGAATTTATAAAACAGTTTTATTCAATGTCACTCTCTCCTTCAATAAATACTTCATTGTCCGAGTGTAAAATATCATCTTCATTTACAGCCACTTTGTCACCCTCGCTGACATCATACATTAAGCGTTATATATTTCATCACTACGTAAATTTTTATCTTGGTTAATATTCCTGGTAAATAGTTAAAAAAAGAATTAAAAAAAAGATGAACTAATTGTCATCTGATATTTACGTGGTAAACAGTAAACGTGGGGAACCGTAACATGGTGAAGCAGTAGACACTTACTCATTTGATGTGGCCAGCTGGTTGATAAGTCGACATTTGGTGACGATTAGCTGACCATAACAGTGAACAGCTTGAGACGGATCAAAAAGGTATGGTCAGTCTCAATGGACCTAATATAAAATTCCACATTTAGAAAGCCAAAAATAGAAAGTGTAACTTTTAATAATGCTCGAAAGAGAAAGTTCGCGAAATTCCAAGCATCCCAAAATAGAAAGGAAGACCTAGATAATACTGAAATATCAACCATTATATAAAACAATAGAATTTGTTTTTATTCGTTTTCTTTTCTTTTCTTTTTTTTTTTAAATAATTAAGACTGTACTGTGAGTACAATGAAATAATCTTAAATAAAGTATTTTGTAATCTTAATAAACAGGAAGGTAAAGACCAAAGAGTGTCACACGAAAAAACTAAAATTTTAGTTTATAAAGAAATTTAATAAATTATAAATTTGATTATAGTATAAATATGTTATATAAAGTAAAAACTAATGAGAAATAAGTATCATACACAAGTAAGTAATAAAATTAATAAACAGTCAAAACGATTTTTATACAAAATTGAAAATATTTTAAAGTGAGAACTATCGCCAGCACAGTATTGAAAATCTAGGTCGAGAAATACCGTTAGCTTATACGTCACATCCCCAAAATCAGTATAACCAACAATATTTCAAGTTCAATTAGTTAGGACGAAAGACAATAGATAATTAAAAATAAAGTTTTAAAAATGAAACCGTTAGAGAATCCAAAGGGGATTACAAGAAAAATAAGTAAAAAATTCTATATTCAAAATTATATAAAATAAGCGCAAATTACAAAAGTGAGAAAGTTGTTAACAATTGGTAAAAGTGTCTGGAGGAAGAAAGGGAAATCAGAAGATATAAAACTGGATTCCTGGAACCGGGAGATATAATATACTAGTTATTCATTCGTTATGAAGAAGAGTTGTGATGTATTCGTTATAGATATACTTTTATTTCATTTGTTCAATGTGATACTTCTGTTTCATTCGTTCTAGAAAACAGTTGTGAGTCTATCAGCTTCACTTTTATTATTATGATTCGCTAATAACATTCTTCTAAAGTGAACGATACGACGCATTATGTTCTTAAAAATTCTTTGTAAAGCATATTAAAATCACAAATGTAACGCCTACGAAACAGGCAAATTAGCATAATTTTGAGAATACTAGTAGATACAACAAGTAACTCGATATCATTGTCAAAGTTACGAAAGAATACTGGTTCTTCAGCAACAACAGCTTTTGCTTCATCAAACAACCGTACAGACAGAAGTTTCTATTGGAGCCGAGGACTCTGCGATTTGGAGGACTCTAGATAGAAGAAACCAGAATTTAATCATCACTTTTTCAAGGTACCAAAATATCGAAACTAATACATTAAAAAAATCAAGGACAATTTAAATCCGTAAATTTTCAGTTGTTTTCAATAAAGATTTCAAAGCCAAGGGCTTTAAACTTAAAGATAAAAATTAAATTCAAAATAATTTAAAAATAGTTATTTCTCATTGGGTTATTAGAGTCATTGTATTTTGTTTTTATAATAGTCTATATAACGTTAAGGTATGAGGTAATATTCTATATCTGTCTCATATGTATTTTACATTGCTTGGGACTGTATGTCTAGTTTATAAACAAAGCTTTAACAGATAAATTTTGGTATATTTGTTATAAAACAATTGATTCTATTATTTTGAAATTATTCCTTATCTACTTTTGTTGCTACAAAATTGTGTTAATAATTGTTGTATCAAAACTTAAACTAAATTCAGGGATGAAAGTTCTCCAAATGGCACGACCCGAGAGAGAGTAAGAAATCTGCTCACTACAAAATTAAAGTCATAAATACAATTAAATTATTAAAAATTCCTACAGGTTTAAATAGTAAGATTTTGTGGAATACATCTCTTAAAACCGAGGTATTCAGAACAATTTCTTGTGCGTGATCTTGCCTCCGTTAATGGGTGGGTAAATCCATCAGAGCTAAAGCCGGTGAAGGAATTAGTAGATCAATAACTAAATAGTATACATATAAACTCGGAAAAGAGAAGTCTTTAAAATATAAAGTATATATACATAGACCACATCACACATTGGGACGGACCGAAGATTGTCACAAGCTGTCTACTGCTTCCTCCATAAAATTTAGATGACAATTGCAATAAATTGTCGGTTGATCAATCAGCTGGCTGCACCAACTGAGTAAGTGTTTGTTGCTTCACCATGTTGCGGTTTGCCACGTTTACTGTTTACCACGTAAAAATCAGATGACAATTACCTCATTTTATAATTTTTTCTTGTGTTTTAATTTTTTTAAATACTTACTATGAATATTAACCAAGATAAAAATTTATATGAAATATGACGTTTAATGTAATATGTGAGCAAGGATGACAAAGTGCGGGCATCTGATTGATCAGCCGACAATTTATTGTAATTGTCATCTAAATTTTATGCGGGAAGCAGTAGACAGCTGTTCACTGATGTGGCCGGCTAATCTTCAGCAAATGTTATCATGTGTTATGTCGTTCCCATTCCTTTGACTCTGTCCCACTAGCACTCTTGCTCCTCTACCAACCCCCACCACCACCACCACCACCCATACCCTCTTTTCACAATGAACAACATTAGACAAAAATAATAACAATTCATACAGATTACATCCCGGAACGTCACTAAACCTTTTACACATGAGTTCTAGATTGTTGTTAATATTTTAACATATTTATTAATAATCATCAAGAGTTTAAAAACACTCTCCCTTCCCAGTACCTCTAAAGACAAGATAGTCCTTCTAAGTACAATGAATTCCTTATGAAGAAATTATTTTACTTTATTTTGCAGTTGCTGTGTGTTGCTGACTATATTGTAGAAGAAGGCCTGACTATTGGAGATACAACTAAAGTTGTAGACAAGATGAATTCACACCTGACTTTGTTTTCACACTGTATTACTAATGACAATGTCATAGCTGCTGTTGTAAAACACCTATGTGACAGCTGCTCCAAATCTACAGGGTAAGAAAATGCTCATATTTTTTTATTAAAGGTAAAAGTGGAATAAAAATTGATTATACAAATTATTTTTTGGAAAGAATGTATGTATGTAGTTTTACGATACTTTTGTAAGTTAATTGCCACACGTTGGTGCGCCAATTGTAAATATATAAAAAATGAGGTTTTGTGATTTAAGTTGATTTTGAAATATAAAGAATTTACGAAATTGCTCAGCTTTATGGGCGCCAGGTGGAATTGACTCACCAATTTTGAAAATATAAAAAAAAATTACTTTAAATTAAAATGTTCTCAGGGTCGTGTTTCTTTTCTAAGTGTACTATCAGTGGTTTACAGTAAATAAGAAATCCTTATTTGTTTTCCTGAAACTAAACATTCTTTATTAAACTCAAATTTTTAAACAATTACACAAATCTATCATCAATTTGTTATATTAAACATTCATATGCAAAATCTTAACTTAGTACATCCTAGCAATTGTTGAATCATACAAATAATAATAATATAGAAAAGTCAAACTAAATTTAATTACTGAATTTAGATTTTAGTTGCAACTCAAAAAATTAAATGGGTTTTAAATTTATTTAAATGAAATTTATATAGCTAAGAATTATAAGCTTTGAAAATAAAACATGTTTCATTAATTCAGCTATTAGAAAAATACTTTATTTTAATATTATTATTTTTTTTTTATACAAGACATGGTCTTGTATATTAAAACTTAAATTGTCAAATCAAACTTATAACTTAACATTGAAATATTTAAATCATTTCAGATTCAAACATAATTTTAGAAATGAAAGTCTTGATGTGGATACCAATCACGTTGTTTTTGAGTTAAAATCACATTTCCTCGAAGATGATTCGCTTCGTTCACTGGAGCTCCTTACAGCCTTGTGGAAGTCGCTTTGTCCCTTGTTCAGATGCTGACGTCTTCAATCCACCTTTTTGTCTTACAAAATTCATTTCTATTGTTCATGTAACATAATATCTATTAGAGTTTTAACTTAAACTGTTCTCTATTAACACATTACGGTTTTGTCTATATTTCCCGATTTGATTATCTCACTTTTTATCGGACATGTAGAAACCATTGTTCTCGCCACACTTATAAAAGTTCACTGTCTTGAGACTTAAAATACGTCCAATCATCTCAATCTCCCTCTCCCAACTATTAGACATTAATTAAATTGTTCTGAAGTTCAAAATCACTCAAACATAACTACATTGTTCTCAAAATATTTCCTATCAAAAATACGTCTGACCATCTCAGACCTAACTTCCAACTGCCAACTAACTCCTAGCATCACAACTAAGCGTCCTTTTTCAGATCTACCTATTCAGCAAACTTTCAATACGTTCACATTTCTGGTCCCATGGACACTGTCCAAATCATTTGCTTGACGACAAGTATTGTCTATTTTCACAATACAATATCTCACTTTAAAATTTATTATACCTTATAACTAAACATTTTCTGCCTTAAATTTATATTTTAGAAATCTATTTTAATTTTTTTATTACCCTTGTTTTAATATTATTTACAGTCATTAATTTGACTTACGTTGTCTTTTCTTTAGACCAATCATAAAAATCCCTTTTTATTCTCATGTTTCAAATCTCAAAGCAAATATTTATTTTTTTTAAATTTAATTTTATTTTATTTTTATGTCAAAGCTAATTTAAGAAATTGAGGATTACACAATATCATACTAAAGAATGTTATATTACTAATATTGGTTAAAATCTTGTTTAATAATATTATGATGTTTCTATTTTCATCAAGATAATTATTTTTTAGAAAAAGAAGTGAGATGTGTCAGCAGCTGTTGATTCAGATGTATCTGAGGGTACCAAGTATTATCACGAAACCTTCTGGCAAAGAACTTGTCAAGCTCTTAAATAACTCTCGATTAACAAGTGAGTTAATTTCATTGGTTTTGTTTAACAAAAATAAAATCCATTCTATGGAAACAGTGCCAGATCTGGTAATTGAGATAAGTAAATGAATTTATTAAGTAAAGGGAAAATTACAACATGTAATCTTACTAGTACATAATTAATAAAAACTGTCCAAATTGGTGATGTTAAAAAATTAATATTCCCTTTTCATTTGCTTGATGTAAACACACTTGTATAATATTTAAAAGTTTTATAAATAAACAGGACCGATATAGACACAATATGTTTGCTGCTCAATGTACTCTCCAAATGACTATGGTTGTCCAAGGTTTTAATTCATATCTTATATTTTGTATATAATTATTTATATTGTTTTTTGTTATTGTGAGAGGGATAAGCCCATTAAAATCCTGTTCATTACAAAATTAAATCTTCACCTTTATCTGTATGCAATCACACATTATAATTCTCTGTATAGAATCTTGTCCTCTCAGGGCCTCTTTTATAGTGAGTACAAGTATGGTAATTATAAAGAGTGGGGAAATAATTGTCAAAATGGTGAATTATAGATGAACAGGGAGTGTGAGTGATGGAATAGCTAGTGAGTGATGAGGAGCAATGAGCTGTATATAGTGAAACAACGTACTGTGAATAGATAAATAACTATTAGTAAAGTTAATGTTAGTAGTAAACTGTTAAAATTAATGGAAATAATAAGTTATTTTGATAATTTAATAATCTTGTAGTTATTTATGAGTGAACAGCATTAAATGTTCACAAATTTTGTGAGTTTTGTATTATTCAAAAGTACTAATCAGATTATGAAATTATTATTTCCTAAAGGTGGTACGTGAATCCATAATGTTAAAGTTAATGTGTGTTATTATATAAAGAGTTTCTAAATATGACATCAAGATATTTTGTGGAATATCTTTTGTTGTTTGTGTAACTATTTGAAATAAAAGACATACAATGAGGATTCATTTTTGTAACTAAATTTTATTTAGATAAGATTTAAAATATGAAGATAAAATATTTAAATATTTTAAAATTCATTGATAGGTAATAGTTTCTTATATTACTAAATATTATATTTAAAATGGTAACATTCATTAGTGTTTCATTAACTTAAAAAAAAAATAAAAAAATCTGTAATCTTGTTTTAAACATATGTATTATATATATAAGTTTTAACAAATTATGCTTGGGATGTTGGGATGTTTAACTTTTTTTAAATTTTAATGTTCATTTTTATTTGTATCCAAGTTACAATTGACAAGTAATTCAATTGAGTATAATTCTGTTCATGTGAAATTATTTCCTGCTAAAGACTAGTCAAAATCACTGAAAGAGAAAGCTAAAGTAACGTTCAGATTAACAGAATATGGCCACTTCCTTCCCAGCATCCTAACCAATCCATTTAGGAAACTAATTATTAAAATATCATTCCGTACTACCAATAATGTTAAGAAAATATTAAAACCCAGAAATACAATACCAATAGAACCAAAATCAGGGATCTACAAAATCAAATGCAACGATTGCGAATGTTGTTATATAGGTTAGGCAGGAGACAATTTAAAAGCGGTTTAAAAATTATTTACCCAACCACAACACAGTCTCCATTAAATCCAATTACACATGCCACATAATGAGTCTTGGCCATACATATTCTGATTATAAAACTAATTTCCAACAGTTGCATATGTAATAAAAGTAGATATATGAACACGCTCGTGGGATATGAGATTTATAAAGCATACAAGAATAGCTGTGTTTGTATTAAATGACCAATTGAACTTCCAATCTAATATGATTTATGATACACCAATGTGATTGGAAGATAATGGGAAGCGGCGAGGAAACGGGAATGATATAAGAAGTCTCCAGTCTACCCACATCAATGACGGTGTGCATACATTGCGATATTAGAAAAGCATCATACGATGATTGTTGTGTTTTAACTTATGACTTTGTGTAATGTACATTTGTGTTGTGTTTATAATTTCTTAATGTGAAGACCACCACCATAGAGCAATTTTCTGAGGATGGAATAGAGTTCAGAAATGCATCAAGAGTAAGTAAATAGGAAATGAATTCACATAGTTGGAATTATATTTGATTGAATTACTTTTTCAAATACAGTAGAACCTCGTTAAGTCGGACCAGTCGGGACCGTGGCCGATCCGACATAACGTAAATCCGTGTTAGCAGAAAACACAAAAAAATGAAAATATACATACTGTACTTACAATAATTTCCTTTATTACGGAGAAAAACACTTTAAAAATATTTACTCATCACAATAAAACAACAAACACATCTGTGGACTGTACAGGTATGTCTACTTTTAAGTTTGTCTACATTTTAAGTGGAGAATAAGCTTGTAAGTTTCTGTTGCGTCAGCTTCGAGGAACGTTTACGTGCCGTATGGTCGCACATCCTTTTCAACATGACAAGCTTGGCCGGTGTAGTCTTGTTCTGATACTCAAAATACACCATCAATTCATCCAAGTGAAATGCTGCTTCTGCGTGACTGATGACTTTTGGTTCTTCAGCGTTTTCCTCGTCTGTATCACCTGGGTGACAATGACTCTCCACGCAGGCATGCAGCGCTACAGTTAGGTATCAGATTTACAATCACGGCAAACAAACTCGGTTGCGTGAACTCGGCTGAAACACGATCACCGTGCAATATGCTACGATTATGCGCTCGTATAAAGCAATAGCGCTACCAAAAAGCATATTTTATATTTATGTTTATTTATTGCAAACCGGTCTGGGTTACACGGATATCCGACTTAAACGGGGCCGACTTAACTAGGTTGCACTGTATATCCAAAATAGGAAATAGTTGAATGATAACTGTTGTAGTTATTTAACCTACAACACTTTCACAAGTTATCCTTAATATCTTACAGTCATTGTCAATTTTGGAGTACCTTCCAGCTAAAGTGAGCTTAACTAATATATCAAGATAGGATAATTAAAGGAATGATGAGTTTTATTAAGTAGGAAGGATATTAATTTTTCAATAACGATTTTATGTGGTCAAAATTACTATACATTTCTAACATGGGGTATTAATAAATTAGAACCTACTCATTTGTTATAATTACAATTCACCCACTTACAATTTATAATTCCTTACATGGTGGAGGCATTTAAAAATTTAGATAGAAGTATTTAAGGCAACTAGGGTAAGTATATTGATCATTTAATATTTAAGTAGTTTTTTTTTTAATTCAGAGGAACGTTTTTGATTAAAAGTTTTAACAATAAATTAAATAATAATATAGGATATAAATGGTAAATATAATAATTTCGAATAATAGAAGGAAATAATAATAAGCGTATTTTACATTGATTTAAGGAATACTGATGAATATAGAGTATTAAAAGATGATACCAATAATAAGATAAAGGAACACGGGATAAAAGTAACAATAAATAATACTCAAAATAAATTATAATTAAGACAAAATTTATCATTAATAAAAGCGATACAAGTAGAGGCAAAATCGAATGAACCATTGAAAAAGGTCCTATGATTGCCTATTAACATTCGATAAGATAAACCAGAGTGATGGAGGACAATTTTCCAAATTAGAACAACTAGAGAGACTAAAAAATTGACTGACAAAATCAGAGGAACCAATTTATGATGAAGTTCCATCAGAGAACCCATACACAATTATAAAGAAGTCAAGTTACAAACAGAATACAGCACACACACTAAACACGAGTGAAAATCATGAAACTCAAACAAAAATTAACCAAACAGTAATTGGGGAAATGGAAAAGAAGGAAAAAAAATTGCTTAACAACCAGTAGTTTACAATGGTCTACTAACAGAAGATGTTCATTTGTTTATTACAAAATACGAAATTGTGGCAACAACTAATAATTGGTCATGTGAGACTAAAGTAAAATTAATCTTAATAATATACTTAGAATAGACAGCATTGAATTGGTATCAGTGTTTTAAACACAAACATGAGAATGTGAGTTGGGAAGAAATAAAAAAAAGGAACTTTCCAGGGTATTTGAATCAAATACCAATGAGCAAGTATCTTTTGTTAAAAATACAAAATAAGGTACAGAAAGAATTTTAATTTGTACGATATGCCATCGTCTTGTTTTATCTTCAGCTGTAATGGTATTTATGTTAACTTATGTAAATCTATTTATAGGCTAGTTATAACAGCCTTTGTACAATCATAATTTGAGAATAAAATATTGTTCTATAATCATGATATATGATACTAATAAATTAATAATGATATTACTTTAAATAATAAATCTTATTTCATAAATCTTTTGTGTATATTAAATTACAGTAGCTGGAAGTAGTGTTGTAGATACTATATCACACACACTGTTAACTGCATTGACAGCAACTCCTTACTCCAAAGACTGGTCTAAACGTAGCCAAGAACTTGATTTAGCAACTCGCAAATTGACAGCAACTCATCCTTTACTAGTGTTACGGTTAGTGAATTTACATATTTATAATGTATATATTTATTTTAGACTTTTATGTGATCTAGTTTATTAATTTGAAAGCAAGTATGTGTACTAATATTTATTGTTGCTGAATATTTGTTTAAATAAAAAGAGGAATACTGACATACCTTCAGTATTTCCGGAGCAATATGTTAGGCTAGAAGTTTTTTTTTATCAATGGTAATTCACATTACTAATGAAAGCAAAAGAACTTTGAAGTAGTTGGCAACACCAGTGTCTAAAACCTTTGAGGATACTAAGTATAAAAATGATAATATTCATATGGGAAAGTATTAGTCAAAGTTTTGTTTCGTAAATAAACACTTAATTTACAGAAAAAATAGAAAAATTATATATTTTCTTAAATAAAACTTCTAGCTTCAACGTTGTGTTTTAAGAGAACTAATTTGTTATTTTTTTAAAAAAAGGTGGAATAATTCTACAATGAAAGCTTGATAAAATGTGAACTGATGAAGTGAGAAACAGTCATAATTGATGTCGGATATGAAATGAACCGATTTGATATAGATCTTTGGTCGCCCTTCTCATAAGATAAAAACAAGTATTTATTAACACGTAGATCAGAGGAAGTTACCTGGAGAAGGGAAGTAATCTACCTAAGTGCTGCCCCCATTTGTCTGCTTCAGATGTTATGACTTAATGTCAACAAGCGTCAGTGAAGACATGCAGAAACCAAAATGTTTTCTTTTTAATATTGTCTTTAAACAACAGCCAAATAGAAAAAAAGTCTGATTTCAAAATTATAACTAAAACAAATTGAATTTATTTGCATTTGAAGAAAATTGAGAAACTTTATAATTCATATAATTTATTCAGTAATATTTGTCATTATACTGTCAAATTGCTTACTCTGGGGGGCCTATATTCATATTAATGAAAACACATTACAAAGAAACATGATTGAATTCAAATAATCTTTCAATATGGTATCAGTAATACCTATCATAATATATCTATTTTTATTACTCAACATTTTTTTAGAATATTAAATAATAGAACATTAAACTATTTTTAGAAGGGATGCGAATAAAAACAAAACAAAAAGGTTTATCATCCAGAATAATCCAGATAAAGTAGCAAATGGAGGGGAGAGGTGAGGAAAGATAATAATTGTTGGCAGGAAATGATCATTTCTGATTTACACAAGCAGAAACACTAAGCAGAAGCATTACGTAAGATTGAGTTATTAAGTTAAAAGAAATCATTCAGAGTCTGTTTGGTTTAAAAATAGAAAATTAGCCAGTCTGTAAAAAAAAAAAAAAGAAAGAAAAAGAAAAATGTTTTGTAGAAACTTTAAATTACCAGATTTGAATTGTGGTACGTTATTTTATATGAAATAAATATAAATACTTGACATAACATAGTAAATAGTTAAATATATTGTAAATGAGTAAAATTATCGATTGAGATCATTGGGAAGTCTATCCTGAACTCCTGAACATACTGTATTTTAAAAACACACTACTAAACGCGAACCATGTGATTTTGTTGTGAAAAGTGTCTATTGTCTCATTATCAAATAAGCAATAAATTGATTTTAAATATAAATAAAAGCTCTCTATTCCCATCTTGCAATTTAATTCCCTATTTGAATGTCGCTTCGATTATATAATTCAATGAGAAAGGTGTTTCGAAGAAGTTGGGTATTTGTGTGTGACAGAAAGAGAGAGAACAAACAAGAAAGGTTAGAAACAGAATGTCAACATTGAAATCCATCTAGCTTAAAATACTAACACAGATAATATTCTAAGCTACATGCGAATAATAGAGTGATGAGAAAATTGATTGACCTTGTTTGTTGTTATATCCAAATAGAAGTTATAGAAGTTTAACTGTTTGTGGTTGCTTGTGAGATATGAGTGGTTATTTACACCCTATAATTGTTTTGTAAATTGAGTAGGTAAAATAATTTAGAGATTGTAAGTGATGAAGACTTGTATTCATCTAGTGCAGATCATCCAATGTGTACAATATCTTCTAATAGCAGTTATTCAGAAAATGATACGCCTAGTATTGACACTTATTTTAGACTCAGACTTATAAGGAGTATGAATAACTGTAAAAATACTAGTGATGTAAAAAATGTGCCGTAAATATAACCATTCAATAAAATAAGTCTTGTTCTAATAAATGCATTTAGTTAACTTTATGTGTTTTGTACCAAAATGCCCAAAGAACTAGAGTGGATCAGCCATTCAACATTCTAGTACTTTGGAGAAAACATAATACAGTATCCTCAAGGTAGGAATGTGTCTGGGGTGGAGAGGAAAATAGGGCCCCCCACACTTTGTTTGTTGCATTTGCTTTCAGCGGTACAACCCCAATAAAAAATATATAGATCTCAAATGCTTCTGTTTAAACGCCTATCCTACTTTTGTTTCTTTTATCGGGGTAAATGAGAATAAAACGTTTAAAAAGTGCACAAGGTGCATATTAAAGAGATGGACATATTAATCTTTATTCAAAAACTTTTAATAGTAAAACGTTTACTAAATAAACAAAAAATGTAATATTTGTTATTTAAAAACGATCTCATTCATTTAAGATCTTAGCTTGACTATTTGTTACAGAGTGTTCAGAAAATGTTGTGCCAAACTTTAAGTAGTAGTTACGTAAACCATATTATGTTACCAACTTTCAAATTATTTAACATAAATTAAATTGTCTATTCGACTTTTTTAAATTATATATAAAAAAAAAAAATGTTTTTCAGAAATTAACATAGTTTAATATTATTTTGGTATAGGATAAATTTGGATATTGCAGATAACTATAAAGTGAAAATATTTAGACAATAAATTTATTCACTGTTTTTAATAACTACCGATAATAAAAATATTAAATTATTATTATATAAAATTTACAAATAAATGATAGTTTATTCTAACTCGTCTATCACAAAGTTTCCGTATTTCAACTTCTTTCTTCATAAATTGCATAACGTTGTAAATAATTTCACGACTTTGACTCTTTAACACTTTACGATTACTCATCATCACACTTAGCACAACACTTATTAGCTGACCAAGTTAACATTTTATGCAGGAAATAGGCTATGTGAAAGACGGATTGACAGATATTTTGGGAGAATGCATTCTTGGAATCAACGAACAAAGTCATCAGGAAGGCGGGAAGTATTCACAAGCTTTTCACAAAGTACTTCTAGAATGTGCCTAATCTAATTGTAAAAAATTAATCTATCAACAAAATAATATCTACAACTTTCTTGCAGGAAGTTATCATTTTGCCAAGAAATATAAATTTTTCTCGTTGGGATATTGTGTCATTACTTTTATTATGTAAAAACTGTTTACAGTTTATCATTACATAAACTTATTTTTTTACACAATTTTATGTGTAAAAAAAAGTTGTGTAATACTTTTAAACATTATAATTAAAACATAATACCTTGTTGGTTTTTAGATTTTATAACTTTTTATAAATAAATATTGTGTGCAAGTATCATAATATAAGTGAGATGCATTCTGTTATGAAGTTGTAACTTAAGGAATTAAATGTAGCTAAGCAGTAACTTGTGTACCTAGTTTTCTTGGAATGGGTTGTACCTTCAAGTCAGGCTAGGGAAGCAAGTAGAAGGGAGGACACACCCCTTACATGAGACACACTCCTAGTCTGAGGCTACTGTAATTGGTATCCCTTCTACTATGTGTTAACTAATTAAGAAATGTAAAATGATGTTACATTTCAGGCAATTAACAATGCTCTCCTCATCCCTACGAGGTCGAGTGCATTTAGATTTTTCAGTATTCCGTCAGCGAAGTCATCTCTTACTATTTACTCAAGTTTGTGGGATATTGGAGCTTCTGAAACCGTATCTCTTCAGATCAGAGTATACTGTACCCTTACATGAAACATTTGATAACTTCTTTGCTCTATTTGAGGTAAGTCTGTGTAAGATATAAACTCAAACTGTTTAAATTTGATTAGTTTGTTGAATTCATCATTTGACTATGAAATGAGAATTAATTATAGAGTTTTCTAAAATCACTCATTTGGAATTAGTTCTAGCTATCTAATTCTAAAGCCGAGGAAGATATAATAAAGCTGCAAATTTTGATCATACTATTCATTTTAGGAAAATAGTGTTTTTAACAATTATACATCTGTAACTTTTATATATATATATATATATATATATATATATATATAAGATAAATTTAACAATTTTGATTTAGTTATTTATTAGTTAGTTTTATTTAGTTGTACATACTTCATGTTACAGAATCATGGACACATGAAGGAAGTTGGCTACTTAGTAACTAGATTTGTGACTCTCCTACAGTCGTATATTAGTGAGAATGCAGAACAAGCTTTGAAATATTTAAAGACACAAGCTTGTCTCATCAGGTAATAGTGAATAGAAAGCTGAAATAAATCATTTTTAAATGAAAAGTTGTGAATATTAAGGGTTTCTGAGAAGTTTACCATTTAGTATCAACCTGATAATTTGTATCAGGTATGCAACTGTACCTGATACTCTAAATTGTTACATAGTTTAAAACCCTAGAACTGCACATGTTAAAGGTTTCTTTTCTTTTTTTTTAATTCATAAAAAATTGTAATATTTTTCAAAACTCAACTTATAAGACATCATTGTTCTCAGAAAGATGGATAGAATTTATCTGTGTAATGAAAAAAATTGTATATGTAACGGTTTTGGAGTAAGTATGTTTTTAATCAAAATATGAAGTTAATATTTTACAGAAAATCCTATATAAACCAAATTACATTTGATAATACATTTTTTCAAGATATAGGCCTACAAAAGTTTTGTAAAATGTAATTGTGAATAAATGTTGATAAAAATCACCAAAAATTTATATTAGAGAAAATAAAACTTTTTTATATCTTTTTTCTCAGAAAGGTATAATGAAAAAAATGTACATTTACAAAATTTGGAGTTAGGGTGTTATGAATCAAAAATTCTTACCGTAAACCAAGCCAAAATTCCACATAAAAGTGTATATTTCCTGAAGAAGAATTTTTTTTTTTTAAATTTACAAAAGGTTTGTAATATAGTTATGGATAAAATTTGGTAAAAACAAAAATCAATTTATACAATTTTCATTAGCCAAAATAAATTATTACATAAAAATTATAAATTCGCTCAAAATTTAGACAGCCTATTTAGAAAAAATCATAAAAAAATCTAATGTTATTGAAAACACTTCATCTTTATATCATTTTTCTCATTATGATGCATAGAATTTATCTGTGCAATGAATATATATATATGTAAAAGATTTTGGAGTTAGTGCTTCAATAATCAAAAATTCTTACAAAACTGAAGCCAAAATTCCACATAAAAGTGTATATTTCCTAAAAAACAAATAAAAAAAAAAAAAAAGATATACAAGAGATTTGTAATATAGGCCTAGTTGTGGATAAAAGTTGGTAAAAACAAAAATAAATAAATTTGAAAAATAAATAAATAAGTAAATAAATTATAGTTTCTTTGTACTAACTAACACAAATTTATTGCACCCTAAGCTAGGCTAGGCCTGTTATGTAACAATAAATCACTGAAAATAATAAAATTCACTCAAAAATACAATCTAGAAACATTAACACAAATTATAATTTGTATAAACAAATTATAATAAATAAATCACTCTAAATAAGAAATTAATTTTACACAATAGAAATACATTGAGCAACCCACGCTAACATACACATAAGACAATAAACATGCAAGTAAGGCAGATCGAGTTGGTTTAGAAAGGACAACTTTTAATATTCACTGCTAAATAAATATCACACCTATGAACTAAATCTTTAAACCAACAACCATAAATGAGAGTTTACTTGAAGTAGAGTTGCACTGAGGATAGAGGTACATATATCTTGATCCATCACTCTCAGCAGACTCGGCACTAGCTTTGCATTCTTAACATGATACGTTTATACTTTTATGTTAAACTAATATACTGGGTCATTTGCAAGTGTTTTTATGTTACTTTGATAGTTAGCATTGGCTGAATATTGTAATATTGTGATACCTAAACTGATACTTTTATATCGGGAAGTTGGATGATACAGAGGACATGTGCAAAACACTTTTGGTATGTTAAGTGATAGAATGGTCATCAGCAAAACATTATTGTTCATTGTTTCATAAGTATTGCTAAAGAGATACTCTTATGTCAGTACTGTAAATAATAGAACGGTAATGCACAAATTATACCAAACATATTATATTTCTCTATATGTAGACCCATATTCTCTACAGCTTTATTTTAACTTAGCGAAACAGATCTCTTAATTGTTTTTCAATATAATACATTCCTAATTCCATAACACGTACCTTATACATGCAATATTTATCTGTACAACACTAAATGTAAATTTTTGACAAGAATACATAGTATTTTAACTAATCAATAAATTCAAAAGATGTATATAAACATAAAAAAGTATATTTATTTATGTTTATACATTTGAATATATGTCATGTGATTTTCTCGACTACTCAGGTTGTATCTGATACTAAAAATATCAGATAATTGTATCAGATATTATCATAAATTTGTAACAGGTACAGTAAAATCCCGCACAATCCACAATTAGTACACCTTCACAAATCATATTCCTCTCCTATATTAAACAAGTTAATAAATATTAGAAGTAGGAGTATTTATTACATCCCTGATTTATGGGATGCCCTTTCCAACGTCATTTGTGTCGGTTTTTGTTCTGCAACTGTAAGTATGCGTACACCATAACACACGGATCCATTCTCTGTGAAACACTTACCCGCCAGGTGTACTGCCTGATTGCCGAAGGTTGCCAGCACTGTGAAATGTGAAATAAAAATATTGCGGTCGGTCACGGTGGATCACTGCATGATACTTTGGTTCAGCGACACGCTGCGGCTGTCGAATGTCTCCTTGAATTAAAGAAACCTTAAGTGTTGGCCTAAAATAGTAAAAAATAAAATTAATGGGGTTTTACCTGCTTTATAGTTTTTGTAAACTGACTTTTAAATAGTCAGTATTAATTAATAATATTTCCACTTCTGGATTACATTTATATATGAGAAGACTGTGGTGTTTTGTATATGAAATTAGGCAAATAATAAATCTTTAGAAGTCTATTTCAGTGGTTTAATGAAGAATACCATAATGAAATACTATACAGGGACATAAATGTGATGGTTAAAATCTACAAAAAATTATTATAAAATGCCTTATTCGTGTAATTACTGTTTGTGGCGTGTATTGTTGATTCACATATTAAGTTTAGTTTTCTAAAAAGTAGTACACTCTTCCGGAGCCTTTTGTGATAGGAGTGCTGATTTTTGCAAGAACATTGCACAAAGGTATAAAGTAAATGTCATCTTTTTTGATGGCCAATGAACTGATGAGGCAGGTCCATAAGGATGCATGAATTTCACTTCCAGAAAAAAATATCTTGTGCTTCTATTTTTACATGTATAATTATTAATATTAATAATTTTTTTTTTATTCGAATTTCGATTCCAAGAAGAGGCAGTATAGTTAAGAAGTTCTTTTTTAAAAATAAACCTTAAGTTATGGCCCAAAATAGTGAAAAATAAAAACAGTGGGGTTTTTACCAGCATTATATTTTTTTGGGCTTTTCATGTAAGCAATATAAATATTAAAACACAGATCTTAGATTTCGGAATATATTATGTTATGAATAGACTATATAGATATTATTTTGTATCCTCACAAAATCTGTATTCATGGTTGTATAGGCTTAAAATATTAAGCATAAAAGTCCAATAGATAAAAAATGTAAGCTAATCAAAGCATAATTTTGTAGCTATGTACCAAAAAACGTAAACTGTGAAAGATAATTGTTTAAAGCTGAAGTCCCCAAATTTAAAGTTTTCTGTAAATCTTACTGTTTCCGAGGTACCATTGTTGGCACAGTTAAAAAAGACACTGTATAATATGGTCATCAGAAAACTCAAATAATGACCAATTTTCCTGTAGACTTGATCTTATAAAGGGACTTGTACACACGTATGAATCTGAAGTAATTAGGTCAGTATACAGAAGGCCTTCCACTGAACTGTGACCAAAACGCCTAATCGAGAGAAATTTTCTGGACAAAATCCCTTACTGAGAAGATAACAATCCTCCTATGAGGTGTGTGGTATGCTATAAACATGATGTATGAATGGATAGTGAGACAAGGCTTTGCATCTGAGAGTGCTTCCAAAATTATTATACGAAAATCCATTTCTAAAAGGTATGAAAATTGTTTGTTTTTTTAACTTGTAACTTAGTAGTTTAAAATATTCATTACCCTTGCAGTACAACTTCGATATAAAATATGTAAAAAAAAACTCACATGGAGTGGGATGGGACTGACAATAATATTCCCACCTTGAAAGGTTAATATCTCGATTAAAAAAAAAAAAAAAAACAATTTACTTAGAGGACATGTTTAACGGACAAGAGTAGGAAGTTTAAGCCCTTATTGGACCAATAATTTTTTAAAGACGAGGTCCAATTTTCAAAGATGAGTTTTGGTTCATTTTCATTTTTGAAATTGATTGACAACTACTAAACTAACAATTTTGGTAACGATTAATTTTATTTGGTTTTGGGGATGGAGGAGTAAGAAAGTTTGAACAATGTTTATACAACATTTATTATATTTTGCCATATATTTATATTGAATTCAAGCAAACCACAGAGTATGTTTATAATGTCAGTTACAACGTAGGTCATAATTTAATTATATCTTTACTATTTAAAATGTAACAATTAATTTTACTTGCTTTGTTTGTATGAAGTGAACTACAAAATCAGCACCCCAGCCTTGGCAGTGTGTGCATCATGATGTCGCAAGGAGGAGCGGACATGTTGGTCGCTGTCCCACCATCCTCGGATACCCCATCAATACAGATTGACGGTATGGTAGCAGGATTAAAAGGCACAGGTATATTTAATTTGCTTTTAGTAAGTATAACAGTATTAAGCTCAGGATATCATTATTTATTTTAAAATATTAAAAAAAGAGGATGTGATATGGGGGTAACCTAATCAAAGGTAGTGAATGGTGTGTTCATTCATCTATCATTTTGGTAATTATATTTATACCAATAATAAGTAAAAGTACAGTTTGTAATTTGGACAAGGTAAAAGCAATGAGTATGTGATAAACAACTTAAGCAAGTTAATGGGTGTCATCATGTAACTTAAACAGCCACCAGGGGCTTACTTTATTTAGCCATCCCGAGGGTACCTAGCTGAATCTACATGTAGTCTTGGGTTAGGTTAGGATGAGAGCTCTTTCATCTTACCTATCAGGTCTCTTTTGATCAACTCTTGTTCTTTTTTGTCCTTGACACTTAAATTCAAGGGCTATCAGTCTTGAATATATTTTATTCTCTTTTATTAGTTTTTTTTTAATAAAGCCATGATGACTCAGAGATTTTTGCCTTTAAATAATAAAAAAAAAAAAGAAAAATCTTACCCAGCTCTATCATACTATGTAATATGAACAGATCCTTTAAATGTAACATTCAAAAGTTGGTGTCTTGAGTCTTGGTCGAAGCATTATGATCAAAGCAAATCGAGACTTTTTTATACATACATAGTATAGAATTTGAATTTAGTTATATTAATTAAGTTAGATTTTAAATAAATAGTCTATACAAAACATATTTTCTATAATGAAAAAAATATCAAATGTTTGTTATACTTTTTGTTATTCAGAACTGTGCAAATATACATTTTAAAGCTCCAATAGAATATCAACGATAAAGAGTAAACAAAAGTGTATAATAACAACATTTTAAAAATAAGTTATATTGGAATCATTATTTCTCAATAATTTTTTGGTTGCATGGTATGTTTACATAATAGAGTACTTAATATAATTTTGTCTGCTTGCACAGGAGTAAATTAATATATAGGCTTAGAACACTACTCAACAATTGAATAATATTAAAAAAGGATTTAATAAATAGATTTCTGTTGATATCTGATAATTAAGTATTATTTGACAGTCAAATGCTAATTTTATTAAACATTATTAAATTTCTTTAAATATTTGAACGTCTATGTTTTTCATCACATCAAATTTCAAAACTATTTTATCTGTTTTTTAATATTTTCATATATGTTTATTTGTATAATAAAGCATATACTTTTTTTTTTCTTCAAAAATATGGTTATTTTAAATTAATACAAGAAAATAATTCACATTATAATAATTAACATTACAAATGAAAATTTTCTCCGCAGATGTGATGGCCAGCTTGCAAGATCTAGATCAGTGGTCAGTGAGGAAGCCAGCTCTTCTTGAACCTGCTGTGAATGACATGTGTGAGTTAATACTTTCACCAATTGGATCAGTCAGAAGTCTAGCTCATAACTTATTGTCAAGATACCTCCGCCACTGTCCCTCTGCGGCTTTAACGACATTGCCTGCTTACCTTGCTTGTCTTAATTCTGGCCATTATGATGTAATCAGTTCTACTTTGGATCGACTTCCAGAAGTTGTAGTATGTTCACAAGGTATGTTTTCTTGACATAATGTAATAATTAATTTTACATAATTTTGAAGATAATATTTTTGTAGAATATGAATTAAATTAAGTAATTATTTTAACAAACATTACTTTTCAATTATACTATTATTCAAAGAACATAAATTTCACAATTTAATGTATCCACTCAGTTAAAACATTAATAACTGATACAAAATTTAACCTTGTTTCAGAAGTTGCAGTGCCACTACTCCAAGCAGTATTTGCCATTGGACTTAGTATGAATATCAACACTTCGCAGTGTATTTCCAAAACTTTGTCCCTTCTTAATTTACAGTCTGGATGTTAATTGTTCTGTAATATTGTTTTAATAGTATTTAGTTTTATAATCTATGTATATTTTATTTTTAAGATTATATATTTTCATGTAAATTTTGTAATTGGTTTAATTTTTAGTATTTAAAATGTAAATAAGAATTTATTTTAACTCTTATATATTTTTTACCTTGATTGGATTAGAATGTAGTTTCATGAACCCAAATCCCATGATTTTAAAACATTTTCCTTGCAGATTGATTTGGGATATGGTTGTATTCATGTTTTAAGAATGAAAATATAGTAGACGCCTTCAATGTATCGGTGCAACACCGACGTGACACTGTAAAGTTGAGAGGTTGAGCTATCTCCGTATGACTTACTGAAAGGTGAACCTGGATCCGATAGTAGTTGGTATAGTAGTAGTAGGTCTCGATCAAGTATGAATCTGACATCATTTTAGCGGAGAGTCAACTCCCATGAGTCAGTCTCTCTCTCTCTCTCTCTCTCTCTCTCTCTCTCTCTCTCTCTCTCTCTCTCTCTCTCTCTCTCTCTCTCTCTCTCTCTCTCTCTCTCTCTCTCTCTCTCTCTCTCTCTCTCTCTCTCTCTCTCTCTCTCTCTCTCTCTCTCTCTCTCTCTCTCTCTCTCTCTCTCTCTCTCTCTCTCTCTCTCTCTCTCTCTCTCTCTCTCTCTCTCTCTCTCTCTCTCTCTCTCTCTCTCTCTCTCTCTCATATATATATATATATATATATATATATATATAATAAAAATATAAACAAAATAAATTAATTTTTCACTTACATTGCTAACATTAAACATAACCTTACAATAACTCATATACTGAAAAATACATTAAATTAATTACAATCTTCTTTATTATTCCCCATTGTTTTTAGTAAAGAAAAATATGTATACGTCATATGAATAATTGTAATATTCAACCAGAAGAGGAAAAAAAGATATGAGAGTAAAAATATCGAATACTCGAAAAGACATGTTGTAGGTAATTGACAGTAAATGATAATTTGTATATTGGAGTAAATGAAGTTGAAAAATACCAGAACAGATATATAAACAAGATATCGATTTGTAAGCTTTTGTATTATTTTCAGTCTATAGAAAAAATGTAAATACTTTCCGTATTTACTGTTGCCCCAAGGGGTTAAAACACCCCTAAAAAGAAAAAAATACATAAAGTATTCTGGATAAACCCTTAAAAACTGACTATGTATATATTTTAGAAGTAAATGATTGCCAATATAAGGTCAAAATTTATATTAACATGGTGGATCCAAAATATGCCTTAAAGTATAGAAATGCTTTTAATTATTGAATAACAGTGAAATCTGCTGTAATTAGCTTATAATGTAATATTATTGATAGTAAATAAGGGATATCATAGTAAAATAAATTTCAGAAACTGATTTTAACTATATAAAGGGCTGAAACCACCACTACAAATGAAAATTTGTAATTACATCAGGTATCAGAAATAATAGTCAAAACTGTATACATATATGTTTTCGAGGTAGTTGATAACAAATATGAGATAAATATTTGTAGTGATAAAATGGGCGCCTTGTAGTAGAAAAATAAATAAGTGAAAATAAATACAGTAATGAAAAACTGAAATGAAATATTTCTTTATAAATAAAATATAAAGACAAAATATTTTTTATCATTCAATACAAACATTGCAATGACAATCAAAAAATATATTTAATGTGAGCATTGTGGTCGATCAGCTGCGGCCACCAACGAACGTATATCCATCTCCAGTTCTGTTGTAGCCAACCTCATGAGGTGAAGTAAAGTAGTGGTGGGCGTTAATGGTAACAATGGTCAACGTCAACACCAGTTAACATTGAGCATGATAACTGTTGAAAAAAACTGCTAACGTTAACCTGCCAGACAGAACAGAAGACCAAGCGTCTTTGTTTGTTCAATGTGCAGGTGTGCAGTGCACGTGTTCAGTGAGAAGTGAGAAGGCTCTAGTCATCAATCGACTGTTGCCTGTTTCTTAGATAAATAAAAACTGATTATTTACAGAGAAGTGAGTTTTGGAGTTATTTGTATTACTACTTACTAATAAATTAATAGTTAATTAATCAGTTGTTATAATAAATTATTACAATAATTCCAATGCATGATAAAATAAAATCACGGTTATTTACACCACACTATTTTCGTATTAACCAGTCGTCGTTTTATACAGTTTTAGACTTAGTAAAAAACAAACAGTAAAATCGTAGGCTACAGCAGAAACATACGTTGATTCAGTTGATGAATAAACGTTGATTCGCTTTAGTTGCTCAACTAAACTAACAGATGACTGAGAGACGTATGTGTAGCTCAGTGCGCGCACATTTAGTGGGCCGCTGTCACTAACAAACAACCACTGATTTGTCACCTGCAAGCACTATGCGAATGATTAACGTTAGCAGTTAATGCACTTCTTCGTCAACTGCATTGATTGTTGACGATGGTCAACATTGACGGTTAGCTGTTACTTGTTAATGTGCACAGTCCTAAAGTTAAGGCACATCGGATAGTTTGTCTCTATTTTGGTTTTTCATAAACTTCATTGACGAAAATACACTTTCACATAGGTACATGCTTCCGAACATTGATGACATTTTTAGTTCAAAATCTCGCAAGTTTGAGAATCTCTCTTTAGGCAGCAATTTGAAAAATTCATGAGCCTGTTCTTGCCTTGTCATTACAAACAAGTGGTTGGTCTTCGATTGTAACTTCAAGAGGATTATTATAAAGTAGTAGACTACTTTTGAGACTTTCAATTTCCTCGAATCTTGTATTGAACATACCAATTACTTCTTGGATTTGGGAACTGCAGTTTGAAAAATTGTTATCTTTGAATTCGTCAGCTAACTAAACACTGCTAGAAAAGTGTATCCAGTTTTTGTTTTCCAATGTTTTCCAAAGTATGTTTGAACACTGTTAGTTGATTACGAAAGCCATTAATGATACCAACCTAATCTGATACTCTTTGGTTTTTTCCTTGAAGACTCGAGTTCAAAAAGTTCAGAAGATTTGTCAAGTCTGTTAGAAAAGTTAACTGAACTAAAAATTCTGGATCTTCAAACTTCTTTTTAGTTTAGTGGTGTCAGATGGCACATGCTTATTGAGAAATACAGGCATTTCCTTTTTTATTGGAAAAAATCGTTCCATGCATTTTCCTGCACTCAGCCACCTTACATGGTTTAATAACAGCAAGTATCCATACTCTGTCTCTGTTTCTTGTAAAAACTGCTTAAGTTGTCTGCGTAAAAGGGCTCGGTTTCCACCTCTGATCAGATTTGTAATCTTAATCACAAGTTTGAAAAGTTGATCCTGTTTGATGGATTTTCCTGATGAATAATACAGTGGATTGTAGGACAAGTTACTCCATTCTCCCGAAGCAACCATACCAATCCATAGTTTTTACCTGTCATTGCTGGTGCCCTATCTGATAAAATGGCTGAACATTTATCAAAGCCTCCAATTCTGTCAACTGCTTTCTTCAAAGCCTCTTTTCCTGTTGTTGTTCCATGAAGAGAACACACATCAAATAGTTCCTCCTTACTGAAGAAATCTTCAAAAGTAGTACATACAAATATTGAGAGTTGACTAACATCTGTTTGATCACTACTTTCATCCAATCAAAGTTTGAAAAATGAGCTTTTTTTTAACCTGGCTAAGTAACGATTTATTTACTTGCTCACCCATGTCAACAATCCTTTTTGTATGGTTTGATGTGAAAGTGCCACTGAATCAAATTTCTCCTTTATATTAGATTCTGCAAAAGCTTTTGCCATTTAAATGGCACATTTTGAATTAAATTGCCATTAGTGAAAGGTTTTTTTTGCCTTTGTCAGCTCAAGAGATACTGCATAAGATGCATACAAAGAATGGGTTTGAGTATGTAATATTTTACTAAACAGTTTGTTTTTTCTTCAAATCTACAACTATTGTATACTACAACTTTTATCTGTATATGTAGCATACTTGTTTTCATGTATTGTTGAGTAATGTCTTTTAACATTATATTTTATAGGCACTGAAAAATTTACATGAACATTAAACACTGCAGCTTTCCGTTATTGTGAACAATCAAGTAATCACTTTAACAACTTTCCTTGTAACTCCTGTTTTCACTATTAATTTTACGTTTTACTGATTTTCCTCTCATTCTTATAACAGTATTAAAGTTCAACTAAAGAAGAACGAATTAAAAGAAAATTTACAACTATATTAATAAGATAATAGAAATGTAAAAATTCACTTGTGCATGTGATGATTCACTAGACGACTGCCCTTGACTATCTTGGCATATATGAGCTGTGATGCAGAGTAGTGTGTGAGGCTCTCACATTGGTGGGGAAAGCAATATATTGCGCGGCTCACAGGGATTACTACAACTGTCGACTAATTAAATTAATTTTTTTATTTCTTTTAATTGTTCTATTAATATATATTATTAATTTACATTCATTTCTTAATTAAATTACAATAAATAAAATTAAATTAATTAATTAATTTTTTATCTAATAAGCTCTCGCAGGCCGCACAAAATAGCATCGTGGACCGCCAGTTGGACAACCATTATCAACTATCCATATTAAGTTATTTTTCATGTATGTTAATCTCTAAAAGCTTATCTTTTCAGTGGTTTTTACGCTACAGTTTTATTTTCTATGCATATACCTTTATCAACTATCCCTATTGTTTTTTCCATGTCTGTTTATTCCTAATAGCAAAAAGAAAAGTTAAAAAAAGAGTAGAATAAACTACAGACTGTTGAAAGTTTTAGGCTTGAAATATTTTAGAACTATTTAAGAAGAGGAATTACTTGAAGTAGCTGTATATAGGACCGTTAATATTTTACAGAACAAAATATAAATTTAATATCATTCCGTCCGTAATAGAGTTTTGTAAAAGATAATCAAATTACAAAAGTACTTTTTATTTTGTGTACTAATAATACAGCATTGATTAACTTGCTTCATGTAATTTTGACAATAAAGAAATCTATGAACATGTTATGAGTATTCATGTCCAATTTAATATTTATGTTTTAAGAATTACATTTCATATTTATAACAATGGTTTTATAGTAAAAACCCCAATATATTTTTTGAATAAATTGTATTTTTGTAGACGCTTAACTGGGAAATATCGATATAAAATAAAATGACAATGTATCAGGCCATTGTTGATGATATTGCCATAAAGTTTAACAGTGCATATTACATTCCAGCTTATCGATGGCAAGCCAATTTCCCACTGGATCTCTCGTAATCCCTTTAGTTAGGCTTTATTGAGCAGTGTGGGAGTAGTAACTATTATTGCAATAAGTAATGCAATGTTGCCAAATTGCATTCATTACGACTACATACAGTACTGTCTATTAATCGATACTTATTGCACTTATAAATTGAGATACTAAATTATTAAAAGTGGCTAAATTATTATGGAGTGGGGAGATAACTAAAACGGACTTACAGATACATAATCTTGTATTCGTTATTTTTATAAAATTTTAAATGTCAATAAATGAATTGGCATCCATGGTTATTTATAATAGCGAATAAAGACTAATTGCATGGCATGTCTCATGGGATTGAAACGACTCAACTCAATTTAAAATGTTGGCTACTGGTTTTATTCGCTCTGAAGTTTTTTCTGTAATTTGTGGCGATACGTGGAACACATTTGAAATTCTTTAAATTTCATCCATTTAGTTTCTAGGATCCAGTTCGTACAGTGTCTTGGTTCAAAAATCTGTCTACTTTCTAGGTATATAGCACCCATCATCATTCAGTATCAGTTCAGACCTTAGAATTATTCTAAACTATAGTTTACACCATTCCTCAAATGTCAAGTATCTGTCCAGTCTCTAGGTTACAACATTCGTCAAAGGTCAAGTACCTGTCCAGTCTCTTGGTTACACCATTCGTCAAAGGTCAAGGATCTGTCCAGTCTCTTGGTTACACCATTCGTCAAAGGTCAAGGATCTGTCCAGTCTCTTGGTTACACCATTCGTCAAAGGTCAAGGATCTGTCCAGTCTCTTGGTTACACCATTCGTCAAAGGTCAAGTACCTGTCCAGTCTCTTGGTTACACCATTCGTCAAAGGTCAAGGATCTGTCCAGTCTCTTGGTTACACCATTCGTCAAAGGTCAAGTATCTGTCCAGTATCTAGGTAACGTCATTCGTCAAAAGTGAAGTATCTGTCCAGTATCTAGGCTACGCCATTCGTCAAAAGTCTAGTATCTGTCCACCCTCTAGGTTATACCATTTGTCAAAGGTCAAGAATCTATCCAGTATCAAGGCTACACCTTTCGTCAAAAGTCAAGTATCTGACCAGTATCTAGGCTACGCCATTCGTCAAAAGTCTAGTATCTGTCCACCCTCTAGGTTATACCATTTGTCAAAGGTCAAGAATCTATCCAGTATCAAGGCTACACCTTTCGTCAAAAGTGAAGTATCTGTCCAGTATCTAGGCTACGCCATTCGTCAAAAGTCTAGTATCTGTCCACCCTCTAGGTTATACCATTTGTCAAAGGTCAAGAATCTATCCAGTATCAAGGCTACACCTTTCGTCAAAAGTCTAGTATCTGACCAGTATCCAGACTACACGATTTGTCAAAAGTCAAGTATCTGTCCAGTATCTGTGTTACAATATTCATCAAAGGTCAAGTATCTGTCCAGTATCTATGTTACACCATTCGTCCTCAGATCAAGTATCTGTTCAGTCGCTATGATACATCATTCTTCTAAGGTCTTTATTATAAGTTGGGAAATAAAATTGAATGAGGGCTGGGATTGAAACTGTTTTTATAAACATCTAGGAAATTATAAAATTAAAAAATTACTTCATAAAATTGAAAATGAAAATATTCTTTTAGTTTCATTGCATGTTTTGTAAAAAAAATAAAATGGAAACTGTTTATGTCAAAATTTGTAATTAATCTGTTATTTTAGTTCACATTCATAGTTTTATTATTTTTAAATGCATTTTTATCCCAAGAACTACTCCCAAACTTTGATTTAGTTTGTTAATTCAGTTCGTAGGTGATTACTACTTTTGATATTTCAAATTTAGACTTCATTTCTCTCTTATTTTTTTAAGAAATAAAATGTTTTTTTTTTTTTAAAAAAAAGACAGTATTAGATATCTGGAAAATTAAACATTTTCGGAAAAAAATTTATTAAAGGCTCTTCGGGAGTGAAATAAAACTGTCAAGTTGACATTAGCGTTAGGGCATTGCAGATTTGTAAATTACGAGCAACTATATTGCGCGGTGGCCCTTGCACAAAGTAGTCCTAGTTTTATTTCAAAGTGCGTGGAGAAACTCAAAGCTTAGTAGACATTAGGCTAGTCTACTACGCATGCGTGTAATCAATCCTGCTTTGCCATTCTTTCTTGAAATTGGTCGTTGTTTTATATTTTTAATTCTTTCTGTATTTCATGGCTTTTAACTTTAACTCACATTTGTTTTTTACACACACTGCTCGGGGTTCGGAGCTCCTATTGCTTTGTAGACTTAGTTGGCTTCAAGTAGCCTCTAATCTCTAATCTAAACTTGATTATGACACTATGCATATTAGGCCTACATTATTTTTAAATGTCTGAAATTTACAGTAACTATTTCGTTCGTCCATTTTACGAAACCAGTTTGGACTCTGTAGTCAATTTTTCAGAATAATTTAACTAGGTTTAACTATGTTTTAAACATAGAAAATTTTGTTTATAACCCATTGTAAATCATTACTTAACTTTTAACATTTTTTATAATTAATTACGATATTATTTGTTACAATAAAGGCTATGCATCTAAATAAATTGAGCTTTTAAGAGAGAAATTATTTACGGTACTGCTAATTATTAAATTTATGAACGAGTGTAAAACAATAATAAGCTGAAAATATTGTTATTGACGTTAAAATAATATAATAATAGTAAAAAATCATTGCTTTGTCATCTCACATCCCCAAAATTAAATAAAAACCAATCAAAACTAATCGGCACTTAAAATTTCAGTTAGTTGTAAATTAAAAAAATGAATAAGAACCAATGACGACGGCTATGAAAAAATAGTTTTAAATTTTAATAAGGCTCAAAACTTGCTTCGCTTGTACCATAGACACGCCCTCAACGTAAACCGTATTTGTTAACATCATCACGGCGGTCAAGGTCAACTTTTGATTATTGCCAAACTGTTTTAACCTAAAATTCATAAATTCTATTAGGTAATATTGATATTTTAAATTTAAATTGTAACAATTAAAAAATCTCATATTGTTAACCATTACTATAGCTACAGAATTTACTTAATCACAATTTTCTATTGTTAGACCTGATTCTAAATCCAACACTCACACGATTAACATCCTCCTCAGGAGGCTGGCTGAAAGACTTACATTTGCAACACTATGGGTCGTGAACACTTGATGTTAGTGAGGGTAAGTGGATGCCATCATATATCGTCGGATGCCCGCGTATAAGAATACAAATACCAGGGTATTTGTAGCCGCTTTCAGTCTTTATATAGGGCATATTTTTATCGAAATGATAGGTTTTTTTTTAAACATTTAAATCCAGATTCCTTTTTTTTTTTAACAGGAACTGGTGTGCATCGCATCTCTTTATTCCGTGTTATTTCTAATTTTATTTTTTTATTTTTTATAACCGTTTATATTCCGATACATTAGATGCAAAAAGATGCACACGCGATTAGTTTCTACCGCGTTAATTCATTTTAAATTAGGTTCTTTATTTTTTTAAATTTTTTATAGGCGTTTATATTCCGAAATTCAAATGATGCAACCAGGGTTGCATCCGCGATTAGTTTCTACCGCGTTAATTCATTTTAATATATTTTTGTAAAATGGTTATGACCGGCCGCGATAATCAATATTTGTATACTGTAGGTCGATATGTCAGGTCGGACAACCACGGGGGTTGATAACCGCGTAATATGTATGGTGGCATCAACATTCCCGTAGCTAACTAATGGTGGGACCGACCTATACACATACACATACACACACAACACACACTCTAATAAGAGTGGGTCTTTCAGTTGGTACACACAAGACTGAAATAAAACAACTTTCACAATCTGGTCTTTGTGTTTTATTTATTAGACTTAAGTTAGACGTAAGAAATTTATATTTTAAAATTATTGTACTGCAGTGATAGATAGATTGTGTAATATTAATTTATAATGTTGTAAACCTTAAAATATTGTAAATGCAATTGAAAAATAAATGTCTTTTTAAAATGTAGCCAGACTTATTTATGAAAAGTTTACTCTGGCATATGCCAAAATATTAACTTGATAAGTATCTAAGGTTTTGCTTGAAGTTAATCATCAACGTAACAAATTATAAATTACAGAAATAGACAATCATTACGAGGTAAATCTTAAACCCCTCAAATAGCAGACTATACGATATCGTTGTGTAAAAGTTACCACAGCTGTCTTGGTCTTCTACTCTGACGTGCAATTTGTTGCGTCCAGTTGGTATGCACTGTTTTGTCTGAAAAATAATCTTTAGCATAAAATAGAATTCGTTGGTAATTGTGCAAGACATCCTTAGACCTTGAATACTATACCTTTGGGAAAAAAGTTGATCAACACTACACGAACAAAAAGTGTAGATCCAGTTAGAATGCCTCGGGATTGCCACACCCCGTACTCTCTATGAGTCCTTGAGAAGGGAAGGATTACTTTCCAACATGCTTAAGTGAGACCAATCCTTTTAAATCCTGCAAGACGAGTTTTCATTCTGATAATGTGTGTTCAGTAATAAAGCACTCAATTTTGTTTTCCTTGAAAAAACTTTTGATCATCGCCTTATATAAAAATGAAGACCCCCCTCCCCCCCGAGTACTCTTAGCGTTAGGCTTGACATGGTTAGAGACCTCTGTAAGACAGAGAGATCCAACCCGACATGAAAAAGTGAACACCCAGCAGGTGTCTTTCGGGATTGCCACGTACACACATACATGTCTGGCAATAATAATGAGGCCTCAGCATTTGACACAATTGTGGGGACATGTCAGGTACATAATACCACTTTACAATAAGAGTTTTATGTACCACATTTTAGAATTTGTACACTCCAAATTTTTTAAACATCCATGTAGGAATCTAAATTATGAAGCCTATTTTCAGGACATTGTAGTCACTATAGCTCTCAGATATTGGTGAGTATATCACAGATCAAATTTATGTTCCATCGTATTTGTCGTACTAAAATTATATATTTTGACATCTCTCATGCCTGTTTTACCCAAACGGCAACCTTTTGAGATATTAGCGGTGTTTTGGATTAGTATATTATGAGGAAGCTGGTATCCTCTCCTCTTTATCTCTCACCCTCTCATTTTCTCTCCGTTTCTCTTACTCTCTCCCTAAGTCATCTACACTATTATATAAAAATCTAATGGTGTCTCTCTGTGTGTGTGTGTGTGTGTTTGTTACTCAATCATGTAAAAACTACTGGACCCATTGAGCTGAAATTGTACATGGACATTCTTAGGGTCTATGGTTAACACATAGTCCTATTTTTTATTTAGAAATTCCATCAGGGCACTGCCCCACTGGCCTTGAAAACTCCCTTAACACTCAATACACATATACGTCAACCCCGTACGAAGGACGGGTACTCTGCTAGTTTTTAATAAATCTTTTGAATGGTATTTAAAAGAATTGAATGTTATTTTGAATGTGTTCTTTTGAATGTTTTTAATATTGATTATGATTAATTGAACATTACAATCTTAAGATACTGCTTAAATAAGTAGGTCTAACACATGTACAAATGTGTAAAGAAGCATGTGTTGAAGCCTAAACCTAGGTTCTAGCTATGTACGATTTTATCTAAAACTTTAAAAGCAGATACATGATGTGTTTAGTAAACTATTGGGACAGATCTTATGGTTCTGCCGGCAAAGGCAACTTTAAGAAGTCTCTTCTCAGGCCACATTGCATAATCCTTGATATCCTCTGCCACTAGTTTTAGATTTAAGTTCGAATGTAACTCATCGTTATATAACAGCACAAATCACATCAATAACTTATGCAACAGGTTAGGATAGTTAGCCTAAATTAACCAATAACAACATAACCTAAGTCAAATGAAAAATACACGATTTGGATAATTAAGCATAGAATACAACGATCTACATTCATAAGTATTAATAGCAGATATTTATATACAACCTATTATTAATAAACCACCCATATTCATTCAATTAATTGCAAAACAAATCATTCCTAAAGCAGACGTAAGATAGGCCTATCTCTAAATTGTAAACATTCGAAATTTAGACGCTGACACACAAATTAACCACACCACTACACAACCATAACATCACATATCTTTATTTAAAATCATTTCATAAGATCCCAAACTTTATTTAAAAGCAAATCACTACTTACAAGGAACAGTGAGTTTGCAATGTTAAACACGAAAACGGCCTACGGCCATTCTCCAAAATATATTATTATGTAACCATATTTCGAAGTACTAAATAGAACGATCAGACTGTAAATTACTCTAAGATACCACTACTTATAAATTATTTGTATGCAAAAACATCTGTTAGTTTTAATTGCAAACATTGTAAAATATTGAGGAAGAAGAAATAAGTTACTGATGTAGTCAACCTTGTATTAAGATAGATCAGCTGATATGTATGTACGCGGTCTAAATCACCCTTAAATTAGTTAAATAATGTGTAATTAATAAACAAATTGATACAAAACAACAAATACGAATGCAAGAAATGATTATTACAACCCCAAATTACCAATGGTCAAGAAAAGAAAGAAAAAAAAACGGTACTATATGGTGCCGCGGAAGAACCCCAACCGTTTCAACAAACGATCTAACTGAAAATATAAAAATACCGCCCCGCAACACAACGAGGCGCCATGGTTTAAAGAAATCATATAGTAGCATTGTAGAGATCAGACAGTACAGAAGCCAAATTAAACATCCAAAGTTTTCTTTTATAATATGTGTCTAAATGAGTGATTAGAGTCAGTGTGAACTGTACAGCGCATGGTATACTCTGTTAATTAATTTTTCTAAACATTTACCAAATTCAAAGGCCTGTATTTACTTCAAAAACTATCAATTCAACATTTCTTATATAGGCCTACTGATGAACTTTAATTAATTTTTT
Source organism: Aphrophora alni (assembly GCA_963513935.1). Lineage (NCBI taxonomy): Eukaryota > Metazoa > Arthropoda > Insecta > Hemiptera > Aphrophoridae > Aphrophora > Aphrophora alni. Next base: position 40,668,290 of record OY740771.1, on the reverse strand, counting down.
TTTTGAATTTTAATCATTCCAATTTTCAATTTATTTATGCGTTATACTTGTATAACACAACCATGCCAGCCGAGTGCCTACCCCCAGATCTAGCCTAATTAATATTGTATTATTTGAGTCTAAGTGTTCTGTTAAATTGAGCTAAGCCTAGAGGCCTATACTACAAACTTTATTGCAAATTTCATGAACTCTAAGAGAGAGTTAAATCTTAACAAATTGTTATCCAATATTGTATGTTAAATTTTAATAAAATTAATGTTATTATGTTAATATAACATCATATCTTATTATTTATTAATGTTTGAACCTAGAAAGTAAGAAACTGAATTTAGTCTTTATTTATTTTTTTTAATAACCATCCATATTCCAAATTAACCAATTAGCTTGAATTGAGTAGAGCCAAGAGGTAATTCTGTTTCATTTAGAAAGTTAATCAAAATTTAAGAAGTTTTTCAAAAAATAACTTGAAAGAATATATTATTTTATAATATATTATATTACATTATAGTAAAGAAATTATTATTTATTTATTATAGTTACGCTGATACCATCTTGCGTTAGTCATTACACGGGTTATGCTGTTTTGACTACGTTACAGAAACAATCATTGTACACCCCCAAAGTTCTACTCCGTACGTCCAAATAGGTCTGATAATCACTATATATATAAACGGCTTTGTCCTGACTGATTGATTGAATGAATGACTGACAGTAAATCAACGTAGAACAAAAACCAACAAAGATATTGATACCAAAATTTAAAAGCATATTTGCATGAGGTCATAGACGCTCACTAAGAAAGGATTTTGCAAAATTTTAATTTTAAAGGGTATTAAATACAAAAAGAAAAACAAATTTTATTAAGCAACTAGGCTGATTATAAAGTTTATTCTCTTAGAATAGGTCAAGTTGTTTCTCAATTCTAAACCAATTGTATAATATACTATGCTGTGTGTACTTTAGGTACAGATCTAAACATGCACGCATGCAGGTATTCTTTTGTAAACCTGCATGCATGCATGTTTAGATGCATAGATGGGAAATACCACTCAATACTCCAAATCAGTGTTTACGATTATAATCAGTGTGTGTTTAAAATTTCAGTTTTGTTCAAGATTTCGTCCGAGAAACTTGAATTTTGTTGTTATAACGTTATTGTATCGTAACGTTGTTTCTTAAAGAGATATTAATAATTTGTTTATTAATATTCTGTTTATTTTCGATTATGGAACTAGACTACAGGTAACTGCTTTAAAGAAAAAATTTATAGAAGCTACAATATATACTGGTTGTGCTCAAGGTGAATCTGTTTTTATACCTAGAATACCACTAATCCCGTCGGAGTACCCTTTCCAGTTTAAAAGACTTCAATTTCCTCTGAAGATATGCTTTGCTATGTCTATTAATAAATCTCAAGGACAAACATAAAAATTTGCAAGAGTTGATTTAAGAGAAGACTGTTTTTCTCATGGTCAATTGTAAGTTGGTGCTTCTAGGGTCAGTTCTTCTAATAATTTAGTGATTTTAGCACCTAAAGGGAAGACAACAAAATGTAGTTTACAAAGAGGTCCTAAATACTAAATAAGTACATTTTTAGTTCAATTTTTTTATTTGAATTGTGAAATAATTAAATTTTTCTTTAGTATTTTATAGTATGAATTCTTAAATAGTCTAATATAATTTACCTATAACTAGAATAATTACGAATTTTTGTTGTTGTTTACTTTGCCTTTTGATATTTTTCAACTTTAGTAACTTTAAGTTATTGATGAGTAAACATGATGAAAATAACAGATTTAGAAAAAAAAATTCTGTTTCTGAAATTACTCTATCATTCAATTCACAAATTCTGTATTCTTAAATATTACACACTACATTAAAATTAGCCGGATTGAAGTAATATTAAACTTTTTTATCAAAACATGCGATTTAATAAACAAATAGATTACAACTTGAATGATTCGCGGGCAAAGCCGCGACGGGAGATGCTAGTCGTTATATAAAGTAGTCGCTTGTTGTAGAGGTTCAATTGAAATTTTCTACCAAATAAAAGTATTGACATTTAACGTACTTTAAGGTGAATCTGTTCTAATTTTTTCCACGTGGTGTTTCCATGTAAGGTGTTCCTAGATATTGAACAGTATCACGTTGTGGTAATTGTTTATTATTTATATAAACACATTGGATAGAATCTAGATGTCGCAAAGCAAATCTAATACAAGTTGATTTTTGTTCATGGAGTTTAATTTTCCAGTCACGCGTCTATTCCGATACCTGATTAAGAGATCTTTGAAGACTTTCATTACCTGCGCCTGAGAATCACCAAAAATCTTTAGAATGATGGACACTTTGATAACTCCTCTTATATGATTGTACTTTCAGTGCCTTTGACTTATTTGTAGTGTGGTGAAATGTATTTTGTCAATTTCTTAAAAAAAGAATAAATAAACCGGAATAATAATAACATTGTTATTAGCATAATTATCCTGGTGGATAAAAACCAGAAGAAAATTCTTTACAGGATTGCTATCTATAAACGTACAGGTGATTCTTCTAGTTACCAACGTACTTCTTGTGGGTTTAAAAAATTTGAAAACAATTTGTCTAAAAACCGCCATTTCCCAAAATGGTCGCTAAATATTGTTTTTTCCAAACATTTTTTATTTTTACGTTATTTCGGTTAGAAAAAGAAATGTAAAGAGTTTTTTGTCTTAGACCATGTCTCTTATTAAACCAATCTGTTTAGGAACTTGACAATTAAAAAGTCTGTTGATCATAAACAGATTTTAAAGAGATATTACCATTTAAAAACGATATCTTATACATAGCTAAGTACTAACTTTTTACAGTTTTTTAAGTCTGTTGTATAAAAACTGTTTACTACAAATTATGTTAGTTGAACTAGGACTAAATAAAAATTGCATAGAAACCACGATTCCAACAAAAATACAAATGTTTTGAAGAGATGTATTAATTTTTCATAGAACTTAATATTTAATAACTAAATTTGATAATTTTTAACCCTTAGAACCTGTTATAAGAACATATTGCAGCTCTGGTTACCACTTTGCTGTATTTAAAATATGCTACCATTTATGGTTTGTTCATAGCTTTTAGTAGATGAAAATCACTTTTATATTACTTAATTTATTACTTTCCTTGTTTAACGCTTTGCTTCCTTCTTTCTTGCTTAGGTTAGGTGTGTTTTTTTTTAATTTCACAATAAATGAACGAAAATTGTAAAACTAGACAATAAATTATACCTAGTTAGTAAATCAGCATGAAACAATATTCTGAGAAATTTTTATGTTAATCTGATAATGGAAAAATTGAGAAAAAAACATCAAAACATACTCACCAAAAAATCATATACATTTCAAATTGACAGAAAATTAAAAAAAGTTAACTTTTTAGTAGTAGGTTATATTTTTATTAAATTTAATATTTTAAACTCACATTCGTTAAATTCTCCTCCGTTCTCGGCTTCTTGTTACATAAAACTATAGAGATTTGACGTGATTTCGCGTGATTAACTATGGAGGACTTCACTCTATAACCTTCTTCCTGACGTTTTCACCTTCCTTCACAAAACCACAAACCAATGTTTTTGAAATGCAAGTATAACTACGAAACGCACAGTACTAAACTCACTGAAAGACTGAACTCAGTGTTTCCCACACTTTTTTTTTTTTTTTTTTTTTTTTTTTTTTTTTTTTTTTTTTTTTTTCAAATTATTTTTGAACAGTAATATTTTGTTTTTTTACGATTTTGTACGATTCGGGGTCATACTTTTCACAAAATTTGAACGAAATCGATAGAGCCAATTTTGAGAAATTATTTATAACAGCCACATTGGCTGATTTGTTTGTTTTTTTAACCGATAATTCACGAACCGACATATTTAAAGAGATGGCGGCCGAGATAAACTCATACGAAATTGTAATGTTCTTAAAATTACTTTAATATTTTTCTCAGAGTGGGCCATACTTTGCTGAAATGTAGACCTTATGGTAAAAAATAACCGTAAAACGTGAAAACAAACCACGGTCATTGCAAATAATGTCACACCATCAACTTAAGTCAATATCTCAAAAAATGTTTAAACTGATTTCGATGATTTTTTAAAAAATATGTACGATTATTACCAAAAAAAAACGAGTCAAATCGCCAATTTAAAAAGAAAATTCTTTAGGAACATTACGTTTGGGTCGTAACAAATTACATTGGGAACACTGAGTTATACGAACCTCTACTTCGTTTTAATGTTTTCAGAGATAAGTTAATTCACGAAAATACATATTTTTCTACTTGTCGTTTTAGGCGAAAAATCACCATATCACCTTATAGCAAAATGGAAAAAAAGAACTTAAAATATACAATCTGACATGGAAAAACTGTAGATCCAACTAGGTTCCTGCTGATTACATAAGTGAGCCTCTTAAGACGAAAAATATCTTGGTTATAAAAGGAAAAATGACCATAAAATAAAGACCTTTAGCACTTGAATATTCTAGCGTTAGGATCGGAAAAGAACAATAAATGGTTAAGAAATATCTGATAGGATAGATGAGAGGGATTTAACCCAAGTCTACATGAATAAAGTGTGAATCTAGCTATGTCCTCGGGATTGCCAAGATCCTGAGGGCCAGTTTCTTAGAGGTTAACATACAATTCTTTGAACTGTCCTCCCCCAACAACAACCCATTTTTTGTAGGTGGGGAACAATATCCACATATAAATCCGGATTTTCCGGGACAGTCCCGGATTCATTGTGATAATACAATACGAGTTTTGAGACGAATTTTATTCAAATAAAACTGCTCACTGACAACTTTAATAGAAATCGGTAGGAAATTATGTAAAACAGAATTATAAGTCCTTTTAAATAAAATTTTGTTAAAATTTAAGTAAAAAGAAATAATACAAAAGATGACGTAATAAATATAAAAATAAATAAAAATTTGATGTCTCAAATTTCTCAAAATTTTTTATTATGGCTAATTGTAGACAAAAGGGGCAGTAATGAAATTACTATAGTAATAATTTGGAGAAATTAACAAATAATACGGAAATTTGACCATATAAAGTCATCCCTGTAGAGTTTTATCAGATTTAAGTAGTTAAATGAAATAAATTTTAAAAAGTAAATGGTGCATTTTAATAAGCTCTTGAAGCTAGATAAAGTGACAAAATGTCAATTAAATGTATGATTAGTTTATGCTAATTCAAAAAGCCTAATATTTATAATTTCAATAAAACTTAAAATTGTTAGAAATTTAAGACAAAAAATACGTACATGACATATCAAATTGTAAGATCACATGAGAAATAGCGGAAAACCCTTAAAAATCAAATTAGAATAATAAACTAAAATAGTGAAAATCGGCGAAATAAAAATCTCATAACTTCGTCAAAAATAATAATATTTTGAAACTCTAAACAGAATAGTACGTTTTATAGCGAAGCTAACAAGATTCAAGAAGAAAAAGTGCCGAAAATAGTAATTCGAGAAAATCGATACGGAAAATTCATCAAAAGTTTAGGCCCTTGTAACTTCTTAACGGAGAGTCATAGCGACGCCATTCAAGTTGCATATATATCCAGGGATCAAGAACAATACAAAGAGTTTTTTAGAAGTAAAATCCATCCATTAGAAATGAATATATAAAGTAAATAGTAAAAATTTCAGGATAAAAAATAATCGAGTAATTTATAAAAACAAAAGGAATTCTGCAGGGAATTAAAAAGGGAAGTTTGGCACAACTTTTAGGCAAATTCACGGAGCTACTAAATTATTGTTTTCTTCTACTGAAAGTTAAAGAACTCCAAAAAAATATGTCGCAAACAGAACTTGATGAGTTGTTGAAAGAGACAGCAACCATACTTTACGAAAACTGTATAAGTTACTGAGATCTGTGGAAAGCTAGCCCTAGAGAGCTGTCATGGGCTTATTTAAGAACGTAACCCAGTGGGAGGACTTGGAAAAGCGGGTCATTGTTTGAAAACGTTTTGCCACCCACTACATCACTTTATGACATGTTCAATGAGTAGTGAAATCATACCTTACTGAAGAACGCTTTACTGAGTGTGCTAAGCTTTAAATTATCAACAGAGCAGAGATGCTTATCTCTTTTCAAGAATTATAAGAGATAATTATTCCAAATATAAGACAAATGTGCAAGTTCGTGCTATCCCTTCCAGAAACCAATTCATCAGCTGAAAGAGCCTTTTCTATCATCAACAACTTCAATGATCATAGACTGTGTCAAAGCTCTCTTGATAATGTAAATGAATTTGACAGAGTCAAGTATCGAGATGTATAAAAAAAATAAAGTAGAACACTGATACACAAGTTCTTCTACTGACAAGTACAACTGGAGCAAAGCATCAACATCTGCCTCTTATAAACCAATTATGTCACATATTAGTAAGTGTATTTTCTATCTATTAATTGAATCATGAATTTTAAAAATGTTATAAGTACCTAAAACAAAACTTTACTGAAGAAAAAACATATTTCCATGACAACAAAGTTCAGTAACAATTAAAGAAAAATACAATATTGAATCCTTTGTAAAAGTATCTGTTAATAATAAAAAAAAAACTTTCTTTTATTTAAAAAAAATATTTTGACAAAAGTAAACGTGATTTATAACAATAAAAAAAGAAAGAAAAAATTGGTGTGGATTATCCGAAAAAGTACAAAGTTCGATAACCATTAAGATAGATTGATACACTTTTAAAATGTCTACAGATTATCAAATTTAATAATACCAAACTTTGAAAATCCTTTTCCACTCCGCATTATGTAGAACGTAGCAAAAAAAGTTAATTTTGTGCAGACTTTAACTCTCCACCTAATGATGCCCGAATTTAATAGAAAATAACAAAACCATAACAAAATGGTTAAAAGCAAATGGATGCAGTAGAGTAACTGCAGTAATCTTCTATCTATATAAATAAAAATGTAAATGTGCGTTTGTTCAAAATCGATAATCTCAGAAAGTTCTTCACCGATTGCTTTGAAATTTGGACACAATATTCCATTCGAATCCACGAGTGTTTTTATATATTTTTTGAAAAACTGTAGTATCTAATGAACATAAAAACAACAAAAAATATGCTCAATATTTAACAAAAATGCAAGCGCCATTACATATGTTTATGGACTATAATAATAACAGCTGTAGTCAACTGTTTCCTATATTTCCATTATCAGCTGATTTCAAACTTCAAACAACTGTATATTTGGATTTCTATCTTTTAAGATAGGTTTTGTGAACAACAACATCTGTTGAAGTAAAAACAAAACACACTATACTAAATATTTTCAATGTTTCCAAATGTATTGTTGTTAAATAAAATGTTGATAGATTTAATTAACAAATGTTTAAATCAATTATTTTGTAAGACATTCCGTTAGGACAATAACATTTACCATAGCATTAATTTCGTGAATATAAATAATTTGTTGTATTTTTTCACCGTCTTTCATTTGGTTAAACCACATTAAATAAAAAAATTACAATAACTCAAATAACATTTTTTGTCATAACCTATTTTCATCATTATAATATTAATAACTATTAAACCATTTGATTTATCAATATAAAATTAAAAATAATTAAAAGGTCATATTTTTATCTTTCTTTTAAAATTAAAAAATCTTTATAAATACAAAACATAAAATCGTAACAACTAGGCCTACAATTCAAAAAACCCATTTATTTTATAATCTAAACTGTATTACACTTCCAAATTTTATAATAACATAACTATATAATTAATTACTTCTAAGATAATATATCAATATGAAATAAAAAACACTTAAAAGACAATATTTATATCTTTATTTTAAAATTAAAGAATCTTTATAAATACAAATATAAAATTGTAACAGTTAGGCTTCCAATTTAAATAAAAACGTATCTAAATGTTACATAAATAATAACTTTTTAAAACAGGTTATTGTACACAATGTTATTTTTTCGGGAATATTAATTACGACAGAGATTTTGTATTGTTATAATTAAAAGAGGCAATTTTCAATTTATAAAATATATCATTTACCATATATAAATAGGCCTACTATTAAATTCTAATACATGTATGTCTTTTTTTAAAATTAGATTGTAACATATTGTTTTCTTAATTTTAAATATCTTTAGAATCTTTAGAATTGCGTGGCTTAGATCTAGAAACGGATTGCTTCTCACATGGACAATAATTATATGTTGCATGTTCTAGAGTCGGCAAACCAGATAATCTGTATATGTACACAAACAATTGAACTACAAAAAATATTGTGTACCCACAAGCATTGTTAAAATAAACATATTTTAATTAATGTCTTTATATTTACGTCTTTTATTTATTTTCCATTTAACCAGATGAGCCACAGCAACGCGTAGCCGGGTACAGCTAGTTATTAATAAAAACATTTCAAGCAAATAGTGCTAAATATCATGTGCTACTAATTTTATTGTGCTAGTAGGCCTACCATTTGAACTTTACTTTGTAGTCAAGTTGAAAACTTGCAGATGTGAAATGGTTTTAATAGCCTACAATAAGTTGATGAGAATGTTCTTGGCAATGCAAGTTGTCTTGGAAAGACTTCTCAATGTCTGTCGGACATTCTACAGATAGTCAGCACATAAAGTACTGTAAACCGCAATGGTTAGGCCTACGCGGATGACAAGGTCCTGAAATGCCCAATCATTTCCAGGAAGTAGTCTAAGTTCAATAAAAATGAATGATGGATGTTGTGTTTTCATGCGTAATTTCCTTTTCCACTGTCTTGTTGTGAGTGGTCGTGTTGTGATTTTTAATCAATTCATAGTTTCTTCGAAAAAATTCTTATTTACGACGTTTTTAATATTTTGACAATAGAAATTTCCCAAAATGTATATTATCATTTAGATAAGGAGAAATACATGGGACACAAAGAATAGATTAATAGAAAAATGCATGATTTGTCGAAATAACTAGTACTAAATGTGTTCCGCGATACGTGTAACACATTTGAAATTCTTTAAATTTCATCCGTTCAGTTTCTAGGATCCAGTTCGTACAGTGTCTAGGTTAATAAATCTGTCTACTTTCTAGGTATATAGCACCCATCATCATTCAGTATCAGTTCAGACCTTAGAATTATTCTAAACTATAGTTTACACCATTCCTCAAATGTCAAGTATCTTGCCAGTCTCTAGGTTACAACATTTGTCAAAGGTCAAGTATCTGTCCAGTTTCTATGTTACAACATTCGTCAAAGGTAAAGTATCTGTCCAGTCTCTAGGTTACACCATTCGTCAAAGGTCAAGTATCTGTCCAGTCTCTTGGTTACACCATTCGTCAAAGGTCAAGTATCTGTCCAGTATCTAGACTACACAATTTGTCAAAGGTCAAGTATCTGACCAGTATCTAGACTACACAATTTGTCAAAGGTCAAGTATCTGTCCAGTGTCAAGGCTACACAATTTGTCAAAGGTCAAGTATCTGTCCAGTCTCTATGTTACACAATTTGTCAAAGGTCAAGTATCTGTCCAGTATCTAGACTACACAATTTGTCAAAGGTCAAGTATCTGTCCAGTGTCAAGGCTACACAATTTGTCAAAGGTCAAGTATCTGTCCAGTGTCAAGGCTACACAATTTGTCAAAGGTCAAGTATCTGACCAGTCTCTATGTTACACAATTTGTCAAAGGTCAAGTATCTGACCAGTATCTAGACTACACAATTTGTCAATGGTCAAGTATCTGACCAGTATCTAAACTACACAATTTGTCAAAGGTCAAGTATCTGTCCAGTGTCAAGGCTACACAATTTGTCAAAGGTCAAGTATCTGTCCAGTCTCTATGTTACACAATTTGTCAAAGGTCAAGTATCTGACCAGTATCTAGACTACACAATTTGTCAAAGGTCAAGTATCTGTCCAGTGTCAAGGCTACACAATTTGTCAAAGGTCAAGTATCTGTCCAGTGTCAAGGCTACACAATTTGTCAAAGGTCAAGTATCTGTCCAGTCTCTATGTTACACAATTTGTCAAAAGTCAAGTATCTGACCAATATCTAGACTACACAATTTGTCAAAGGTCAAGTATCTGTCCAGTGTCAAGGCTACAGAATTTGTCAAAGGTCAAGTATCTGACCAGTATCTAGACTACACAATTTGTCAAAGGTCAAGTATCTGTCCAGTGTCAAGGCTACACAATTTGTCAAAGGTCAAGTATCTGTCCAGTGTCAAGGCTACACAATTTGTCAAAGGTCAAGTATCTGTCCAGTCTCTATGTTACACAATTTGTCAAAGGTCAAGTATCTGTCCAGTGTCAAGGCTACACAATTTGTCAAAGGTCAAGTATCTGTCCAGTGTCAAGGCTACACAATTTGTCAAAGGTCAAGTATCTGTCCAGTCTCTATGTTACACAATTTGTCAAAGGTCAAGTATCTGTCCAGTATCTAGACTACACAATTTGTCAAAGGTCAAGTATCTGTCCAGTGTCAAGGCTACACAATTTGTCAAAGGTCAAGTATCTGTCCAGTGTCAAGGCTACACAATTTGTCAAAGGTCAAGTATCTGACCAGTCTCTATGTTACACAATTTGTCAAAGGTCAAGTATCTGACCAGTATCTAGACTACACAATTTGTCAAAGGTCAAGTATCTGACCAGTATCTAAACTACACAATTTGTCAAAGGTCAAGTATCTGTCCAGTGTCAAGGCTACACAATTTGTCAAAGGTCAAGTATCTGTCCAGTGTCAAGGCTACACAATTTGTCAAAGGTCAAGTATCTGTCCAGTCTGTATGTTACACAATTTGTCAAAGGTCAAGTATCTGACCAGTGTCTAGACTACACAATTTGTCAAAGGTCAAGTATCTGACCAGTATCTAGAGTACACAATTTGTCAAAGGTCAAGTATCTGTCCAGTATCTAGGCTACACAATTTGTCAAAGGTCAAGTATCTGTCCAGTCTCTATGTTACACAATTTGTCAAAGGTCAAGTATCTGACCAGTATCTAGACTACACAATTTGTCAAAGGTCAAGTATCTGTCCAGTGTCTAGGCTACACAATTTGTCAAAGGTCAAGTATCTGTCCAGTCTCTATGTTACACAATTTGTCAAAGGTCAAGTATCTGTCCAGTATCTAGACTACACAATTTGTCAAAGGTCAAGTATCTGTCCAGTGTCAAGGCTACACAATTTGTCAAAGGTCAAGTATCTGACCAGTCTCTATGTTACACAATTTGTCAAAGGTCAAGTATCTGACCAGTATCTAGACTACACAATTTGTCAAAGGTCAAGTATCTGACCAGTATCTAAACTACACAATTTGTCAAAGGTCAAGTATCTGTCCAGTGTCAAGGCTACACAATTTGTCAAAGGTCAAGTATCTGTCCAGTGTCAAGGCTACACAATTTGTCAAAGGTCAAGTATCTGTCCAGTCTGTATGTTACACAATTTGTCAAAGGTCAAGTATCTGACCAGTGTCTAGACTACATAATTTGTCAAAGGTCAAGTATCTGACCAGTATCTAGAGTACACAATTTGTCAAAGGTCAAGTATCTGTCCAGTGTCAAGGCTACACAATTTGTCAAAGGTCAAGTATCTGTCCAGTCTCTATGTTACACAATTTGTCAAAGGTCAAGTATCTGACCAGTATCTAGACTACACAATTTGTCAAAGGTCAAGTATCTGTCCAGTGTCAAGGCTACACAATTTGTCAAAGGTCAAGTATCTGTCCAGTCTGTATGTTACACAATTTGTCAAAAGTCAAGTATCTGACCAGTATCTAGACTACACAATTTGTCAAAGGTCAAGTATCTGTCCAGTGTCAAGGCTACACAATTTGTCAAAGGTCAAGTATCTGTCCAGTCTCTATGTTACACAATTTGTCAAAGGTCAAGTATCTGACCAGTATCTAGACTACACAATTTGTCAAAGGTCAAGTATCTGTCCAGTGTCAAGGCTACACAATTTGTCAAAGGTCAAGTATCTGTCCAGTGTCAAGGCTACACAATTTGTCAAAGGTCAAGTATCTGTCCAGTCTCTATGTTACACAATTTGTCAAAGGTCAAGTATCTGTCCAGTGTCAAGGCTACACAATTTGTCAAAGGTCAAGTATCTGTCCAGTCTCTATGTTACACAATTTGTCAAAGGTCAAGTATCTGACCAGTATCTAGACTACACAATTTGTCAAAGGTCAAGTATCTGTCCAGTGTCAAGGCTACACAATTTGTCAAAGGTCAAGTATCTGTCCAGTCTGTATGTTACACAATTTGTCAAAAGTCAAGTATCTGACCAGTATCTAGACTACACAATTTGTCAAAGGTCAAGTATCTGTCCAGTGTCAAGGCTACACAATTTGTCAAAGGTCAAGTATCTGTCCAGTCTCTATGTTACACAATTTGTCAAAGGTCAAGTATCTGACCAGTATCTAGACTACACAATTTGTCAAAGGTCAAGTATCTGTCCAGTGTCAAGGCTACACAATTTGTCAAAGGTCAAGTATCTGTCCAGTGTCAAGGCTACACAATTTGTCAAAGGTCAAGTATCTGTCCAGTCTCTATGTTACACAATTTGTCAAAGGTCAAGTATCTGTCCAGTGTCAAGGCTACACAATTTGTCAAAGGTCAAGTATCTGTCCAGTGTCAAGGCTACACAATTTGTCAAAGGTCAAGTATCTGTCCAGTCTCTATGTTACACAATTTGTCAAAGGTCAAGTATCTGTCCAGTATCTAGACTACACAATTTGTCAAAGGTCAAGTATCTGTCCAGTGTCAAGGCTACACAATTTGTCAAAGGTCAAGTATCTGTCCAGTGTCAAGGCTACACAATTTGTCAAAGGTCAAGTATCTGACCAGACTCTATATTACACAATTTGTCAAAGGTCAAGTATCTGACCAGTATCTAGACTACACAATTTGTCAAAGGTCAAGTATCTGACCAGTATCTAGACTACACAATTTGTCAAAGGTCAAGTATCTGTCCAGTGTCAAGGCTACACAATTTGTCAAAGGTCAAGTATCTGTCCAGTCTCTATGTTACACAATTTGTCAAAGGTCAAGTATCTGACCAGTATCTAGACTACACAATTTGTCAAAGGTCAAGTATCTGACCAGTGTCTAGACTACACAATTTGTCAAAGGTCAAGTATCTGACCAGTATCTAGAGTACACAATTTGTCAAAGGTCAAGTATCTGTCCAGTGTCAAGGCTACACAATTTGTCAAAGGTCAAGTATCTGTCCAGTCTCTATGTTACACAATTTGTCAAAGGTCAAGTATCTGACCAGTATCTAGACTACACAATTTGTCAAAGGTCAAGTATCTGTCCAGTGTCAAGGCTACACAATTTGTCAAAGGTCAAGTATCTGTCCAGTCTCTATGTTACACAATTTGTCAAAGGTCAAGTATCTGTCCAGTATCTAGACTACACAATTTGTCAAAGGTCAAGTATCTGTCCAGTGTCAAGGCTACACAATTTGTCAAAGGTCAAGTATCTGACCAGTCTCTATGTTACACAATTTGTCAAAGGTCAAGTATCTGACCAGTATCTAGACTACACAATTTGTCAAAGGTCAAGTATCTGACCAGTATCTAAACTACACAATTTGTCAAAGGTCAAGTATCTGTCCAGTGTCAAGGCTACACAATTTGTCAAAGGTCAAGTATCTGTCCAGTGTCAAGGCTACACAATTTGTCAAAGGTCAAGTATCTGTCCAGTCTGTATGTTACACAATTTGTCAAAGGTCAAGTATCTGACCAGTGTCTAGACTACACAATTTGTCAAAGGTCAAGTATCTGACCAGTATCTAGAGTACACAATTTGTCAAAGGTCAAGTATCTGTCCAGTGTCAAGGCTACACAATTTGTCAAAGGTCAAGTATCTGTCCAGTCTCTATGTTACACAATTTGTCAAAGGTCAAGTATCTGACCAGTATCTAGACTACACAATTTGTCAAAGGTCAAGTATCTGTCCAGTGTCAAGGCTACACAATTTGTCAAAGGTCAAGTATCTGTCCAGTCTGTATGTTACACAATTTGTCAAAAGTCAAGTATCTGACCAGTATCTAGACTACACAATTTGTCAAAGGTCAAGTATCTGTCCAGTGTCAAGGCTACACAATTTGTCAAAGGTCAAGTATCTGTCCAGTCTCTATGTTACACAATTTGTCAAAGGTCAAGTATCTGACCAGTATCTAGACTACACAATTTGTCAAAGGTCAAGTATCTGTCCAGTGTCAAGGCTACACAATTTGTCAAAGGTCAAGTATCTGTCCAGTCTCTATGTTACACAATTTGTCAAAAGTCAAGTATCTGACCAGTATCTAGACTACACAATTTGTCAAAGGTCAAGTATCTGACCAGTATCTAGACTACACAATTTGTCAAAGGTCAAGTATCTGTCCAGTCTCTATGTTACACAATTTGTCAAAATTCATATATCTGCCCAGTCTCTAGGTTACAATATTCATCAAAGGTCAAGTATCTGTCCAGTATCTAGGCTACCATTTGTCAAAGGTCAAGTATCTGTCCAGTATCTATGTTACACCATTCGTCCTCAGATCAAGTATCTGTCCAGTCGCTATGATACATCATTCTTCTAAGGTCATTATTATAAGTTGGGAAATAAAATTGAATGAGGACTGGGATTGAAACTGTTTTTATAAACACCTTGGAAATTATAAAATTAAAAAATTACTTCATAAAATTGAAAATGAAAATATTCTTTTAGTTTCATTGCATGTTTTGTAAAAGAAAAAAAAATGGAAACTGTTTATGTCAAAATTTGTTATTAATCTGTTATTTGAGTTCACATTCATAGTTTTATTATTTTTAAATGCATTTTTATCCCAAGAACTACTCCCAAACTTTGATTTAGTTTGTTAATTCAGTTCATAGGTGATTACTACATTTGATATTTCAAATTTAGACTTCATTTCTCTCTTATTTTTTTAAAGAAATAAAATGTTTTTTTTTTGTAAAAAGAAAATATTAGATATCTGGAAAATTAAGCATTTTCGGAAAAAAATTTATTAAAGCCTCTTCGGGAGTGAAATAAAACTGTCAAGTTGACATTAGCATTAGGGCATTGCAGATTTGTAAATTACGAGCAACTATATTGCGCGGTGGCCCTTGCACAAAGTAGTCCTAGTTTTATTTCAAAGTGGGTGGAGAAACTCAAAGCTTAGTAGACATTAGGCTAGTCTACTACGCATGCGTGTAATCAATCATGTTTGCCATTCTTTCTTGAAATTGGTCGTTGTTTTATATTTTTAATTATTTCTGTATTTCATGGCTTTTAACTTTAACTCACATTTGTTTTTTACACACACTGCTCGGGGTTCGGAGCTCCTATTGCTTTGTAGACTTAGTTGGCTTCAAGTAGCCTCTAATCTCTAATCTAAACTTGATTATGACACTATGCATATTACATTATTTTTAAATGTCTGAAATTTACAGTAACTATTTCGTTCGTCCATTTTACGAAACCAGTTTGGACTCTGTAGTCAATTTTTCAGAATAATTTAACTAGGTTTAACTATGTTTTAAACATAGAAAATTTTGTTTATAACCCATTGTAAATCATTACTTAACTTTTAACATTTTTTATAATTAATTACGATATTATTTGTTACAATAAAGGCTATGCATCTAAATAAATTGAGCTTTTAAGAGAGAAATTATTTACGGTACTGCTAATTATTAAATTTATGAACGAGTGTAAAACAATAATAAGCTGAAAATATTGTTATTAACGTTAAAATAATATAATATAATAGTAAAAAATCATTGCTTTGTCATCTCACATCCCCAAAACTAAATAAAAACCAATCAAAACTAATGGGCACTTAAAATTTCAGTTAGTTGTCAATTAAACAATGAATAAGAACCAAGGACGACGGCTATGAAAAAATAGTTTTAAATTTTAATAAGGCTCAAAACTTGCTTCGCTTGTACCATAGACACGCCCTCAACGTAAACCGTATTTGTTAACATCATCACGGCGGTCAAGGTCAACTTTTGATTATTGCCAAACTGTTTAAACCTAAAATTCATAAATTCTATTAGATAATATTGATATTTTAAATTTAAATTGTAACAATTAAAAAATCTCATATTGTTAACCATTACTATAGCTACAGAATTTACTTAATCACAATTTTCTATTGTTAGAGCTGATTCTAAATCCAACACTCACACGCTTAACATCCTCCTCAGGAGGCTGGCTGAAAGACTTACATTTGCAACACTATGGGTCGTGAACACTTGATGTTAGTGAGGGTAAGTGGATGCCATCATATATCGTCGGATGCCCGCGTATAAGAATACAAATACCAGGGTATTTGTAGCCGGTTTCAGTCTTTATATAGGGCATATTTTTATCGAAATGATAGGTTTTTTTTTAAACATTTAAATCCAGATTCCTTTTTTTTTTAACAGGAACTGGTGTGCATCGCATCTCTTTATTCCGTGTTATTTCTAATTTTATTTTTTTATTTTTTATAACCGTTTTTATTCCGATACATTTGATGCAAAAAGATGCACACGCGATTAGTTTCTACCGCGTTAATTCATTTTAAATTAGGTTCTTTATTTTTTTAAATTTTTTATAGGCGTTTATATTCCGATATTCAAATGATGCAACCAGGGTTGCATCCGCGATTAGTTTCTACCGCGTTAATTCATTTTAATATATTTTTGTAAAATGGTTATGACCGGCCGCGATAATCAAAATTTGTATACTGTAGGTCGATATGTCAGGTCGGACAACCACGGGGGTTGATAACCGCGTAATATATATGGTGGCATCAACATTCCCGTAGCTAACTAATGGTGGGACCGACCTATACACATACACATACACACACAACACACACTCTAATAAGAGTGGGTCTTTCAGTTGGTACACACAAGACTGAAATAAAACAACTTTCACAATCTGGTCTTTGTGTTTTATTTATTAGACTTAAGTTAGACGTAAGAAATTTATATTTTAAAATTATTGTACTGCAGTGATAGATAGATTGTGTAATATTAATTTATAATGTTGTAAACCTTAAAATATTGTAAATGCAATTGAAAAATAAATGTCTTTTTAAAATGTAGCCAGACTTATTTATGAAAAGTTTACTCTGGCATATCATGCCAAAATATTAACTTGATAAATATCTAAGGTTTTGCTTGAAGTTAATCTTCAACGTAACAAATTATAAATTACAGAAATAGACAATCATTACGAGGTAAATCTTAAACCCCTAAAATTGCAGACTATACGATATCGTTGTGTAAAAGTTACCACAGCTGTCTTGGTCTTCTACTCTGACGTGCAATTTGTTGCGTCCAGTTGGTATGCACTGTTTTGTCTGCAAAATAAACTTTAGCATAAAATAGAATTCGTTGGTAATTGTGTAAGACATCCTTAGACCTTGAATACTATACCTTTGGGAAAAAAGTTGATCAACACTACACGAACAAAAAGTGTAGATCCAGTTAGAATGCCTCGGGATTGCCACACCCCGTACTCTCTATGAGTCCTTGAGAAGGGAAGGATTACTTTCCAACATGCTTAAGTGAGACCAATCCTTTTAAATCCTGCAAGACGAGTTTTCATTCTGATAATGTGTGGTCAGTAATAAAGCACTCAATTTTGTTTTCTTTGAAAAAAGTTTTGATTATCGCATAATATAAAAATGAGAACCCCCCCCCCCCCCGAGTACTCTTAGCGTTAGGCTTGACATGGTTAGAGACCTCTGTAAGACAGAGAGATCCAACCCGACATGAAAAAGTGAACACCCAGCAGGTGTCTTTCGGGATTGCCACGTACACACATACATGTCTGGCAATAATAATGAGGCCTCAGCATTTGACACAATTGTGTGGACATGTAAGGTACATAATACCACTTTACAATAAGAGTTTTATGTACCACATTTTAGAATTTGTACACACCAAATTTTTTAAACATCCATGTAGGAATCTAAATTATGAAGCCTATTTTCAGGACATTGTAGTCACTATAGCTCTCAGATATGAGTGGAGTGAGTATATCACAGCTCAAATATATGTTCCATCGTATTTGTCGTACGAAAATTATATATTTTGACATACCTCACGCCTGTTTTACCCAAACGGCAACCTTTTGAGATATTAGCGGTGTTTTGGATTAGTATATATGAGGAAGCTGGTATCCTCTCTCCTTTATCTCTCACCCTCTCATTTTCTCTCCGTTTCTCTTACTCTCTCCTTCTAAGTCATCTACACTATTATATAAAAATCTAATGGTGTGTGTGTGTGTGTGTGTGTGTGTGTGTGTGTGTTACTCAATCATGTAAAAACTACTGGACACATTGAGTTGAAATTGTATAAGGACTTTCTTAGGGTCCCTGGATAACACATAGGCCTATTTTTATTTAGAAATTCCATCTGTGCACCGCCCCACTGGCCTTGAAAACTCCCTTAACACTCAATACAAATATACGTCAACCCCGTACGAAGGACGGGTACTCTGCTAGTTTTTAATAAATCTTTTGAATCTTATTTAAAAGAATTGAATGTTATCTTTTGAATGTTTTTTTAATATTTATTATGATTAATTGAACATTACAATCTTAAGATACTGATTAAATAAGTAACACATGTACAAATGTGTAAAGAAGCATATGTGTTGAAACCTAAACCTAGGTTCTAGCTATGTAAGATTTTATTTAAAACTTTAAAAGCATATACATGTGTTTAGTAGACTATTGGGACAGATCTTATGGTTCTGCCGGCAAAGGCAACTTTAAGAAGTCTCTTCTCAGGCCACATTGCATAATCCTTGAAATCCTCTGCCACTAGTTTTAGATTTACGTCCGAATGTAACTCATCGTTACGCTGATACCATCTTGCGTTAGTCATTACACGTATTATGCTGTTTCGACTACGTTGCACCAACAGTCTTTGTATATCCCTAAAGTTCTACTCCATACGCCCAAATAGGTCTGATAATCGGTATAATATATAAGTAGTCGCTTGTTGTAGAGGTTCAATTGCAATTTTCTACCAAATAAAAGTATTGACATTTAACTTACTTTAAGGTGAATCTGTTTTAATTTTTTTCACGTGGTGTTTCCATGTAAGGTGTTCCTAGATATTGAACAGTATCACGTTGTGGTATAACATATTGGATAGAATCTAGATGTCGCAAAGCAAATCTAATACCAGTTGATTTTTGTATTAAGAGATCTTTGAAGACTTTCAGTTTACCTGCGCTGGAGAATCACCAAAAACCTTTAGAAAGATGGACATTTTGATAGCTCCTCTTAAATGATTGTACTCTCAGTGCCTTTGACTTATTCGTAGTGTGGTGAAATTTATTTTGTCAATTTCTTAAAAATAGAATAAATAAAACGGAATAATAATAACATTGTTATGAGCATAATTATACTGGTGGATGAAAAACAGAAGAAAATTCTTTACAAGATTGCTATCTATAAACGTAAAGGTGATTCTTCAAGTTACCAACGTACTTCTTGTGGGTTTAAAAAATTTGAAAACAATATGTCTAAAAACCGCCATTTCCCAAAATGGTCACTAAATATTGTTTTCACCAAACATTTTTTATTTTTATGTTATTTCGGTTAGAAAAATTAATGTAAAGAGTTTTTGTGTCTTAGACCATGTCTCCTAAACCCATCTGTTTAGGAACTTGACAATTAAAAATGCTGTTGATCATAAACAGATTTTAAAGAGATAATATCATTTAAAAACGATATCTTATACAGTACATAGCTAAGTACTAACTTTCTACAGTTCTTTAAGTTTGTTGTATAAAGAACTGTTTACTACAAATTATGTTAGTTGAACTAGGAATAAATAAAAATTGCATAGAAACCAAAATTCCAACAAAAATACAAATTTTTTGAAGAGATGATAAGTCAATATCACAAAAAATGTGAGGGTAGGGACGTCAAAAAAATTTTTTTTTTTTAAATATTTTTTTATTGTGGAAATTTAATCTACAAGTCTTCCTGAACACATAGGTATATGATTTGTATGGTCTAAAAATGTTTGTTTGGCAGAAAAAAATAATAATGTGAAAAATAACAGGCGAGTTTTGGCGGCGCGGCGTCTCAATTGCAGAGCACTGTTTAGCACTTCTTATAGTAAGTGATTCAAAACCTCTGTTACATGTAAGAGAGTGTAGGTTGGCTATTCTGCTTTTATATGTCTTTGCCAATGCCACTGTCATCTGGCCAGATGCTTGGTTATGTTATGTTCTGTTTGTTTATGAAAAGAAATCATTGTTGTTTAGTTTTGTGAATGTTTTTGTGAAAGTTTGCTAGTTTGGCAGTGTTTATACTATTTTAGTTTTCTAGTGAATATTGTTATTTATCTAATAGTACAGTTTATCATGCCTAGAATAAAAAAATTTGACAAGAGACGTTTCCATGGAAACAAGAAAACTGAAGATGAGTCTAGGCCTAGGCCTGTGCAGCTTAGCTCAGAGAAGAAAACACCTCTTAGTTCTTCTAAGAAGAAAATTTTAGAGTCAGAGTTTGATGTGAGTAAAACTGATGTTATTGAAGACAATTCTAAAGGACATTCTATTGTCAATTTAGATTTACTCCAAAATGCTTTGTTTGAATCTTGCGTTTGCAAAAGTTGTTTGGTAGGTAAAATGTTGCTCTTAGAAGAAAATAAACTTAGAAGAGGTCTTGCAGTAGCCTATGTATTACAATGTGATAATTGTGATGCTAAAACAACATTTAGTAATTCCAAACAATTACCCTCAAAATCCTATGAGGTAAATGTACGCATGGTGTACGGGCTCCGCTCAATCGGCAAGGGTTATGCTGGAGGCCGAATGCTTTGCGCGATGTTGGATCTTCCTGCACCGCCTCAGAAGTTTTCTAGGATTTCCAACCTCATCGCTCCAGTTGTTGAAACTGTGTCAGAGATATCCATGAAGAATGCAGCTAAAGAAGCTGTATCAGAAAATGAAGAAAGTGGTACGCCTAACCAAATACCTGCCGCTATCGATGGAACATGGCAAAAAAGAGGCTATACCTCGCTAAACGGTGTGATAACTCTTACCAGCTTTGATACCGGTAAAGTTATCGACTACGAATGTTTGACCAAATTTTGCCATATTTGTAAAAATGTAAAGAAAACTGCCCATGAATGCAAATCTAACTTTCAAGGATCCAGTGGAGGGAAGGAGTCTACTGGCGCGATCGCGATTTTCCGCAGATCGGTTGAAACAAGAGGCGTCATGTATACTAAGTATCTCGGAGATGGAAACTCGAAAGGATTTGCTAGTGTTGTAGAAGACAAGCCTTATGGAGACAGCAACATTGTGAAGCTTGAATGTGTAGGCCACATACAAAAAAGAATGGGAAGTCGATTGAGAGCACTATGCAAACAAAAGAAAGGGCAAAAACTATCCGATGGTAAAGGGCTAACAGGTATAGGTCGACTTACAGATGCGACCATTGACAAGCTACAAAACTACTATGGCCTAGCCATTAGGAGGAATTGCAATGACCTAGAAAATATGATACGTGCTGTCTGGTCTACCTATTTCCACAAGCGGTCCACAGATGACAGACCTCTGCACCACCTTTGTCCAGAAGGCGCAGACAGCTGGTGCAAGTATAACAAAGCGCTTGAACTGAATCAGCCTTACACTCATGAAATATCCTTGCCAGAAGCAGTTTTATTAGCCATACATCCTACATACAAAGACCTAGCTAAACCAGATCTATTAAAAAAGTGCCTACATGGCCAAACGCAGAATCCCAATGAATCATTCAATAGCGTAATTTGGAAACGTGTCACGAAAACTGAGTTTGTGGGTATTGAAACGCTAAAGTTCGGAGTTGCTGACGCAGTACTGACATTTAATGAGGGTAATATTGCCAAAAGTTCTGTGCTAATGAATTTAGGGTGTACATTGAGCCTAAATACAATTGGAGGCCTGAAGAAAGTCGACCAAACAAGAATTTATAAAGCCGAAAAAGCAGTACTCGCCATTACGAAAGAGGCTCGGATGAAGAAAAGGCAGCTAAAAAGAAAAGAGAAGATGCTGAGGATGACAAAAACAACCCACAGTATGGACCAGGACTATTTTAGTGTACCATTGTAAGTGTCATTTTGGCTTTATTACAATAAATTACCTCATATGTATAGTACAGGCCTACTTTAATTGTGATTTCCCGATAACTCTAAAAATCTGTATTTAGGTACACACTGTTCAGCCATTTTGTGACCTAGAGCTCTGAAATTTTTACCACATGTAAATTGTGTTTAGGGCTACATAGTAGAGCAATTAGAATTCTAAAACTGTTATTAAAACCAATTAAAAAAAAATAATAACTAAAAATTATTAGGTAAAAAATCATAATCTTATGAAAAAAATTTTTTCTCCCCACCAAAATAGCCAATCTAAAAACCAGTTGGTCTACTATACACCCAAAGGTATTAACTTTATTTTGCTTTTTATTTGAATGCTCTAGCATCAGTAATACAAGAGAAGTATGTACCTAAAAACTAAAAATTTAACATGCGCGAGATAGGGACGTCCCTACCCCCTTACCGATTTCGATGATTTTTTAAAAAATATGTGCGACTATTACCAAAACAAATGAGCCAAATCGCATGCAAGTCAATATTACTGCAAGTTTGTTACTGAAACTACAAAAAACAAAACAGTCCCTGAAAACCATGAATTTAAAAAGAAAATTCTTTAGGCACATTACGTTTGGGTCGTAACAAATTACATTTAGTCGATATCATTTAGGGAAAACTGAGTTATACCAACCTCCAAGACGCCCATACTTCGTTTTAATGTTTTCAGAGATAAGTTATTTCACGAAAATAAATATTTTTCTACTTGTCGTTTTAGGCGAAAAATTACCACCACCTTATAGCAAAATGGAAAACAGAACTTAAAATATAGAACTTTAGCATTCAAGTTCTCTAATAGCGTCAAGATTTGGTTAAGTGAGATTAGATAGGAAAGATGAAAGAACAAGACCATGTGGAAAACTGTAGATCCAACTAGGTTCCTGCTGATTACATAAGTGAGCCTCTTAAGACGAAAAATATCTTGGTTATAAAAGGAAAAATGACCATAAAATAAAGACCTTTAGAACTTGAATATTCTAGCGTTAGGATCGGAAAAGAACAATAGATAGCTAAGAAAGACCTGATAGGAAAGATGAGAGGGATTTAACCCAAGTCTACATGGAAAAGTGTGAATCCAGCTATGTCCCTCGGGATTGCCAAGCTCGTACATTGAGCTCCTGAGGTTAACATACAATTCTTTGAACTGTCCTCACTCAACAACAACCCATTTTTTATAGGTGGGGACCAATATCCACATATAAATCCGGATTTTCCGGGACAGTCCCGGATTCATTGTGAAAACACAATAAGAGATTTTAGTCGAATTTTATTCAAATAAAACTGTTCACTGGCAACTTTAATAGAAATCAGTAGGAAATTATGTTAATCAAAATTACAAGTCCTTTTAAATAAAATTTGGTTAATTATGATTAAGTAAAAAGAAATAATACAAAAGATGACGTAATAAAAATAAAAAAATAAATAAAAATTTGATGTCTCAAATTTCTAAAAATTTTAATTTTAGGTAATTGTAGAGAAAAGGGGCAGTAATATTAAATACTATAGTAATAATTTGGAGAAATTAACAAATAATACGGAAATTTGACCATATAAAGTCATCCTTGTAGAGTTTTATCAGATTTAAGTAGTTAAATGAAATAAATTTAAAAAAAAAAAATGGTGCATTTTAATAAGCTCTTGAAGCTAGATAAAGTGACAAAATGTCAATTAAATGTATGATTAGTTTATGCTAATTCAAAAAGCCTAATATTTATAATTTCAATAAAACTTAAAATTGTTAGAAATTTAAAACAAAAAATACGTACAAGACGTATCAAATTGTAAGATCACATGAGAAATAGCGGAAAACTCTTAAAAACCAAATTAGAATAATAAACTAAAATAGTGAAAATCGGCGAAATAAAAAAACTCATAACTTCGTCAAAAATAATAATATTATGAAACTCTAAACAGAATAGTACGTTTTATAGCGAAGCTAACAAGATTCAAGAAGAAAAAGTGCCGAAAATAGTAATTCGAGGGAATCGAAACGGAAAATTCATCAAAAGTTTAGGCACAGGTAACTTCTTACCTGAGAGTCATAGTGACACAATTCAAGTTGCATATATATCTAGGGGTCAAGAAGAATATAAATAGCTTTTTAGAAGTAAAATCCATCCATTAGAAATGATTATATAAAGATCCAAGGAAAAAAGTTACAAAATTATAGATATTCAATGTCCCACATGTTAGAACAGACTCAGACGGTCACGAGGTTTCTGGGCAGATAAAATTAAAACAGGCCCACATAATAGGTGTAGCTAACAAAGAATAGCAACACTGGTTTTACTAATTAAATGAAAAAAAGTTAATTGTAATGAGATATTAATCATTAACAGAAAAATCAACTAGGAATCTGGGGTAAATAGTAAAAATTTCAGGATCAAAAATAATCGAGTAATTGATAAAAACAAAAGGAAATCTGCAGGGAAGTATGGTACAACTTTTGGGGAAATCCACGGAGCTACTAAATCATTGTTTTTTTCCACTGAAAGTTAAAGAACTCCAAAAAAGATCTCGCAAACACAACTTAATGAGTTATTGAAAGAAACAGCAACCATATTTTACGAAAACTGCATTACTTACTTAGATCTGTGAAAAGCTAGCCCTAGAGAGCTGTCATGGGCTAATTTAAGAACGTAACCCAGTGTGAGGACTTGGAAAAGCTGGTCATTGTTTGAAAACGTTTTGCCACCCACTACATCACTTTATGACATGTTCAATGAGTAGTGAAATCATACCTTACTGAAGAACGCTTTACTGAGTGTGCTAAGCTTTAAACTATCAACAGAGCAGAGATGCTTATCTCTTTTCAAGAATTATAAGAGATAATTATTCCAAATATAAGACAAATGTGCGAGTTCATACTATCCCTTCCAGAAACCAATTCATCTGCTGAAAGAGCCTTTTCTATCATCAACAACTTCAATGATCATAGACTGTGTCAAAGCTCTCGTGATAATGTAAATGAATTTGGCAGAGTCAAGTATCGAAATGTATAAAAAAAATAAAGAAGAACAAAGCACTGATACACAAGTTCTTCTACTGACAAGTACAACTGTACAACTGGAGCAAACTATCAACATCAGCCTCTAATAAACCAATTATGTCACATATTTGTAAGTGTATTTTATATCTATTAATTGAATCATGAATTTCCAATGTTATAAGTATCAAAAACAAAACTTTACTATAGAAAAGACATATTTCCATGACAACAAAGTTCAGTAACAATTAAAGAAAAATATTATATTGAATCCTTTGTAAAAGTATCTGTTAATAATAAAAAAAAAACCTTCTTTTATTTAAAAAAAAATTTTTTGACAAAAGTAAACGTCATTTATAACAATAAAAAAGAAAGAAAAAAATTGGTGTGGATTTTCCGAAAAAGTACAAAGTTCGATAAACATTAAGATAGGCTGATACACTTTTAAAATGTCTACAGATTATCAAATTTAATAATACCGAACTTTGAAAATCCTTTTCCACTCGAATTATGTAGAACGTAGCAAAACAAGTTAATTTTGTGCAGATTTTAACTCTCCACCTAATGACGCCCGAATTTAATAGAAAATAACAAAACCATTACAAAATGGTTAAAAGCATATGGATGCAGTAGAGTAACTGCAGTAATTATTAATAAAAACATTTCAAGCAAATAGTGCTAAATATCATTATGTGCTACTAATTGTGCTAGTAGGCCTACCATTTGAACTTTACTTTGTAGTCAAGTTGAAAACTTGCAGATGTGAAATGGTTTTAATAGCCTACAATAAGTTGATGAGAATGTTCTTGGCAATGCAAGTTGTCTTGGAAAGACTTCTCAATGTCTGTCGGACATTCTACAGATAGTCAGCACATAAAGTACTGTAAACCGCAATGGTTAGGCCTACGCGGATGACAAGGTCCTGAAATGCCCAATCATTTCTAGGAAGTAGTCTAAGTTCAATAAAAATGAATGATGGATGTTGTGTTTTCATGCGTAATTTCCTTTTCCACTGTCTTGTTGTGAGTGGTCGTGTTGTGATTTTTAATCAATTCATAGTTTCTTCGAAAAAATTCTTATTTATGACGTTTTTAATATTTTGACAATAGAAATTTCCCAAAATGTATATTGTCATTTAGATAAGGAGAAATACATGGGACACAAAGAATAGATTAATAGAAAAATGCATGATTTGTCGAAATAACTAATACTAAATGTGTTCCGCGATTCGTGGAACACATTTGAAATTCTTTAAATTTCATCCGTTCAGTTTCTAGGATCCAGTTCGTACAGTGTCTAGGTTAATAAATCTGTCTACTTTCTAGGTATATAGCACCCATCATCATTCAGTATCAGTTCAGACCTTAGAATTATTCTAAACTATAGTTTACACCATTCCTCAAATGTCAAGTATCTTGCCAGTCTCTAGGTTACAACATTTGTCAAAGGTCAAGGATCTGTCCAGTCTCTTGGTTACACCATTCGTCAAAGGTCAAGGATCTGTCCAGTCTCTTGGTTACACCATTCGTCAAAGGGCAAGTATCTGTCCAGTCTCTAGGTTACACCATTCGTCAAAATTAAAGTATCTGTCCAGTCTCTTGGTTACACCATTCGTCAAAGGTCAAGTATCTGTCCAGTTTCTATGTTATAACATTCGTCAAAAGTCAAGTATCTGTCCAGTCTCTTGGTTACACCATTCGTCAAAGGTCAAGTATCTGTCCAGTTTCTATGTTACAACATTCGTCAAAGGTCAAGTATCTGTCCAGTCTCTTGGTTACACCATTCGTCAAAGGTCAAGTATCTGTCCAGTTTCTATGTTATAACATTCGTCAAAAGTGAAGTATCTGTCCAGTATCTAGGCTACGCCATTCGTCAAAAGCCTAGTATCTGTCCACCCTCTAGGTTACACCATTCGTCAAAGGTCAAGTATCGGTCCAGTCTCTATGTTACAACATTCGTCAAAAGTGAAGTATCTGTCCAGTATCTAGGCTACGCCATTCGTCAAAAGCCTAGTATCTGTCCACCCTCTAGGTTACACCATTCGTCAAAGGTCAAGTATCTGACCAGTCTCTATGTTACAACATTCGTCAAAGGTCAAGTATCTGTCCAGTATCTAGGTTACAACATTTGTCAAAGGTCAAGGATCTGTCCAGTCTCTTGGTTACACCATTCGTCAAAGGTCAAGTATCTGTCCAGTTTCTATGTTACAACATTCGTCAAAGGTCAAGTATCTGTCCAGTCTCTTGGTTACACCATTCGTCAAAGGTCAAGTATCTGTCCAGTTTCTATGTTATAACATTCGTCAAAAGTGAAGTATCTGTCCAGTATCTAGGCTACGCCATTCGTCAAAAGCCTAGTATCTGTCCACCCTCTAGGTTACACCATTCGTCAAAGGTCAAGTATCTGTCCAGTCTCTATGTTACAACATTCGTCAAAAGTGAAGTATCTGTCCAGTATCTAGGCTACGCCATTCGTCAAAAGCCTAGTATCTGTCCACCCTCTAGGTTACACCATTCGTCAAAGGTCAAGTATCTGACCAGTCTCTATGTTACAACATTCGTCAAAGGTCAAGTATCTGTCCAGTATCTAGGTTACAACATTTGTCAAAGGTCAAGGATCTGTCCAGTCTCTTGGTTACACCATTCGTCAAAGGTCAAGTATCTGCCCAGTTTCTATGTTACAACATTCGTCAAAGGTCATGTATCTGTCCAGTCTCTTGGTTACACCATTCGTCAAAGGTCAAGTATCTGTCCAGTTTCTATGTTATAACATTCGTCAAAAGTGAAGTATCTGTCCAGTATCTAGGCTACGCCATTCGTCAAAAGCCTAGTATCTGTCCACCCTCTAGGTTACACCATTCGTCAAAGGTCAAGTATCTGTCCAGTCTCTATGTTACAACATTCGTCAAAAGTGAAGTATCTGTCCAGTATCTAGGCTACGCCATTCGTCAAAAGCCTAGTATCTGTCCACCCTCTAGGTTACACCATTCGTCAAAGGTCAAGTATCTGACCAGTCTCTATGTTACAACATTCGTCAAAGGTCAAGTATCTGTCCAGTATCTAGGTTACAACATTTGTCAAAGGTCAAGGATCTGTCCAGTCTCTTGGTTACACCATTCGTCAAAGGTCAAGTATCTGTCCAGTTTCTATGTTACAACATTCGTCAAAGGTCAAGTATCTGTCCAGTCTCTTGGTTACACCATTCGTCAAAGGTCAAGTATCTGTCCAGTTTCTATGTTATAACATTCGTCAAAAGTGAAGTATCTGTCCAGTATCTAGGCTACGCCATTCGTCAAAAGCCTAGTATCTGTCCACCCTCTAGGTTACACCATTCGTCAAAGGTCAAGTATCTGTCCAGTCTCTATGTTACAACATTCGTCAAAAGTGAAGTATCTGTCCAGTATCTAGGCTACGCCATTCGTCAAAAGCCTAGTATCTGTCCACCCTCTAGGTTACACCATTCGTCAAAGGTCAAGTATCTGACCAGTCTCTATGTTACAACATTCGTCAAAGGTCAAGTATCTGTCCAGTATCTAGGTTACAACATTTGTCAAAGGTCAAGGATCTGTCCAGTCTCTTGGTTACACCATTCGTCAAAGGTCAAGTATCTGCCCAGTTTCTATGTTACAACATTCGTCAAAGGTCATGTATCTGTCCAGTCTCTTGGTTACACCATTCGTCAAAGGTCAAGTATCTGTCCAGTTTCTATGTTATAACATTCGTCAAAAGTGAAGTATCTGTCCAGTATCTAGGCTACGCCATTCGTCAAAAGCCTAGTATCTGTCCACCCTCTAGGTTACACCATTCGTCAAAGGTCAAGTATCTGTCCAGTCTCTATGTTACAACATTCGTCAAAAGTGAAGTATCTGTCCAGTATCTAGGCTACGCCATTCGTCAAAAGCCTAGTATCTGTCCACCCTCTAGGTTACACCATTCGTCAAAGGTCAAGTATCTGTCCAGGCTCTATGTTACAACATTCGTCACAGGTCAAGTATCTGTCCAGTTTCTATGTTACAACATTCGTCAAAAGTGAAGTATCTGTCCAGTATCTAGGCTACGCCATTCGTCAAAAGCCTAGTATCTGTCCACCCTCTAGGTTACACCATTCGTCAAAGGTCAAGTATCTGTCCAGTCTCTATGTTACAACATTCGTCAAAAGTGAAGTATCTGTCCAGTATCTAGGCTACGCCATTCGTCAAAAGCCTAGTATCTGTCCACCCTCTAGGTTACACCATTCGTCAAAGGTCAAGTATCTGACCAGTCTCTATGTTACAACATTCGTCAAAAGTGAAGTATCTGTCCAGTATCTAGGCTACGCCATTCGTCAAAAGCCTAGTATCTGTCCATCCTCTAGGTTACACCATTCGTCAAAGGTCAAGTATCTGACCAGTCTCTATGTTACAACATTCGTCACAGGTCAAGTATCTGTCCAGTTTCTATGTTATAACATTCGTCAAAAGCCTAGTATCTGTCCACCCTCTAGGTTACAACATTTGTCAAAGGTCAAGTATCTGTCCAGTCTCTATGTTACAACATTCGTCACAGGTCAAGTATCTGTCCAGTTTCTATGTTATAACATTCGTCAAAAGCCTAGTATCTGTCCACCCTCTAGGTTACACCATTCGTCAAAGGTCAAGTATCTGACCAGTCTCTATGTTACAACATTCGTCAAAAGTGAAGTATCTGTCCAGTATCTAGGCTACGCCATTCGTCAAAAGCCTAGTATCTGTCCACCCTCTAGGTTACACCATTCGTCAAAGGTCAAGTATCTGTCCAGTATCTAGGCTACGCCATTCGTCAAAAGCCTAGTATCTGTCCACCCTCTAGGTTACACCATTCGTCAAAGGTCAAGTATCTGTCCAGTCTCTATGTTACAACATTCGTCACAGGTCAAGTATCTGTCCAGTTTCTATGTTACAACATTCGTCACAGGTCAAGTATCTGTCCAGTCTCTATGTTACAACATTCGTCAAAAGTGAAGTATCTGTCCAGTATCTAGGCTACGCCATTCGTCAAAAGCCTAGTATCTGTCCACCCTCTAGGTTACACCATTCGTCAAAGGTCAAGTATCTGTCCAGTCTCTATGTTACAACATTCGTCAAAAGTGAAGTATCTGTCCAGTATCTAGGCTACGCCATTCGTCAAAAGCCTAGTATCTGTCCACCCTCTAGGTTACACCATTCGTCAAAGGTCAAGTATCTGACCAGTCTCTATGTTACAACATTCGTCAAAAGTAAAGTATCTGTCCAGTATCTAGGCTACGCCATTCGTCAAAAGCCTAGTATCTGTCCACCCTCTAGGTTACACCATTCGTCAAAGGTCAAGTATCTGTCCAGTTTCTATGTTATAACATTCGTCAAAAGAGAAGTATCTGTCCAGTATCTAGGCTACGCCATTCGTCAAAAGCCTAGTATCTGTCCACCCTCTAGGTTACACCATTCGTCAAAGGTCAAGTATCTGACCAGTCTCTATGTTACAACATTCGTCAAAAGTGAAGTATCTGTCCAGTATCTAGGCTACGCCATTCGTCAAAAGCCTAGTATCTGTCCACCCTCTAGGTTACACCATTCGTCAAAGGTCAAGTATCTGTCCAGTCTCTATGTTACAACATTCGTCACAGGTCAAGTATCTGTCCAGTTTCTATGTTACAACATTCGTCAAAAGTGAAGTATCTGTCCAGTATCTAGGCTACGCCATTCGTCAAAAGCCTAGTATCTGTCCACCCTCTAGGTTACACCATTCGTCAAAGGTCAAGTATCTGTCCAGTCTCTATGTTACAACATTCGTCAAAAGTGAAGTATCTGTCCAGTATCTAGGCTACGCCATTCGTCAAAAGCCTAGTATCTGTCCACCCTCTAGGTTACACCATTCGTCAAAGGTCAAGTATCTGACCAGTCTCTATGTTACAACATTCGTCAAAAGTGAAGTATCTGTCCAGTATCTAGGCTACGCCATTCGTCAAAAGCCTAGTATCTGTCCACCCTCTAGGTTACACCATTCGTCAAAGGTCAAGTATCTGACCAGTCTCTATGTTACAACATTCGTCACAGGTCAAGTATCTGTCCAGTTTCTATGTTATAACATTCGTCAAAAGCCTAGTATCTGTCCACCCTCTAGGTTACAACATTTGTCAAAGGTCAAGTATCTGTCCAGTCTCTATGTTACAACATTCGTCAAAAGTGAAGTATCTGTCCAGTATCTAGGCTACGCCATTCGTCAAAAGCCTAGTATCTGTCCACCCTCTAGGTTACACCATTCGTCAAAGGTCAAGTATCTGACCAGTCTCTATGTTACAACATTCGTCAAAGGTCAAGTATCTGTCCAGTATCTAGGTTACAACATTTGTCAAAGGTCAAGGATCTGTCCAGTCTCTTGGTTACACCATTCGTCAAAGGTCAAGTATCTGCCCAGTTTCTATGTTACAACATTCGTCAAAGGTCATGTATCTGTCCAGTCTCTTGGTTACACCATTCGTCAAAGGTCAAGTATCTGTCCAGTTTCTATGTTATAACATTCGTCAAAAGTGAAGTATCTGTCCAGTATCTAGGCTACGCCATTCGTCAAAAGCCTAGTATCTGTCCACCCTCTAGGTTACACCATTCGTCAAAAGTGAAGTATCTGTCCAGTATCTAGGCTACGCCATTCGTCAAAAGCCTAGTATCTGTCCACCCTCTAGGTTACACCATTCGTCAAAGGTCAAGTATCTGTCCAGTCTCTATGTTACAACATTCGTCAAAAGTGAAGTATCTGTCCAGTATCTAGGCTACGCCATTCGTCAAAAGCCTAGTATCTGTCCACCCTCTAGGTTACACCATTCGTCAAAGGTCAAGTATCTGACCAGTCTCTATGTTACAACATTCGTCAAAAGTAAAGTATCTGTCCAGTATCTAGGCTACGCCATTCGTCAAAAGCCTAGTATCTGTCCACCCTCTAGGTTACACCATTCGTCAAAGGTCAAGTATCTGTCCAGTTTCTATGTTATAACATTCGTCAAAAGTGAAGTATCTGTCCAGTATCTAGGCTACGCCATTCGTCAAAAGCCTAGTATCTGTCCACCCTCTAGGTTACACCATTCGTCAAAGGTCAAGTATCTGACCAGTCTCTATGTTACAACATTCGTCAAAAGTGAAGTATCTGTCCAGTATCTAGGCTACGCCATTCGTCAAAAGCCTAGTATCTGTCCACCCTCTAGGTTACACCATTCGTCAAAGGTCAAGTATCTGTCCAGTCTCTATGTTACAACATTCGTCACAGGTCAAGTATCTGTCCAGTTTCTATGTTACAACATTCGTCAAAAGTGAAGTATCTGTCCAGTATCTAGGCTACGCCATTCGTCAAAAGCCTAGTATCTGTCCACCCTCTAGGTTACACCATTCGTCAAAGGTCAAGTATCTGTCCAGTCTCTATGTTACAACATTCGTCAAAAGTGAAGTATCTGTCCAGTATCTAGGCTACGCCATTCGTCAAAAGCCTAGTATCTGTCCACCCTCTAGGTTACACCATTCGTCAAAGGTCAAGTATCTGACCAGTCTCTATGTTACAACATTCGTCAAAAGTGAAGTATCTGTCCAGTATCTAGGCTACGCCATTCGTCAAAAGCCTAGTATCTGTCCACCCTCTAGGTTACACCATTCGTCAAAGGTCAAGTATCTGACCAGTCTCTATGTTACAACATTCGTCAAAAGTGAAGTATCTGTCCAATATCTAGGCTACGCCATTCGTCAAAAGCCTAGTATCTGTCCACCCTCTAGGTTACAACATTTGTCAAAGGTCAAGTATCTGTCCAGTCTCTATGTTACAACATTCGTCACAGGTCAAGTATCTGTCCAGTTTCTATGTTATAACATTCGTCAAAAGCCTAGTATCTGTCCACCCTCTAGGTTACACCATTCGTCAAAGGTCAAGTATCTGACCAGTCTCTATGTTACAACATTCGTCAAAAGTGAAGTATCTGTCCAGTATCTAGGCTACGCCATTCGTCAAAAGCCTAGTATCAGTCCACCCTCTAGGTTACACCATTCGTCAAAGGTCAAGTATCTGTCCAGTATCTAGGCTACGCCATTCGTCAAAAGCCTAGTATCTGTCCACCCTCTAGGTTACACCATTCGTCAAAGGTCAAGTATCTGTCCAGTCTCTATGTTACAACATTCGTCACAGGTCAAGTATCTGTCCAGTTTCTATGTTACAACATTCGTCACAGGTCAAGTATCTGTCCAGTCTCTATGTTACAACATTCGTCAAAAGTGAAGTATCTGTCCAGTATCTAGGCTACGCCATTCGTCAAAAGCCTAGTATCTGTCCACCCTCTAGGTTACACCATTCGTCAAAGGTCAAGTATCTGTCCAGTCTCTATGTTACAACATTCGTCAAAAGTGAAGTATCTGTCCAGTATCTAGGCTACGCCATTCGTCAAAAGCCTAGTATCTGTCCACCCTCTAGGTTACACCATTCGTCAAAGGTCAAGTATCTGACCAGTCTCTATGTTACAACATTCGTCAAAAGTAAAGTATCTGTCCAGTATCTAGGCTACGCCATTCGTCAAAAGCCTAGTATCTGTCCACCCTCTAGGTTACACCATTCGTCAAAGGTCAAGTATCTGTCCAGTTTCTATGTTATAACATTCGTCAAAAGTGAAGTATCTGTCCAGTATCTAGGCTACGCCATTCGTCAAAAGCCTAGTATCTGTCCACCCTCTAGGTTACACCATTCGTCAAAGGTCAAGTATCTGACCAGTCTCTATGTTACAACATTCGTCAAAAGTGAAGTATCTGTCCAGTATCTAGGCTACGCCATTCGTCAAAAGCCTAGTATCTGTCCACCCTCTAGGTTACACCATTCGTCAAAGGTCAAGTATCTGTCCAGTCTGTATGTTACAACATTCGTCACAGGTCAAGTATCTGTCCAGTTTCTATGTTACAACATTCGTCAAAAGTGAAGTATCTGTCCAGTATCTAGGCTACGCCATTCGTCAAAAGCCTAGTATCTGTCCACCCTCTAGGTTACACCATTCGTCAAAGGTCAAGTATCTGTCCAGTCTCTATGTTACAACATTCGTCAAAAGTGAAGTATCTGTCCAGTATCTAGGCTACGCCATTCGTCAAAAGCCTAGTATCTGTCCACCCTCTAGGTTACACCATTCGTCAAAGGTCAAGTATCTGACCAGTCTCTATGTTACAACATTCGTCAAAAGTGAAGTATCTGTCCAGTATCTAGGCTACGCCATTCGTCAAAAGCCTAGTATCTGTCCACCCTCTAGGTTACACCATTCGTCAAAGGTCAAGTATCTGACCAGTCTCTATGTTACAACATTCGTCAAAAGTGAAGTATCTGTCCAATATCTAGGCTACGCCATTCGTCAAAAGCCTAGTATCTGTCCACCCTCTAGGTTACACCATTCGTCAAAGGTCAAGTATCTGACCAGTCTCTATGTTACAACATTCGTCACAGGTCAAGTATCTGTCCAGTTTCTATGTTATAACATTCGTCAAAAGCCTAGTATCTGTCCACCCTCTAGGTTACAACATTTGTCAAAGGTCAAGTATCTGTCCAGTCTCTATGTTACAACATTCGTCACAGGTCAAGTATCTGTCCAGTTTCTATATTATAACATTCGTCAAAAGCCTAGTATCTGTCCACCCTCTAGGTTACACCATTCGTCAAGGGTCAAGTATCTGTCCAGTCTCTATGTTACAACATTCGTCACAGGTCAAGTATCTGTCCAGTTTCTATGTTATAACATTCGTCAAAAGCTTAGTATCTGTCCACCCTCTAGGTTACAACATTTGTCAAAGGTCAAGTATCTGTCCAGTGTCAAGGCTACACAATTTGTCAAAGGTCAAGTATCTATCCAGTCTCTATGTTACACAATTTGTCAAAAGTCAAGTATCTGCCCAGTTTCTATGTTACAACATTCGTCAAAGGTCAAGTATCTGTCCAGTCTCTTGGTTACACCATTCGTCAAAGGTCAAATATCTCTCCAGTCTCTATGTTACACAATTTGTCAAAATTCATATATCTGCCCAGTCTCTAGGTTACACCATTCGTCAAAGGTCAAGTATCTGACCAGTTTCTATGTTACAACATTCGTCAAAGGTCAAGTATCTGTCCAGTCTCTTGGTTACACAATTTGTCAAAAGTCAAGTATCTGACCAGTATCTAGACTACACAATTTGTCAAAGGTCAAGTATCTGTCCACTCTCTAGGTTACAACATTCGTCAAAAGTCAAGTATCTGTCCAGTCTCTTGGTTACGCTCTTTGTCAAAGGTCAAGTTTCTGTCCAGTTTCTATGTTACACAATTTGTCAAAAGTCAAGTATCTGCCCAGTTTCTATGTTACAACATTCGTCAAAGGTCAAGTATCTGTCCAGTCTCTTGGTTACACCATTCATCAAAGGTCAAGTATCTGTCCAGTTTCTATGTTACAGCATTCGTCAAAGGTCAAGTATCTGTCCAGTCTCTTGGTTACACCATTCATCAAAAGTCAAGTATCTGCCCAGTTTCTATGTTACAACATTCGTCAAAGGTCAAGTATCTATCCAGTCTCTTGGTTACACCATTCGTCAAAGGTCAAGTATCTGTCCAGTTTCTATGTTACAACAATCGTCAAAGGTCAAGTATCTGTCCAGTTTCTATGTTACAACATTCGTCAAAAGTGAAGTATCTGTCCAGTATCTAGGCTACGCCATTCGTCAAAAGCCTAGTATCTGTCCACTCTCTAGGTTACACCATTCGTCAAAAGTCTAGTATCTGTCCAGTGTCAAGGCTACTCAATTTGTCAAAGGTCAAGTATCTGTCCAGTCTCTATGTTACACAATTTGTCAAAATTCATATATCTGCCCAGTCTCTAGGTTACAATATTCATCAAAGGTCAAGTATCTGTCCAGTCTCTTGGTTACACCATTCGTCAAAGGTCAAGTATCTGTCCAGTGTCAAGGCTACACAATTTGTCAAAGGTCAAGTATCTGTCCACCCTCTAGGTTACACCATTCGTCAAAGGTCAAGTATCTGTCCACCCTCTAGGTTACACCATTTGTCAAAGTTCAAGAATCTATCCAGTAGCAAGGCTATACCATTAGTCAAAAGTCAAGTATCTGTCCAGTGTCAAGGCTACACCATTCGTCAAAAGCCTAGTATCTGTCCACCCTCTAGGTTACACCATTTGTCAAAAGTCTAGTATCTGTCCAGTGTCAAGGCTACACAATTTGTGAAAGGTCAAGTATCTGTCCAGTCTCTATGTTACACAATTTGTCAACAGTCAAGTATCTGACCAGTATCTAAACTACACAATTTGTCAAAGGTCAAGTATCTGTCCAGTCTCTATGTTACACAATTTGTCAAAATTCATATATCTGCCCAGTCTCTAGGTTACACCATTCATCAAAGGTCAAGTATCTGTCCAGTATCTATGTTACACCATTCGTCCTCAGATCAAGTATCTGTCCAGTCGCTATGATAAATCATTCTTCTAAGGTCATTATTATAAGTTGGGAAATAAAATTGAATGAGGGCTGGGATTGAAACTGTTTTTATAAACACCTAGGAAATTATAAAATTAAAAAATTACTTCATAAAATTGAAAATGAAAATATTCTTTTAGTTTCATTGCATGTTTTGTAAAAGAAAAAAAAATGGAAACTGTTTATGTCAAAATTTGTAATTAATCTGTTATTTGAGTTCACATTCATAGTTTTATTATTTTTAAATGCATTTTTATCCCAAGAACTACTCCCAAACTTTGATTTAGTTTGTTAATTCAGTTCATAGGTGATTACTACATTTGATATTTCAAATTTAGACTTCATTTCTCTCTTATTTTTTTAAAGAAATAAAATGTTTTTTTTTGTAAAAAGAAAATATTAGATATCTGGAAAATTAAGCATTATAGGAAAAAATTTATTAAAGGCTCTTCGGGAGTGAAATAAAACTGTCAAGTTGACATTAGCGTTAGGGCATTGCAGATTTGTAAATTACGAGCAACTATATTGCGCGGTGGCCCTTGCACAAAGTAGTCCTAGTTTTATTTCAAAGTGCGTGGAGAAACTCAAAGCTTAGTAGACATTTTAGGCTAGTCTACTACGCATGCGTGTAATCAATCCTGCTTTGCCATTCTTTCTTGAAATTGGTCGTTGTTTTATATTTTTAATTCTTTCTGTATTTCATGGCTTTTAACTTTAACTCACATTTATTTTTAGACACACTGCTCGGGGTTCGGAGCTCCTTTTGCATTGTAGACTTAGTTGACTTCAAGTAACCTCTAATCTAAAATTGATTATGACACTATGCATATTACATTTTTAATGTCTGACATTTACAGTAACTATTTCGTTCGTCCATTTTACGAAACCAGTTTGGACACTGTAGTCAATTTTTCAGAATAATTTAACTGCGTTTAACCATGTTTTACACATAGAAAGGTTTTGTTTATAACCCATTGTAAATCATTACTTAACTTTTAACATTTTTTATAATTAATTACGACATTATTTGTTACAATAAAGGCTATGCATCTAAATAAATTGAGCTTTTAAGAGAGAAATTATTTACGGTACTGCTAATTATTAAATTTATGAACGAGTGTAAAACAATAATAAGCTGAAAATATTGTTATTGACGTTAAAATAATATAATAATAGTAAAAAATCATTGCTTTGTCATCTCACATCCCCAAAACTAAATAAAAACCAATCAAAACTAATCGGCACTTAAAATTTCAGTTAGTTGTCAATTAAAAAAATGAATAAGAACCAATGACGACGGCTATGAAAAAATAGTTTTAAATTTTAATAAGGCTCAAAACTTGCTTCGCTTGTACCATAGACACGCCCTCAACGTAAACCGTATTTGTTAACATCATCACGGCGGTCAAGGTCAACTTTTGATTATTGCCAAACTGTTTAAACCTAAAATTCATAAATTCTATTAGATAATATTGATATTTTAAATTTAAATTGTAACAATTAAAAAATCTCATATTGTTAACCATTACTATAGCTACAGAATTTACTTAATCACAATTTTCTATTGTTAGAGCTGATTCTAAATCCAACACTCACACGCTTAACATCCTCCTCAGGAGGCTGGCTGAAAGACTTACATTTGCAACACTATGGGTCGTGAACACTTGATGTTAGTGAGGGTAAGTGGATGCCATCATATATCGTCGGATGCCCGCGTATAAGAATACAAATACCAGGGTATTTGTAGCCGCTTTCAGTCTTTATATAGGGCATATTTTTATCGAAATGATAGGTTTTTTTTTAAACATTTAAATCCAGATTCCTTTTTTTTTTTAACAGGAACTGGTGTGCATTGCATCTCTTTATTCCGTGTTATTTCTAATTTTATTTTTTTATTTTTTATAACCGTTTATATTCCGATACATTAGATGCAAAAAGATGCACACGCGATTAGTTTCTACCGCGTTAATTCATTTTAAATTAGGTTCTTTATTTTTTTTAAATTTTTTATAGGCGTTTATATTCCGATATTCAAATGATGCAACCAGGGTTGCATCCGCGATTAGTTTCTACCGCGTTAAGTCATTTTAATATATTTTTGTAAAATGGTTATGACCGGCCGCGATAATCAATATTTGTATACTGTAGGTCGATATGTCAGGTCGGACAACCACGGGGGTTGATTACCGCATAATATATATGGTGGCATCCACATTCCCGTAGCTAACTAATGGTGGGACCAACCTATACACATACACATACACACACAACACACACTCTAATAAGAGTGGGTCTTTCAGTTGGTACACACAAGACTGTAATAAAACAACTTTCACAATCTGGTCTTTGTGTTTTATTTATTAGACTTAAGTTAGACGTAAGATAAATTTATATTTTAAAATTATTGTACTGCAGTGATAGATAGATTGTATAATATTTATAATTTTGTAAACCTTAAAATATTGTAAATGCAATTGAAAAATAAATGTCTTTAAAATGTAACCAGACTTATTTATGAAAAGTTTACTCTGGCATATCATGCCAAAATAGTATTTTGATGTGTCTAAGGTTTTGTTGAAGTTAATCATTAACGTAACAAATTATAAATTACAGAAATAGACAAATCATTACGAGGTAAATCTTAAACCCCTCAAATAGCAGACTATACGACATCGTTGTATAAAAGCTACCACAGCTGTCTTGGTCTTCTACTCTGACGTGCAATTTGTTGCGTCCAGTTGGTATGCACTGTTTTGTCTGCAAAAATCTTTAGCATAAAATAGAATTCGTTGGTAATTGTGTAAGACATCCTTAGACCTTGAATACTATACCTTTGGGAAAAAAGTTGATCAACACTACACGAACAAAAAGTGTAGATCCAGTTAGAATGCCTCGGGATTGCCACACCCTCTCTATGAGTCCGTGAGAAGGGAAGCATTACTTTCCAACATGCTTAAGTGAGACCAATCCTTTTAAATCCTGCAATACAAGTTTTCATTCTGATAATGTGTGGTCAGTGATAATGCACTCAATTTTTTTTCCTTAAAAAAGTTTTGATCATCGCCTTATATAAAAATGAAGACCCCCTCCCCCCCCCCCCGAGTACTCTTAGCGTTAGGCTTGACATGGATAGAGACCTCTGTAAGACAGAGAGATCCAACCCGACATGAAAAAGTGAACACCCAGCAGGTGTCTTTCGGGATTGCCACGTACACACATACATGTCTGGCAATAGTAATGAGGCCTCAGCATTTGACACAATTGTGGGGACATGTAAGGTACAAATACCACTTTACAATTAGAGTTTTATGTACCACATTTTAGAATTTGTACACTCCAATTTTTTTAAACATCCATGTAGGAATCTAAATTATGAAGCCAATTTTCAGGACATTGTAGTCACTATAGCTCTCAGATATGAGTGAGTATATCACAGCTCAAATATAATATATTCCATCGTATTTGTCGTACTAAAATTATATATTTTGACATACCTCACGCCTGTTTTACCCAAACGGCAACCTTTTGAGATATTAGCGGTGTTTTGGATTAGTATATTATGAGGAAGCTGGTATCCTCTCCTCTTTATCTCTCACTCTCTCATTTTCTCTCCGTTTCTCTTACTCTCTCCCTAAGTCATCTACACTATTATATAAAAATCTAATGGTGTCTCTCTGTGTGTGTGTGTGTGTGTGTGTGTGTGTTACTCAATCATGTAAATACTACTGGACCCATTGAGCTGAAATTGTACATGGACATTCTTAGGGTCTATGATTAACACATAGGCCTATTTTTTATTTAGAAATTCCATCAGGGCACTGCCCCACTGGCCTTGAAAACTCCCTTAACACTCAATACATATATACGTCAACCCCGTACGAAGGACGGGTACTCTTCTAGTTTTTAATAAATCTTTTGAATGGTATTTAAAAGAATTGAATGTTATTTTGAATGTGTTCTTTTGAATGTTTTTAATATTTATTATGATTAATTGAACATTACAATCTTAAGATACTGCTTAAATAAGTAGGCCTAACACATGTACAAATGTGTAAAGAAGCATGTGTTGAAGCCTCAACCTTCGTTCTAGCTATGTAAGATTTTATCTAAAACTTTAAAAGCATATACATGTGTTTAGTAGACTATTGGGACAGATCTTATGGTTCTGCCGGCAAAGGAAACTTTAAGAAGTCTCTTCTCAGGCCGCATTGCATAATCCTTGATATCCTCTGCCACTAGTTTTAGATTTAAGTTCGAATGTAACTCATCGTTATATAACAGCACAAATCACATCAATAACTTATGCAACAGGTTAGGATAGTTAGCCTAAATTAACCAATAACAACATAACCTAAGTCAAATGAAAAATACACGATTTGGATAATTAAGCATAGAATACAACGATCTACATTCATAAGTATTAATAGCAGACATTTATATACAACGTATTATTAATAAACCACCCATATTCATTCAATTAATTGCAAAACAAATCATTCCTAAAGCAGACGTAAGATAGGCCTATCTCTAAATTGTAAACATTCGAAATTTAGACGCTGACACACAAATTAACCACACCACTACACAACCATAACATCACATATCTTTATTTAAAATCATTTCATAAGATCCCAAACTTTATTTAAAAGCAAATCACTACTTACAAGGAACAGTGAGTTTGCAATGTTAAACACGAAAACGGCCTACGGCCATTCTCCAAAATATATTATGTAACCATATTTCGAAGTACTAAATAGAACGATCAGACTGTAAATTACTCTACGATA
The DNA here is from genome assembly GCA_963513935.1 of Aphrophora alni. NCBI lineage: Eukaryota > Metazoa > Arthropoda > Insecta > Hemiptera > Aphrophoridae > Aphrophora > Aphrophora alni. The sequence goes on along the minus strand of OY740771.1, from coordinate 40,626,897 downwards.
CCACTACTTATAAATTATTTGTATGCAAAAACATCTGTTAGTTTTAATTGCAAACATTGTAAAATATTGAGGAAGAAGAAATAAGTTACTGATGTAGTCAACCTTGTATTAAGATAGATCAGCTGATATGTATGTACGCGGTCTAAATCACCCTTAAATTAGTTAAATAATGTGTAATTAATAAACAAATTGATACAAAACAACAAATACCAATGCAAGAAATGATTATTACAACCCCAAATTACCAATGGTCAAGAAAAGAAAGAAAAAAACGGTACTATATGGTGCCGCGGAAGAACCCCAACCGTATCAACAAACGATCTAACTGAAAATAGAAAAATACCGCTCCGCAACACAACGAGGCGCCATGGTTTAAAGAAATCATATAGCCTAGTAGCATTGTAGAGATCAGACAGTACAGAAGCCAAATTAAACATCCAAAGTTTTCTTTTATAATATGTGTCTAAATGAGTGATTAGAGTCAGTGTGAACTGTACAGAGCATGGTATACTCTGTTAATTAATTTTTCTAAACATTTACCAAATTCAAAGGCCTGTATTTACTTCAAAAACTATCAATTCAACATTTCTTATATAGCCCTACTGATGAACTTTAATTAATTTTTTTTTGAATTTTAATCATTCCAATTTTCAATTTATTTATGCGTTATAGTTGTATAACACAACCATGCCAGCCGAGTGCCTACCCCGAGATCTAGCCTAATTAATATTGTATTATTTGAGTCTAAGTGTTCTGTTAAATTGAGCTAAGCCTAGAGAGAGGCCTATACTACAAACTTTATTGCTAATTTCATGAACTCTAAGAGAGAGTTAAATCTTAAGAAATTGTTATCCAATATTGTATGTTAAATTTTAATAAAATTAATGTTATTATGTTAATATAACATCATATCTTATTATTTATTAATGTTTGAACCTAGAAAGTAAGAAACTGAATTTAGTCTTTATTTATTTTTTTTAATAACCATCCATATTCCAAATTAACCAATTAGCTTGAATTGAGTAGAGCCGAGAGGTAATTCTGTTTCATTTAGAAAGTTAATCAAAATTTAAGAAGTTTTTCAAAAAATAACTTGAAAGAATATATTATTTTATAATATATTATATTACATTATAGTAAAGAAATTATTATTTATTTATTATAGTTACGCGATACCATCTTGCGTTAGTCATTACACGGATTATGTTGTTTTGACTACGTTACAGAAACAATCTTTGTACACCCCCAAAGTTCTACTCCGTACGTCCAAATAGGTCTGATAATCGTTATTTAAAGTATTCACTTGTTGTAGACTTTCAATTGAAATTTTCTACCAAATAAAAGTATTGACATTATTAACTTACTTTAAGGTGAATCTGTTTTATTTTTTTCACGTGGTGTTTCCATGTAAAGTGTTCCTAGATATTAAACAGTATCACGTTGTGGTAATTGTTTATTATTTATATAAACACATTAACTAGAATCTAGATGTCGCAAAGCAAATCTAATACTAGTTGATTTTTGTATTAAGAGATCTTGGAAGATTTTCAGTTACCTGCGCCTGAGAATCACCAAAAATCTTTAGAATGATGGACACTTTGATAACTCCTCTTACATGATTGTACTTTCAGTGCCTTTGACTTATTCGTAGTGTGGTGAAATGTATTTTGTCAATTTCTTAAAAAAAGAATAAATAAAGCGGAATAATAATAACATTGTTATTAGCATAATTATCCTGGTGGATAAAAACCAGCAGAAAATTCTTTACAGGATTGCTATCTATAAACGTAAAGGTGATTCTTCAAGTTACCAACGTACTTCTTGTGGGTTTAAAAAATTTGAAAACAATTTGTCTAAAAACCGCCATTTCCCAAAATGGTCGCTAAATATTGTTTTTTCCAAACATTTTTTATTTTTACGTTATTTCGGTTAGAAAAAGAAATGTAAAGAGTTTTTTATCTTAGACCATGTCTCTTATTAAACCAATCTGTTTAGGAACTTGACAATTAAAAAGTCTGTTGATCATAAACAGATTTTAAAGAGATATTACCATTTAAAAACGATATCTTATACATAGCTAAGTACTAACTTTTTACAGTTTTTTAAGTCTGTTGTATAAAGAACTGTTTACTACAAATTATGTTAGTTGAACTAGGACTAAATAAAAATTGCATAGAAACCATGATTCCAACAACAATACAAATTTTTTTAAGAGATGTATTAATTTTTCATAGAACTTAATATTTAATAACTAAATTTGATAATTTTTAACCCTTAGAACCTGTTACAAGAACATATTGTAAGCTCTGGTTACCACTTTGCTGTATTTAAAATATGCTACCATTTATGGTTTGTTCATAGCTTTTAGTAGATGAAAATCACTTTTATATTACTTAATTTATTACTTTCCTTGTTTAACGCTTTGCTTCCTTCTTTCTTGCTTAGGTTAGGTGTGTTTTTTTTTAAATTTCACAATAAATGAACGAAAATTGTAAAACTAGACAATAAATTATACCTAGTTAGTAAATCAGCATGAAGCAATATTCTGAGAAATTTTTATGTTAATCTGATAATGGAAAAATTGAGAAAAAAACATCAAAACATACTCACCAAAAAATCATATACATTTCAAATTGACAGAAAATTTAAAAAAGTTAACTTTTTAGTAGTAGGTTATATTTTTATTAAATTTAATATTTTAAACTCACATTCGTTAAATTCTCCTCCGTTCTCGGCTTCTTGTTACATAAAACTATACACATTTGACGTGATTTCGCGTGATTAACTATGGAGGACTTCACTCTATAACCTTCTTCCTGACGTTTTCACCTTCCTTCACAATACAACAAACCAATGTTTTTGAAATGCAAGTATAACTATGAAACGCACAGTACTAAACTCACTGAAAGACTGAACTCAGTGTTTCCCACACTTTTTTTTTTTTTTTTTTTTTTTAAAATTATTTTTGAACAGTAATATTTTGTTTTTTACGATTTTGTACGATTCGGGGTCATACTTTTCACAAAATTTGAACGAAATCGATAGAGCCAATTTTGAGAAATTATTTATAACAGCCACATTGGCTGATTTGTTTGTTTTTTAACCGATAATTCACGAACCGACATATTTAAAGAGATGGCGGCCGAGATAAACTCATACGAAATTGTAATGTTCCTAAAATTACTTTAATATTTTTCTCAGAGTGGGCCATACTTTGCTGAAATGTAGACCTTATGGTAAAAAATAGCCGTAAAACGTGAAAACAAACCACGGTCATTGCAAATAATGTCACACCATCAACTTAAGTCAATATCTCAAAAAATGTTTAAACTGATTTCGATGATTTTTTAAAAAATATGTACGATTATTACCAAAACCAATGAGTCAAATCGCCAATTTAAAAAGAAAATTCTTTAGGAACATTACGTTTGGGTCGTAACAAATTACATTGGGAACACTGAGTTATACGAACCTCTAAGACGCCCATACTTCGTTTTAATGTTTTCAGAGATAAGTTATTTCACGAAAATACATATTTTTCTACTTGTCGTTTTAGGCGAAAAATCACCATATCACCTTATAGCAAAATGGAAAAAAAGAACTTAAAATATAGAATCTGACATGGAAAAACTGTAGATCCAACTAGGTTCCTGCTGATTACATAAGTGAGCCTCTTAAGACGAAAAATATCTTGGTTATAAAAGGAAAAATGACGATAAAATAAAGACCTTTAGCACTTGAATATTCTAGCGTTAGGATCGGAAAAGAACAATAGGTGGCTAAGAAAGACCTGATAGGATAGATGAGAGGGATTTAACCCAAGTCTACATGGAAAAGTGTGAATCCAGCTATGTCCCTCGGGATTGCCAAGCCCGTACATTGAGCTCCTGAGGTTAACATACAATTCTTTGAACTGTCCTCCCCCAACAACAACCCATTTTTTGTAGGTGGGGAACAATATCCACATATAAATCCGGATTTTCCGGGACAGTCCCGGATTCATTGTGATAATACAATTAGAGTTTTGAGACGAATTTTATTCAAATAAAACTGCTCACTGACAACTTTAATAGAAATCGGTAGGAAATTATGTAAAACAGAATTATAAGTCCTTTTAAATAAAATTTTGTTAAAATTTAAGTAAAAAGAAATAATACAAAAGATGACGTAATAAATATAAAAATAAATAAAAATTTGATGTCCCAAATTTCTCAAAATTTTTTATTATGGCTAATTGTAGACAAAAGGGGCAGTAATGAAATTACTATAGTAATAATTTGGAGAAATTAACAAATAATACGGAAATTTGACCATATAAAGTCATCCCTGTAGAGTTTTATCAGATTTAAGTAGTTAAATGAAATAAATTTAAAAAAGTAAATAGTGCAGTTTAATAAGCTCTTGAAGCTAGATAAAGTGACAAAATGTCAATTAAATGGATGATTGGTTTATGCTAATTCAAAAAGCCTAATATTTAAAATTTCAATAAAACTTAAAATTGTTAGAAATTTAAAACAAAAAATACGTACATGACGTATCAAATTGTAAGATCACATGAGAAATAGCGGAAAACCCTTAAAAACCAAATTAGAATAATAAACTAAAATAGTGAAAATCGGTGAAATAAAAAAACTCATAACTTCGTCAAAAATAATAATATTATGAAACTCTAAACAGAATAGTACATTTTATAGCGAAGCTAACAAGATTCAAGAAGAAAAAGTGCCGAAAATAGTAATTCGAGAAAATCGAAACAGAAAATTCATCAAAAGTTTAGGCACAGGTAACTTCTTAACGGAGAGTCATAGCGACGCCATTCAAGTTGCATATATATCTAGGGGTCAAGAACAATACAAAGAGTTTTTTAGAAGTAAAATCCATCCATTAGAAATGAATACATAAAGTAAATAGTAAAAATTTCAGGATAAAAAATAATCGAGTAATTTATAAAAACAAAAGGAAATCTGCAGGGAATTAAAAAGGGAAGTTTGGCACAACTTTTAGCCAAATTCACGGAGCTACTAAATTATTGTTTTCTTCTACTGAAACTTAAAGAACTCCAAAAAAAAAAATATGTCGCAAACAGAACTTGATGAGTTGTTGAAAGAGACAGCAACCATACTTTACGAAAACTGCATTACTTACTGAGATCTGTGGAAAGCTAGCCCTAGAGAGCTGTCATGGGCTAATTTAAGAATGTAACCCAGTGTGAGGACTTGGAAAAGCGGGTCATTGTTTGAAAACGTTTTGCCGCCCACTACATCACTTTATGACATATTCAATGAGTAGTGAAATCATACCTTACTGAAGAACGCTTTACTGAGTGGGCTAAGCTTTAAACTATCAACAGAGCAGAGTTGGTTATCTCTTTTCAAGAATTATAAGAGATAATTATTCCAAATATAAGACAAATGTTCAAGTTCGTGCTATCCCTTCCAGAAACCAATTCATCAGCTGAAAGAGCATTTTCTATCATCAACAACTTTTAACTTTCAGAAAAAAATATCAATGATCATAGACTGTGTCAAAGCTCTCTTGATAATGTAAATGAATTTGACAGAGTCAAGTATCGAAATGTATAAAAAAAATAAAGTAGAACACTGATACACAAGTTCTTCTACTGACAAGTACAACTGGAGCAAAGCATCAACATCTGCCTCTTATAAACCAATTATGTCACATATTAGTAACTGTATTTTCTATCTATTAATTGAATCATGAATTTTAAAAATGTTATAAGTAGCCTACCTAAAACAAAACTTTACTGAAGAAAAAACATATTTCCATGACAACAAAGTTCAGTAACAAGTAAAGAAAAATACAATATTGAATCCTTTGTAAAAGTATCTGTTAATAATAATAAAAAAACAACTTTCTTTTATTTAAAAATAAATATTTTGACAAAAGTAAACGTGATTTATAACAATAAAAAAAGAAAGAAAAAATTGTTGTGGATTTTCCGAAAAAGTACAAAGTTCGATAACCATTAAGATAGGTTGATACACTTTAAAAATGTCTACAGATTATCAAATTTAATAATACCGAACTTTGAAAATCCTTTTCCACTCGCATTATGTAGAACGTAGCAAAAAAAGTTAATTTTGTGCAGATTTTAACTCTCCACCTAATGATGCCCGAATTTAATAGAAAATAACAAAACCATAACAAAATGGTTAAAAGCATATGGATGCAGTAGAGTAACTGCAGTAATTATTAATAAAAACATTTCAAGCAAATAGTGCTAAATATCATGTGCTACTAATTGTGCTAGTAGGCCTACCATTTGAACTTTACTTTGTAGTCAAGTTGAAAACTTGCAGATGTGAAATGGTTTTAATAGCCTACAATAAGTTGATGAGAATGTTCTTGGCAATGCAAGTTGTCTTGGAAAGACTTCTCAATGTCTGTCGGACATTCTACAGATAGTCAGCACATAAAGTACTGTAAACCGCAATGGTTAGGCCTACGCGGATGACAAGGTCCTGAAATGCCCAATCATTTCCAGGAAGTAGTCTAAGTTCAATAAAAATGAATGATGGATATTGTGTTTTCATGCGTAATTTCCTTTTCCACTGTCTTGTTGTGAGTGGTCGTGTTGTGATTTTTAATCAATTCATAGTTTCTTCGAAAAAATTCTTATTTATGACGTTTTTAATATTTTGACAATAGAAATTTCCCAAAATGTATATTATCATTTAGATAAGGAGAAATACATGGGACACAAAGAATAGATTAATAGAAAAATGCATGATTTGTCGAAATAACTAGTACTAAATGTGTTCCGCGATACGTGTAACACATTTGAAATTCTTTAAATTTCATCCGTTCAGTTTCTAGGATCCAGTTCGTACAGTGTCTAGGTTAAAAAATCTGTCTACTTTCTAGGTATATAGCACCCATCATCATTCAGTATCAGTTCAGACCTTAGAATTATTCTAAACTATAGTTTACACCATTCCTCAAAGGTCAAGGATCTGTCCAGTCTCTAGGTTACAACATTCGTCAAAGGTCATGTATCTGTCCAGTTTCTATGTTACAACATTCGTCAAAGGTCAAGTATCTGTCCAGTTTCTATGTTACAACATTCGTCAAAGGTCAAGTATCTGTCCAGTTTCTCGGTTACAACATTCGTCAAATGTCAAGTATCTGTCCAGTTTCTATGTTACAACATTCGTCAAAGGTCAAGTATCTGTCCAGTCTCTTGGTTACACCATTCGTCAAAGGTCAAGTATCTGTCCAGTTTCTATGTTACAACATTCGTCAAAGGTCAAGTATCTGTCCAGTCTCTTGGTTACACCATTCGTCAAATGTCAAGTATCTGTCCAGTTTCTATGTTACAACATTCGTCAAAGGTCAAGTATCTGTCCAGTCTCTTGGTTACACCATTCGTCAAAGGTCAAGTATCTGTCCAGTTTCTATGTTACAACATTCGTCAAAGGTCAAGTATCTGTCCAGTCTCTTGGTTACACCATTCGTCAAAGGTCAAGTATCTGTCCAGTCTCTAGGTTACAACATTTGTCAAAGGTCAAGGATCTGTCCAGTCTCTTGGTTACACCATTCGTCAAAGGTCAAGTATCTGTCCAGTCTCTTGGTTACACCATTCGTCAAATGTCAAGTATCTGTCCAGTTTCTATGTTACAACATTCGTCAAAGGTCAAGTATCTGTCCAGTCTCTTGGTTACACCATTCGTCAAAGGTCAAGTATCTGTCCAGTTTCTATGTTACAACATTCGTCAAAGGTCAAGTATCTGTCCAGTCTCTTGGTTACACCATTCGTCAAAGGTCAAGTATCTGTCCAGTCTCTAGGTTACAACATTTGTCAAAGGTCAAGGATATGTCCAGTCTCTTGGTTACACCATTCGTCAAATGTCAAGTATCTGTCCAGTCTCTTGGTTACACCATTCGTCAAATGTCAAGTATCTGTCCAGTTTCTATGTTACAACATTCGTCAAAGGTCAAGTATCTGTCCAGTCTCTTGGTTACACCATTCGTCAAAGGTCAAGTATCTGTCCAGTTTCTATGTTACAACATTCGTCAAAGGTCAAGTATCTGTCCAGTCTCTTGGTTACACCATTCGTCAAAGGTCAAGTATCTGTCCAGTTTCTATGTTACAACATTCGTCAAAGGTCAAGTATCTGTCCAGTCTCTTGGTTACACCATTCGTCAAAGGTCAAGTATCTGTCCAGTCTCTTGGTTACACCATTCGTCAAAGGTCAAGTATCTGTCCAGTCTCTTGGTTACACCATTCGTCAAAGGTCAAGTATCTGTCCAGTCTCTTGGTTACAGCATTCGTCAAAGGTCAAGGATCTGTCCAGTCTCTAGGTTACACCATTCGTCAAAGGGCAAGTATCTGTCCAGTTTCTATGTTACAACATTCGTCAAAGGTCAAGGATCTGTCCAGTCTCTTGGTTACACCAATCGTCAAAGGCCAGGTATCTGTCCAGTTTCTATGTTACAACATTCGTCAAAGGTCAAGTATCTGTCCAGTTTCTATGTTACAACATTCGTCAAAGGTCAAGGATCTGTCCAGTTTCTATGTTACAACATTCGTCAAATGTCAAGTATCTGTCCAGTCTCTTGGTTACAACATTTGTCAAAGGTCAAGGATCTGTCCAGTTTCTTGGTTACACCATTTGTCAAAGGTCAAGTATCTGTCCAGTCTCTAGGCTACAACATTTGTCAAAGGTCAAGGATCTGTCCAGTCTCTTGGTTACAACATTCGTCAAAGGTCAAGTATCTGTCCAGTCTCTTGGTTACAACATTCGTCAAAGGTCAAGTCTATTAGTACCTGTCCAGTCTCTAGGTTACAACATTTGTCAAAGGTCAAGGATCTGTCCAGTTTCTATGTTACAACAATCGTCAAAGGTCAAGTATCTGTCCAGTCTCTTGGTTACACCATTCGTCAAAGGTCAAGTATCTGTCCAGTTTCTATGTTACAACATTCGTCAAAGGTCAAGTATCTGTCCAGTTTCTATGTTACAACATTCGTCAAAGGTCAAGGATCTGTCCAGTTTCTATGTTACAACATTCGTCAAATGTCAAGTATCTGTCCAGTCTCTTGGTTACAACATTTGTCAAAGGTCAAGGATCTGTCCAGTTTCTTGGTTACACCATTTGTCAAAGGTCAAGTATCTGTCCAGTCTCTAGGTTACAACATTTGTCAAAGGTCAAGGATCTGTCCAGTCTCTTGGTTACAACATTCGTCAAAGGTCAAGTATCTGTCCAGTCTCTTGGTTACACCATTCGTCAAAGGTCAAGTACCTGTCCAGTCTCTTGGTTACAACATTCGTCAAAGGTCAAGTCTATTAGTACCTGTCCAGTCTCTAGGTTACAACATTTGTCAAAGGTCAAGGATCTGTCCAGTTTCTATGTTACAACATTCGTCAAATGTCAAGTATCTGTCCAGTCTCTTGGTTACACCATTCGTCAAATGTCAAGTATCTGTCCAGTTTCTATGTTACAACATTCGTCAAAGGTAAAGTATCTGTCCAGTCTCTTGGTTACACCATTCGTCAAAGGGCAAGTATCTGTCCAGTTTCTATGTTACAACATTCGTCAAAGGTCAAGGATCGGTCCAGTCTCTAGGTTACAACATTTGTCAAAGGTCAAGGATCTGTCCAGTTTCTATGTTACAACATTCGTCAAATGTCAAGTATCTGTCCAGTCTCTTGGTTACAACATTCGTCAAAGGTCAAGTATCTGTCCAGTCTCTTGGTTACACCATTCGTCAAAGGTCAAGTACCTGTCCAGTCTCTTGGTTACAACATTCGTCAAAGGTCAAGTCTATTAGTACCTGTCCAGTCTCTAGGTTACAACATTTGTCAAAGGTCAAGGATCTGTCCAGTTTCAATGTTACAACATTCGTCAAAGGTCAAGTATCTGTCCAGTCTCTTGGTTACAACATTTGTCAAAGGTCAAGTATCTGTCCAGTCTCTTGGTTACACCATTCGTCAAAGGTCAAGTACCTGTCCAGTCTCTTGGTTACAACATTCGTCAAAGGTCAAGTCTATTAGTACCTGTCCAGTCTCTAGGTTACAACATTTGTCAAAGGTCAAGGATCTGTCCAGTTTCAATGTTACAACATTCGTCAAAGGGCAAGTATCTGTCCAGTTTCAATGTTACAACATTCGTCAAAGGTCAAGGATCGGTCCAGTCTCTAGGTTACAACATTTGTCAAAGGTCAAGGATCTGTCCAGTTTCTATGTTACAACATTCGTCAAATGTCAAGTATCTGTCCAGTCTCTTGGTTACAACATTCGTCAAAGGTCAAGTATCAGTCCAGTCTCTTGGTTACACCATTCGTCAAAGGTCAAGTACCTGTCCAGTCTCTTGGTTACAACATTCGTCAAAGGTCAAGTCTATTAGTACCTGTCCAGTCTCTAGGTTACAACATTTGTCAAAGGTCAAGGATCTGTCCAGTTTCAATGTTACAACATTCGTCAAAGGTCAAGTATCTGTCCAGTCTCTTGGTTACACCATTCGTCAAAGGTCAAGTATCTGTCCAGTCTCTTGGTTACACCATTCGTCAAAGGTCAAGTATCTGTCCAGTTTCTATGTTACAACATTCGTCAAAGGTAAAGTATCTGTCCAGTTTCTTGGTTACACCATTCGTCAAAGGTCAAGTATCTGTCCAGTCTCTTGGTTACACCATTCGTCAAAGGTCAAGTATCTGTCCAGTTTCTATGTTACAACATTCGTCAAAGGTCAAGTATCTGTCCAGTCTCTTGGTTACACCATTCGTCAAAGGTCAAGTATCTGTCCAGTTTCTATGTTACAACATTCGTCAAGGGTAAAGTATCTGTCCAGTCTCTTGGTTACACCATTCGTCAAAGGGCAAGTATCTGTCCAGTTTCTATGTTACAACATTCGTCAAAGGTCAAGGATCTGTCCAGTCTCTAGGTTACAACATTTGTCAAAGGTCAAGGATCTGTCCAGTTTCTATGTTACAACATTCGTCAAATGTCAAGTATCTGTCCAGTCTCTTGGTTACAACATTCGTCAAAGGTCAAGTATCTGTCCAATCTCTTGGTTACACCATTCGTCAAAGGTCAAGTACCTGTCCAGTCTCTTGGTTACAACATTCGTCAAAGGTCAAGTCTATTAGTACCTGTCCAGTCTCTAGGTTACAACATTTGTCAAAGGTCAAGGATCTGTCCAGTTTCTATGTTACAACATTCGTCAAAGGTCAAGTATCTGTCCAGTCACTTGGTTACACCATTCGTCAAAGGTCAAGTATCTGTCCAGTCTCTTGGTTACACCATTCGTCAAAGGTCAAGTATCTGTCCAGTCTCTTGGTTACACCATTCGTCAAAGGTCAAGTATCTGTCCAGTCTCTTGGTTACAGCATTTGTCAAAGGTCAAGGATCTGTCCAGTCTCTTGGTTACACCAATCGTCAAAGGGCAAGTATCTGTCCAGTTTCTATGTTACAACATTCGTCAAAGGTCAAGTATCTGTCCAGTTTCTATGTTACAACATTCGTCAAAGGTCAAGGATCTGTCCAGTTTCTATGTTACAACATTCGTCAAATGTCAAGTATCTGTCCAGTCTCTTGGTTACACCATTCGTCAAAGGTCAAGTATCTGTCCAGTTTCTATGTTACAACATTCGTCAAAGGACAAGTATCTGTCCAGTCTCTTGGTTACACCATTCGTCAAAGGTCAAGTATCTGTCCAGTCTCTAGGTTACAACATTTGTCAAAGGTCAAGGATCTGTCCAGTCTCTTGGTTACACCATTCGTCAAAGGTCAAGTATCTGTCCAGTCTCTTGGTTACACCATTCGTCAAATGTCAAGTATCTGTCCAGTTTCTATGTTACAACATTCGTCAAAGGTCAAGTATCTGTCCAGTCTCTTGGTTACACCATTCGTCAAAGGTCAAGTATCTGTCCAGTTTCTATGTTACAACATTCGTCAAAGGTCAAGTATCTGTCCAGTCTCTTGGTTACACCATTCGTCAAAGGTCAAGTATCTGTCCAGTCTCTAGGTTACAACATTTGTCAAAGGTCAAGGATATGTCCAGTCTCTTGGTTACACCATTCGTCAAATGTCAAGTATCTGTCCAGTCTCTTGGTTACACCATTCGTCAAATGTCAAGTATCTGTCCAGTTTCTATGTTACAACATTCGTCAAAGGTCAAGTATCTGTCCAGTCTCTTGGTTACACCATTCGTCAAAGGTCAAGTATCTGTCCAGTTTCTATGTTACAACATTCGTCAAAGGTCAAGTATCTGTCCAGTCTCTTGGTTACACCATTCGTCAAAGGTCAAGTATCTGTCCAGTTTCTATGTTATAACATTCGTCAAAGGTCAAGTATCTGTCCAGTCTCTTGGTTACACCATTCGTCAAAGGTCAAGTATCTGTCCAGTCTCTTGGTTACACCATTCGTCAAAGGTCAAGTATCTGTCCAGTCTCTTGGTTACACCATTCGTCAAAGGTCAAGTATCTGTCCAGTCTCTTGGTTACAGCATTCGTCAAAGGTCAAGGATCTGTCCAGTCTCTAGGTTACACCATTCGTCAAAGGGCAAGTATCTGTCCAGTTTCTATGTTACAACATTCGTCAAAGGTCAAGGATCTGTCCAGTCTCTTGGTTACACCAATCGTCAAAGGCCAGGTATCTGACCAGTTTCTATGTTACAACATTCGTCAAAGGTCAAGTATCTGTCCAGTTTCTATGTTACAACATTCGTCAAAGGTCAAGGATCTGTCCAGTTTCTATGTTACAACATTCGTCAAATGTCAAGTATCTGTCCAGTCTCTTGGTTACAACATTTGTCAAAGGTCAAGGATCTGTCCAGTTTCTTGGTTACACCATTTGTCAAAGGTCAAGTATCTGTCCAGTCTCTAGGTTACAACATTTGTCAAAGGTCAAGGATCTGTCCAGTCTCTTGGTTACACCATTCGTCAAATGTCAAGTATCTGTCCAGTTTCTATGTTACAACATTCGTCAAAGGTCAAGTATCTGTCCAGTCTCTTGGTTACACCATTCGTCAAAGGTCAAGTATCTGTCCAGTTTCTATGTTACAACATTCGTCAAAGGTCAAGTATCTGTCCAGTCTCTTGGTTACACCATTCGTCAAAGGTCAAGTATCTGTCCAGTCTCTAGGTTACAACATTTGTCAAAGGTCAAGGATCTGTCCAGTCTCTTGGTTACACCATTCGTCAAAGGTCAAGTATCTGTCCAGTCTCTTGGTTACACCATTCGTCAAATGTCAAGTATCTGTCCAGTTTCTATGTTACAACATTCGTCAAAGGTCAAGTATCTGTCCAGTCTCTTGGTTACACCATTTGTCAAAGGTCAAGTATCTGTCCAGTTTCTATGTTACAACATTCGTCAAAGGTCAAGTATCTGTCCAGTCTCTTGGTTACACCATTCGTCAAAGGTCAAGTATCTGTCCAGTCTCTAGGTTACAACATTTGTCAAAGGTCAAGGATATGTCCAGTCTCTTGGTTACACCATTCGTCAAATGTCAAGTATCTGTCCAGTCTCTTGGTTACACCATTCGTCAAATGTCAAGTATCTGTCCAGTTTCTATGTTACAACATTCGTCAAAGGTCAAGTATCTGTCCAGTCTCTTGGTTACACCATTCGTCAAAGGTCAAGTATCTGTCCAGTTTCTATGTTACAACATTCGTCAAAGGTCAAGTATCTGTCCAGTCTCTTGGTTACACCATTCGTCAAAGGTCAAGTATCTGTCCAGTTTCTATGTTACAACATTCGTCAAAGGTCAAGTATCTGTCCAGTCTCTTGGTTACACCATTCGTCAAAGGTCAAGTATCTGTCCAGTCTCTTGGTTACACCATTCGTCAAAGGTCAAGTATCTGTCCAGTCTCTTGGTACACCATTCGTCAAAGGTCAAGTATCTGTCCAGTCTCTTGGTTACAGCATTCGTCAAAGGTCAAGGATCTGTCCAGTCTCTAGGTTACACCATTCGTCAAAGGGCAAGTATCTGTCCAGTTTCTATGTTACAACATTCGTCAAAGGTCAAGGATCTGTCCAGTCTCTTGGTTACACCAATCGTCAAAGGCCAGGTATCTGTCCAGTTTCTATGTTACAACATTCGTCAAAGGTCAAGTATCTGTCCAGTTTCTATGTTACAACATTCGTCAAAGGTCAAGGATCTGTCCAGTTTCTATGTTACAACATTCGTCAAATGTCAAGTATCTGTCCAGTCTCTTGGTTACAACATTTGTCAAAGGTCAAGGATCTGTCCAGTTTCTTGGTTACACCATTTGTCAAAGGTCAAGTATCTGTCCAGTCTCTAGGCTACAACATTTGTCAAAGGTCAAGGATCTGTCCAGTCTCTTGGTTACAACATTTGTCAAAGGTCAAGTATCTGTCCAGTCTCTTGGTTACAACATTCGTCAAAGGTCAAGTCTATTAGTACCTGTCCAGTCTCTAGGTTACAACATTTGTCAAAGGTCAAGGATCTGTCCAGTTTCTATGTTACAACAATCGTCAAAGGTCAAGTATCTGTCCAGTCTCTTGGTTACACCATTCGTCAAAGGTCAAGTATCTGTCCAGTTTCTATGTTACAACATTCGTCAAAGGTCAAGTATCTGTCCAGTTTCTATGTTACAACATTCGTCAAAGGTCAAGGATCTGTCCAGTTTCTATGTTACAACATTCGTCAAATGTCAAGTATCTGTCCAGTCTCTTGGTTACAACATTTGTCAAAGGTCAAGGATCTGTCCAGTTTCTTGGTTACACCATTTGTCAAAGGTCAAGTATCTGTCCAGTCTCTAGGTTACAACATTTGTCAAAGGTCAAGGATCTGTCCAGTCTCTTGGTTACAACATTCGTCAAAGGTCAAGTATCTGTCCAGTCTCTTGGTTACACCATTCGTCAAAGGTCAAGTACCTGTCCAGTCTCTTGGTTACAACATTCGTCAAAGGTCAAGTCTATTAGTACCTGTCCAGTCTCTAGGTTACAACATTTGTCAAAGGTCAAGGATCTGTCCAGTTTCTATGTTACAACATTCGTCAAATGTCAAGTATCTGACCAGTCTCTTGGTTACACCATTCGTCAAATGTCAAGTATCTGTCCAGTTTCTATGTTACAACATTCGTCAAAGGTAAAGTATCTGTCCAGTCTCTTGGTTACACCATTCGTCAAAGGGCAAGTATCTGTCCAGTTTCTATGTTACAACATTCGTCAAAGGTCAAGGATCGGTCCAGTCTCTAGGTTACAACATTTGTCAAAGGTCAAGGATCTGTCCAGTTTCTATGTTACAACATTCGTCAAATGTCAAGTATCTGTCCAGTCTCTTGGTTACAACATTCGTCAAAGGTCAAGTATCTGTCCAGTCTCTTGGTTACACCATTCGTCAAAGGTCAAGGACCTGTCCAGTCTCTTGGTTACAACATTCGTCAAAGGTCAAGTCTATTAGTACCTGTCCAGTCTCTAGGTTACAACATTTGTCAAAGGTCAAGGATCTGTCCAGTTTCAATGTTACAACATTCGTCAAAGGTCAAGTATCTGTCCAGTCTCTTGGTTACAACATTTGTCAAAGGTCAAGTATCTGTCCAGTCTCTTGGTTACACCATTCGTCAAAGGTCAAGTACCTGTCCAGTCTCTTGGTTACAACATTCGTCAAAGGTCAAGTCTATTAGTACCTGTCCAGTCTCTAGGTTACAACATTTGTCAAAGGTCAAGGATCTGTCCAGTTTCAATGTTACAACATTCGTCAATGGGCAAGTATCTGTCCAGTTTCAATGTTACAACATTCGTCAAAGGTCAAGGATCGGTCCAGTCTCTAGGTTACAACATTTGTCAAAGGTCAAGGATCTGTCCAGTTTCTATGTTACAACATTCGTCAAATGTGAAGTATCTGTCCAGTCTCTTGGTTACAACATTCGTCAAAGGTCAAGTATCTGTCCAGTCTCTTGGTTACACCATTCGTCAAAGGTCAAGTACCTGTCCAGTCTCTTGGTTACAACATTCGTCAAAGGTCAAGTCTATTAGTACCTGTCCAGTCTCTAGGTTACAACATTTGTCAAAGGTCAAGGATCTGTCCAGTTTCAATGTTACAACATTCGTCAAAGGTCAAGTATCTGTCCAGTCTCTTGGTTACACCATTCGTCAAAGGTCAAGTATCTGTCCAGTCTCTTGGTTACACCATTCGTCAAAGGTCAAGTATCTGTCCAGTTTCTATGTTACAACATTCGTCAAAGGTAAAGTATCTGTCCAGTTTCTTGGTTACACCATTCGTCAAAGGTCAAGTATCTGTCCAGTCTCTTGGTTACACCATTCGTCAAAGGTCAAGTATCTGTCCAGTTTCTATGTTACAACATTCGTCAAAGGTCAAGTATCTGTCCAGTCTCTTGGTTACACCATTCGTCAAAGGTCAAGTATCTGTCCAGTTTCTATGTTACAACATTCGTCAAGGGTAAAGTATCTGTCCAGTCTCTTGGTTACACCATTCGTCAAAGGGCAAGTATCTGTCCAGTTTCTATGTTACAACATTCGTCAAAGGTCAAGGATCTGTCCAGTCTCTAGGTTACAACATTTGTCAAAGGTCAAGGATCTGTCCAGTTTCTATGTTACAACATTCGTCAAATGTCAAGTATCTGTCCAGTCTCTTGGTTACAACATTCGTCAAAGGTCAAGTATCTGTCCAGTCTCTTGGTTACACCATTCGTCAAAGGTCAAGTACCTGTCCAGTCTCTTGGTTACAACATTCGTCAAAGGTCAAGTCTATTAGTACCTGTCCAGTCTCTAGGTTACAACATTTGTCAAAGGTCAAGGATCTGTCCAGTTTCTATGTTACAACATTCGTCAAAGGTCAAGTATCTGTCCAGTCACTTGGTTACACCATTCGTCAAAGGTCAAGTATCTGTCCAGTCTCTTGGTTACACCATTCGTCAAAGGTCAAGTATCTGTCCAGTCTCTTGGTTACACCATTCGTCAAAGGTCAAGTATCTGTCCAGTCTCTTGGTTACAGCATTTGTCAAAGGTCAAGGATCTGTCCAGTCTCTTGGTTACACCAATCGTCAAAGGGCAAGTATCTGTCCAGTTTCTATGTTACAACATTCGTCAAAGGTCAAGTATCTGTCCAGTTTCTATGTTACAACATTCGTCAAAGGTCAAGGATCTGTCCAGTTTCTATGTTACAACATTCGTCAAATGTCAAGTATCTGTCCAGTCTCTTGGTTACACCATTCGTCAAAGGTCAAGTATCTGTCCAGTTTCTATGTTACAACATTCGTCAAAGGACAAGTATCTGTCCAGTCTCTTGGTTACACCATTCGTCAAAGGTCAAGTATCTGTCCAGTCTCTAGGTTACAACATTTGTCAAAGGTCAAGGATCTGTCCAGTCTCTTGGTTACACCATTCGTCAAAGGTCAAGTATCTGTCCAGTCTCTTGGTTACACCATTCGTCAAATGTCAAGTATCTGTCCAGTTTCTATGTTACAACATTCGTCAAAGGTCAAGTATCTGTCCAGTCTCTTGGTTACACCATTCGTCAAAGGTCAAGTATCTGTCCAGTTTCTATGTTACAACATTCGTCAAAGGTCAAGTATCTGTCCAGTCTCTTGGTTACACCATTCGTCAAAGGTCAAGTATCTGTCCAGTCTCTAGGTTACAACATTTGTCAAAGGTCAAGGATATGTCCAGTCTCTTGGTTACACCATTCGTCAAATGTCAAGTATCTGTCCAGTCTCTTGGTTACACCATTCGTCAAATGTCAAGTATCTGTCCAGTTTCTATGTTACAACATTCGTCAAAGGTCAAGTATCTGTCCAGTCTCTTGGTTACACCATTCGTCAAAGGTCAAGTATCTGTCCAGTTTCTATGTTACAACATTCGTCAAAGGTCAAGTATCTGTCCAGTCTCTTGGTTACACCATTCGTCAAAGGTCAAGTATCTGTCCAGTTTCTATGTTATAACATTCGTCAAAGGTCAAGTATCTGTCCAGTCTCTTGGTTACACCATTCGTCAAAGGTCAAGTATCTGTCCAGTCTCTTGGTTACACCATTCGTCAAAGGTCAAGTATCTGTCCAGTCTCTTGGTTACACCATTCGTCAAAGGTCAAGTATCTGTCCAGTCTCTTGGTTACAGCATTCGTCAAAGGTCAAGGATCTGTCCAGTCTCTAGGTTACACCATTCGTCAAAGGGCAAGTATCTGTCCAGTTTCTATGTTACAACATTCGTCAAAGGTCAAGGATCTGTCCAGTCTCTTGGTTACACCAATCGTCAAAGGCCAGGTATCTGACCAGTTTCTATGTTACAACATTCGTCAAAGGTCAAGTATCTGTCCAGTTTCTATGTTACAACATTCGTCAAAGGTCAAGGATCTGTCCAGTTTCTATGTTACAACATTCGTCAAATGTCAAGTATCTGTCCAGTCTCTTGGTTACAACATTTGTCAAAGGTCAAGGATCTGTCCAGTTTCTTGGTTACACCATTTGTCAAAGGTCAAGTATCTGTCCAGTCTCTAGGTTACAACATTTGTCAAAGGTCAAGGATCTGTCCAGTCTCTTGGTTACAACATTCGTCAAAGGTCAAGTATCTGTCCAGTATCTTGGTTACACCATTCGTCAAAGGTCAAGTACCTGTCCAGTCTCTTGGTTACAACATTCGTCAAAGGTCAAGTCTATTAGTACCTGTACAGTCTCTAGGTTACAACATTTGTCAAAGGTCAAGGATCTGTCCAGTTTCTATGTTACAACATTCGTCAAAGGTCAAGTATCTGTCCAGTCTCTTGGTTATACCATTCGTCAAAGGTCAAGTATCTGTCCAGTTTCTATGTTACAACATTCGTCAAAGGTCAAGTATCTGTCCAGTTTCTATGTTACAACATTTGTCAAAGGTCAAGGATCTGTCCAGTTTCTATGTTACAACATTCGTCAAATGTCAAGTATCTGTCCAGTCTCTTGGTTACAACATTTGTCAAAGGTAAAGGATCTGTCCAGTTTCTTGGTTACACCATTTGTCAAAGGTCAAGTATCTGTCCAGTCTCTTGGTTACACCATTCGTCAAAGGTCAAGTATCTGTCCAGTCTCTTGGTTACAGCATTCGTCAAAGGTCAAGGATCTGTCCAGTCTCTTGGTTACACCAATCGTCAAAGGCCAGGTATCTGACCAGTTTCTATGTTACAACATTCGTCAAAGGTCAAGTATCTGTCCAGTTTCTATGTTACAACATTCGTCAAAGGTCAAGGATCTGTCCAGTTTCTATGTTACAACATTCGTCAAATGTCAAGTATCTGTCCAGTCTCTTGGTTACAACATTTGTCAAAGGTCAAGGATCTGTCCAGTTTCTTGGTTACACCATTTGTCAAAGGTCAAGTATCTGTCCAGTCTCTAGGTTACAACATTTGTCAAAGGTCAAGGATCTGTCCAGTCTCTTGGTTACAACATTCGTCAAAGGTCAAGTATCTGTCCAGTATCTTGGTTACACCATTCGTCAAAGGTCAAGTACCTGTCCAGTCTCTTGGTTACAACATTCGTCAAAGGTCAAGTCTATTAGTACCTGTCCAGTCTCTAGGTTACAACATTTGTCAAAGGTCAAGGATCTGTCCAGTTTCTATGTTACAACATTCGTCAAAGGTCAAGTATCTGTCCAGTCTCTTGGTTATACCATTCGTCAAAGGTCAAGTATCTGTCCAGTTTCTATGTTACAACATTCGTCAAAGGTCAAGTATCTGTCCAGTTTCTATGTTACAACATTTGTCAAAGGTCAAGGATCTGTCCAGTTTCTATGTTACAACATTCGTCAAATGTCAAGTATCTGTCCAGTCTCTTGGTTACAACATTTGTCAAAGGTAAAGGATCTGTCCAGTTTCTTGGTTACACCATTTGTCAAAGGTCAAGTATCTGTCCAGTCTCTAGGTTACAACATTTGTCAAAGGTCAAGGATCTGTCCAGTCTCTTGGTTACAACATTCGTCAAAGGTCAAGTATCTGTCCAGTCTCTTGGTTACACCATTCGTCAAAGGTCAAGTACCTGTCCAGTCTCTTGGTTACAACATTCGTCAAAGGTCAAGTCTATTAGTACCTGTCCAGTCTCTAGGTTACAACATTTGTCAAAGGTCAAGGATCTGTCCAGTTTCTATGTTACAACATTCGTCAAAGGTCAAGTATCTGTCCAGTCTCTTGGTTACACCATTCGTCAAATGTCAAGTATCTGTCCAGTTTCTATGTTACATTATTCGTCAAAGGTAAAGTATCTGTCCAGTCTCTTGGTTACACCATTCGTCAAAGGGCAAGAATCTGTCCAGTTTCTATGTTACAACATTCGTCAAAGGTCAAGGATCTGTCCAGTCTCTAGGTTACAACATTTGTCAAAGGTCAAGGATCTGTCCAGTTTCTATGTTACATCATTCGTCAAATGTCAAGTATCTGTCCAGTCTCTTGGTTACAACATTCGTCAAAGGTCAAGTATCTGTCCAGTCTCTTGGTTACACCATTCGTCAAAGGTCAAGTACCTGTCCAGTCTCTTGGTTACAACATTCGTCAAAGGTCAAGTCTATTAGTACCTGTCCAGTCTCTAGGTTACAACATTTGTCAAAGGTCAAGGTTCTGTCCAGTTTCTATGTTACAACATTCGTCAAAGGTCAAGTATCTGTCCAGTCTCTTGGTTACACCATTCGTCAAAGGTCAAGTATCTGTCCAGTCTCTTGGTTACACCATTCGTCAAAGGTCAAGTATCTGTCCAGTTTCTATGTTACAACATTCGTCAAAGGTAAAGTATCTGTCCAGTCTCTTGGTTACACCATTCGTCAAAGGTCAAGTATCTGTCCAGTCTCTTGGTTACACCATTCGTCAAAGGTCAAGTATCTGTCCAGTTTCTATGTTACAACATTCGTCAAAGGTCAAGTATCTGTCCAGTCTCTTGGTTACACCATTCGTCAAAGGTCAAGTATCTGTCCAGTTTCTATGTTACAACATTCGTCAAGGGTAAAGTATCTGTCCAGTCTCTTGGTTACACCATTCGTCAAAGGGCAAGTATCTGTCCAGTTTCTATGTTACAACATTCGTCAAAGGTCAAGGATCTGTCCAGTCTCTAGGTTACAACATTTGTCAAAGGTCAAGGATCTGTCCAGTTTCTATGTTACAACATTCGTCAAATGTCAAGTATCTGTCCAGTCTCTTGGTTACAACATTCGTCAAAGGTCAAGTATCTGTCCAGTCTCTTGGTTACACCATTCGTCAAAGGTCAAGTACCTGTCCAGTCTCTTGGTTACAACATTCGTCAAAGGTCAAGTCTATTAGTACCTGTCCAGTCTCTAGGTTACAACATTTGTCAAAGGTCAAGGATCTGTCCAGTTTCTATGTTACAACATTCGTCAAAGGTCAAGTATCTGTCCAGTCTCTTGGTTACACCATTCGTCAAAGGTCAAGTATCTGTCCAGTCTCTTGGTTACACCATTCGTCAAAGGTCAAGTATCTGTCCAGTCTCTTGGTTACACCATTCGTCAAAGGTCAAGTATCTGTCCAGTCTCTTGGTTACAGCATTTGTCAAAGGTCAAGGATCTGTCCAGTCTCTTGGTTACACCAATCGTCAAAGGGCAAGTATCTGTCCAGTTTCTATGTTACAACATTCGTCAAAGGTCAAGTATCTGTCCAGTTTCTATGTTACAACATTCGTCAAAGGTCAAGGATCTGTCCAGTTTCTATGTTACAACATTCGTCAAATGTCAAGTATCTGTCCAGTCTCTTGGTTACAACATTTGTCAAAGGTCAAGGATCTGTCCAGTTTCTTGGTTACACCATTTGTCAAAGGTCAAGTATCTGTCCAGTCTCTAGGTTACAACATTCGTCAAAGGTCAAGGATCTGTCCAGTCTCTAGGTTACAACATTCGTCAAAGGTCAAGTATCTGTCCAGTCTCTTGGTTACACCATTCGTCAAAGGTCAAGTACCTGTCCAGTCTCTTGGTTACAACATTCGTCAAAGGTCAAGTCTATTAGTACCTGTCCAGTCTCTAGGTTACAACATTTGTCAAAGGTCAAGGATCTGTCCAGTTTCTATGTTACAACATTCGTCTGTTACCAGGGGACTTAAATTTAAGAAAGGCGGAACCAAATGGTAACAATGTTTGAAAAGAAAAATAAAATAAAAAAAGACAAAGACAAATTTAGTAATTAACAAGGCTCAAGTTTATTGAAACAAAGAAATTTCAACGTTTCAGATTTTATCATTTACAACTGAGAAAGACATCCTGAGACAAAATTATCATAAACAGCTTATGATTAAAAATATTACAATTAATAATAGTTATACGCCCTTAATGCAAAATATTATAATTTAATTAAAAAAAAAATTAATCAATAGATTCTGAAAATTTATCCCCCCTTTTTAGTTTATATATGTTATAGTTACAAAGTTTAACAAAAGACAATGAGCACAGCTTAACAATTAACAGGATTATAATTAATCCAAAAAAAAAAGATTATACGCCCTTAAATGTAAAAATTACAAAATAAAAAAAAGATGAAAAGATACTGATATTTATTCCCCCCCTTTTTTAACTTTATGAAATGATGAGTTTTTAAAACAGTTACATAATATTACTTATTTGATAAATTACTTAAATGCTATATTGGCCAATAAATATATATGTTTTAGATAAAAGAATTTATTATAAAAAGAGAAGTTTATTTTAGAAAAGAAATGAAAATTTTGAATATTAAATTTTATTAATTGACGTCAATTGTTTTAATTTAGAAACTAACCTCTGGGAGGTTGTTAGGACCGAAAGTTTGCATGCAGGCTCCACCCAATAATTTTTTATATATTTTATAATTAATTACACAAGTCTACATCTAAAAGAATGTTTTTAAGAAAACATATTCGCTGAAATAAATTTTAGGCACATATACAATATGAGTTTAATTAAAGTTCTATAAAGTCAGTTTTTTTGTAACATCACTTTTGTGCACGTGACTCTGAAGCTATGTTGGATAAAACGTGTTTTGTTAACAGGACGAAACATGTCTAGATCTTTCGCTGTGTTTCTTCTACCAGCATATTAGCTGGAAAATCCTGTCGCAGTTCACGTAAGCTTGTGCCGTGAAAACGAAAATTTACTAAACATTATAGAACTAAAACGCACAAAAACTGTAGATTAACATTGCCAAAAAACTGAGGTAGAAATTTTGAAGTCCAAGAAAGAAATTTATCTCTAACGTAGCTAAGTATAGATGTCAGACATTGTGTGACTACAGGTAGACTCGCATACCGGTATCAGTGAAGATAGGCTGTCTTGCCGTTGTACTTTACCCTCCAATGTCATATGATCATTAGTTTGGGATAATCTCGCCGGGTGGCAGCATCTGTCAAGCGACGGAAGTTGGATGTGGAGAACGAGTTTATGAAATTTATTTTGCAGGATTGATTTTTAGAATTTGAATGCTACAGCTCTCCCCCCCCCGAAAGACGGAGTTAGAGTGGAAAAGAAAAGGGGCCAGAAGGGCCCCCCGCAAAATTTAGAAAAAGGAGAGAGAGAGTGTGCTTGAAGGGGTAAAAAAAAATTTCTCTCAGACAGGTGTTTTAGACCTCGAGATAAACAAAAAAAACTTAAGACTAACATGCATAGCGAGTGCCACATTATCTATATGTAGTTCGACAGAACCGGTCAGTATACCTTCACCAAGATAAACAACAAAGAACAAATACACCAAACTTAACTATTAAGGAAATGGACTCACTATGTCCTCGTCCGAAGACGTTATGGTGACGAAGAAACAGAAGAGTTCATGACGCTCTCTATTCTCGTCGCATCGATTACACCCGCGGAGTGCTCGATGTTAAGATATGTCTAGATAGGGAAACATGTCAGGTACATGTAGCGGCCATTGCCGTAAAGTGGAACCTCATAGTTGATCAGACTATGGGTTGAAAAGCGTCAAGTCCGGGAAACAGTGAGATATATCACTGGACAAGGAAAAATCAATATCTCTTCGCCTGCAACCATCTATACTGATTACGGCACGGAGGGGCTCTAGGAGAGCTCAGCCCACCGATGCCCAAACATACAGATGTGCATTTGGCTTAGAGGAAATACGGCTTGGTTCCGTATTTTATTATGTTCTGCAGTGCACAGAAAGAAGACTACCAGATGACAATTTGTGCGGGCCAAGAAAGATCAGAAAAAAAATTAAATCGTAAAGGAGACGGTTCTAGAAATTTGTTAATATTTAATTTATATGATGAGGTTTGAGTTGCTCGACGTGTGCTTTTTTAATGAAGCGAGGTGAATTGGCGAAAGAAAGCGCAACGGTAACCGGGGTAAGAAAATCAATGATCCGGAAGGGACCGGACCATCGAGGCATCAATTTAGCAGCTCGCTTGTCTATGGCGGAGCTCAGAGGGTGTGTTTTACACCAGACAAGATCGTTGATTTTATATAGATGAGGCTTCCTGAATTTGTTATAGGTCTTTTCGGCCTTTTGGTGCGCTTTCATTATATTGTCTTTGGCCTGGCGCCAAACTTGTGATGGATTAGTATTAGGTTTTGGAAGGAGATCGTGTATGTTCCAGCTGAGACTCAGTGGTGTATTGGGGAGAAAATTAAAAAGAATGCTAAAAGGTGTTGCTTTAAGAGTCTCATGATGTGCGAAATTGAAAGCCAGCTGAAGCCAGCAAAGGGAGTCGTCCCAAGAGGATTGATTTTTGGAGTGATAGGCGATAAGGGCTGCCTTAAGGTTTCTGTTGAGTCTTTCCGCATTATTAGGTTGGGGGTGATAAGGAGATAAAGTTGCATGCTTAATACCGCGAGAAAAACAAAAGTTGCGGAAGACATGTGATACAAAACATTGTGCATTGTCATAGATAATTATCTTTGGAAAACCGAAATTTTGAAAAATGTTTTGGCTTAAGGCCTTAATTGTACTGTGGGAAGTTGCATCTCTGACAGGCATGAGCCAGGTGAATTTTGAGAACTGGTCAACTGCTACCAGTATCATGTTGTAGCCCTGTTTTGTCCTAGGAAGCTGTCCGACGTAGTCAATATGTAATTTTTCCATGGGACGATTGGGAACCGTTGAGGCAAGGTATCCTAATTTGGAGTTGTGAGCAGGTTTGCTTACAGCGCACACCGAACAAGCTCGCACTTTAGAGGTGACATCCTGTTTTAAAGTTGGCCAATAAAAATTCTCCTTTACCTTAAACAAAGTTTTAAGTATTCCAAGATGACCACCCACAACGGAGTCGTGATGATAATTAATCACCAGGTCGACTAAGGACTGAGGTAAATAAATTCTGGTGGGCTTTTCCAGATGATTTTTCAGGCAAAGTACACCTTTACTTAAACAGTACTTCTCTGAAGGGATGTTCTGTTCAAGGTCGGCAATGATATTTTTCAAAATAGGGTCGGCCTTCTGATGAGTCTGGATGTCATGAAAAGCTAGAGGAAAATTTGTGAGGAGACTGGTACACGAAAAGGTGACATTTTCTTCGTTGAAATTTTCCGGTTCAAACATGCGCGAGAGGGAGTCTGCTATGATGTTCTGAGTTCCTCTTATGTGCGCTACCTTAAATTTCAATGAAGTCAACTTGGCAATCCATCGGCCTAATTTACCAAGTTGACGAGGACGTGCTAAAAGCCAAGAAAGGGCTTGGTTGTCGGTTTCTAATAGGAATTCCCGATGTTCTAGATATTGCCTAAATTTCTCTACTCCAAAAACTACTGCTAGGCATTCGGCTTCATATGCAGATGAGGCTTTTCTTTCTGCAGGTGTTAAAGTACGTGAAGCGTACGCTATGGGCTGTCGTGAGCCGTCAATTTCTTGGAGTAGAACTGCTCCAAGGGCCACCGAGCTCGCATCCGTTTGCAGGATGAATGGTTTGGCGAAATCGGCCATCCGGAGAACCGGAGGCTGTGTTATTGCCTCCCGAAGATGTTTAAAAGCTTTCTCTTGTTCAGCTTGCCAAGAGAATTTTTGGCCCTTCCTCCGAAGCAGATTTAGAGGCGCAGCGTGCTCCGCGAAATTAGGAATGAATTTAGCAAAGAAGTTGACCATTCCAATAAATCTGGAAACGGCCTTAGGGTTCTTGGGTTGCGGAAAATTTCTAATTGCCTTTGTTCTAGATGGGTCGATTTGCACGCCACGAGAAGAAACTAGGTGTCCTAAAAAGCTTATCTCATTCACAGCAAAACGGACCTTATCTGGGTTAACAGTCAAGCCAGCCCGCCGCAAACGAGTAAGGACTTCGCGAAGATGTTTTTGATGCTCTTCCCAAGTTTTGGAGTAGATGACTAGGTCATCCAGATAATTAAAAATGAATTTAAATTTGATGTCATGGAAGACCTGATCCAAAAGTCTGGTAAGCACTTGGGCACCAGTACAGAGTCCGAAAGGGACTCGAGTAAATTGATAAAGCATCCAAGGAGTACAAAAGCTGGTAATTTGTTTGGACTTTTGAGACAAAGGGATTTGATGATAAGCTGAATTTAGATCGAATACTGTGAAATATTTGGCACCGACAAACCAGTTAAAACTTTGATGTAAATTAGGTAGCGGCACCGCTTCGACGACGATGTTTTGATTGAGCCTCCGATAATCAATCACCATCCTTGTTTTCTTTTCGGGATGTTGAACCAGAAAAACAGGGGATGCATATGCCGAACGGCTAGGTTCTACTACTCCTGAGTCTAGCAATTCGTTGATGTGTTCGCGGAGGTATTCCATTTTGGGAGGTGCCAATTGGTATGGAGAACACTTGACCGGAGTGTTGTCCTTCAGTTGAATATCGTATTCAACTAGATGTGTTAGACCTAACCTTTTTGTGAGTACCTGAGGAAAATCATTAATTATTTTTTGAATGGTGTTTTTATCGTTCTTTTGAAGATGACCTAAAGGATCAGGAGCAGTAGATTCAGATGTTGTGGACACTATAGGTTTATACGCAGAATTACTGAAATTACATAGAGGAAAAACAATAGACCTTGAAAATTTAAAATAGAAGTTTTTTGCTGAAAGATCAAGTACCAGTCCCGTTTTAGATATGAAATCTGACCCGAGGATCAGAGGACACGACAACTTATGCGCCACCAGAAAATCGACATTCCAACTACAATGTTCCATTTTAAGATGAAGACGACAAGAGTAGGAAATGGGCAACCTTTTTCCAGAAGCCGTGACACAATCAGCCTTCACCCTGGTTATGGATTTAAAAGCCTTGGTGTTCTTTAATTTTTTAAAAAGGGCTTTAGAAATGACGCATCTTACTGAACCGGAGTCCAGCAGAGCTTTAACTTTAACTTGCCCAAAAGCTACTTCCACCAAAGGCAAAAACTGATCGTTCAGACCCCTAGATTTAAGAGAAATGTTATTTTTTTTTTGAAGTTTGTAGTTGGAAAGCTTAGAGCTGGAATAGGTTTGCCTGGACCTATTCCGTAGAGAGAAGAATTTACAACCCCAGATATAATGACCGGGTATGCCACAATGATAACAGATGGGAGTAACGTAATTTTGAATTTTATTGCCGAAATTGTTTCTTCTTAGATAGGAAATTGAATTTAAATTTTGAAAAGATGGTTTATTAAAGAAATGTGGTTTCGGGTTATGTTTAAATCCGATGTGGTTGGTTTTTGAACGGGAGGCTGGCCTGGAGCTACCAACTAGACTCCAAACCTGCCTCCGTTTTTTGGAGGATATTGCCTTGTTGGAGGCCGGTTCCGACACTCTGGGCTTCTATGTCCCGGCTGTCCGCAACTGTAACAGACCACGGGTCTCGTAGGTCTAAAATCAGGACTTGTAACTTCGGGTCTCTTTAATGGAGCCCTTTGCCTGTCAGTATACATTACATTGTTGACATGTGCGCAGAGACGATCCAAGTCTGCAAAGTTTTTAGGTTTGGCAACAAAGACTAAGCAGTTGCGGACTTCCGGAGACAGTCCCTCCAGAATGACGTCCGTGACCTCCAATTCGGACTTATCTAAATTTAAAGTTTCTGCAGCCTCTTTAATTTGATTAACAAAAATGTGTACCGCCTCGTTAGTCTTCTGGGGCCTATAAAATAACTCCTGTACTAGAGAAGCCAACCTTTTCGAAGGTATAAAGAGACTTAAGGCCTCTTTGTGAAAAGTCTTAAATGTCTGATGTCTAATCAGACATGAATTTAAAGGGCCCTGAGCATAGGGCATCAGAACATTATTAATGTTTAAAGCTACGTCCGGGTAGGTTTTGACTATTTTTAAAGAAATTTTAAAAAAATTTAATAATTTGTCAAGGTCGAACCCATCTGTCTGAGGAATTGTCTTAATTATTTGTTCGGCAGGATGACTTAATTTTCCGTATAAGGAAATGTATTGACAGCCTTTCGAACTGCTAGGTGTGGTTTGCTGAGCCTCAGCCTGCGGCGTGTCCGCAAGGAGATTTGGCCCATTAGACCGAGATGGCTCTGCAGAGCTAGCTTTAGTGGTTCCCCCAGAGGGCGTTAGCGGGATGCTTACGTTTAGTTTTAGAGGAGCAACGGTTTGCTCAAAGGCTTTAAATTTTTCTTTGAGTGTAGCGAAATTGTTATGTAGCTCGGCCAGATCCCGTGGCACATTGTTGTCTGCTACTTTTAGTTGTTCAGTATGCACCCGATTTAGGAACTCTAGCCGTCTTCCGAAAACGTTTATGCGCGCACGAACACGAATCATTTTGATTCCTCTTTCGGAATCGAGGTTCTCCAGGTCGTCTTGCAAGACAAACAAGGAGTTCCGGGCTAACGCTATCTGTTGCAAGAGGATGTCTTCGGTGAAGTTTCCCATTTCGGGCTCGACACTATTCTGTAGAAGGGACCTGAGAGAGGTTCGCATTTTAGCTACAATGTCTTTTTCACCACCTCTAGCTACTACCTCAAAAGCAAGCTCGGTATTCTTTAACGAGTCCACTAATCGCAGCAAATCCACTGCCATTTTAACTGTTGCTGATAATTATTAAAAAAAATAAACCAAGTAATTTAAAAAAAAAAAATTTCTTTTAAGATGATGCAAAAAAAAAAATGAAAGAGCCAGAGAAAGACTCAAGAATTATATGTAGTGTAGTTGTTGTGTATATGTGTGTGTGTAAGTATGAATTAATACAGACAAGCGAAAGAAAACTCGAGAAAATTTTTTGAAGGAAATTTTTGAATTGTTTGTTTTTTTTTTTGTTTTTAACTATTTTTGGATTTTATTATTTATTTATATTTTTTTTTGGAATTCCCGAATGAGCCCGCTGTCTGGATCAAATTCAGTGAATGACTAGTGTGCAGTGTATGTAAATATATATATATAAAAAAAAAAATATTTAAGCAGACAAAATAATAATAAAAAAAAAAAAAAATTTTATCGAAATTGGTTTAGAAGTTTTTGTGTAAGTGTTTATAAAAATAAATAAATAATAAAAAAAAAGAGACTATAGATTTATAGAGATTTAAATATTTAAACTAAATAAAAAAAAAAATTTCATCAGCAACAGTTGTGCAGTATTTGAAAAAGCTGCAAAACATAAAATTGAGCCTTGTTTAACAAAGAAAATTTTGAATTTAAATTTAGATAGTTCCAATGCAAAATTTTGAAAATTAACTAAGGTTCCAGAATTTTAAATTAACCACGCTCTGCTACCAGAAACATGTTACCAGGGGACTTAAATTTAAGAAAGGCGGAACCAAATGGTAACAATGTTTGAAAAGAAAAATAAAATAAAAAAAGACAAAGACAAATTTAGTAATTAACAAGGCTCAAGTTTATTGAAACAAAGAAATTTCAACGTTTCAGATTTTATCATTTACAACTGAGAAAGACATCCTGAGACAAAATTATCATAAACAGCTTATGATTAAAAATATTACAATTAATAATAGTTATACGCCCTTAATGCAAAATATTATAATTTAATTAAAAAAAAAATTAATCAATAGATTCTGAAAATTTATCCCCCCTTTTTAGTTTATATATGTTATAGTTACAAAGTTTAACAAAAGACAATGAGCACAGCTTAACAATTAACAGGATTATAATTAATCCAAAAAAAAAAGATTATACGCCCTTAAATGTAAAAATTACAAAATAAAAAAAAAGATGAAAAGATACTGATATTTATTCCCCCCCTTTTTTAACTTTATGAAATGATGAGTTTTTAAAACAGTTACATAATATTACTTATTTGATAAATTACTTAAATGCTATATTGGCCAATAAATATATATGTTTTAGATAAAAGAATTTATTATAAAAAGAGAAGTTTATTTTAGAAAAGAAATGAAAATTTTGAATATTAAATTTTATTAATTGACGTCAATTGTTTTAATTTAGAAACTAACCTCTGGGAGGTTGTTAGGACCGAAAGTTTGCATGCAGGCTCCACCCAATAATTTTTTATATATTTTATAATTAATTACACAAGTCTACATCTAAAAGAATGTTTTTAAGAAAACATATTCGCTGAAATAAATTTTAGGCACATATACAATATGAGTTTAATTAAAGTTCTATAAAGTCAGTTTTTTTGTAACATCACTTTTGTGCACGTGACTCTGAAGCTATGTTGGATAAAACGTGTTTTGTTAACAGGACGAAACATGTCTAGATCTTTCGCTGTGTTTCTTCTACCAGCATATTAGCTGGAAAATCCTGTCGCAGTTCACGTAAGCTTGTGCCGTGAAAACGAAAATTTACTAAACATTATAGAACTAAAACGCACAAAAACTGTAGATTAACATTGCCAAAAAACTGAGGTAGAAATTTTGAAGTCCAAGAAAGAAATTTATCTCTAACGTAGCTAAGTATAGATGTCAGACATTGTGTGACTACAGGTAGACTCGCATACCGGTATCAGTGAAGATAGGCTGTCTTGCCGTTGTACTTTACCCTCCAATGTCATATGATCATTAGTTTGGGATAATCTCGCCGGGTGGCAGCATCTGTCAAGCGACGGAAGTTGGATGTGGAGAACGAGTTTATGAAATTTATTTTGCAGGATTGATTTTTAGAATTTGAATGCTACACGTCAAAGGTCAAGTATCTGTCCAGTCTCTTGGTTACACCATTCGTCAAAGGTCAAGTATCTGTCCAGTTTCTATGTTACAACATTCGTCAAAGGTCAAGGATCTGTCCAGTCTCTAGGTTACAACATTTGTCAAAGGTCAAGGATCTGTCCAGTTTCTATGTTACAACATTCGTCAAATGTCAAGTATCTGTCCAGTCTCTTGGTTACAACATTCGTCAAATGTCAAGTATCTGTCCAGTCTCTTGGTTACACCATTCGTCAAAGGTCAAGTACCTGTCCAGTCTCTTGGTTACAACATTCGTCAAAGGTCAAGTCTATTAGTACCTGTCCAGTCTCTAGGTTACAACATTTGTCAAAGGTCATGGATCTGTCCAGTTTCTATGTTACAACATTCGTCAAAGGTCAAGTATCTGTCCAGTCTCTTGGTTACACCATTCGTCAAAGGTCAAGTATCTGTCCAGTCTCTTGGTTACACCATTCGTCAAAGGTCAAGTATCTGTCCAGTCTCTTGGTTACACCATTCGTCAAAGGTCAAGTATCTGTCCAGTCTCTTGGTTACAGCATTTGTCAAAGGTCAAGGATCTGTCCAGTCTCTTGGTTACACCAATCGTCAAAGGGCAAGTATCTGTCCAGTTTCTATGTTACAACATTCGACAAAGGTCAAGTATCTGTCCAGTTTCTATGTTACAACATTCGTCAAAGGTCAAGGATCTGTCCAGTTTCTATGTTACAACATTCGTCAAATGTCAAGTATCTGTCCAGTCTCTTGGTTACACCATTCGTCAAAGGTCAAGTATCTGTCCAGTCTCTAGGTTACAACATTTGTCAAAGGTCAAGGATCTGTCCAGTCTCTTGGTTACACCATTCGTCAAAGGTCAAGTATCTGTCCAGTCTCTTGGTTACACCATTCGTCAAATGTCAAGTATCTGTCCAGTTTCTATGTTACAACATTCGTCAAAGGTCAAGTATCTGTCCAGTCTCTTGGTTACACCATTCGTCAAAGGTCAAGTATCTGTCCAGTTTCTATGTTACAACATTCGTCAAAGGTCAAGTATCTGTCCAGTCTCTTGGTTACACCATTCGTCAAAGGTCAAGTATCTGTCCAGTCTCTAGGTTACAACATTTGTCAAAGGTCAAGGATATGTCCAGTCTCTTGGTTACACCATTCGTCAAATGTCAAGTATCTGTCCAGTCTCTAGGTTACACCATTCGTCAAATGTCAAGTATCTGTCCAGTTTCTATGTTACAACATTCGTCAAAAGTCAAGTATCTGTCCAGTCTCTTTGTTACACCATTCGTCAAAGGTCAAGTATCTGTCCAGTTTCTATGTTACAACATTCGTCAAAGGTCAAGTATCTGTCCAGTCTCTTGGTTACACCATTCGTCAAAGGTCAAGTATCTGTCCAGTTTCTATGTTATAACATTCGTCAAAGGTCAAGTATCTGTCCAGTCTCTTGGTTACACCATTCGTCAAAGGTCAAGTATCTGTCCAGTCTCTTGGTTACACCATTCGTCAAAGGTCAAGTATCTGTCCAGTCTCTTGGTTACACCATTCGTCAAAGGTCAAGTATCTGTCCAGTCTCTTGGTTACAGCATTCGTCAAAGGTCAAGGATCTGTCCAGTCTCTAGGTTACACCATTCGTCAAAGGGCAAGTATCTGTCCAGTTTCTATGTTACAACATTCGTCAAAGGTCAAGGATCTGTCCAGTCTCTTGGTTACACCAATCGTCAAAGGCCAGGTATCTGTCCAGTTTCTATGTTACAACATTCGTCAAAGGTCAAGTATCTGTCCAGTTTCTATGTTACAACATTCGTCAAAGGTCAAGGATCTGTCCAGTTTCTATGTTACAACATTCGTCAAATGTCAAGTATCTGTCCAGTCTCTTGGTTACAACATTTGTCAAAGGTCAAGGATCTGTCCAGTTTCTTGGTTACACCATTTGTCAAAGGTCAAGTATCTGTCCAGTCTCTAGGTTACAACATTTGTCAAAGGTCAAGGATCTGTCCAGTCTCTTGGTTACAACATTCGTCAAAGGTCAAGTATCTGTCCAGTCTCTTGGTTACACCATTCGTCAAAGGTCAAGTACCTGTCCAGTCTCTTGGTTACAACATTCGTCAAAGGTCAAGTCTATTAGTACCTGTCCAGTCTCTAGGTTACAACATTTGTCAAAGGTCAAGGATCTGTCCAGTTTCTATGTTACAACATTCGTCA
The DNA here is from genome assembly GCA_963513935.1 of Aphrophora alni. Lineage (NCBI taxonomy): Eukaryota > Metazoa > Arthropoda > Insecta > Hemiptera > Aphrophoridae > Aphrophora > Aphrophora alni. The sequence continues at coordinate 40,593,767 of OY740771.1, read as the reverse complement.
AAGGTCAAGTATCTGTCCAGTCTCTTGGTTACACCATTCGTCAAATGTCAAGTATCTGTCCAGTTTCTATGTTACATTATTCGTCAAAGGTAAAGTATCTGTCCAGTCTCTTGGTTACACCATTCGTCAAAGGGCAAGAATCTGTCCAGTTTCTATGTTACAACATTCGTCAAAGGTCAAGGATCTGTCCAGTCTCTAGGTTACAACATTTGTCAAAGGTCAAGGATCTGTCCAGTTTCTATGTTACATCATTCGTCAAATGTCAAGTATCTGTCCAGTCTCTTGGTTACAACATTCGTCAAAGGTCAAGTATCTGTCCAGTCTCTTGGTTACACCATTCGTCAAAGGTCAAGTACCTGTCCAGTCTCTTGGTTACACCATTCGTCAAAGGTCAAGTATCTGTCCAGTTTCTATGTTACAACATTCGTCAAAGGTAAAGTATCTGTCCAGTCTCTTGGTTACACCATTCGTCAAAGGTCAAGTATCTGTCCAGTCTCTTGGTTACACCATTCGTCAAAGGTCAAGTATCTGTCCAGTTTCTATGTTACAACATTCGTCAAAGGTCAAGTATCTGTCCAGTCTCTTGGTTACACCATTCGTCAAAGGTCAAGTATCTGTCCAGTTTCTATGTTACAACATTCGTCAAGGGTAAAGTATCTGTCCAGTCTCTTGGTTACACCATTCGTCAAAGGGCAAGTATCTGTCCAGTTTCTATGTTACAACATTCGTCAAAGGTCAAGGATCTGTCCAGTCTCTAGGTTACAACATTTGTCAAAGGTCAAGGATCTGTCCAGTTTCTATGTTACAACATTCGTCAAATGTCAAGTATCTGTCCAGTCTCTTGGTTACAACATTCGTCAAAGGTCAAGTATCTGTCCAGTCTCTTGGTTACACCATTCGTCAAAGGTCAAGTACCTGTCCAGTCTCTTGGTTACAACATTCGTCAAAGGTCAAGTCTATTAGAACCTGTCCAGTCTCTAGGTTACAACATTTGTCAAAGGTCAAGGATCTGTCCAGTTTCTATGTTACAACATTCGTCAAAGGTCAAGTATCTGTCCAGTCTCTTGGTTACACCATTCGTCAAAGGTCAAGTATCTGTCCAGTCTCTTGGTTACACCATTCGTCAAAGGTCAAGTATCTGTCCAGTCTCTTGGTTACACCATTCGTCAAAGGTCAAGTATCTGTCCAGTCTCTTGGTTACACCATTCGTCAAAGGTCAAGTATCTGTCCAGTCTCTTGGTTACAGCATTCGTCAAAGGTCAAGGATCTGTCCAGTCTCTAGGTTACACCATTCGTCAAAGGGCAAGTATCTGTCCAGTTTCTATGTTACAACATTCGTCAAAGGTCAAGGATCTGTCCAGTCTCTTGGTTACACCAATCGTCAAAGGCCAGGTATCTGTCCAGTTTCTATGTTACAACATTCGTCAAAGGTCAAGTATCTGTCCAGTTTCTATGTTACAACATTCGTCAAAGGTCAAGGATCTGTCCAGTTTCTATGTTACAACATTCGTCAAATGTCAAGTATCTGTCCAGTCTCTTGGTTACAACATTTGTCAAAGGTCAAGGATCTGTCCAGTTTCTTGGTTACACCATTTGTCAAAGGTCAAGTATCTGTCCAGTCTCTAGGTTACAACATTTGTCAAAGGTCAAGGATCTGTCCAGTCTCTTGGTTACAACATTCGTCAAAGGTCAAGTATCTGTCCAGTCTCTTGGTTACACCATTCGTCAAAGGTCAAGTACCTGTCCAGTCTCTTGGTTACAACATTCGTCAAAGGTCAAGTCTATTAGTACCTGTCCAGTCTCTAGGTTACAACATTTGTCAAAGGTCAAGGATCTGTCCAGTTTCTATGTTACAACATTCGTCAAAGGTCAAGTATCTGTCCAGTCTCTTGGTTACACCATTCGTCAAATGTCAAGTATCTGTCCAGTTTCTATGTTACATTATTCGTCAAAGGTAAAGTATCTGTCCAGTCTCTTGGTTACACCATTCGTCAAAGGGCAAGAATCTGTCCAGTTTCTATGTTACAACATTCGTCAAAGGTCAAGGATCTGTCCAGTCTCTAGGTTACAACATTTGTCAAAGGTCAAGGATCTGTCCAGTTTCTATGTTACATCATTCGTCAAATGTCAAGTATCTGTCCAGTCTCTTGGTTACAACATTCGTCAAAGGTCAAGTATCTGTCCAGTCTCTTGGTTACACCATTCGTCAAAGGTCAAGTACCTGTCCAGTCTCTTGGTTACACCATTCGTCAAAGGTCAAGTATCTGTCCAGTTTCTATGTTACAACATTCGTCAAAGGTAAAGTATCTGTCCAGTCTCTTGGTTACACCATTCGTCAAAGGTCAAGTATCTGTCCAGTCTCTTGGTTACACCATTCGTCAAAGGTCAAGTATCTGTCCAGTTTCTATGTTACAACATTCGTCAAAGGTCAAGTATCTGTCCAGTCTCTTGGTTACACCATTCGTCAAAGGTCAAGTATCTGTCCAGTTTCTATGTTACAACATTCGTCAAGGGTAAAGTATCTGTCCAGTCTCTTGGTTACACCATTCGTCAAAGGGCAAGTATCTGTCCAGTTTCTATGTTACAACATTCGTCAAAGGTCAAGGATCTGTCCAGTCTCTAGGTTACAACATTTGTCAAAGGTCAAGGATCTGTCCAGTTTCTATGTTACAACATTCGTCAAATGTCAAGTATCTGTCCAGTCTCTTGGTTACAACATTCGTCAAAGGTCAAGTATCTGTCCAGTCTCTTGGTTACACCATTCGTCAAAGGTCAAGTACCTGTCCAGTCTCTTGGTTACAACATTCGTCAAAGGTCAAGTCTATTAGAACCTGTCCAGTCTCTAGGTTACAACATTTGTCAAAGGTCAAGGATCTGTCCAGTTTCTATGTTACAACATTCGTCAAAGGTCAAGTATCTGTCCAGTCTCTTGGTTACACCATTCGTCAAAGGTCAAGTATCTGTCCAGTCTCTTGGTTACACCATTCGTCAAAGGTCAAGTATCTGTCCAGTCTCTTGGTTACACCATTCGTCAAAGGTCAAGTATCTGTCCAGTCTCTTGGTTACAGCATTTGTCAAAGGTCAAGGATCTGTCCAGTCTCTTGGTTACACCAATCGTCAAAGGGCAAGTATCTGTCCAGTTTCTATGTTACAACATTCGTCAAAGGTCAAGTATCTGTCCAGTTTCTATGTTACAACATTCGTCAAAGGTCAAGGATCTGTCCAGTTTCTATGTTACAACATTCGTCAAATGTCAAGTATCTGTCCAGTCTCTTGGTTACAACATTTGTCAAAGGTCAAGGATCTGTCCAGTTTCTTGGTTACACCATTTGTCAAAGGTCAAGTATCTGTCCAGTCTCTAGGTTACAACATTTGTCAAAGGTCAAGGATCTGTCCAGTCTCTTGGTTACAACATTCGTCAAAGGTCAAGTATCTGTCCAGTCTCTTGGTTACACCATTCGTCAAAGGTCAAGTACCTGTCCAGTCTCTTGGTTACAACATTCGTCAAAGGTCAAGTCTATTAGTACCTGTCCAGTCTCTAGGTTACAACATTTGTCAAAGGTCAAGGATCTGTCCAGTTTCTATGTTACAACATTCGTCAAAGGTCAAGTATCTGTCCAGTCTCTTGGTTACACCATTCGTCAAATGTCAAGTATCTGTCCAGTTTCTATGTTACAACATTCGTCAAAGGTAAAGTATCTGTCCAGTCTCTTGGTTACACCATTCGTCAAAGGGCAAGTATCTGTCCAGTTTCTATGTTACAACATTCGTCAAAGGTCAAGGATCTGTCCAGTCTCTAGGTTACAACATTTGTCAAAGGTCAAGGATCTGTCCAGTTTCTATGTTACAACATTCGTCAAATGTCAAGTATCTGTCCAGTCTCTTGGTTACAACATTCGTCAAAGGTCAAGTATCTGTCCAGTCTCTTGGTTACACCATTCGTCAAAGGTCAAGTATCTGTCCAGTTTCTATGTTACAACATTCGTCAAAGGTAAAGTATCTGTCCAGTTTCTTGGTTACACTATTCGTCAAAGGTCAAGTATCTGTCCAGTCTCTTGGTTACACCATTCGTCAAAGGTCAAGTATCTGGCCAGTTTCTATGTTACAACATTCGTCAAAGGTCAAGTATCTGTCCAGTCTCTTGGTTACACCATTCGTCAAAGGTCAAGTATCTGTCCAGTTTCTATGTTACAACATTCGTCAAGGGTAAAGTATCTGTCCAGTCTCTTGGTTACACCATTCGTCAAAGGGCAAGTATCTGTCCAGTTTCTATGTTAAAACATTCGTCAAAGGTCAAGGATCTGTCCAGTCTCTAGGTTACAACATTTGTCAGAGGTCAAGGATCTGTCCAGTTTCTATGTTACAACATTCGTCAAATGTCAAGTATCTGTCCAGTCTCTTGGTTACAACATTCGTCAAAGGTCAAGTATCTGTCCAGTCTCTTGGTTACACCATTCGTCAAAAGTCAAGTACCTGTCCAGTCTCTTGGTTACAACATTCGTCAAAGGTCAAGTCTATTAGTACCTGTCCAGTCTCTAGGTTACAACATTTGTCAAAGGTCAAGGATCTGTCCAGTTTCTATGTTACAACATTCGTCAAAGGTCAAGTATCTGTCCAGTCTCTTGGTTACACCATTCGTCAAAGGTCAAGTATCTGTCCAGTCTCTTGGTTACACCATTCGTCAAAGGTCAAGTATCTGTCCAGTCTCTTGGTTACACCATTCGTCAAAGGTCAAGTATCTGTCCAGTCTCTTGGTTACAGCATTTGTCAAAGGTCAAGGATCTGTCCAGTCTCTTGGTTACACCAATCGTCAAAGGGCAAGTATCTGTCCAGTTTCTATGTTACAACATTCGTCAAAGGTCAAGTATCTGTCCAGTTTCTATGTTACAAAATTCGTCAAAGGTCAAGGATCTGTCCAGTTTCTATGTTACAACATTCGTCAAATGTCAAGTATCTGTCCAGTCTCTTGGTTACAACATTTGTCAAAGGTCAAGGATCTGTCCAGTTTCTTGGTTACACCATTTGTCAAAGGTCAAGTATCTGTCCAGTCTCTAGGTTACAACATTCGTCAAAGGTCAAGGATCTGTCCAGTCTCTAGGTTACAACATTCGTCAAAGGTCAAGTATCTGTCCAGTCTCTTGGTTACACCATTCGTCAAAGGTCAAGTACCTGTCCAGTCTCTTGGTTACAACATTCGTCAAAGGTCAAGTCTATTAGTACCTGTCCAGTCTCTAGGTTATAACATTTGTCAAAGGTCAAGGATCTGTCCAGTTTCTATGTTACAACATTCGTCAAAGGTCAAGTATCTGTCCAGTCTCTTGGTTACACCATTCGTCAAAGGTCAAGTATCTGTCCAGTTTCTATGTTACAACATTCGTCAAATGTCAAGTATCTGTGCAGTCTCTTGGTTACAACATTCGTCAAAGGTCAAGTATCTGTCCAGTCTCTTGGTTACACCATTCGTCAAAGGTCAAGTACCTGTCCAGTCTCTTGGTTACAACATTCGTCAAAGGTCAAGTCTATTAGTACCTGTCCAGTCTCTAGGTTACAACATTTGTCAAAGGTCAAGGATCTGTCCAGTTTCTATGTTACAACATTCGTCAAAGGTCAAGTATCTGTCCAGTCTCTTGGTTACACCATTCGTCAAAGGTCAAGTATCTGTCCAGTCTCTTGGTTACACCATTCGTCAAAGGTCAAGTATCTGTCCAGTCTCTTGGTTACACCATTCGTCAAAGGTCAAGTATCTGTCCAGTCTCTTGGTTACAGCATTTGTCAAAGGTCAAGGATCTGTCCAGTCTCTTGGTTACACCAATCGTCAAAGGGCAAGTATCTGTCCAGTTTCTATGTTACAACATTCGTCAAAGGTCAAGTATCTGTCCAGTTTCTATGTTACAACATTCGTCAAAGGTCAAGGATCTGTCCAGTTTCTATGTTACAACATTCGTCAAATGTCAAGTATCTGTCCAGTCTCTTGGTTACACCATTCGTCAAAGGTCAAGTATCTGTCCAGTTTCTATGTTACAACATTCGTCAAAGGACAAGTATCTGTCCAGTCTCTTGGTTACACCATTCGTCAAAGGTCAAGTATCTGTCCAGTCTCTAGGTTACAACATTTGTCAAAGGTCAAGGATCTGTCCAGTCTCTTGGTTACACCATTCGTCAAAGGTCAAGTATCTGTCCAGTCTCTTGGTTACACCATTCGTCAAATGTCAAGTATCTGTCCAGTTTCTATGTTACAACATTCGTCAAAGGTCAAGTATCTGTCCAGTCTCTTGGTTACACCATTCGTCAAAGGTCAAGTATCTGTCCAGTTTCTATGTTACAACATTCGTCAAAGGTCAAGTATCTGTCCAGTCTCTTGGTTACACCATTCGTCAAAGGTCAAGTATCTGTCCAGTCTCTAGGTTACAACATTTGTCAAAGGTCAAGGATATGTCCAGTCTCTTGGTTACACCATTCGTCAAATGTCAAGTATCTGTCCAGTCTCTAGGTTACACCATTCGTCAAATGTCAAGTATCTGTCCAGTTTCTATGTTACAACATTCGTCAAAGGTCAAGTATCTGTCCAGTCTCTTTGTTACACCATTCGTCAAAGGTCAAGTATCTGTCCAGTTTCTATGTTACAACATTCGTCAAAGGTCAAGTATCTGTCCAGTCTCTTGGTTACACCATTCGTCAAAGGTCAAGTATCTGTCCAGTTTCTAAGTTATAACATTCGTCAAAGGTCAAGTATCTGTCCAGTCTCTTGGTTACACCATTCGTCAAAGGTCAAGTATCTGTCCAGTCTCTTAGTTACACCATTCGTCAAAGGTCAAGTATCTGTCCAGTCTCTTGGTTACACCATTCGTCAAAGGTCAAGTATCTGTCCAGTCTCTTGGTTACAGCATTCGTCAAAGGTCAAGGATCTGTCCAGTCTCTAGGTTACACCATTCGTCAAAGGGCAAGTATCTGTCCAGTTTCTATGTTACAACATTCGTCAAAGGTCAAGGATCTGTCCAGTCTCTTGGTTACACCAATCGTCAAAGGCCAGGTATCTGTCCAGTTTCTATGTTACAACATTCGTCAAAGGTCAAGTATCTGTCCAGTTTCTATGTTACAACATTCGTCAAAGGTCAAGGATCTGTCCAGTTTCTATGTTACAACATTCGTCAAATGTCAAGTATCTGTCCAGTCTCTTGGTTACAACATTTGTCAAAGGTCAAGGATCTGTCCAGTTTCTTGGTTACACCATTTGTCAAAGGTCAAGTATCTGTCCAGTCTCTAGGTTACAACATTTGTCAAAGGTCAAGGATCTGTCCAGTCTCTTGGTTAGAACATTCGTCAAAGGTCAAGTATCTGTCCAGTCTCTTGGTTACACCATTCGTCAAAGGTCAAGTACCTGTCCAGTCTCTTGGTTACAACATTCGTCAAAGGTCAAGTCTATTAGTACCTGTCCAGTCTCTAGGTTACAACATTTGTCAAAGGTCAAGGATCTGTCCAGTTTCTATGTTACAACATTCGTCAAAGGTCAAGTATCTGTCCAGTCTCTTGGTTACACCATTCGTCAAATGTCAAGTATCTGTCCAGTTTCTATGTTACATTATTCGTCAAAGGTAAAGTATCTGTCCAGTCTCTTGGTTACACCATTCGTCAAAGGGCAAGAATCTGTCCAGTTTCTATGTTACAACATTCGTCAAAGGTCAAGGATCTGTCCAGTCTCTAGGTTACAACATTTGTCAAAGGTCAAGGATCTGTCCAGTTTCTATGTTACATCATTCGTCAAATGTCAAGTATCTGTCCAGTCTCTTGGTTACAACATTCGTCAAAGGTCAAGTATCTGTCCAGTCTCTTGGTTACACCATTCGTCAAAGGTCAAGTACCTGTCCAGTCTCTTGGTTACACCATTCGTCAAAGGTCAAGTATCTGTCCAGTTTCTATGTTACAACATTCGTCAAAGGTAAAGTATCTGTCCAGTCTATTGGTTACACCATTCGTCAAAGGTCAAGTATCTGTCCAGTCTCTTGGTTACACCATTCGTCAAAGGTCAAGTATCTGTCCAGTTTCTATGTTACAACATTCGTCAAAGGTCAAGTATCTGTCCAGTCTCTTGGTTACACCATTCGTCAAAGGTCAAGTATCTGTCCAGTTTCTATGTTACAACATTCGTCAAGGGTAAAGTATCTGTCCAGTCTCTTGGTTACACCATTCGTCAAAGGGCAAGTATCTGTCCAGTTTCTATGTTACAACATTCGTCAAAGGTCAAGGATCTGTCCAGTCTCTAGGTTACAACATTTGTCAAAGGTCAAGGATCTGTCCAGTTTCTATGTTACAACATTCGTCAAATGTCAAGTATCTGTCCAGTCTCTTGGTTACAACATTCGTCAAAGGTCAAGTATCTGTCCAGTCTCTTGGTTACACCATTCGTCAAAGGTCAAGTACCTGTCCAGTCTCTTGGTTACAACATTCGTCAAAGGTCAAGTCTATTAGTACCTGTCCAGTCTCTAGGTTACAACATTTGTCAAAGGTCGAGGATCTGTCCAGTTTCTATGTTACAACATTCGTCAAAGGTCAAGTATCTGTCCAGTCTCTTGGTTACACCATTCGTCAAAGGTCAAGTATCTGTCCAGTCTCTTGGTTACACCATTCGTCAAAGGTCAAGTATCTGTCCAGTCTCTTGGTTACACCATTCGTCAAAGGTCAAGTATCTGTCCAGTCTCTTGGTTACAGCATTTGTCAAAGGTCAAGGATCTGTCCAGTCTCTTGGTTACACCAATCGTCAAAGGGCAAGTATCTGTCCAGTTTCTATGTTACAACATTCGTGAAAGGTCAAGTATCTGTCCAGTTTCTATGTTACAACATTCGTCAAAGGTCAAGGATCTGTCCAGTTTCTATGTTACAACATTCGTCAAATGTCAAGTATCTGTCCAGTCTCTTGGTTACAACATTTGTCAAAGGTCAAGGATCTGTCTAGTTTCTTGGTTACACCATTTGTCAAAGGTCAAGTATCTGTTCAGTCTCTAGGTTACAACATTTGTCAAAGGTCAAGGATCTGTCCAGTCTCTTGGTTACACCATTCGTCAAAGGTCAAGTATCTGTCCAGTCTCTTGGTTACACCATTCGTCAAATGTCAAGTATCTGTCCAGTTTCTATGTTACAACATTCGTCAAAGGTCAAGTATCTGTCCAGTTTCTTGGTTACACCATTTGTCAAAGGTCAAGTATCTGTCCAGTCTCTAGGTTACAACATTTGTCAAAGGTCAAGGATCTGTCCAGTCTCTAGGTTACAACATTCGTCAAAGGTCAAGTATCTGTCCAGTCTCTTGGTTACACCATTCGTCAAAGGTCAAGTACCTGTCCAGTCTCTTGGTTACAACATTCGTCAAAGGTCAAGTCTATTAGTACCTGTCCAGTCTCTAGGTTACAACATTTGTCAAAGGTCAAGGATCTGTCCAGTTTCTATGTTACAACATTCGTCAAAGGTCAAGTATCTGTCCAGTCTCTTGGTTACACCATTCGTCAAAGGTCAAGTATCTGTCCAGTTTCTATGTTACAACATTCGTCAAAGGTCAAGTATCTGTCCAGTTTCTATGTTACAACATTCGTCAAAGGTCAAGGATCTGTCCAGTTTCTATGTTACAACATTCGTCAAATGTCAAGTATCTGTCCAGTCTCTTGGTTACAACATTTGTCAAAGGTCAAGGATCTGTCCAGTTTCTTGGTTACACCATTTGTCAAAGGTCAAGTATCTGTCCAGTCTCTTGGTTACACCATTCGTCAAAGGTCAAGTACCTGTCCAGTCTCTTGGTTACAACATTCGTCAAAGGTCAAGTCTATTAGTACCTGTCCAGTCTCTAGGTTACAACATTTGTCAAAGGTCAAGGATCTGTCCAGTTTCTATGTTACAACATTCGTCAAAGGTCAAGTATCTGTCCAGTCTCTTGGTTACACCATTCGTCAAATGTCAAGTATCTGTCCAGTTTCTATGTTACAACATTCGTCAAAGGTAAAGTATCTGTCCAGTCTCTTGGTTACACCATTCGTCAAAGGGCAAGTATCTGTCCAGTTTCTATGTTACAACATTCGTCAAAGGTCAAGGATCTGTCCAGTCTCTAGGTTACAACATTTGTCAAAGGTCAAGGATCTGTCCAGTTTCTATGTTACAACATTCGTCAAATGTCAAGTATCTGTCCAGTCTCTTGGTTACAACATTCGTCAAAGGTCAAGTATCTGTCCAGTCTCTTGGTTACACCATTCGTCAAAGGTCAAGTATCTGTCCAGTCTCTTGGTTACACCATTCGTCAAAGGTCAAGTATCTGTCCAGTCTCTTGGTTACAGCATTTGTCAAAGGTCAAGGATCTGTCCAGTCTCTTGGTTGCACCAATCGTCAAAGGGCAAGTATCTGTCCAGTTTCTATGTTACAACATTCGTCAAAGGTCAAGTATCTGTCCAGTTTCTATGTTACAACATTCGTCAAAGGTCAAGGATCTGTCCAGTTTCTATGTTACAACATTCGTCAAATGTCAAGTATCTGTCCAGTCTCTTGGTTACAACATTTGTCAAAGGTCAAGGATCTGTCCAGTTTCTTGGTTACACCATTTGTCAAAGGTCAAGTATCTGTCCAGTCTCTAGGTTACAACATTCGTCAAAGGTCAAGGATCTGTCCAGTCTCTAGGTTACAACATTCGTCAAAGGTCAAGTATCTGTCCAGTCTCTTGGTTACACCATTCGTCAAAGGTCAAGTACCTGTCCAGTCTCTTGGTTACAACATTCGTCAAAGGTCAAGTCTATTAGTACCTGTCCAGTCTCTAGGTTATAACATTTGTCAAAGGTCAAGGATCTGTCCAGTTTCTATGTTACAACATTCGTCAAAGGTCAAGTATCTGTCCAGTCTCTTGGTTACACCATTCGTCAAAGGTCAAGTATCTGTCCAGTTTCTATGTTACAACATTCGTCAAAGGTCGAGGATCTGTCCAGTCTCTAGGTTACAACATTTGTCAAAGGTCAAGGATCTGTCCAGTTTCTATGTTACAACATTCGTCAAATGTCAAGTATCTGTCCAGTCTCTTGGTTACAACATTCGTCAAAGGTCAAGTATCTGTCCAGTCTCTTGGTTACACCATTCGTCAAAGGTCAAGTACCTGTCCAGTCTCTTGGTTACAACATTCGTCAAAGGTCAAGTCTATTAGTACCTGTCCAGTCTCTAGGTTACAACATTTGTCAAAGGTCAAGGATCTGTCCAGTTTCTATGTTACAACATTCGTCAAAGGTCAAGTATCTGTCCAGTCTCTTGGTTACACCATTCGTCAAAGGTCAAGTATCTGTCCAGTCTCTTGGTTACACCATTCGTCAAAGGTCAAGTATCTGTCCAGTCTCTTGGTTACACCATTCGTCAAAGGTCAAGTATCTGTCCAGTCTCTTGGTTACAGCATTTGTCAAAGGTCAAGTATCTGTCCAGTCTCTTGGTTACACCATTCGTCAAATGTCAAGTATCTGTCCAGTTTCTATGTTACAACATTCGTCAAAGGTCAAGTATCTGTCCAGTTTCTTGGTTACACCATTTGTCAAAGGTCAAGTATCTGTCCAGTCTCTAGGTTACAACATTTGTCAAAGGTCAAGGATCTGTCCAGTCTCTAGGTTACAACATTCGTCAAAGGTCAAGTATCTGTCCAGTCTCTTGGTTACACCATTCGTCAAAGGTCAAGTACCTGTCCAGTCTCTTGGTTACAACATTCGTCAAAGGTCAAGTCTATTAGTACCTGTCCAGTCTCTAGGTTACAACATTTGTCAAAGGTCAAGGATCTGTCCAGTTTCTATGTTACAACATTCGTCAAAGGTCAAGTATCTGTCCAGTCTCTTGGTTACACCATTCGTCAAAGGTCAAGTATCTGTCCAGTTTCTATGTTACAACATTCGTCAAAGGTCAAGTATCTGTCCAGTTTCTATGTTACAACATTCGTCAAAGGTCAAGGATCTGTCCAGTTTCTATGTTACAACATTCGTCAAATGTCAAGTATCTGTCCAGTCTCTTGGTTACAACATTTGTCAAAGGTCAAGGATCTGTCCAGTTTCTTGGTTACACCATTTGTCAAAGGTCAAGTATCTGTCCAGTCTCTTGGTTACACCATTCGTCAAAGGTCAAGTACCTGTCCAGTCTCTTGGTTACAACATTCGTCAAAGGTCAAGTCTATTAGTACCTGTCCAGTCTCTAGGTTACAACATTTGTCAAAGGTCAAGGATCTGTCCAGTTTCTATGTTACAACATTCGTCAAAGGTCAAGTATCTGTCCAGTCTCTTGGTTACACCATTCGTCAAATGTCAAGTATCTGTCCAGTTTCTATGTTACAACATTCGTCAAAGGTAAAGTATCTGTCCAGTCTCTTGGTTACACCATTCGTCAAAGGGCAAGTATCTGTCCAGTTTCTATGTTACAACATTCGTCAAAGGTCAAGGATCTGTCCAGTCTCTAGGTTACAACATTTGTCAAAGGTCAAGGATCTGTCCAGTTTCTATGTTACAACATTCGTCAAATGTCAAGTATCTGTCCAGTCTCTTGGTTACAACATTCGTCAAAGGTCAAGTATCTGTCCAGTCTCTTGGTTACACCATTCGTCAAAGGTCAAGTATCTGTCCAGTCTCTTGGTTACACCATTCGTCAAAGGTCAAGTATCTGTCCAGTCTCTTGGTTACAGCTTTGTCAAAGGTCAAGGATCTGTCCAGTCTCTTGGTTACACCAATCGTCAAAGGGCAAGTATCTGTCCAGTTTCTATGTTACAACATTCGTCAAAGGTCAAGTATCTGTCCAGTTTCTATGTTACAACATTCGTCAAAGGTCAAGGATCTGTCCAGTTTCTATGTTACAACATTCGTCAAATGTCAAGTATCTGTCCAGTCTCTTGGTTACAACATTTGTCAAAGGTCAAGGATCTGTCCAGTTTCTTGGTTACACCATTTGTCAAAGGTCAAGTATCTGTCCAGTCTCTAGGTTACAACATTCGTCAAAGGTCAAGGATCTGTCCAGTCTCTAGGTTACAACATTCGTCAAAGGTCAAGTATCTGTCCATTCTCTTGGTTACACCATTCGTCAAAGGTCAAGTACCTGTCCAGTCTCTTGGTTACAACATTCGTCAAAGGTCAAGTCTATTAGTACCTGTCCAGTCTCTAGTTTATAACATTTGTCAAAGGTCAAGGATCTGTCCAGTTTCTATGTTACAACATTCGTCAAAGGTCAAGTATCTGTCCAGTCTCTTGGTTACACCATTCGTCAAAGGTCAAGTATCTGTCCAGTTTCTATGTTACAACATTCGTCAAAGGTCGAGGATCTGTCCAGTCTCTAGGTTACAACATTTGTCAAAGGTCAAGGATCTGTCCAGTTTCTATGTTACAACATTCGTCAAATGTCAAGTATCTGTCCAGTCTCTTGGTTACAACATTCGTCAAAGGTCAAGTATCTGTCCAGTCTCTTGGTTACACCATTCGTCAAAGGTCAAGTACCTGTCCAGTCTCTTGCTTACAACATTCGTCAAAGGTCAAGTCTATTAGTACCTGTCCAGTCTCTAGGTTACAACATTTGTCAAAGGTCAAGGATCTGTCCAGTTTCTATGTTACAACATTCGTCAAAGGTCAAGTATCTGTCCAGTCTCTTGGTTACACCATTCGTCAAAGGTCAAGTATCTGTCCAGTCTCTTGGTTACACCATTCGTCAAAGGTCAAGTATCTGTCCAGTCTCTTGGTTACACCATTCGTCAAAGGTCAAGTATCTGTCCAGTCTCTTGGTTACAGCATTTGTCAAAGGTCAAGGATCTGTCCAGTCTCTTGGTTACACCAATCGTCAAAGGGCAAGTATCTGTCCAGTTTCTATGTTACAACATTCGTCAAAGGTCAAGTATCTGTCCAGTTTCTATGTTACAACATTCGTCAAAGGTCAAGGATCTGTCCAGTTTCTATGTTACAACATTCGTCAAATGTCAAGTATCTGTCCAGTCTCTTGGTTACACCATTCGTCAAAGGTCAAGTATCTGTCCAGTTTCTATGTTACAACATTCGTCAAAGGACAAGTATCTGTCCAGTCTCTTGGTTACACCATTCGTCAAAGGTCAAGTATCTGTCCAGTCTCTAGGTTACAACATTTGTCAAAGGTCAAGGATCTGTCCAGTCTCTTGGTTATACCATTCGTCAAAGGTCAAGTATCTGTCCAGTCTCTTGGTTACACCATTCGTCAAATGTCAAGTATCTGTCCAGTTTCTATGTTACAACATTCGTCAAAGGTCAAGTATCTGTCCAGTCTCTTGGTTACACCATTCGTCAAAGGTCAAGTATCTGTCCAGTTTCTATGTTACAACATTCGTCAAAGGTCAAGTATCTGTCCAGTCTCTTGGTTACACCATTCGTCAAAGGTCAAGTATCTGTCCAGTCTCTAGGTTACAACATTTGTCAAAGGTCAAGGATATGTCCAGTCTCTTGGTTACACCATTCGTCAAATGTCAAGTATCTGTCCAGTCTCTAGGTTACACCATTCGTCAAATGTCAAGTATCTGTCCAGTTTCTATGTTACAACATTCGTCAAAGGTCAAGTATCTGTCCAGTCTCTTTGTTACACCATTCGTCAAAGGTCAAGTATCTGTCCAGTTTCTATGTTACAACATTCGTCAAAGGTCAAGTATCTGTCCAGTCTCTTGGTTACACCATTCGTCAAAGGTCAAGTATCTGTCCAGTTTCTATGTTATAACATTCGTCAAAGGTCAAGTATCTGTCCAGTCTCTTGGTTACACCATTCGTCAAAGGTCAAGTATCTGTCCAGTCTCTTGGTTACACCATTCGTCAAAGGTCAAGTATCTGTCCAGTCTCTTGGTTACACCATTCGTCAAAGGTCAAGTATCTGTCCAGTCTCTTGGTTACAGCATTCGTCAAAGGTCAAGGATCTGTCCAGTCTCTAGGTTACACCATTCGTCAAAGGGCAAGTATCTGTCCAGTTTCTATGTTACAACATTCGTCAAAGGTCAAGGATCTGTCCAGTCTCTTGGTTACACCAATCGTCAAAGGCCAGGTATCTGTCCAGTTTCTATGTTACAACATTCGTCAAAGGTCAAGTATCTGTCCAGTTTCTATGTTACAACATTCGTCAAAGGTCAAGGATCTGTCCAGTTTCTATGTTACAACATTCGTCAAATGTCAAGTATCTGTCCAGTCTCTTGGTTACAACATTTGTCAAAGGTCAAGGATCTGTCCAGTTTCTTGGTTACACCATTTGTCAAAGGTCAAGTATCTGTCCAGTCTCTAGGTTACAACATTTGTCAAAGGTCAAGGATCTGTCCAGTCTCTTGGTTACAACATTCGTCAAAGGTCAAGTATCTGTCCAGTCTCTTGGTTACACCATTCGTCAAAGGTCAAGTACCTGTCCAGTCTCTTGGTTACAACATTCGTCAAAGGTCAAGTCTATTAGTACCTGTCCAGTCTCTAGGTTACAACATTTGTCAAAGGTCAAGGATCTGTCCAGTTTCTATGTTACAACATTCGTCAAAGGTCAAGTATCTGTCCAGTCTCTTGGTTACACAATTCGTCAAATGTCAAGTATCTGTCCAGTTTCTATGTTACATTATTCGTCAAAGGTAAAGTATCTGTCCAGTCTCTTGGTTACACCATTCGTCAAAGGGCAAGAATCTGTCCAGTTTCTATGTTACAACATTCGTCAAAGGTCAAGGATCTGTCCAGTCTCTAGGTTACAACATTTGTCAAAGGTCAAGGATCTGTCCAGTTTCTATGTTACATCATTCGTCAAATGTCAAGTATCTGTCCAGTCTCTTGGTTACAACATTCGTCAAAGGTCAAGTATCTGTCCAGTCTCTTGGTTACACCATTCGTCAAAGGTCAAGTACCTGTCCAGTCTCTTGGTTACACCATTCGTCAAAGGTCAAGTATCTGTCCAGTTTCTATGTTACAACATTCGTCAAAGGTAAAGTATCTGTCCAGTCTCTTGGTTACACCATTCGTCAAAGGTCAAGTATCTGTCCAGTCTCTTGGTTACACCATTCGTCAAAGGTCAAGTATCTGTCCAGTTTCTATGTTACAACATTCGTCAAAGGTCAAGTATCTGTCCAGTCTCTTGGTTACACCATTCGTCAAAGGTCAAGTATCTGTCCAGTTTCTATGTTACAACATTCGTCAAGGGTAAAGTATCTGTCCAGTCTCTTGGTTACACCATTCGTCAAAGGGCAAGTATCTGTCCAGTTTCTATGTTACAACATTCGTCAAAGGTCAAGGATCTGTCCAGTCTCTAGGTTACAACATTTGTCAAAGGTCAAGGATCTGTCCAGTTTCTATGTTACAACATTCGTCAAATGTCAAGTATCTGTCCAGTCTCTTGGTTACAACATTCGTCAAAGGTCAAGTATCTGTCCAGTCTCTTGGTTACACCATTCGTCAAAGGTCAAGTACCTGTCCAGTCTCTTGGTTACAACATTCGTCAAAGGTCAAGTCTATTAGTACCTGTCCAGTCTCTAGGTTACAACATTTGTCAAAGGTCGAGGATCTGTCCAGTTTCTATGTTACAACATTCGTCAAAGGTCAAGTATCTGTCCAGTCTCTTGGTTACACCATTCGTCAAAGGTCAAGTATCTGTCCAGTCTCTTGGTTACACCATTCGTCAAAGGTCAAGTATCTGTCCAGTCTCTTGGTTACACCATTCGTCAAAGGTCAAGTATCTGTCCAGTCTCTTGGTTACAGCATTTGTCAAAGGTCAAGGATCTGTCCAGTCTCTTGGTTACACCAATCGTCAAAGGGCAAGTATCTGTCCAGTTTCTATGTTACAACATTCGTCAAAGGTCAAGTATCTGTCCAGTTTCTATGTTACAACATTCGTCAAAGGTCAAGGATCTGTCCAGTTTCTATGTTACAACATTCGTCAAATGTCAAGTATCTGTCCAGTCTCTTGGTTACAACATTTGTCAAAGGTCAAGGATCTGTCTAGTTTCTTGGTTACACCATTTGTCAAAGGTCAAGTATCTGTCCAGTCTCTAGGTTACAACATTTGTCAAAGGTCAAGGATCTGTCCAGTCTCTTGGTTACACCATTCGTCAAAGGTCAAGTATCTGTCCAGTCTCTTGGTTACACCATTCGTCAAATGTCAAGTATCTGTCCAGTTTCTATGTTACAACATTCGTCAAAGGTCAAGTATCTGTCCAGTTTCTTGGTTACACCATTTGTCAAAGGTCAAGTATCTGTCCAGTCTCTAGGTTACAACATTTGTCAAAGGTCAAGGATCTGTCCAGTCTCTAGGTTACAACATTCGTCAAAGGTCAAGTATCTGTCCAGTCTCTTGGTTACACCATTCGTCAAAGGTCAAGTACCTGTCCAGTCTCTTGGTTACAACATTCGTCAAAGGTCAAGTCTATTAGTACCTGTCCAGTCTCTAGGTTACAACATTTGTCAAAGGTCAAGGATCTGTCCAGTTTCTATGTTACAACATTCGTCAAAGGTCAAGTATCTGTCCAGTCTCTTGGTTACACCATTCGTCAAAGGTCAAGTATCTGTCCAGTTTCTATGTTACAACATTCGTCAAAGGTCAAGTATCTGTCCAGTTTCTATGTTACAACATTCGTCAAAGGTCAAGGATCTGTCCAGTTTCTATGTTACAACATTCGTCAAATGTCAAGTATCTGTCCAGTCTCTTGGTTACAACATTTGTCAAAGGTCAAGGATCTGTCCAGTTTCTTGGTTACACCATTTGTCAAAGGTCAAGTATCTGTCCAGTCTCTTGGTTACACCATTCGTCAAAGGGCAAGTATCTGTCCAGTTTCTATGTTACAACATTCGTCAAAGGTCAAGGATCTGTCCAGTCTCTAGGTTACAACATTTGTCAAAGGTCAAGGATCTGTCCAGTTTCTATGTTACAACATTCGTCAAATGTCAAGTATCTGTCCAGTCTCTTGGTTACAACATTCGTCAAAGGTCAAGTATCTGTCCAGTCTCTTGGTTACACCATTCGTCAAAGGTCAAGTACCTGTCCAGTCTCTTGGTTACAACATTCGTCAAAGGTCAAGTCTATTAGTACCTGTCCAGTCTCTAGGTTACAACATTTGTCAAAGGTCAAGGAACTGTCCAGTTTCTATGTTACAACATTCGTCAAAGGTCAAGTATCTGTCCAGTCTCTTGGTTACACCATTCGTCAAAGGTCAAGTATCTGTCCAGTCTCTTGGTTACATGATTCGTCAAAGGTCAAGTATCTGTCCAGTTTCTATGTTACAACATTCGTCAAAGGTAAAGTATCTGTCCAGTTTCTTGGTTACACCATTCGTCAAAGGTCAAGTATCTGTCCAGTCTCTTGGTTACACCATTCGTCAAAGGTCAAGTATCTGTCCAGTTTCTATGTTACAACATTCGTCAAAGGTCAAGTATCTGTCCAGTCTCTTGGTTACACCATTCGTCAAAGGTCAAGTATCTGTCCAGTTTCTATGTTACAACATTCGTCAAGGGTAAAGTATCTGTCCAGTCTCTTGGTTACACCATTCGTCAAAGGGCAAGTATCTGTCCAGTTTCTATGTTACAACATTCGTCAAAGGTCAAGGATCTGTCCAGTCTCTAGGTTACAACATTTGTCAAAGGTCAAGGATCTGACCAGTTTCTATGTTACAACATTCGTCAAATGTCAAGTATCTGTCCAGTCTCTTGGTTACAACATTCGTCAAAGGTCAAGTATCTGTCCAGTCTCTTGGTTACACCATTCGTCAAAAGTCAAGTACCTGTCCAGTCTCTTGGTTACAACATTCGTCAAAGGTCAAGTCTATTAGTACCTGTCCAGTCTCTAGGTTACAACATTTGTCAAAGGTCAAGGATCTGTCCAGTTTCTATGTTACAACATTCGTCAAAGGTCAAGTATCTGTCCAGTCTCTTGGTTACACTATTCGTCAAAGGTCAAGTATCTGTCCAGTCTCTTGGTTACACCATTCGTCAAAGGTCAAGTATCTGTCCAGTCTCTTGGTTACACCATTCGTCAAAGGTCAAGTATCTGTCCAGTCTCTTGGTTACAGAATTTGTCAAAGGTCAAGGATCTGTCCAGTCTCTTGGTTACACCAATCGTCAAAGGGCAAGTATCTGTCCAGTTTCTATGTTACAACATTCGTCAAAGGTCAAGTATCTGTCCAGTTTCTATGTTACAACATTCGTCAAAGGTCAAGGATCTGTCCAGTTTCTATGTTACAACATTCGTCAAATGTCAAGTATCTGTCCAGTCTCTTGGTTACACCATTCGTCAAAGGTCAAGTATCTGTCCAGTTTCTATGTTACAACATTCGTCAAAGGTCAAGTATCTGTCCAGTCTCTTGGTTACACCATTCGTCAAAGGTCAAGTATCTGTCCAGTCTCTAGGTTACAACATTTGTCAAAGGTCAAGGATCTGTCCAGTCTCTTGGTTACACCATTCGTCAAAGGTCAAGTATCTGTCCAGTCTCTTGGTTACACCATTCGTCAAATGTCAAGTATCTGTCCAGTTTCTATGTTACAACATTCGTCAAAGGTCAAGTATCTGTCCAGTCTCTTGGTTACACCATTCGTCAAAGGTCAAGTATCTGTCCAGTTTCTATGTTACAACAATCGTCAAAGGTCAAGTATCTGTCCAGTCTCTTGGTTACACCATTCGTCAAAGGTCAAGTATCTGTCCAGTCTCTAGGTTACAACATTTGTCAAAGGTCAAGGATATGTCCAGTCTCTTGGTTACACCATTCGTCAAATGTCAAGTATCTGTCCAGTCTCTTGGTTACACCATTCGTCAAATGTCAAGTATCTGTCCAGTTTCTATGTTATAACATTCGTCAAAGGTCAAGTATCTGTCCAGTCTCTTGGTTACACCATTCGTCAAAGGTCAAGTATCTGTCCAGTTTCTATGTTACAACATTCGTCAAAGGTCAAGTATCTGTCCAGTCTCTTGGTTACACCATTCGTCAAAGGTCAAGTATCTGTCCAGTTTCTATGTTACAACATTCGTCATAGGTCAAGTATCTGTCCAGTCTTTTGGTTACACCATTCGTCAAAGGTCAAGTATCTGTCCAGTCTCTTGGTTACACCATTCGTCAAAGGTCAAGTATCTGTCCAGTCTCTTGGTTACACCATTCGTCAAAGGTCAAGTATCTGTCCAGTCTCTTCGTTACAGCATTCGTCAAAGGTCAAGGATCTGTCCAGTCTCTAGGTTACACCATTCGTCAAAGGGCAAGTATCTGTCCAGTTTCTATGTTACAACATTCGTCAAAGGTCAAGGATCTGTCCAGTCTCTTGGTTACACCAATCGTCAAAGGCCAGGTATCTGTCCAGTTTCTATGTTACAACATTCGTCAAAGGTCAAGTATCTGTCCAGTTTCTATGTTACAACATTCGTCAAAGGTCAAGGATCTGTCCAGTTTCTATGTTACAACATTCGTCAAATGTCAAGTATCGGTCCAGTCTCTTGGTTACAACATTTGTCAAAGGTCAAGGATCTGTCCAGTTTCTTGGTTACACCATTTGTCAAAGGTCTAGTATCTGTCCAGTCTCTAGGTTACAACATTTGTCAAACGTCAAGGATCTGTCCAGTCTCTTGGTTACAACATTCGTCAAAGGTCAAGTATCTGTCCAGTCTCTTGGTTACACCATTCGTCAAAGGTCAAGTACCTGTCCAGTCTCTTGGTTACAACATTCGTCAAAGGTCAAGTCTATTAGTACCTGTCCAGTCTCTAGGTTACAACATTTGTCAAAGGTCAAGGATCTGTCCAGTTTCTATGTTACAACATTCGTCAAAGGTCAAGTATCTGTCCAGTTTCTATGTTACAACATTCGTCAAAGGTCAAGGATCTGTCCAGTTTCTATGTTACAACATTCGTCAAATGTCAAGTATCTGTCCAGTCTCTTGGTTACAACATTTGTCAAAGGTCAAGGATCTGTCCAGTTTCTTGGTTACACCATTTGTCAAAGGTCAAGTATCTGTCCAGTCTCTAGGTTACAACATTTGTCAAAGGTCAAGGATCTGTCCAGTCTCTTGGTTACAACATTCGTCAAAGGTCAAGTATCTGTCCAGTCTCTTGGTTACATCATTCGTCAAAGGTCAAGTACCTGTCCAGTCTCTTGGTTACAACATTCGTCAAAGGTCAAGTCTATTAGTACCTGTCCAGTCTCTAGGTTACAACATTTGTCAAAGGTCAAGGATCTGTCCAGTTTCTATGTTACAACATTCGTCAAAGGTAAAGTATCTGTCCAGTCTCTTGGTTACACCATTCGTCAAAGGGCAAGAATCTGTCCAGTTTCTATGTTACAACATTCGTCAAACGTCAAGGATCTGTCCAGTCTCTAGGTTACAACATTTGTCAAAGGTCAAGGATCTGTCCAGTTTCTATGTTACATCATTCGTCAAATGTCAAGTATCTGTCCAGTCTCTTGGTTACACCATTCGTCAAAGGGCAAGAATCTGTCCAGTTTCTATGTTACAACATTCGTCAAACGTCAAGGATCTGTCCAGTCTCTTGGTTACACCATTCGTCAAAGGTCAAGTACCTGTCCAGTCTCTTGGTTACAACATTCGTCAAAGGTCAAGTCTATTAGTACCTGTCCCGTCTCTAGGTTACAACATTTGTCAAAGGTGAAGGATCTGTCCAGTTTCTATGTTACAACATTCGTCAAAGGTCAAGTATCTGTCCAGTCTCTTGGTTACACCATTCGTCAAAGGTCAAGTATCTGTCCAGTCTCTTGGTTACACCATTCGTCAAAGGTCAAGTATCTGTCCAGTTTCTATGTTACAACATTCGTCAAAGGTAAAGTATCTGTCCAGTCTCTTGGTTACACCATTCGTCAAAGGTCAAGTATCTGTCCAGTCTCTTGGTTAAACCATTCGTCAAAGGTCAAGTATCTGTCCAGTTTCTATGTTACAACATTCGTCAAAGGTCAAGTATCTGTCCAGTCTCTTGGTTACACCATTCGTCAAAGGTCAAGTATCTGTCCAGTTTCTATGTTACAACATTCGTCAAGGGTAAAGTATCTGTCCAGTCTCTTGGTTACACCATTCGTCAAAGGGCAAGTATCTGTCCAGTTTCTATGTTACAACATTCGTCAAAGGTCAAGGATCTGTCCAGTCTCTAGGTTACAACATTTGTCAAAGGTCAAGGATCTGTCCAGTTTCTATGTTACAACATTCGTCAAATGTCAAGTATCTGTCCAGTCTCTTGGTTACAACATTCGTCAAAGGTCAAGTATCTGTCCAGTCTCTTGGTTACACCAATCGTCAAAGGTCAAGTACCTGTCCAGTCTCTTGGTTACAACATTCGTCAAAGGTCAAGTCTATTAGTACCTGTCCAGTCTCTAGGTTACAACATTTGTCAAAGGTCAAGGATCTGTCCAGTTTCTATGTTACAACATTCGTCAAAGGTCAAGTATCTGTCCAGTCTCTTGGTTACACCATTCGTCAAAGGTCAAGTATCTGTCCAGTCTCTTGGTTACACCATTCGTCAAAGGTCAAGTATCTGTCCAGTCTCTTGGTTACACCATTCGTCAAATGTCAAGTATCTGTCCAGTCTCTTGGTTACAGCATTTGTCAAAGGTCAAGGATCTGTCCAGTCTCTTGGTTACACCAATCGTCAAAGGGCAAGTATCTGTCCAGTTTCTATGTTACAACATTCGTCAAAGGTCAAGTATCTGTCCAGTTTCTATGTTACAACATTCGTCAAAGGTCAAGGATCTGTCCAGTTTCTATGTTACAACATTCGTCAAATGTCAAGTATCTGTCCAGTCTCTTGGTTACAACATTTGTCAAAGGTCAAGGATCTGTCCAGTTTCTTGGTTACACCATTTGTCAAAGGTCAAGTATCTGTCCAGTCTCTAGGTTACAACATTTGTCAAAGGTCAAGGATCTGTCCAGTCTCTTGGTTACAACATTCGTCAAAGGTCAAGTATCTGTCCAGTCTCTTGGTTACAACATTCGTCAAAGGTCAAGTACCTGTCCAGTCTCTTGGTTACAACATTCGTCAAAGGTCAAGTCTATTAGTACCTGTCCAGTCTCTAGGTTACAACATTTGTCAAAGGTCAAGGATCTGTCCAGTCTCTTGGTTACACCATTCGTCAAAGGTCAAGTATCTGTCCAGTCTCTTGGTTACACCATTCGTCAAATGTCAAGTATCTGTCCAGTTTCTATGTTACAACATTCGTCAAAGGTCAAGTATCTGTCCAGTCTCTTGGTTACACCATTCGTCAAAGGTCAAGTATCTGTCCAGTTTCTATGTTACAACATTCGTCAAAGGTCAAGTATCTGTCCAGTCTCGGTTACACCATTCGTCAAAGGTCAAGTATCTGTCCAGTCTCTAGGTTACAACATTTGTCAAAGGTCAAGGATCTGCCCAGTCTCTTGGTTACACCATTCGTCAAAGGTCAAGTATCTGTCCAGTCTCTTGGTTACACCATTCGTCAAATGTCAAGTATCTGTCCAGTTTCTATGTTACAACATTCGTCAAAGGTCAAGTATCTGTCCAGTCTCTTGGTTACACCATTCGTCAAAGGTCAAGTATCTGTCCAGTTTCTATGTTACAACATTCGTCAAAGGTCAAGTATCTGTCCAGTCTCTTGGTTACACCATTCGTCAAAGGTCAAGGATCTGTCCAGTTTCTATGTTACAACGTTCGTCAAATGTCAAGCATCTGTCCAGTCTCTTGGTTACAACATTTGTCAAAGGTCAAGGATCTGTCCAGTTTCTTGGTTACACCATTTGTCAAAGGTCAAGTATCTGTCCAGTCTCTAGGTTACAACATTTGTCAAAGGTCAAGGATCTGTCCAGTCTCTTGGTTACAACATTCGTCAAAGGTCAAGTATCTGTCCAGTCTCTTGGTTACACCATTCGTCAAAGGTCAAGTACCTGTCCAGTCTCTTGGTTACAACATTCGTCAAAGGTCAAGTCTATTAGTACCTGTCCAGTCTATAGGTTACAAAATTTGTCAAAGGTCAAGGATCTGTCCAGTTTCTATGTTACAACATTCGTCAAAGGTCAAGTATCTGTCCAGTCTCTTGGTTACACCATTCGTCAAAGGTCAAGTAACTGTCCAGTTTCTATGTTACAACATTCGTCAAAGGTAAAGTATCTGTCCAGTCTCTTGGTTACACCATTCGTCAAAGGGCAAGTATCTGTCAAGTTTCTATGTTACAACATTCGTCAAAGGTCATGGATCTGTCCAGTCTCTAGGTTACAACATTTGTCAAAGGTCAAGGATCTGTCCAGTTTCTATGTTACAACATTCGTCAAATGTCAAGTATCTGTCCAGTCTCTTGGTTACAACATTCGTCAAAGGTCAAGTATCTGTCCAGTCTCTTGGTTACACCATTCGTCAAAGGTCAAGTACCTGTCCAGTCTCTTGGTTACAACATTCGTCAAAGGTCAAGTCTATTAGTACCTGTCCAGTCTCTAGGTTACAACATTTGTCAAAGGTCAAGGATCTGTCCAGTTTCTATGTTACAACATTCGTCAAAGGTCAAGTATCTGTCCAGTCTCTTGGTTACACCATTCGTCAAAGGTCAAGTATCTGTCCAGTCTCTTGGTTACACCATTCGTCAAAGATCAAGTATCTGTCCAGTTTCTATGTTACAACATTCGTCAAAGGTAAAGTATCTGTCCAGTCTCTTGGTTACACCATTCGTCAAAGGTCAAGTATCTGTCCAGTCTCTTGGTTACACCATTCGTCAAAGGTCAAGTATCTGTCCAGTTTCTATGTTACAACATTCGTCAAAGGTCAAGTATCTGTCCAGTCTCTTGGTTACACCATTCGTCAAAGGTCAAGTATCTGTCCAGTTTCTATGTTACAACATTCGTCAAAGGTAAAGTATCTGTCCAGTCTCTTGGTTACACCATTCGTCAAAGGGCAAGTATCTGTCCAGTTTCTATGTTACAACATTCGTCAAAGGTCAAGGATCTGTCCAGTCTCTAGGTTACAACATTTGTCAAAGGTCAAGGATCTGTCCAGTTTCTATGTTACAACATTCGTCAAATGTCAAGTATCTGTCCAGTCTCTTGGTTACAACATTCGTCAAAGGTCAAGTATCTGTCCAGTCTCTTGGTTACACCATTCGTCAAAGGTCAAGTACCTGTCCAGTCTCTTGGTTACAACATTCGTCAAAGGTCAAGTCTATTAGTACCTGTCCAGTCTCTAGGTTACAACATTTGTCAAAGGTCAAGGATCTGTCCAGTTTCTATGTTACAAAATTCGTCAAAGGTCAAGTATCTGTCCAGTCTCTTGGTTACACCATTCGTCAAAGGTCAAGTATCTGTCCAGTCTCTTGGTTACACCATTCGTCAAAGGTCAAGTATCTGTCCAGTCTCTTGGTTACACCATTCGTCAAAGGTCAAGTATCTGTCCAGTCTCTTGGTTACAGCATTTGTCAAAGGTCAAGGATCTGTCCAGTCTCTTGGTTACACCAATCGTCAAAGGGCAAGTATCTGTCCAGTTTCTATGTTACAACATTCGTCAAAGGTCAAGTTTCTGTCCAGTTTCTATGTTACAACATTCGTCAAAGGTCAAGGATCTGTCCAGTTTCTATGTTACAACATTCGTCAAATGTCAAGTATCTGTCCAGTCTCTTGGTTACAACATTTGTCAAAGGTCAATGATCTGTCCAGTTTCTTGGTTACACCATTTGTCAAAGGTCAAGTATCTGTCCAGTCTCTAGGTTACAACATTTGTCAAAGGTCAAGTATCTGTCCAGTCTCTTAGTTACAACATTCGTCAAAGGTCAAGTATCTGTCCAGTCTCTTGGTTACACCATTCGTCAAAGGTCAAGTACCTGTCCAGTCTCTTGGTTACAACATTCGTCAAAGGTCAAGTCTATTAGTAAATGTCCAGTCACTAGGTTACAACATTTGTCAAAGGTCAAGGATCTATCCAGTTTCTATGTTACAACATTCGTCAAATGTCAAGTATCTGTCCAGTCTCTTGGTTACACCATTCGTCAAAGGTCAAGTATCTGTCCAGTTTCTATGTTACAACATTCGTCAAAGGTTAAGTATCTGTCCAGTCTCTTGGTTACACCATTCGTCAAAGGGCAAGTATCTGTCCAGTTTCTATGTTACAACATTCGTCTAAGGTCAAGTATCTGTCCAGTCTCTTGGTTACACCATTCGTCAAAGGTCAAGTATCTGTCCAGTTTCTTGGTTACACCATTCGTCAAAGGTCAAGTATCTGTCCAGTCTCTTGGTTACACCATTCGTCAAAGGTCAAGTATCTGTCCAGTTTCTTAGTTACACCATTCGTCAAAGGTCAAGTATCTGTCCAGTCTCTTGGTTACACCATTCGTCAAATGTCAAGTATCTGTCCAGTTTCTATGTTACAACATTCGTCAAAGGTCAAGTATCTGTCCAGTCTCTTGGTTACACCATTCGTCAAAGGTCAAGTATCTGTCCAGTTTCTATGTTACAACATTCATCAAAGGTCAAGTATCTGTCCAGTCTCTTGGTTACACCATTCGTCAAAGGTCAAGTATCTGTCCAGTCTCTTGGTTACACCATTCGTCAAAGGTCAAGTATCTGTCCAGTCTCTTGGTTACACCATTCGTCAAAGGTCAAGTATCTGTCCAGTTTCTTGGTTACAGCATTCGTCAAAGGCCAAGTATCTGTTCAGTCTCTTGGTTACAACATTCCTCAAAGGTCAAGTATCTGTCCAGTCTCTTGGTTACACCATTCGTCGAAGGTCAAGTATCTGTCCAGTCTCTTGGTTACACCATTCGTCAAAGGTCAAGTATCTGTCCAGTTTCTATGTTACACCATTCGTCAAAGGTCAAGTATCTGTCCAGTCTCTTGGTTACACCATTCGTCAAAGGTCAAGTATCTGTCCAGTCTCTTGGTTACACCATTCGTCAAAGGTCAAGTATCTGTCCAGTCTCTTGGTTACACCATTCATCAAAGGTCAAGTATCTGTCCAGTCTCTTGGTTACAGCATTCGTCAAAGGTCAAGTATCTGTCCAGTCTCTTGGTTACACCATTCGTCAAAGGTCAAGTATCTGTCCAGTCTCTTGGTTACACCATTTGTCAAAGGTCAAGGATCTGTCCAGTCTCTTGGTTACACCATTCGTCAAAGGTCAAGTATCTGTCCAGTCTCTTGGTTACAGCATTCGTCAAAGGTCAAGGATCTGTCCAGTTTCTATGTTACAACATTCGTCAAAGGTCAAGTATCTGTCCAGTCTCTAGGTTACACCATTCGTCAAAGGTCAAGTATCTGTCCAGTTTCTATGTTACAACATTCGTCAAAGGTCAAGTATCTGTCCAGTTTCTATGTTACAACATTCGTCAAAGGTCAAGTATCTGTCCAGTCTTTAGGTTACACCATTCGTCAAAGGTCAAGTATCTGTCCAGTTTCTATGTTACAACATTCGTCAAAGGTCAAGTATCTGTCCAGTTTCTATGTTACAACATTCGTCAAAGGTCAAGTATCTGTCCAGTCTCTTGGTTACACCATTCGTCAAAGGTCAAGTATCTGTCCAGTTTCTATGTTACAACATTCGTCAAAGGTCAAGTATCTGTCCAGTCTCTTGGTTACACCATTCGTCAAAGGTCAAGTATCTGTCCAGTTTCTATGTTACAACATTCGTCAAAGGTCAAGTATCTGTCCAGTTTCTATGTTACAACATTCGTCAAAGGTCAAGTATCTGTCCAGTCTCTTGGTTACACCATTCGTCAAAGGTCAAGTATCTGTCCAGTTTCTATGTTACAACATTCGTCAAAGGTCAAGTATCTGTCCAGTTTCTATGTTACAACATTCGTCAAAGGTGAAGTATCCGTCCAGTCTCTTGGTTACACCATTCGTCAAAGGTCAAGTATTTGTCCAGTTTCTATGTTACAACATTCGTCAAAGGTCAAGTATCTGTCCAGTCTCTTGGTTACTCCATTCGTCAAAGGTCAAGTATCTGTCCAGTTTCTATGTTACAACATTCGTCAAAGGTCAAGTATCTGTCCAGTCTCTTGGTTACACCATTCGTCAAAGGTCAAGTATCTGTCCAGTTTCTATGTTACAACATTCGTCAAAGGTCAAGTATCTGACCAGTTTCTATGTTACAACATTCGTCAAAGGTCAAGTATCTGTCCAGTCTCTAGGTTACACTATTCGTCAAAGGTCAAGTATCTGTCCAGTTTCTATGTTACAACATTCGTCAAAGGTCAAGTATCTGTCCAGTTTCTATGTTACAACATTCGTCAAAGGTCAAGTATCTGTCCAGTCTCTTGGTTACACCATTCGTCAAAGGTCAAGTATCTGTCCAGTTTCTATGTTACAAAATTCGTCAAAGGTCAAGTATCTGTCCAGTTTCTATGATACAACATTCGTCAAAGGTCAAGTATCTGTCCAGTCTCTTGGTTACACCATTCGTCAAAGGTCAAGTATCTGTCCAGTTTCTATGTTACAACATTCGTCAAAGGTCAAGTATCTGACCAGTATCTAGACTACACAATTCGTCAAAGGTCAAGTATCTGTCCAGTTTCTATGTTACAACATTCGTCAAAGGTCAAGTATCTGACCAGTATCTAGACTACACAATTTGTCAAAGGTCAAGTATCTGTCCAGTCTCTTGGTTACACCATTCGTCAAAGGTCAAGTATCTGTCCAGTCTCTTGGTTACACCATTCGTCAAAGGTCAAGTATCTGTCCAGTTTCTATGATACAACTTTCGTCAAAGGTCAAGTATCTGTCCAGTCTCTTGGTTACACCATTCGTCAAAGGTCAAGTATCTGTCCAGTTTCTATGTTACAACATTCGTCAAAGGTCAAGTATCTGACCAGTATCTAGACTACACAATTTGTCAAAGGTCAAGTATCTGTCCAGTCTCTTGGTTACACCATTCGTCAAAGGTCAAGTATCTGTCCAGTCTCTTGGTTACACCATTCGTCAAAGGTCAAGTATCTGTCCAGTTTCTATGTTACAACATTCGTCAAAGGTCAAGTATCTGACCAGTATCTAGACTACACAATTCGTCAAAGGTCAAGTATCTGTCCAGTCTCTTGGTTACACCATTCGTCAAAGGTCAAGTATCTGTCCAGTCTCTTGGTTACACCATTCGTCAAAGGTCAAGTACCTGTCCAGTCTCTTGGTTACAACATTCGTCAAAGGTCAAGAATCTATCCAGTATCAAGGCTATACCATTAGTCAAAAGTCAAGTATCTGTCCAGTTTCTATGTTACACCATCCATCCAGTCGCTATGATACATCATTCTTCTAAGGTCATTATTATAAGTTGAGAAATAAAATTGAATGAGGGCTGGGATTGAAACTGTTTTTATAAACATCTAGGAAATTATAAAATTAAAAAATTACTTCATAAAATTGAAAATGAAAATATTCTTTTAGTTTCATTGCATGTTTTGTAAAAGAAAAAAAAATGGAAACTGTTTATGTCAAAATTTGTAATTAATCTATTTAATTATTTGAGTTCACATTCATAGTTTTATTATTTTTAAATGCATTTTTATCCCAAGAACTACTCCCAAACTTTGATTTAGTTTGTTGATTCAGGTTGTAGGTGATTACTACTTTTGATATTTCAAATTTAGACTTCATTTCTCTCTTATTTTTTTAAGAAATAATTTTTTTTTTTTTTGTAAATAAAGAAAGTATTAGATATCTGGAAAATTAAGCATTTTCGGAAAAAAAATTATTAAATGATCTTCGAGAGTGAAATAAAACTGTCAAGTTGACATTAGCGTTAGGGCATTGCAGATTTGTAAATTACTAGCAAACTATATTGCGCGGTGGCCCTTGCACAAAGTAGTCCTAGTTTTATTTCAAAGTGCGTGGAGAAACTCAAAGCTTAGTAGACATTAGGCTAGTCTACTACGCATGCGTGTAATCAATCCTGCTTTGCCATTCTTTCTTGAAATTGGTCGTTGTTTTATATTTTTAATTCTTTCTGTATTTCATGGCTTTTAACTTTAACTCACATTTATTTTTTACACACATTGCTCGGGGTTCGGAGCTCTTATTGCTTTGAAGACTTAGTTGACTTCAAGTAGCCTCTAATCTAAACTTGATTATGACACTATGCATATTACATTATTTTTAAATGTTTGAAATTTACAGTAACTATTTCGTTCGTCCATTTTACGAAACCAGTTTGGACACTGTAGTCAATTTTTCGGAATAATTTAATTAGGTTTAACTATGTTTTAAACATAGAAAATTTTGTTTATAACCCATTGTAAATCATTACTTAACTTTTAACATTTTTTATAAATAATTACGATATTATTTGTTACAATAAAGGCTATGCATCTAAATAAATTGAGCTTTTGAGAGAGAAATTATTTACGGTACTGCTAATTATTAAATTTATGAACGAGTGTAAAACAATAATAAGCTGAAAATATTGTTATTGACGTTAAAATAATATAATAATAATAAAAAAATCATTGCTTGTCATCTCACATCCCCAAAACCAAATAAAAACCAATCAAAACTAATCGTTACTTAAAATTTCAGTTAGTTGTCAATTAAAAAAATGAATAAAAACCAATGACGACGGCTATGAAAAAATAGTTTTAAATTTTAATAAGGTTCAAAACTTGCTTCGCTTGTACCATAGACACGCCCTCAACGTAAACCGTATTTGTTAACATCGTGGTTTTAATGACGGCGGTCAAGGTTAACTTTTGATTTTTGCCTAACTGTTTTAACCTAAAATTCATAAATTCTATTAGATAATATTGATAATTTAAAATTAAATTGTAACAATTAAAAAATCTCATATTGTTAACCATTACTATAGCTACAGAATTTACTTAATCACAATTTTCTATTGTTAGAGTTGATTCTAAATCCAACACTCACACGATTAACATCCTCCTCAGGAGGCTGGCTGAAAGACTTACATTTGCAACACTATGGGTCGTGAACATTTGATGTTAGTGAGGGTAAGTGGATGCCATCATATATCGTCGGATGCCCGCGTATAAGAATACAAATACCAGGGTATTTGTAGCCGCTTTCAGTCTTTATATAGGGCATAT
Organism: Aphrophora alni; assembly: GCA_963513935.1. Taxonomy (NCBI): domain Eukaryota; kingdom Metazoa; phylum Arthropoda; class Insecta; order Hemiptera; family Aphrophoridae; genus Aphrophora; species Aphrophora alni. Next base: position 40,562,816 of record OY740771.1, on the reverse strand, counting down.
TTTTATCGAAATGATAGGTTTTTTTTTTAAACATTTAAATCCAGATTCCTTTTTTTTTTTAACAGGAACTGGTGTGCATCGCATCTCTTTATTCCGTGTTATTTCTAATTTTATTTTTTTATTTTTTATAACCGTTTATATTCCGATACATTAGATGCAAAAATATGCACACGCGATTAATTTCTACCGCGTTAATTCATTTTAAATTAGGTTCTTTATTTTTTTAAAATTTTTTATAGGCGTTTATATTCCGATATACAAATGATGCAACCAGGGTTGCATCCGCGATTAGTTTCTACCGCGTTAAGTCATTTTAATATATTTTTGTAAAATGGTTATGACCGGCCGCGATAATCAATATTTGTATACTGTAGGTCGATATGTCAGGTCGGACAACCACGGGGGTTGATAACCGCGTAATATATATGGTGGCATCCACATTCCCGTAGCTAACTAATGGTGGGACCAACCTATACACATACACATACACACACAACACACACTCTAATAAGAGTGGGTCTTTCAGCTGGTACACACAAGACTGTAATAAAACAACTTTCACAATCTGGTCTTTGTGTTTTATTTATTAGACTTAAGTTAGACGTAAGATAAATTTATATTTTAAAATTATTGTACTGCAGTGATAGATAGATTGTATAATATTTATAATGTTGTAAACCTTAAAATATTGTAAATGCAATTGAAAAATAAATGTCTTTTTAAAATGTAGCCAGACTTATTTATGAAAAGTTTACTCTGGCATATCATGCCAAAATATTAACTTGATAAGTATCTAAGGTTTTGCTTGAAGTTAATCATTAACGTAACAAATTATAAATTACAGAAATAGACAATCATTACGAGGTAAATCTTAAACCCCTCAATTTGCAGACTATACGATATCGTTGTGTAAAAGTTACCACAGCTGTCTTGGTCTTCTACTCTGACGTGCAATTTGTTGCGTCCAGTTGGTATGCACTGTTTTGTCTGCAAAATAATCTTTAGCATAAAATAGAATTCGTTGGTAATTGTGTAAGACATCCTTAGACCTTGAATACTATACCTTTGGGAAAAATTTGATCAACACTACACGAACAAAAAGTGTAGATTCAGTTAGAATGCCTCGGGATTGCCACACCCCGTACTGTCTATGAGTCCTTGAGAAGGGAAGCATTACTTTCCAACATGCTTAAGTGAGACCAATCCTTTTAAATCCTGCAATACAAGTTTTCATTCTGATAATGTGTGGTCAGTAATAATGCACTCAATTTTGTTTTCCTTAAAAAAAGTTTTGATCATCGCCTTATATAAAAATGAAGACTCCCCCCCCCCCCGAGTACTCTTAGCGTTAGGCTTGACATGGTTAGAGACCTCTGTAAGACAGAGAGTTCCAACCCGACATGAAAAAAGTGAACACCCAGCAGGTCTCTTTCGGGATTGCCACGTACACACATACATGTTTGGCAATAGTAATGAGGCCTCAGCATTTGACACAATCGTGGGGACATGTAAGGTACACAATACCACTTTACAATAAGAGTTTTATGTACCACATTTTAGAATTTGTACACACCAAATTTTTTAAACATCCATGTAGGAATCTAAATTGTGAAGCCTATTTTCAGGACATTGTAGTGACTATAGCTCTCAGATATGAGTGAGTATATCACAGCTCAAATATATGTTCCATCGTATTTGTCGTACTAAAATTATATATTTTGACATACCTCACGCCTGCTTTACCCAAACGGCAACCTTTTGAGATATTAGCGGTGTTTTGGATTAGTATATATGAGGAAGCTGGTATACTCTCCTCTTTATCTCTCACCCTCTCATTTTCTCTCCGTTTCTCTTACTCTCTCCTTCTAAGTCATCTACACTATTATATAAAAATCTAATGGTGTGTGTGTGTGTGTGTGTGTGTGTGTGTGTGTGTGTGTGTATGTGTGTGTTTATGTGTGTGTGTGTTACTCAATCATGTAAAAACTACTGGACACATTGAGCTGAAATTGTACATGGACATTCTTAGGGTCCATGGTTAACACAGGCCTATTTTTATTTAGAAATTCCATCTGTGCACCGCCCCACTGGCCTTGAAAACTCCCTTAACACTCAATACAAATATACGTCAACCCCGTACGAAGGACGGGTACTCTGCTAGTTTTTAATAAATCTTTTGAATGTTATTTAAAAGAATTCAATGTTATCTTTTGAATGTTTTTTAATATTTATTATGATTAATTGAACATTACAATCTTAAGATACTGCTTAAATAAGTAGGTCTAACACATGTACAAATGTGTAAAGAAGCATGTGTTGAAACCTAAAGCTAGGTTCTAGCTATGTAAGATTTTATTTAAAACTTTAAAAGCATATACATGTGTTTAGTAAACTATTGGGACAGATCTTATGGTTCTGCCGGCAAAGGCAACTTTAAGAAGTCTCTTCTCAGGCCGCATTGCATAATCCTTGATATCCTCTGCCACTAGTTTTAGATTTAAGTCCGAATGTAACTCATCGTTACGCTGATACCATCTTGCGTTAGTCATTTCTACCAAATAAAAGTATTGACATTTAACTTACTTTAAGGTGAATCTGATATAATCTCTTTCACGTCGTGTTTCCATGTAAGGTGTTCCTAGATATTGAACAGTATCACGTTGTGGTAATTGTTTATTATTTATATAAACACATTGGATAGAATCTAGATGTCGCAAAGCAAATCTAATACCAGTTGATTTTTGTATTAAGAGATCTTGGAAGATTTTCAGTTACCTGCGCTTGAGAATCACCAAAAATCTTTAGAATGATGGACATTTTGATAGCTCCTCTTACATGATTGTACTTTCAGTGCCTTTGACATATTCGTAGTGTGGTGAAATGTATTTTGTCAATTTCTTAAAAAATACTAAATAAAGCGGAATAATAATAACTTTGTTATTAGCATAATTATCCTGGTGGATAAAAACCAGCAGAAAATTCTTTACAGGATTGCTATCTATAAACGTACAGGTGATTCTTCTAGTTACCAACGTACTTCTTGTGGGTTTAAAAAATTTGAAACCAATTTGTCTAAAAACCGCCATTTCCCAAAATGGTCGCTAAATATTGTTTTTTCCAAACATTTTTTATTTTTACGTTATTTCGGTTAGAAAAAGAAATGTAAAGAGTTTTTTATCTTAGACCATGTCTCTTATTAAACCAATCTGTTTAGGAACTTGACAATTAAAAAGTCTGTTGATCATAAACAGATTTTAAATAGATATTACTATTTAAAAACGATATCTTATACATAGCTAAGTAGGTACTAACTTTTTACAGTTTTTTAAGTCTGTTGTATAAAGAACTGTTTACTACAAATTATGTTAGTTGAACTAGGAATAAATAAAAATTGCATAGAAACCACCATTCCAACAAAAATACAAATTTTTTGAAGAGATGATAAGTCAATATCACAAAAAATGTTTAAACCGATATCGATGATTTTTAAAAAATATGTGTGACTATTACCAAAACAAATGAGCCAAATAGCATGGAAGTCAATATTACTGCAAGTTTGTTACTGAAACTACAAAAAACAAAACAGTCCCTAAAAACCCTGAATTTAAAAAGAAAATTCTTTAGGCACATTACGTTTGGGTCGTAACAAATTACATTTAGTCGATATCATTTTGGGAAAACTGAGTTATACGAACCTCTAAGACGCCCATACTTCGTTTTAATGTTTTCAGAGATAAGTTATTTCACGAAAATAAATATTTTTCTACTTGTCGTTTTAGGCGAAAAATTACCATCACCTTATGCCTTATAGCAAAATGGAAAAAAGAACTTAAAATATAGAACTTTAGCATTCAAGTTCTCTAATAGCGTCAAGAGTTGGTTAAGTGAGATTAGATAGGAAAGATGAAAGAACAAGACCATGTGGAAAACTGTAGATCCAACTAGGTTACTGATGATTACATAAGTGAGCCTCTTAAGACGAAAAATATCTTGGTTATAAAAGGAAAAATGCCCATAAATAAAGACCTTTAGCACTTAAATACTCTAGCGTTAGGATCGGAAAAGAACAATAGATGGTTAAGAGAGACCTGATAGGAAAGATGAGAGGGATTTAACCCAAGTCTACATGGAAAAAGTGTGAATCAAGCTATGTCCCTCGGGATTGCCAAGATCCTGAGGGCAACTTTCAGAGGTTAACATACAATTCTTTGAACTGTCCTCCCCCAATAACAACCCATTTTTGTAGGTGGGGAACAATATCCACATATAAATCCGGATTTTCCGGGACAGTCCCGGATTCATTGTGATAATACAATACGAGTTTTGAGACGAATTTTATTCAAATAAAACTGTTCACTGACAACTTTAATAGAAATCAGTAGGAAATTATGTTAAACAAAATTATAAGTCCTTTTAAATAAAATTTTGTTAAAATTTAAGTAAAAAGAAATAATACAAAAGATGACGTAATAAATATAAAAATAAATAAAAATTTGATGTCTCAAATTTCTCAAAATTTTAATTATGGCTAATTGTAGACAAAAGGGGCAGTAATGAAATACTATAGTAATATTTTGCAGAAATTAACAAATAATACGGAAATTTGACCATATATAAAGTCATTCTTGTAGAGTTTTATCAGATTTAAGTAAACGAAATACATTTTTAATAAATAAATAGTGCAGTTTTATAAGCTCTTGAAGCTAGATAAAGTGACAAAATGTCAATTAAATGGATGATTGGTTTATGCTAATTCAAAAAGCCTAATATTTAAAATTTCAATAAAACTTAAAATTGTTAGAAATTTAAAACAAAAAATACGTACATGACGTATCAAATTGTAAGATCACATGAGAAATAGCGGAAAACCCTTAAAAACCAAATTAGAATAATAAACTAAAATAGTGAAAATCGGTGAAATAAAAAAACTCATAACTTCGTCAAAAATAATAATATTATGAAACTCTAAACAGAATAGTACATTTTATAGCGAAGCTAACAAGATTCAAGAAGAAAAAGTGCCGAAAATAGTAATTCGAGAAAATCGAAACAGAAAATTCATCAAAAGTTTAGGCACAGGTAACTTCTTAACGGAGAGTCATAGCGACGCCATTCAAGTTGCATATATATCTAGGGGTCAAGAACAATACAAAGAGTTTTTTAGAAGTAAAATCCATCCATTAGAAATGAATACATAAAGTAAATAGTAAAAATTTCAGGATAAAAAATAATCGAGTAATTTATAAAAACAAAAGGAAATCTGCAGGGAATTAAAAAGGGAAGTTTGGCACAACTTTTAGCCAAATTCACGGAGCTACTAAATTATTGTTTTCTTCTACTGAAACTTAAAGAACTCCAAAAAAAAAAATGTCGCAAACAGAACTTGATGAGTTGTTGAAAGAGACAGCAACCATACTTTACGAAAACTGCATTACTTACTGAGATCTGTGGAAAGCTAGCCCTAGAGAGCTGTCATGGGCTAATTTAAGAACGTAACCCAGTGGGAGGACTTGGAAAAGCGGGTCATTGTTTGAAAACGTTTTGCCGCCCACTACATCACTTTATGACATGTTCAATGAGTAGTGAAATCATACCTTACTGAAGAACGCTTTACTGAGTGTGCTAAGATTTAAATTATCAACAGAGCAGAGTTGGTTATCTCTTTTCAAGAATTATAAGAGATAATTATTCCAAATATAAGACAAATGTGCAAGTTCGTGCTATCCCTTCCAGAAACCAATTCATCAGCTGAAAGAGCCTTTTCTATGATCAACAACTTCAATGATCATAGACTCAAGAGTGTCAAAGCTCTCTTGATAATGTAAATGAATTTGACAAAGTCAAATATCGAAATGTATAAAAAAAATAAAGTTGAACAAAGCACTGATACACAAGTTCTTCTACTGACAAGTACAACTGGAGCAAACTATCAACATCAGCCTCTAATAAACCAATTATGTCACATATTAGTAAGTGTATTTTATATCTATTAATTGAATCATGTATTTTAAAAATGTTATAAGTACCTAAAACAAAACTTTACTGAAGAAAAGACATATTTCCATGACAACAAAGTTCAGTAACAATTATAGAAAAATATTATATTGAATCCTTTGTAAAAGTATCATCGTTGTAAGTTAATGCTGAATATTAGTGTTGAAGGCTATAAAATAGCTCACTGAAGAAAGAGCTTAGATTTACAGTGAAAATTTTTTCTGTTAATAATAAAAAAAAAAACTTTCTTTTATTTAAAAAAAATATTTTGACAAAAGTAAACGTGATTTATAACAATAAAAAAGAAAGAAAAAAATTGGTGTGGATTTTCCGAAAAAGTACAAAGTTCGATAACCATTAATATAGGTTGATACACTTTTAAAATGTCTACAGATTATCAAATTTAATAATACCGAACTTTGAAAATCCTTTTCCACTCGCATTATGTAGAACGTAGCAAAAAAAGTTAATTTTGTGTAGATTTTAACTCTCCACCTAATGATGCCCGAATTTAATAGAAAATAACAAAACCATAACAAAATGGTTAAAAGCATATGGATGCAGTAGAGTAACTGCAGTAATGATTAATAAAAACATTTCAAGCAAATAGTGCTAAATATCATTATGTGCTACTAATTGTGCTAGTAGGCCTACCATTTGAACTTTACTTTGCAGTCAAGTTGAAAACTTTGTCCTATAACAAATATGCAGATGTGAAATGGTTGTAATAGCCTACAACTAATTGATGAGAATGTTCTTGGCAATACAAAGACTTCACAATGTCTGTCGGACATTCTACAGATAGTCAGCACATAAAGTAAACCGCAAAGGTTAGGCCTACGCGGATGACAAAGTCCTGAAATGCCCAATCATCTCCAGGAAGTAGTCTAAGTTCAATAAAAATGAATGATGGAAGTTGTGTTTTCATGCGTAATTTCCTTTTCCATTGTCTTGTTGTGAGTGGTCGTGTTGTGATTTTTAATCAATTCATAGTTTCTTCGAAAAAATTCTTATTTATGACGTTTTTAATATTTTGACAATAGAAATTTCCCAAAATGTATATTATCATTTAGATAAGGAGAAATAGATGGGACACAAAGAATAGATTAATAGAAAAAATGCCTGATTTGTTGAAATAACTAAAAGATTAAACGTACGTAATCAGGAAATCACACGTCATCAGTTGGTTGTTAGGCTTGGTTCATTGTCCCTGCATTCCTTGATCAAGGATTTTGTCTGTGCTTTAGGCTACTGGTTTTGTTTTCATGTTTATACCTAGACTTTTAGATCCTTAGTTTTTTTTTATTTGTTGACAAAGCCAGGCGCCGAAAAATAAATTATCACCTCCCGAAAATGTTTCAAACATAAGTAATATATGATCCCCACTTAAAGTATTTAACGGTTTTCAATAAAGATATTGTTTAACATTCAAGGCTGACCACAAGTTAGTCAAGGAAAAGAAACTTCGTTGTGCCTTGCACAAATTCACTGAAGTAGAAATGATAAAATGTTTTCAAAATATGTGTCTTGGGAAATCAGTAAAATATTTTATAAAATCTAAGCAACAAAACCTTGGTTCGCTTTTCTCTTCGATCAATATTGTACGGGAGACGTGAGTTGCAGTTTACAGAACTGATTTCAGCTAATATAAAACCTATAACCATCGATATTCTTCAATATATGTTTTATTCCACAATTCAAAATAGCTAATATCCGATGTTTATTCTAGAACACCTAACTAATTTCATTATACTGGAAATGTATTAGTCGTTACAATGAGATCCAGGTTCATGAAATGGGTATTTATCATGGTTTCTAGATACAGTAATGACATTTGAGGCTTATTTAAAAATATTATGAACATCATATTTTTATTTATTTATTTGAGGCAAATAACATACAAATATAACCGCTCGCGCGCGGGGTGACTATATTTTTAATTTTTTGTGAGAAAACTCTAAAAACGACATTTGGGAAATAAATACTCAATCCTTAAATTGTATGTGTATAATTACCAAAGTTTCGCTACCAAAACTTATAAATTTTTTCTAATCTACAACAATTCTCTTGACATTATATAACAAGAAGTATACATAATAATCAATTTTAACTTTTATTCAATTATTTATCTTTCTTAATTGGCAAGTCAAAAAAGAGAATAATATTTTGTTTAAACCCTGGAAAAGGAAAGTTATTTCGAGAAAGTGTGTTCTACAATATAGCTGTTTTTAGTAAAGGCCGACAGCAGGTGTGGTGGGCCGTCGACATAACAGAATTAAGACGGAAATGTCTACAGCTTAGAAGGAGAGCACAGCGAACACGTGGTAGACCAGAACCGAATGTGTTGTCGACAGAGCACAGGTCAACAAAAAAGGCTCTTGTAAAGAGTATCCGAAGAAGCAAAGAGGAGTGCTGGAGATCACCTTGTGACGAACTAATCAAAGACTTCTGGGGTTTGGGATATAGAATGTGACTCGCAAACTTGGTGGCCTAAGCCCTACTAAAATAATGAGTCCGAATAAAAGGAGAAGAATTGTGGATACTTTTTCCCCAAACATCCATGTAGGAACCCTAGGAAGAGGTGATAGACGCTGTCCACGCGGCAGATAGAGCGTGTCATGCAGCCAGACTTGTAGTTTTATTTGTGACATTAGACGTTAAAAATACTTTTAAGTCAGTTCGTTGGGCAGATGTAATGAAGGCGTTAAATTCGTGATTTTACTGTACCTGAATACCTTATTGGTTGTGAGGGACTATTTAAGTAATCGTTGGTTGCTTTGTGAAACAGAGGAAGGATTGTGGACTAAGGAAACGACCGCGGGGGCGGTTAGTAATCGTTGCTGGGACCCGACTTGTGGAACGTTGCGTATGACGGCCTGCTGCGGTTGGAGAAGTTGGAAGGATTGTGCGTGGTAGATTATGAGGATTACGTAGCGGTGGTATTCAAAGTCAGAAATTTGGAACTAGCACGGCTAAGGTTGAACCAGGTAATGCGGTGAATTACCGCACGATTGGAAAAACATTAGCTGCAACTTGCTATCCCCAAGATTGAAATTGTTTGACTGACAAGGAAGAGAATTTCCACATCTGTCCCCATGATGGTTGGATCACAAAGGATCAATACCAAGATATCGTGGAGGTAACTTGGGGTTATGCTGGACACAAAGCTGGGAGCACTTACGAATGACATGCGACAAAACGACAGCGGTGGCCTCCTCTGTTGGAAGGTTGATGACCAACATGGGTAGTTCCCGTGAGACTCTCTTGGTGACAACAGTGCAGTCTGTAATTTTGTACGGGAAAGAGATTTGGGCGGAGACTATGAAAGTGCGGAAACGTCGTTCTAGACTCTCCTCAATACAGAGAATGGGAGCAATGAGAATTGCGAACTCCTATCTCACAGTGTCTGGAACAGCGGTCTTAGTAGTGGCGAGAGTCGTCCCAATAGACCTTTTACGGTAAGAACGAAAGAGCAAGGAAATAGACAGAGAAGAGGCCGCTAAAAGAGCAAGAGAAAATACAATTCTTGAATGGTAACTACGCTGCGATAATGAAACCAGAGGCCGATGGACAGCTGACCTAATTAGGAGCCTAAGAGAATATATTCATCGGAGTCATGGAGAGATGAATTACCACCATCACACAATTTCTGACGAGCCATGGATACTTCACACAATGGGGAAGGTGGCTTCTAGGAACTGCCTAGTTTGTAAAGAGTAGGAGGATGCGAAGCACACCTTCTTTGAGTGCCAACGTTTTGCAGAACATGGGCGAATTATTAGTGACGACATTGGTAGTCTTTCTTCAGAAAGTATTGAGAAGAAGATGTTCTCATCGAAAGACAATTGGGATGCCGTTGGGGTATACATCGAAGCAGTACTGAGTTGCAAGAAGGAAGTGGGTTGGTTAAGAGAGGGGCTTTAGTAGAGGCACCTCCCTGAAGTAATGCGAGAGCGGTCCCGGAAAGGAATGCTGCCTAGGAAATAGGGAGGTTTTTAGTCGGTAGTCTTGTGGGGAGTCTAACACTATGTCCCACAAGGACTAGTGTGTAAATACATTTTCACCAAACCTCTATAATAAAATAAAAAATTGTAAACGTTGGGCCAAGATGACTGATTGGCGCACCATCCCTCCCCCCCGGTGATCTTGCGACCTATCATAGGTAAGGCTAGTGTGCCATTTTTAGGGGGGGGGGGTATAAAAACCAGGCAAAAAACACGAACTGGAACACCCAAACTAGGTTCCACAAGAATCCTGCTCCTGTTCTTAACAGCTCCTATCTTAACGACGGGTGACGTACAACTGGCTTCGAATAATGCCGTTGGGTATTATAAGAGTTAGAATTATATTAGTATTACTATATTCCGATCTAATTGCCTCAGGCAATATTTCCTTGAAATATTCAAGTTAAATTTGTTTACTGATTTTTAGAAATTTTAGATAATTAGATTTACATTTTATAACTTTCAATTGTACAAAATGGACTTAAAAAAAAAAAGAAAAAAGACAATCTATTGTTACATCAAGTATAACTCCAACATAAGAAAGTATGTACTATATGAATAAAACATGTATGTCCTACCGATATGGATAATAAACCACGATAAAATATTATTATTTTTATTTAAAGATCATGAAGGGCAACATATATACTGTTCTTTATTGAGAAACCAATAAGAACTGAAGTATAAAGAGAAATGTAATCAATCTTGTTGACCCAGAAAAATAAGGTAGAATTTTACTGAAATAAACTCATTCTTTTATTTTATTGAAATTATAAATTTAAAATTAAGCAGTGTATTTATGATTTATGATTTTTGACCAGGAAGTAGCTGTATATGATATACGAAATAATTTATTCAATAACAAAGTTGTTTTTGTAATCAATTATCTTAAACAAAATAAAATAAAAATAATGGTGAAAACAAATGATTATTTTTAATGATGTCATCTGAGAAATATATGTGGTTGCAGTGTTCACAGTAATGTGGGTGTATAGGTGACTTTCAAGGCATTTATCGTTCTCTAGTTGTAAATAATAGTTTTTAAATTACAGATTGTTCATTCCCACCTTCGTTCGAGTTATTTAAAAATTGTATGAGTGATATTTGAATTATAGTTTTTAAATCTTGAATACGAATACAAACAATACAAAATTGACTATATGTTATATTATTGTTTGTTTATTAACAAACAATATTGTTTAACAAAAAAAGTAAGATGACGAAGAGAATGAGACGATCAAGATAGTTGGAACAGGTAGGCAGGTAGACGTAGAGTTATATCTTCAACTGCACTAAACAGCTTGGATTAAAATAAGTTGATGGTAGAAAATATTATTTATAGCAACCTTATTGGTGGAACTGTTAATGTTAGTTCACTTATCTCAATCTTTAACTTTGCGTGGAAATTTGTTCTTCTATGATACTGAAATAAAACTGTCAACAAAATGGACATACAAGGTAAATTCAGCCCCTACATAATATTATATTTTAATAATTACGTCATATTAGTTGGTAGTTTTGAAGCTGGTACGTTTCTGACTATTTGGTTTAAACGTGTAGTTATGAAGTATGTGAAATACAATATGCCAAATGCTGCTAAACTTAACTTCATTTATACATTATTTATTTAAACTTAATTTATTTGTTATAATATTTATAAAATCGAAGTTTTTTATAAAATCTGTAACATATTGAATTTAAGACAAATTATGTATGGATTAACGATCTCATTATTGTCGTAATTCTTATATTTTATATTTTTATTACAGCGCCGTTTTGCCGAAACTTGGTTTTCTTAAATGTAACACTCAACACTTAACTAAAACACATAACAACACTCTGGCTATGATTACTGAATGTTTTTTTCACCTTAAAACCACCTTACAACACTGAAGATTCAAACACACACGTGAAAATATAAAGAAGAATTAAAACGACAATAATAAAGTATTTATACTTAATTTTGTTGATGTTAGTTTTATTTTTCTTAGACACTCTTGTTTGAACGCAAGCTGAACACTTTTAAAGTACTTCTTTCGCAGATTTATATCCTTTGTAGATATTATAAATCTTAGTTTCCAATACGACTTCATTCTTTATTCAATAAATACTAAAGTAGCAGTGACATGACTGATGTATTGCAAACTTTATTGTATTTTGTTCGGTTCTTGAAAGCAATCCACACAACTTAACCTAGTTTTTTCAATCTTTGGATTATATCTTTCAAAACCACCTGCGTTCAATATAAAATACTATACACAGATTAACTTGGTGTTTTATTAACCAAAATACAAAAAAAACAAGTAAAACCTTGTTGCTTTTTTAATGAGAAGAAATTTCAATATTAAATCTTTAAAATTTTCAGATTATAACTAATTCCATAATTTTTGTTCTGTAAGAGTGGTTTCTTTCATGGGTCATAAAATATTATATGATTGAACACATAAAAGTATTGTTAAAATTTACAAACAAAAAATAAGGAAAACATTAATCTTGTAATGTTCTAAAAAAAGATACTTTAGTAAATTATTTACTTTATGTGATTTTGAACGGTCAAGAATCTATCATGTAAAAACAACAAAGGTAATTATAAAAATATTTTATACTCTCTCACCAAGGTTAAAACTCATAGTATAATAAACAATGGTAAAGCTGTACGCACAGACTACTGTAGATCTTATTACTAATAAGTTTCATGGCGGACTTTAAGTTCGACCTTATCTATAACAAAACAATTTTATCTACAGTATCTTTCGTAATCTCTTTAACTAGACTGTTTATTGCACAGTGAGAGTAAAATTACATGCTGTTTATACTCAGTACAATGTGTTTTGATAATTAATGTGTCATTTTTGATGATTAGTACAACTAGTTTACAAATATGTTCATTTGTTGAAATACATAGGCACATTGATTTATAAAGTATTCTTTTTATTGAATAAAATGGTTTTTTTTTTGTAAAATACATTCATTTTTTTCAGTAACATGATCATTTTGTTAAATAGTATGGTCATTGTATTAATAATATATTGGTCTTTTTTATATAATATTTTCATTTTGTTCAGTAATATGATCATTTTGTTAAAAATATCTTTTTGTACAATAATACAAAACTTTAAAGGAAATGGGAACAAAACAGATTGTCTAATAATTGTCATTATTTAATAATCAAAGGACTAATCGTACTATGGAGAGGTAATAAGTACACACGGTTTTACTGTGGTCCTTCTGCGAAATGAAATTCTATTTCACTAGACAAAAGTGAATATATATATATATATATATATATATATATATATATATATATATATATAATAGTAATAACATAATAACGTATATGTATATAAACATCTATAATAATAAAAGCCAAAACCCACTCACTGACTGACTGACTGACTGACTGACTCACTGATCACGAAATCTCAGGAACCACTGAACGGATTACAATGAAACTTGGTACACAGCTTCCTCATAGGTCCTAGACGCGCACTAAGAACCGGTTTTGAAAAATTCAATGTATAACCGCGGAAATCGCGAAAAGTAAAATACATTATTTTTTGTAAACTATGAAGCGTACAAACGTGAAATTCGGCAAACATGTTCATCCTGGTGTCTAGGTGCTCGCTAAGAAACGTTTTTAAAAAAAAATCCATGTCTAACCGCGTAAATCGCGAAAAACCGCGAAAAGTAAAATACATAATTTGTTGTAAACCATGAAGCGTACAAACGTGAAATTAGGCAAACATGTTCCTCCTGGCGTCTAGGTCCTCGCTAAGAAACGTTTTTAAAAAAAATCCAGGTCTAACCGCGGAAATCGCGAAAAAACCGCGAAAAGTAAAATACATTATTTTTTGTAAACTATGAAGCGTACAAACGTGAAATTCGGCAAACATGTATTATTCTCACTGTATTTAAACACGAAACCTAGAGTTCTGAAATTCGGTACATGGTTTCGGGTAAGTTCTTAGAGGCGTACTAAGAAAGGGTTTGAAAACCTTTTACTCGAAGGGTAGCTAACACCCCTATTACAATATTTTCAGTCAAACGCATATATTTGTTATTAATACATTTTTTCGGTGGCTGTTATTTAGATGAACAACTACAGCGGTTTTTGATCATTGTGAACACTGATCATTGTGAACACTGATCATTGTGAACACTACAGCTGATAAGGGGTCTACATTGCCCCCTACCAGTCAGTCTAGCTACAGACTTTGCTACTTGCTTTGTTTTTTCCTGAACCTCTACACACTTCTGTTCACTTCAGTTCTGTTCTATACGTCAATATATTTTGATCATTTTAGGAGTAGAGATTGGGTCGGTTGGGCACAAAAACGGTGGGGGTACCCCCACCCTCCCCCTCCCCCCTTTGCCCCTCCCCCTTGACCCCTCCCCCTTTGCCCCTCCCCCTGACCCCTCCCCCTTTGCCCCTCCCCCCTTGCCCCTCCCCCTCCCCCATTGGCCCCTCCCCTTTTGCCCCTCCCCCTTTGCCCCTCCCCTTTAGGCCCCTTCCCCCATTGGTCCCCCACCCCTCCCCCCCTTGCCCCTTCCCTGTAGGCCCCTCCCCCTTGCCCCTCCCCTTTAGGCCCCTTCCCCCATTGGTCCCCCACCCCTCCCCCCTTTGCCCCTTCCCTGTAGGCCCCTCCCCCTTGCCCCTCCCCTTTAGGCCCCTTCCCCCATTGGTCCCCTACCCCTCCCCCCTTTGCCCCTTCCCTGTAGGCCCCACCCCCTTGCCCCTCCCCTTTAAGCCCCTTCCCCCATTGGTCCCCCCACCCCTCCCCCCTTTGCCCCTTCCCTGTAGGCTCCTCCCCCTGCCCCTCCCCTGTAGGCCCCTCCCCCTCAGGCCCCTTCCCCCATTGGTCACCCCAACTCCTCCCACCCCTCCCCATGCCCCTCCCCGGTACGCCCCTCCCCTTTAGGCCCCTTCCCTTCCCCCATTGGTCCCCCCACCTGTGACGTATTGTTGTCGAGACACACACAAGACGCCATACACACATGACGTCATACACTTAACTTTTTTAATACCGGTGGGATTCGAACCTGTGAAGTTTGGATTGGAAGGCGGACACGCTACCGACTGAGCTATCGTGCATAGTATTACAAGTCGGATAATGAACGCAGTATATAAGCCGCCATGTTGTAACCGAACGTCAGAAGATTTCGTAGACGTTCGGACACGAACCCCTTACCGTAAGACTTACCGAGTTTTTCGCGACCGCGAAAAACTCGCGTACGTCTTACGGTATGGGTTCTGAGTCGTACCTCTAGGTTACTCTGACAACAAATAGTAGTGTCCAAATTGTAATGTGCTTGTGTTAACCTAACCTATAAGTTTCTGCCTACCACAGCCTATCAGCTGTTACAATAATGTGTTATATATATAATGTGTTATATATAATGTGTTAAGATAGTTAACCTAAAGTTTCCTACTTTTACCCATCCACAGCCAATCAGCTGTTACAATAATGTGTTATATATATAATGTGTTATATATTTATATAATGTGTTAAGATAGTTAACCTATTAGAGTTTCCTACTTTTGCCCACCACGACCTAGGTACATTTAATGTGTTAAACGTAGTTTCCTCCGTTGTCTACCAGGGTGTAGCACATGTGTTTATGTATCGTGTTAAAATATTGTTAACCTATGCTTACCACAGCCCAAACGGGTGTTAGTCTGGCCACTATTTAACAACCGAAATTACCAACCGATTTACCAACCAACCGATTTACCAACCGAAACCAACCGATTTACCAACCAAAATATACTTTTACCAACCGAAATATACTTTTAGCAACCGATTTTCCAACCGAAATACACTTTTAGCAACCCAAACATCCAACCGATATACCTCGACCCGCGGACTTTGCTCCCCCCTGCGGGAACCCCCCACCGGCTGCGGGAACCCCCCACCACCACCTCCCAGCGTGTGTGGAAGTGACAGCATATCGTTCTCAGCCCGGGGCCCTCTACTCCCCTCCAACAATATTCATATAGGTAAGAAAGGGGGGTCGCGTCGCTTACCTCGTTTCGGCTACCATTCCAAGGTGTGTAGGACAGGTTCTGACAGGTCTAGCCGGATTGTACAACAGTGCGTAACAGTGCGCATGCGTACTACTCGCGATAAAGGAGAGTGTCCACAGGTTTACTCCATCTACACTACCAGAGTGTAGCACCGGTCAAACAAGTTAAAACAAGGTGACTCACACGGTTGGTAAATAATATGAAAACGTGTAGATGTTTTAATAATGTATTCTCTCAGTTTAAAAAAAGTTACATTACAGAGTACTATAATAATAACGAGAATAAACACAGAGTTGAGTCAACTACCCAACCAATCAATGGTCCCCAGATTATTTTTTGAGTCACACACACAAACTTACAACATTACATTCCTATATTTACATCTCCGAAACATACACCTGCACAAGTCACCATGACAGTCTGACTGTTTACAAAATAATAAGTCTTTAATATAAAACTTTTGACAGTTCAGTACACAACAACTATAACACTGGTCCGATACAGTTCCTGTGCCAACAGTGGTTGTCGTAAATAAGCTGTACAGATCCATTATCGGTACGTTCCAATACCTGCACCTACAATGACAAAAGCTGAATGCCTGGCACTTTGTACATGCCAGGCCGTCAACTTGACATTCGGGTGCTTTAAAACATTTGTTAGCACAACAGTACCCGGTCAAATGTGGAGGCCGTACTGTTACTGGAACACTGTACGACTTCCTTGAGCGGCAGTCGGCAAGCAAACAAGTGCACAGGTTTCCGTAACAATCTGGTTTTGTACAAAACACCAGATCTTTTAATTTGATTTTCGTACATGCGTTACCACAGCACACGTAGGATTCCAGCGTCTTACACAATTCCTGAAAAAGCAGAAAATAATTCGTTAAAATAAGCTTCTCCTCTGTGTTTTACGGGGTTGGAACCGTCATCCGGTACAGTGAAGCCATAACAGAGCCCACATTACAAGCCGGGGCAAGCAGAAGGCTTTACCCCTTGTGGAAATAGCCCCAAATCCATCGCTATTTCCTGTGACCACCACTCCATTACAAAATTGTGGCCTCCAAATTTTTTTTTGATTTTTTAAATTTTTTGTATTTTTTTGTTTACGCTTTGACTCCGTGCCCAAATTGATTCAAAGTTTATCAAGTCTTTCGACTGCGCCAGTGACCTTCAAACAGGTTTACGGGAGAATCAACTCCGCTCCAGGGACCTCCATACAACCTTGCGGGCTTTTTAGTTCCACACCAGAGGGTAACACACATACACAGATGCCGGTCAGGTATCTTCATACCGTCCCCGCGACCTTTTAGGCAAGGAGTAAATCGTAATAACTTTTAGCACTTTTTAGTGCACATTTACTATCTACGTTACTATTATGCTGAGGTAATATACAGTTAATGTCTCCACTATGGGAGAATTTCTCTTCTTGAGGCAATTCCATGACGTGAGGATGGAATTGTCTCAAAAACAGTGCCTTTTCCAATCCTTTTGTGAAAAGTGTTGCAAAAGGCTTGCACAAAGTGCGTATCGTGTCCTCGTTGTAAGGTACACCGCCTTCATCCCATCTGATATAGTGAAAACGTGATTGTAGCCAACGAGCCGATTTTTGAGATTTTTCGTTAAGGAGAGAAAATCTGTAGGGCGGTTTAAAGACCGTAACACTTTGAAATTGATCACCGACAATGGCCAATTCTTTGACTATATACTTGTTGTCGTTATCGTGAAACGCGTGAAATTCAACTACCGCCGCCTGCATGTTTCTTAAACAACTTGACTTCGTCGTACAGTTTGTCCGCTTCGGGGAGTGTGCTAGATACGAGCTCGTCGCTTGCCAAGATCTCAATGATGTAGGAGCGTAACTCTTCCTCGATATAAAACAACTCGGCGACACGTCTGGACACGAGCGGCATACTCTCCTCGAATAGCCTCCATTCGTCAGCGTTCAAGGTCATACAATGTTGTCCATCGTACAATTGAACGTAACGTTTACCGAAAGTAGTCCGTACTATTACGTCACCGATACTCATGGCGAATTTTAACGTACTCTTGCTGCCGAGAGCAGCCGTTATAAATTTTAAATGAACCGACAATTCGTCAAGTAGATTATGATTGAAGTAAACAAATTTTTTACCACTCTGTACTAACAGTCCGAGAGTGAAACCCGTATGCTGGAACAAACCGGTTGCTATGAATTTAGTGCACTCTTTGTTTAAGAAGTGAACGGATTTAAGAAAAATTCCCAAAGGGAGGTTAGGTGGTACCTGACGTTTGGTAGGAGCTCGCTCCACGTCCATCTTGCTCGGATCCATTGTCTCGACTGACCGACGGTTACAACTGACTTCTTTGATAAAATGACGAAAGATTGTGCAAATAACCTTTCTCAAGTTCCGGTTCGATTAGAACCAATGGGAACTCGTGTAGACGAGCATCATCGAAATCGAATTGATAGTATTTTTCGCCACTTATATCATCCTCCCCACAACTGACACAATAATGGTTGCGATAAACCATCCCCACCCCACCCACTAAAACGTAAACCGAATCCGAAGACGGGCCGATGTTACCCGAAGATAGCCGACTCTTTAAACCTGTATAGACATGTTCCGATACTTGCGACTTATCGACATGATATTTGTCGTCATCGTCGCCATCGTAGATATACTCTGTGAATGTCAAGGTCAACTGATTGTCTATTTCACTAGGGTTGAATAAATAATATAGTTTGCTTTCGCTAAAAAAGTCCTCTAAATCCGATATTCTATCCTTAGGCACGAGCCTGAGGAAGGCATGAACGACTCCTGGGTATGTGGTGCACATGATGTCTCGACCGTGAATGACTGGTTCGATAATTGTATCGCGTTATAAGAGAGACTGTGCGCATGCGCATCTATTCCACTACCTTTCTAACCGTGCCCGTAAGGAGATTGTACACAATATGCGAGTCGTGTAAAATCAGACAATAGGCTGTAGTAGTTGCAGGTATATTGGCGGAAGTTTCTATTTCTAGTCTGACATCCACGGGACCAGATTTAATAGAATCGTTCTGTTTGGAACAATCGATTACAAAGAGAGGACAATCTGTAAAAGATTGTAAATCTAGACTGGGCAAGGACTCGTGCGTATAGTACGATTCTTGGAATCTATGGTACATTTCGTACAATGTGGAAATATCGCCGTTAATATTATCGTAAGGAAAATACTGTGAATTTAGATAGAGTTTTAAATTTGAAAGGCCGCACTTGTCAAACACAGAGGCATCCTTTTTGATCTGATTTTTTCTATCTGTTTGGAAGGCTAGAATAACATAGCGTGGTTTTTCCAGCTGATTAGCGGTTTTAATTGTCCACGAAATCTGATTTGTTTGCGGCACTATTGGATACTCGTGTAACTCCCAACTACGAAACGGAACATGGACAGGTTCGTCTCTTTCGATCATTTTCAAAAGATTCAATCGGAGTGAATCTGAAACCGTCACATAGGGCACTCTCCAGTGTATACTAGTTATCTTTAGATTAACGGTTGTAGCATCATCACTGTATACAGCGTTCAAATCGGAGGCCGAACGTAAGAGCACTAGTTCCTGTTTTACGTTCAGTACAATCCGTTGGTAGTCTTCGAAAAAGCCCATCAACAGCTTCAATGGTACAGAGAGGGAAAAGTTTGAAACGGTAGCCATCCCACCGGCTCCCAACCATCCTGCGTTGCTGAATTTATTCTTCTCACTCTCTCGCAACGACAATAGATTTTTAATCGTACTCGTGATGCCTACATTTCTCGTACGGTCCACTTCGCTACCGGCAAATTCGTATCTAATATCGTCAAATAGAAAGGCTACGGCATTGTTGACCAATTTCACCGTTGCAGCAGTGCCGTCCGCTTTTGTACCGCTCAGTGTTCCTTTTATATGCAATATACTACCAAACGGTGCTGTGATCACGTCCTGATGATTTATGGGAATACGAATTTCATCGTTATTACCGTACGTTGACGACGCATAAGGTCTGTGCGAATGATATTCCAGACCACTGATGACGTCATTGTACTCTGCTGCACTATCTATTGCCAGTAGATCCATTTTTCACTTTAAATCCCAAAGCCGAGAGAAAACGTATATTTCTAGCTGTTAACTCTGTCGAGTTTGAACGTACACTGATACTGTTCTTATAACGTTGTCCATTAAATACGAGACCCATTTCTACGTAAATGCAATCGGACAGAAACTGATTCTTCTCTGAAATTTATAGGTACTCCGTTCTGATCTCTAAGGCTTACGGTGATGTTATGAATGGTTTTCACGTTGACTGGTAAATATATTACAGTCGTCGGTATTTCGACAATCTTGTACCCCGGAGCCACTTGTGGGTAAAACTCGTGTATATTGTGTGACTCTTTTCCATTTTGAAATGACCCAGTTACAATATTACACGCAACCCTAATAACATTCACTCTTATAATATCGACGGGCAGCTCAGATTCGTGTCTTTGGTCGGCTGATAAATTCCCATTATTGAAACCGAGTAATTTTCCTATAGATCCGTCTTTAAAATGAATAGTCTTTGAACACTTAAGTTCCGTTTTAAGTGTGTTATTGTTCGGCTTGAGTGAAAATGTCACCCCCGACGGCAGTTGGGTTTTGATATATTTTTCAATATCCTCAATTTCGTACGAACCTGTCGGTATGTTAACGGTCACTTCATAATTATCGTTTTGATCTCCACCGAGATACAATTTATTATTAATTCCCTCTTCGATATTGGGAATGGAATTGTACACAGCAAGATCGATGAGACCGATTTCCCACTCTCCATTGGATAGATCAATCGGTGGAAAGAAATCACACCAAAGTGTAGAACTATTTCCGTTTAAAACAATACTCATGGTAGTAGAAACTTTAAGCACAAATGTCCACAGACGACTGAAGTGTCACTTTGATGTCGCTTGTAATTATAGTGAATATTAGCGTTGGGACCAAAATATCTAGTCAGTTCGAGTGGAGGTCTAAGATTTCCAAAACTGTCATAGTATTCTACATTTACACCGCGCTTTTTATAACACACCCAATGTGTACCTTCACCCGTGCTACTATCGAGGTTGACAATGGCGGATTCGTTTTTCAACGGCCCCGTCGGGGGAAGTGTATCCCTCATAAAAACACCTCTGAAATACGGTATCCTCACGGCATATTTCTCTAAATCAATATTTGTTAACGGTCTGTTTGGTAATGAATCAATCAAACTTTTTTTTTATTGATCTTCTTCTTCTTGGTTTTCAGTCCCCTGCCTTTTGGATACGGTTTGAGATACAGACCAGTGCCTTTAGCATATGGCATCAGACCGCTGCCTTTTTGATACGGTTTGAGATACAAACCCCCACCCAACAAGAGACGTTTCCCTCCACCTCCCAATTTGGATTTCGCTTTCATGGCCGTTGTTACAGCCCACGCTGCTGCCCGTTCACCCATAGACGCGTTACCCGATTTGACTCGACTCCAAGCCCGTTCTGCTAAAATTTTATCCGCTTCTCTACGATGCTCCGAATCACTGTATTTGCTGTACGCTATATCGTGCTCTTTACACGCTTCGTCCAGCGGATTGACTCCTTTATCACCTCGGGCTAATCTCTCGGCCAGCTTTGTACCCGGACCGCAATAGTTGTAAGAGGGTAAATGGAGTTCTACAGGCAATAGATCAATAGCCTTGTTTAAAACCCTATCACCAACGCTTAAAATTCCAGAAACGAGACCACGGCCCTTTTTGACCCTTGTTGTTCGTCCCTTTGCCATTTCTATACTGAATCAATACTCAAGGGTGCAACGTATTTATGGTGTCGTCGCTAAAAAATTGGTTATAACTTATCGCTCGAACCCCATAGTGATCTCCAGTTCGTTACTCGGTCTTTGGAAACATCCACTTTACTGTATTCTCTCTTAATAACACGAGCGAATTCTATAAGTTCCGATTTACTGTACGCCTTAAAACCATTTTCCAACGCCTTTATAGAGCCGGCCAATTGTGTCACTGTAATTGCGTCCGTATCGACATCGCCTTTGGCGACATTACAGATACGTTTCCCCTCAGCGTTAAAACAATCGCCATTTTTCAACAACAACACATTGTTCCTTATCCACGTCTCCAATTCTCGAATGTATGTTTTCAACTGTCTTAAATTCACTACATCCATATCGTCGACGGCATCGGCTACACTAGTTATCCTCTTATCTTCAGCATTGAAAACCGATTCACCGGATGTCGGTGATTGGTGTAGATGTACGGTATTTTCCATGAGGAAAATCAAAGTGACAGCATCATCGGCGTAGACGGGAGAACCGACACTTGCAATTCGACGATGAAGAAAATAATACCCCATATGGTCGGATACAATACTTTTATTGTCAACGTACATCTTATTGACGGCGTCCGTCTTACTAGAGGGATACTTTAAATTACAGATTCTAGCGTTACGAGCATCAAAGGCTCCCGCTTCCACCTCATCGCTCCCCTCCACATTTTTCAAGAGAAAATTTTTCCTGGCGTATGCTATGTTGACGGCATCACCGTCGTCTATAGGTTCACCTACATCTTGTATTCGACTCTGTCTAACGGAATAGTCGGTCATAAGTTTAATCGGTATTAAAGATTCGAGATATCCTCTCGTTACAGCGTCATCGGTATCTTTAGTCGGACCCAGACCGCCCAAGGGTATGCCCTTTGTGTGATATTTTTGTGCGACTTTATCAAAGGTTATACACGTCTTATCCACAGTGTCTAGATTTACAGCATCTTTTTCCGTTAGAGGAGCGCCTACATTACGCAAGAGTTTACCCTTTATATCGTAATTACCCTCAGGGGTAAGGTCGTACCCTCTAACTATCGGTTGGGTGGATAAAGCCTTTCTCACCGAATAACGTCCAAACTTGTCGACACTCATCGTATTAATGTTCTTATTTTTGCAGTTCCCGCGCCTTTTATAATTCCAGCTTCTTTTAGTTCTTCTATAATAGAAGCTATCTCATTTGCATGTCCCGTGTGTCCTGCATCGTGAGATGCCAACAAATGTCTCAGTCTGTCACACAACTCATTCGGATCGTCCCAGTATGAATAACCTCTACCGCTAACTTTTTTAGGTGGAAATAACTGCTCTATAATGTTTCTATATTTCATAGATTTGTTACGATTAACTTGTCCGTTCGGATCGTATAATCTTTTGTGTGCACTGGATCTCACACAGATATCTCTATACGCTCGTAAATCGGCCTCGGTATATATATCATCATCGGGTATACGCTTAAACACCAACTCGTACAATCCCGGCGTCCCTTTATAGTGAACTCCGTCAATTATAATCTCACCATCGTCCGACAACTGAAGAGTCTTGTTACCGATCATCATAGAGTCGGCTCCGATTTTCGGTCCGTAACTGTGATCTATATTCTGACTACCGGCGGTATCTTTAATCATTTTGAGCATATATTTTCGTGCCAGCGGATGTGCGAAAGTACTGTTTACCCATTGTTCAGATTCACTTTGCCCTACAGGTGTGGACAATAGTTCCCTTACACTGGGCTGCGGTCGGTCCGGAGTCTCTGCAATTACTTCGGTATCCATAAAATCAACACTGGGAGTAGCCGGTACTTCCCCCCACTCTTCATTTTTCTCTTCCTCACTCTCGCTGCTCCACTCATCCGCTATTTCCGGCTTTTCATCCAACTCTTCTTCGGGTTTAATTTCTTGTTTCGGCAAAAACACTCCACTCTTCTGCAACTCTTTAATTATCGGTGTGTATTTCTTAGTATACATTCGTTCCTCTTCGACCTCTCCGTACCTCAACTGTCTGTACTTTTTCTTTATAGCCTTGCGCAATCTGGCTATCTCCAGCGTTAGATGCTCTCTCTTCCCAGACATCTTGTAGAATGACGATTGTTGCAAGTATCAAGCCTTTTGTACCTTAAAAATCTGTTACAATTCGATCAAAACCAATTCTAAATCTTCCATTCTCCGGATCACTGTCCTTGTCTATTACAACGAATCCATGTTTATCTTTCCACGCGGTTGCACAAATGTTTTTAAATGCACTAAACACCATGTCAGTGTTTACGTGATCATTGTAAATGTGTCGTAAATTGAGATCGTCCTGCTTGAAAAGGACCAAGAGATTGGCATTGTCTCGAATCAATTGTTTGGGAATCCTGCTGTACGTCTGTCCTAAGTAGAAGGAATCTATATTATTGTGACGTCCCATGGTGAAATAGTTACGTATATTGTCGTGTTTCTCGCAAGCTATGTCGTCAAATATTATTATCGAATTTGGCTCCGCTTCACTAGGATGGATGACATTTTCGTTGTCCGTGTATGTGTAATAACCAATTTCTTTGGTATTTCCCAGTATAGTTTCCAAAAACTTGTACTTTGGCTGTTGGAGTGATTTAGAAAATACATAGACGTTGGCAAATTTCAGGCCATTTGGATTGAAGAGCAGATTAAATAGCACATTAGTCTTGCCACTGTTTGATGGGCCGCACACTATAGATCGAACTGTGTTTGGTAATAAAGAACTGTGACGGTGCATTGTTGACCCGCCTCCTGCAACAACGTCAAAGTTTCTTACACGTAGTTTATCCGCTGTGTTTTTTAAACGCATTACGCAACGTTTGTCTAAATACTGTGGAAAACTAACAGTGCTATCCCATTAAATACCTAAACAACAAGCTTGGTTTTATCAATCCAACTGTCGTGTTCCTTGTCAAACCCTAACCACCGCACCAGTACTTTGTTACCCTTTTTGCGTAATACTTTTTCAACAAGATATACGTTGCCGATCTTTGACCTGCTTAATTCTTCGGCATAGAATCCCCCTTTTAGAATGTCACCTTTCGAGTCTTGTAGAATGTACGTTACAGGATTGGTCGGTACAACAGCGTACACGGTAAACACTTCGTTTGTCCAGTTGGGTAAATATCCTTTGGCAAAAGTCTTTTTAAATTTCGATATTCTAACTTTGTCGTCCACTTTAAATCGCGCCAGTGCTTTTGTACTCTTGCGTGCTGTTTTGTCCAGTAACATTTTCTCGTGCTTTTTCAACACTTGAGCGGGTTTCATGCCTATAGTACTGTGCACAGTGTTATTGTAGGTCTTTACTACGTTTTTCAACAGCTCCACCCACTCGTAACTACCGCGTGCCGTAAATTCACGCCACATTATATTTTTCAAAGTACGGTTCAGACGCTCAACCATAGACGCTTTCTTGTCTGAAAAAGTGGCGTAGTGATTTATATTGTATTTTTTCATTAATCTCTTTACGTGCATATTGAAAAACTCCTTCCCCTGATCGGTCTGAAAGTTATTCATAGGATGTTTTTTCAGTATCGGTTCTAACGCTATAGATACGTCTAGAGCCGACTTTGTCTTTAACGGTTCTGCAATCGCAAATTTTGTCAGACAATTTATCATTGTCAGTATATATTTGTAGCCTCGGTTTTCCTTAGCATATGGAATCATTTCCACTAGATCGGCTTGATAAAGGTCATTAACTCCTTTCAGTGTCACACTACGTGTTTTGAAATTTCTTCGAGCGGGCTTGTGGAGCTCCGCCGCAATGGCTCGCCTTACATCCATTAGGTAAATGAGTGTGTTTACAGATTGGTGGCACTATTTATTTCGTGGAGATACTCTGGTGCAGGTAATCTCGAAATTATCGCTGCTTGTTCCCGCCTCACCGTTGCTTTGGATTAGTCCGCCAAAAATTGTCCATAAGAGATCGACAGAGATTTCGGAAGCTTTACGAAAAGCAACGTATCCAGGCGTCTTTGTTTTAAAATTGAGACTAGTAAAAGTAAAGCCCAACAGATCACCATCAGCTGTTCCATTTTTCATTTTGTTCACCAAACATTCAAAGCCTCTTTTTATCCAATCAATTTCCGTGACATTCTCGGGTGGTGGATGAAATTTAAACTGAATTTTAGTCCTTAGAGTACGAAATTTTTTCGTCACCCTACTTTGCGAGGAAACAATGTAAATTGGCTCCATATTTCTTTTCAAGTAACTCTAACCGTGTGAGTCACCTTGTTTTAACTTGTTTGACCGGTGCTACACTCTGGTAGTGTAGATGGAGTAAACCTGTGGACACTCTCCTTTATCGCGAGTAGTACGCATGCGCACTGTTACGCACTGTTGTACAATCCGGCTAGACCTGTCAGAACCTGTCCTACACACCTTGGAATGGTAGCCGAAACGAGGTAAGCGACGCGACCCCCCTTTCTTACCTATATGAATATTGTTGGAGGGGAGTAGAGGGCCCCGGGCTGAGAACGATATGCTGTCACTTCCACACACGCTGGGAGGTGGTGGTGGGGGGTTCCCGCAGCCGGTGGGGGGTTCCCGCAGGGGGGAGCAAAGTCCGCGGGTCGAGGTATATCGGTTGGATGTTTGGGTTGCTAAAAGTGTATTTCGGTTGGAAAATCGGTTGCTAAAAGTATATTTCGGTTGGTAAAAGTATATTTTGGTTGGTAAATCGGTTGGTTTCGGTTGGTAAATCGGTTGGTTGGTAAATCGGTTGGTAATTTCGGTTGTTAAATAGTGGCCAGACTAACACCCGTTTGGGCTGTGGTAAGCATAGGTTAACAATATTTTAACACGATACATAAACACATGTGCTACACCCTGGTAGACAACGGAGGAAACTACGTTTAACACATTAAATGTACCTAGGTCGTGGTGGGCAAAAGTAGGAAACTC
This sequence comes from Aphrophora alni, assembly GCA_963513935.1. NCBI lineage: Eukaryota > Metazoa > Arthropoda > Insecta > Hemiptera > Aphrophoridae > Aphrophora > Aphrophora alni. Next base: position 40,536,064 of record OY740771.1, on the reverse strand, counting down.
TAATAGGTTAACTATCTTAACACATTATATAAATATATAACACATTATATATATAACACATTATTGTAACAGCTGATTGGCTGTGGATGGGTAAAAGTAGGAAACTTTAGGTTAACTATCTTAACACATTATATATAACACATTATATATATAACACATTATTGTAACAGCTGATAGGCTGTGGTAGGCAGAAACTTATAGGTTAGGTTAACACAAGCACATTACAATTTGGACACTACTATTTGTTGTCAGAGTAACCTAGAGGTACGACTCAGAACCCATACCGTAAGACGTACGCGAGTTTTTCGCGGTCGCGAAAAACTCGGTAAGTCTTACGGTAAGGGGTTCGTGTCCGAACGTCTACGAAATCTTCTGACGTTCGGTTACAACATGGCGGCTTATATACTGCGTTCATTATCCGACTTGTAATACTATGCACGATAGCTCAGTCGGTAGCGTGTCCGCCTTCCAATCCAAACTTCACAGGTTCGAATCCCACCGGTATTAAAAAAGTTAAGTGTATGACGTCATGTGTGTATGGCGTCTTGTGTGTGTCTCGACAACAATACGTCACAGGTGGGGGGACCAATGGGGGAAGGGAAGGGGCCTAAAGGGGAGGGGCGTACCGGGGAGGGGCATGGGGAGGGGTGGGAGGAGTTGGGGTGACCAATGGGGGAAGGGGCCTGAGGGGGAGGGGCCTACAGGGGAGGGGCAGGGGGAGGAGCCTACAGGGAAGGGGCAAAGGGGGGAGGGGTGGGGGGACCAATGGGGGAAGGGGCTTAAAGGGGAGGGGCAAGGGGGTGGGGCCTACAGGGAAGGGGCAAAGGGGGGAGGGGTAGGGGACCAATGGGGGAAGGGGCCTAAAGGGGAGGGGCAAGGGGGAGGGGCCTACAGGGAAGGGGCAAAGGGGGGAGGGGTGGGGGACCAATGGGGGAAGGGGCCTAAAGGGGAGGGGCAAGGGGGAGGGGCCTACAGGGAAGGGGCAAGGGGGGGAGGGGTGGGGGACCAATGGGGGAAGGGGCCTAAAGGGGAGGGGCAAAGGGGGAGGGGCAAAAGGGGAGGGGCCAAGGGGGGAGGGGGAGGGGCAAGGGGGGAGGGGCAAAGGGGGAGGGGTCAGGGGGGAGGGGCAAAGGGGGAGGGGTCAAGGGGGAGGGGCAAAGGGGGGAGGGGGAGGGTGGGGGTACCCCCACCGTTTTTGTGCCCAACCGACCCAATCTCTACTTTAGGCAAGACTGATTCCGTTTTCCCTTTTACTTGATACATATAATATTTATATTTCTCTCTATTGTCTTTCTATTTATATATCTCTACTTTCTCACTATGGAAGTCATCAACGTGGATGGGGTGCCTACTCCCCACCATGTATTGCCTATCAATCCTGATGGTCAGTGCTTATTCTCATCTTTGGCTTACTTCGTATACGGCACTGATTCACAAGGTTTCCAAGTTCGGACCAGTGTTGTACAGCACGTTACTAACAATTGGTGCCGATTTAAACCATTCACCTTAAATCGGACGGGGGGCATTTACAGAACAAAGGCAGAATATATGGCTGATATGAGCAAACCGGGAACTTTTGGGACAACATGTGAAATAAAAGCAGCCTCTGAAATATTCCCCTATGAGCTGCAGGTTTACACAGACCAAACTCTGTTAACCAGTTTCGGGCAGCCGGTTGAGGGAATAAAAAGACTAAGGTTTACTGGGCCACTGACAGCAGGCCACTTTGACGTCCTTATTCCCTTAGATCCTGATTCCTCTCTGACGTCTGACAATGTGAATGTGGAGGCTAATCTTGGGGAAATCCAGGACCCTGCCAACCTCTCACCCACTGATCTCCCACACTCCTCATCCCCGTCTCCAGTAAATTCCCTTACTATATCTAATACTACTGTCTCAGATCACCCCTCCGTAAATTGTTCTAAAACAAACAAGAGACGGGGGAAGAAAAGGCGTAAGCGATTTTCCAATATTAATCGTACAAAACGTCACAGGCAAGCAGTAAATAAATATAGTGAGAACAATCCTGAAGTCAATCGCGCATCCGTAAAAAAATACAGTGAGAAAAATCCTGCAATACATCAGGCGGCTGTAAAAAAATACAGTGAGAAAAATCCTACAATACATCAGGCGGCTGTAAAAAAATACAGTGAGAAAAATCCTACAATACATCAGGCGGCTGTAAAAAAATACAGTGAGAAAAATCCTACAATACATCAGGCGGCTGTAAAAAAATACAGTGAGAAAAATCCTACAATACATCAGGCGGCTGTAAAAAAATACAGTGAGAAAAATCCTACAATACATCAGGCGGCTGTAAAAAAATACAATGAGAAAAATCCTACAATAAATCAGGCGGCTGTAAAAAGATATAGTGAGAAAAATCCCGAGGTAAACATAAGTGCGGTAAAAAAATACAGTGTCAAGAGAAGTGAAATAAATTTGTTGCCATGGTCTGTTAAATCAATGTCGGGATTCAAATACAATAGCGATACTGATTACAACAAAGATAAGACTGTTGCCTTAGGTTGCATGACAACATGTAAGTGGTGTAAAGCTAGAAAATGGAAAGATGAAAGTCCTGGTCTGTGCTGTGCTAACGGAAAAGTCCATCTGCCCTCTCCTCAGCCAATGCCAGAGCTCCTACAAGCTCTTCTGACAAACAATCACCCTCTTTCTGAACACTTTCTCTCAAACATCAGGCAGTACAATAACTGCTTTCAAATGACTTCCTTTGGAGGAAAAGAGATTAAAGAAGGCAACTTTATGCCAACCTTTAAAGTTCAGGGGCAGGTGTATCATCTAATCGGGAGTCTTTTACCTTCTTCAGAGCGGGAGCCAGCATTTTTACAAATATACTTTGTTGGTGATGAGGATAAAGAGTGTCAGCTACGGTGCAATAATGCACCTTCTGTAAAACCGTCGTTAGTGAGCGAACTCCAGAAAATATTACATGAGACAAATCCATACATTAGGGACTTTAAAATGGCGATGGAGATTGCACCAAAAAACGAAGGGTTTCAGGTGGTAATAACAGCTGACAGAAAACCCGCAGGTGCACATAGAGGTCGGTACAACAAACCCGCAACAAAAGAAGTGGCTTTGGTGATCGTAGGTCAAATGTTTGAAAAGCGAGACATCATAATCCACAGCCGAGATACACGACTGGTGCGCATAAGTGAGACTCACCGTGCTTACGATGCGTTACAGTATCCACTCATATTCTGCCGTGGGGAAGATGGTTACTCCGTTAACATACCTCAGCTTGATCCGACCACCAAAGTTGCTTTGAAGAAAACTGTATCGGCTTCCACTTTCTATGCATTTATACTTATGGAAAGAGAAGATAAAGAAAACCTAATTTTACGTTATCGCAGTCTCTTAAATCAGTTTTTAATTGATATGTTTGCTAAAATTGAAACTGAACGATTGAACTTCTTGAGACATAACCAGAGTAAATTACGAGTTGAGGAGTATGTGCATCTGCGAGATGCAGTCGATAAACGTGATGGGCAAGTGTCAGAGCTAGGGAAATTAGTGGTCTTACCTTCCAGTTTTACCGGGGGGCCTCGCTACATGCACGAGAGGACACAAGACGCTATGACTTACGTGCGCCATTACGGAAGACCTGATTTATTTATCACCTTTACATGTAACCCTAAGTGGTCTGAAATACAGGAACAGTTACACGTTGGACAGGCTCCTCATTCTAGGCACGACGTAATAGCGCGAGTGTTTCATATAAAAGTAAAAAAAATTGTCCAGTTACTTCGAAAAGGCTGTATTTTCGGGCCAACTAGGTGTTACATGTATACAGTAGAATGGCAGAAGCGTGGGCTGCCTCACGTTCACATCCTACTGTGGCTTACCAATAACATTACACCCAGCCAAATTGATAATGTCATTAGCGCTGAAATACCGGACCCTACTCTAGATCCCACACTGCATGAAATAGTGAAGTCAGCCATGGTACATGGCCCCTGTGGAAACCTCAACAGAAATTCTCCGTGTATGGTGAACGGCTCTTGCAGCAAGCGATACCCTCGCCCTCTCACCAAGGAAACGCGGACTGCTGAAGACGGTTACCCACTGTATCGCAGGCGCTCTCCCACTGACGGGGGATTTACAGTGAAGGTGAAAGACGTTGACTTGGATAACAGGTGGGTAGTGCCGTACAACCCTGTTCTGTCACGCACCTTTGAGGCTCACATCAACGTTGAAATATGTAACTCCATAAAATCTATAAAATATATATGTAAGTACGTAAACAAGGGCAGTGATCAGGCAGCGTGTGGTCTACAGAACGAGTTTGATGAGGTTACTCGGTACGAGTCGGGTCGCTACATCAGTAGTTCAGAGGCTGTTTGGCGGATATTCTGCTTCCCGATCCATGAAAGGTATCCACCCGTCATGCATCTTTCAGTCCACCTAGAAAACGGCCAAAGAGTGTACTTTAGCCCGGACAACATTGGAGATAAGGCCAAAAATCCACCTAAGACAACTTTATTGGCATTTTTTAATCTCTGTAAATTAGACTCTTTTGCTCGGACACTATTGTACAGTGAAGTTCCAGCCTTCTATGTATGGAAGAATAACAAGTTTTCCAGAAGAAAGCAGGGTAAGAGCGTTCCCGGACACTCTGGAGTAAAACAGGACGATGTTTTAGGTAGGGTTTACACTGTGCACCCTTTGAATGGAGAGTGCTACTATCTCCGTATTTTACTCCATGAGGTTCGAGGACCCACATGCTTCAGTGATCTGAAAATGGTTGATGGAGTAGTTCACCCCTCTTTTAAATCAGCCTGCAGAGCACTGGGATTACTGGAGGATGACAATCACTGGCATCACACTCTCGAAGAAGCCGCCATCTCCAACTTTCCACACAAGATTCGAGAATTGTTTTCAGTGATGTTAGTGTTCTGTCAAGTTGCTGATGCCCTCAAACTTTGGGAAAACTACAAAGAAAGCATGTCGGAGGATGTAGCCATGAACCTTCAGAAGGAGCTTCAAGAGGGAGTGCTGCCTGATGTGGCTGTGGTGTATAACAAAACCTTGGTTCTATTGGAGGATATGGTTTTTGCTATATCTGGCCACCACCTACTCCAGTATGGCCTGCCTACTCCTTCTCGCAACGAAACTGTTGACTCAGTCAACCGTGAGTTACTGAGGGAGGTTTCCCATGATATAGCTGAATTATCAGAGTTGGTCCAAAAAAACGAGCCTAAACTTAATAGTGAACAAAAGAATGTATATGATACATTGATAACCAGTATTCACTGTGAGACTGGACAACTATTTTTCTTGGACGCTCCAGGAGGCACTGGGAAGACCTTCCTCATTAACGTATTGTTGGCTAGAATAAGAAAAGACAGAAATGTTGCAATAGCTGTCGCTTCTTCCGGAATTGCCGCTACCTTACTTGCTGGGGGAAAAACAGCGCACTCCACTTTCAAGTTACCTCTGGACCTCAACCGCCATGAAACTCCAACCTGCAATATTTCTAAACAGAGTGACATGGCCCATGTTTTGAGGCTTTGTAAGTTGATTGTGTGGGATGAGATTACCATGGCACACAAGGGAGGGTTGGAGGCACTTCATAGAACCTTACAGGACTTAAGAAATAACAACAACTTGATGGGTGGAGTGACTGTACTTTTAGCAGGAGACTTTAGACAGACCTTGCCTATCGTTCCAAGAGGAACTCGCGCCGATGAGGTGAAGGCATGTCTTAAGTCATCGTACTTATGGCCAAGAGTAAAAACTCTATATTTGAATGTTAATATGAGGGTACAGTTGATGGGTCATTCAGAGATTGAACAATTTTCAAATCTTCTTCTACAAAAAGGAAATGGTCAATTAAAGGAAAACGATGGTAAAGTCAAACTTCCACACAATCTCTGCACTATTGATAGCCAAATAGAATCCTTCACTGAGCACATTTATCCTAATTTGAAAAGTATGAGCATCATTGATCCATCTTGGTTAAAACAAAGGGCAATACTTACACCAACAAATGAGTCAGCAACAAATATTAACAACTTTCTCTTAGAGCTGCTACCATTAGAGGAGATGAAGTATGAATCAGTTGATTGTGTTGTTGAGTTAGAGGAAACAGTCAACTACCCTGTAGAGTTCCTCCACACACTAAACCCACCAGGGATTCCTCCTCACAGCCTCCGCCTCAAGGTGGGAGTACCTATCATGCTGATTCGAAACATCAATCCTCCAAACTGTGCAATGGCACCAGACTCCAAGTTAAGACTCTCCATAAGCATGTGATCGAAGCCACAATCATCACTGGTGTAGGCCAGGGGGAAACTGTCTTCATTCCGCGAATCCCTTTGATTCCATCGGATTACCACTTTGAATTCAAACGTCTACAATTTCTTGTCAAAGTATGTTTTGCTATGACAATCAGTAAATCCCAAGGTCAGACTTTGAAGATAGCTGGTGTTGATTTGCGGAATGATTGTTTCTCCCACGGCCAATTGTATGTCGCCTGCTCCAGAGTCAGCTCACATGAAAATTTATTTATTTTGCAACCGGAAGGTGAAACTTCCAATGTAGTTTACCGTGAAGTGCTGCAGTGAATAGGCCAGTTATCAAATTCAGGATGAGATCATAATGTTTACCATTTCCATCTGACGGCAGTAGGCACGGGGACCTGCCTAATAACTAAAACTCCCCAACTTTACGTTGACGGCAGTAGGCACGGGGACCTGCCTAACAATTAAAACTCTCCAACTTGATGTCGACAGCAGTAGGCTAGGGGACCTGCCTAATAATTCAAACTCCCCAACTTTACGTTGATGGCAGTAGGCACGGGGACCTGCCTAATAATTAAAACCTCCCAACTTGATGTTGACGGCAGTAGGCACGGGGACCTGCCTAATAATTAAAACTCCCCAACTTGGTGTTGACGGCAGTAGGCAAGGGGACCTGTCTAATAATTAAAACTCCCCAACTTGATGTTGAAGGCAGTAGGCAAGGGGGCCTGCCTAATAATTAAAACTCCCAACTTAATGTTTACGGCAGTAGGCTAGGGGATCTGCCTAATATTGAAAACTCCCTGACCCGGACTTGACATGAGAAACGACGTATGGCCACCTCCCTGTGGTGTTTCTCGGGTAACGCTAAGAGCCATACACTTTAAAGATTAAAAAAAGTAAACATACAAAAGGTATTGTATTAAGATTTTAATTGAATTAAATAGATAATGTAGTATTCCGTAGCGAAGCACGGGTATGTCAGCTAGTATGTTTATATATATATTTTTTAAGAACATTGCTTTTTAAAAAAGACCAATTAAATTTGTTACAACTTTATTAAATATACTTTTAAATTTAATTATAACAACTTTCATAAAACACTCATGAACATCCCTAACACAATAGATAATATGTTGACATGACTATCCACTCAAAATTAATAATTAATTAATCCACCAAAGATATAAGGTAATTCCCGAACTTTTGGGACAAGCAGTTTAAAATTATTATTTTTTTTTTACATACCCTGTACTTGTAACAAATGTTCTGGCACACCCTGTACGGTAAATTTCAAACGACGTTTGTTACGTTGTTCTATCTCTATTACATTGTTTGTTTGTTGTTTATTATTACAACCAAAGATATGACGCCATTTCCGAAATTTTGTTTTGTTGTATAATATATTAATTTTGTTCAATGGTCATTTTGTTAGACGTGAGATCATTTTGTCAAGTAACATGTTTATTTTGTTGTATTACACATTTATTTCAATCGGAAATAATATGGTATTTTTGTTTTATAATATATTAATTTTGTTCAATAATATGGTCATTTTGTTGGACATGAGATCATTTTGTCAAGTAACATGTTTATTTTGTTGTATTATACATTTATTTCAATCGGAAATAATATGGTATTTTTGTTGTATAATATATTAATTTTGTTCAATGGTCATTTTGTTAGACATATGATCATTTTGTCAAGTAACATGTTTATTTTGTTGTATTATACATTTATTTCAATCGGAAATAATATGGTATTTTTGTTGTATAATATATTAATTTTGTTCAATGGTCATTTTGTTGGACATGAGATCATTTTGTCAAGTAACATGTTTATTTTGTTGTATTATACATTTATTTCAATCGAAAATAATATGGTATTTTTGTTGTATAATATATTAATTTTGTTCAATGGTTATTTTGTCAAGTAACATGTTTATTTTGTTGTATTATACATTTATTTCAATCGGAAATAATATGGTATTTTTGTTGTATAATATATTAATTTTGTTCAATGGTCATTTTGTTAGACATATGATCATTTTGTCAAGTAACATGTTTATTTTGTTGTATTATACATTTATTTCAATCGGAAATAATATGGTATTTTTGTTGTATAATATATTAATTTTGTTCAATGGTCATTTTGTTGGATATATGATCATTTTGTCAAGTAACATGTTTATTTTGTTGTATTATACATTTATTTCAATCGGTAATAATATGGTATTTTTGTTGTATAATATATTAATTTTTTTCAATAATATGGTCATTTTGTTGGACATATGATCATTTTGTCAAGTAACATGTTTATTTTGTTGTATTATACATTTATTTCAATCGGTAATAATATGGTATTTTTGTTGTATAATATATTAATTTTGTTCAATAATATTATCATTTTGTTGGACATATGATCATTTTGTCAAATAACATGTTTATTTTGTTGTATTATACATTTATTTCAATCGGTAATAATAAGGTATTTTTGTTGTATAATATATTAATTTTGTTCATTAATATGGTCATTTTGTTGGACATATGATCATTTTGTCAAGTAACATGTTTATTTTGTTGTACTTTATTATACATTTATTTATTTCAATCGGTAATAATATGGTATTTTTGTTGTATAATATGTTCATTTTATTCAGCAATATATTTATTTTGTTTGATATAATATGATCAATTTGTCAAGTAATATGTTAATTTTGTTGTCATATTCATTTTCTTCGGTAATATGTTGTTGGATTAGAAATCATTTTGTTGGATATAGAGATCATTATGTCAGGTAATAGCTTTTTTTGTTGTATAATACATTCATTTTGTTAATTAATATGGTAATTTTGTTGGTATATGGTCATTTTGATAAGTAACATGTTTATTTTGTTGTATAATATTTTGTTGGTAATTTTTGTTGGAAATATTATCACTTTGTCAAGTAAAATGTTTATTTTGTTGTATAAGATATTTATTTCATTCAGAAATAATGTGGTATTTTGTTATATAGTATATTTACTTCATTGGGTAATAATATGGTATTTTTGTTGTATAATATATTCATTTTTATTTCAGTAATATGATCATTTTGTTTGATTATATATATATAGGTATTTTTTTTAAAGTAATATGGTTATTTTACAATATGGTTACTTTTGTTGTATAATATATTCATTTTGTTCAATAATGTGCTCGTTTTTTGGATATATGATCATTTTGTTTGTTTATATGGATATTTTGTAAAAATAATATTGTTATTTTGTTCTGTGATATATTTATTTCGCTTAGTAATACTATGGTAGTCTTGTTAGATTATAGGGTAATTTTAAAGTTATTTTTTATTTTTCAATATATATATTGAAAAATAAAAAATATATAAATAAAATATATATCCCTATTGTGTTAATTTATAGTTTCATTATGCTGATTAATACCATAAATAACACACTCTGTTTTATTTAACAAATCTACATTAAAAAATATGTTTGGTAAAGACAATTTATTTTTATATAAATACAAAATACTGGAAAAGTATATGGACTTTTTTCCATCCGTCCAAGTGGATTTTGATTGGTACATGAGCCTAGCATTGAAGTTTTTTTTATCACCAAAGTTATAACTTACTCCTAGGATAGTAAACGAGACGATAAAAAATCGCCAGAACAATTCATATAAGTTCCTAGTATTTTATATTTTTATAAATAATAAACTGTCTTTCTCTACGTATATTTTAAAGAAGTGTTAAACTCTATAAATTGAGGTAAAACCGAAACAACAGAACTTTCCTTTACATTTTACGATTATGTAGAATAGTGACGAGACGAAACTACAAAAACGCGCCTTGGTGCAGAGTCTTGTTACAAGTGTGTGAAAGTTTCGCTTTTAAAGCTGTATTTTTATGTATCTACCTACCTATATATATATATATATTCTCAATCTTACAATTGAGAGAATAGCTTGATCAATATATAATAATTTAATGGAAGCAAACACTTTATTTGTAATAAGACGTCGTTTCAATAACTAGGTCATTGCCTTCATCTATTTATTATATTATTACTCTTTTTTCAGTACACAAACGTTCGTGGCACTGAACTACAAGTTACAAGACCACTAAATAATACAGGATATCATTTTGTTACAATAAAATGTATACTACAAATATTTTTTCCTCTTTCTGTTACTTTAATTTTGCTTTGTTATATTATACAGGTAGAGCAGAGAAAAGAAGATGATAATATAATAATAGGAAAGCAGTTTTACCTGAGGGTCTGTTTGTAAACTACTAAGTGTGTCAGAAAGTAGATGTAGTTCCAAGTTATCTGGGATAGAGCTACCAGAACTGATACATGAATGTGATACATGCTATCATAATGGTTTAAGTTAGGAGGACAGGCTCCACAAATACCTTAAGGGTGTGATTTCGTTATTTGTTAATAGCCATCCCGAATTGAAAATATCTTTGCTTTTAATATCCTTGCTTCATCTGCTACTTTGGAGAACAGTGATTTTAATCACGTGATTTAGTCACATGTCCTGGCGATAGTTTGATACTGTATATTAGTTATCCAGTTTTTTCTTTTAGGGTTAGAACACAGTGTTAAGAGGTATTCATAACTTAGGATATGCTCTAATTGCCGGTTTTGTTGGGTTATTATTTTTTTAAGTGAGTTTTTATGAAGTGGGATATTTGGATACTTTGTAAAAATATTTTTCAATGTCATTCAAATCACCCATGTTAAAAAAATACTGAATTTTATCCTATTGATAACCGATTTTTTTAAATGTAGAAACAAATATAATGATAGAAAGTCAGAAACCAATTACCATTTTCTTAAAACTAACTTTTCCTAAGTAGTCACTCCTGCCTATAATTGCTCAAAGCTCATTAGTCGGTGCAGAAGTATCGGAGAGAAAAGTCAATTGAAAGGAAGGAAGATAATTCCGAAGCAATCAGGATCTCCATTACTCTCGCTACAAAACCCTGTAGACAAGCAACAATGTGCTGAGGTAGGAGAAAGTATAATTGATTACATTGTTGTACTCTCCAATCTATACAGGTTTGCTTTATCATTAATCGTTATAAACTTTCTGGACCAGACAAATAGTAAGCAGTAGTTTTGGTGACAAAAATTGAAAACAGAACAAAATGAGAACAGTTGTGACGTTAAATTGTTTCATATTTCTTAGAGAAACAATACCTGTTGCCTCGTAGTATTAATCAATATACATAGAATACATACAGTTGTATATAGTTAAAAAAAATAGTTAGTGGTGATAATATTGTACACAAAGAGTAATGATAAGTCAACGGTTTTACAATTATGATGAGTCGTAATAAAAATTACGTAACATAGGCCAACACGTTGATGTGGAATGGTGATAACAACTATTATACTTTTATTTGAATATCACCAGCACAATGGTGTTAAACTTGAATAAAAATATCGGGTAAGCCAGAAGTTACGCAACTCTAAATTCGAAAACATATTGTGGCGGGAAATTTGTTTTCTTGCCGGCGGGAATACTTGTGTTGGCAACGGATGACCATTTGGAAGACGTATAGCATATTATGATACTCAAGCAATATACCCTCCATTTTAATGTCAGTGGTGAGTAGCTATGTGCGGACAAACATGCGTTTCCCCCAGGTTGAACTTTCGTTCATTCTTTAAATCTATTTTAAATTGCAATCAATTTTTATAATGTCAAGAAGATTTTAAGGTTGCTTTTCCTGAAACAAGGGTGGATAATAAATCAAAGTATTCACGAGTAGTTGCTCGTTTTAGAAATAATGGTAGGGTGAATGATGGTGAACGTTTCGGCCGACCTTCGGTGTTAAGTAATGCCTCATTGGAAAATATCCGCGCATCCTCGTTACATTCACCAAGAAAGTCGAAAGGAAAACTGTGTCAGCAGACCGGAATGTCTAAAGGGTGAATTCTCAGAGCTACAAAACAGCTGAAACTCCGTTCGTATCGCATTCACATCGTGCATTACCTTCAAGAACCTGATAGGGGGAAAAAAACTAATTTACTGTCAATGGTTTTTACGTTTTATTCGTAACAGTGTTCGGGTGTTGAATTATGTTTTCTACTCTGATGAAGCATGGATTCATCTAAGTAGCTAAACAGCCAGAACGACAGATATTGGAGTTCAGATAACCCCACGTTTTCCATGAAACCCAGTTACATTCACAAAAGGTTGGAGTTTGGTGTGAAAACGAATTGTAATCCCAATTTGTTTTCATGGAAACGATAACAGCTGAACGTTACCAGGATATAATCATGCAATTCGTAGCATTGTTAGTGGCTGATGAACGAGACTGCTGGCTACAGCAACATGATGCAACAGCGCACACAGTAAATAGCACAATAATAATGTTGCGCGAGTTCTTTGGGGGACACATCATTTCACGTGGGCTGTGGCCGCCTAGATCCCCAGATTTATCTTCCCGATTTTTCCCTTTGGAGACATATATGAAGGATAACGTCTACAGGAACAACCCTCACACAATCGACCAATTGAAGCACAACATCGAAGACGAAATATCTCGCAAAAGTGTAGCGACGATCCAAATAGTAGCAACTAACTTGAAGTGTTTGAATAAATGTGAAAATAATAATAAATTAGGTTACATTTGTTCTGTGAGTTTATTGATATTTATTTTAGCAGAAATCCAACCTTTCATAAAACTCATTAAACTCGTTGACTACCTCCCCTTGATCTAATGTGCTCTTGATAGCTCTGTATTGAGTCACGTGACTGGGAGTCGGATCAATAACAGCTGGGGGTCATGCAACAGTTGGCAACTCAACCGAGTTACACGTGTTTATTAATGTATTGCAGTTAATGTCAATGTTTCAGCAAGATTTTTACAATTATTTCATTACGTATTTACAGATTTACAACTTCCTTAACGAAATAATATTGTTGAAATTCTATTATTGTGATCCTCTAATGAAAACCGAGATAATTTTGGTGTCATTTTGTTCACTGTAAATTACTATTTATATCCATGTTGAGAGGACTGGATAAGTAACCAAGTTCCTCTCAAAGGGATTTATATTATTTTTAATATCCTACAACATTGGAAAACCAAGTAACAATAGCCTGCTGACCGAGTTACAAGAGAAAATAATTATTATATATAATATTATATATAAATTATATTAAAATATAATTATTATATAAGAGTTCTAAAAAGATTAGCCTATATGTATAATTTTTAATTTTATATTATTCAGAAATACATATGGATGAAAAAAATTATAAAAAGTAATTAAATGAAATTATAATATAAAAATTATAATGGAAAATTCTTAAAACAAAAATTCTAACTTATTAAATATAAATACATTAAAAATTCTAAATATAGTATTAGGTAGTCAATAGGTGTCAAATAAATAAAAAAAATAATGTTAATCACAAAAATAAATACCAATATCTTAATTAAAATGGTTTATAATTAATTAGTAATCAAGTGTTTAAGTCACAAAGACAAAATAGCACTAATTAAAGACAATAAAAAAGTTTGAAGTAATATTTTCGATTCACGAACAACTGCACCAGAAACAATGAAAAAATTAAATAGCGACAATTATCCTAAAATCGGGAAGTAAAAAAATGAAAAATTTTAAGTGTGATGTATCCAGTTAAAATCGTCATATAATCATGACCCCCTTGTAATTAAAGAAGAGTGATTTACAAAACGAGACTTTCGGTTTCAAAATCTATCTACGATAAGTGTTCCTGTGGGAAATATAGGTAAACAAGGAAGATTAATAGCAGAAGAATAATCAAAAGTTTGTTTCCAAGGAAAACCGTCCTCATAAGTTTAAACAGTTTATCAGGTTGGACAGGAACTGAAGACTTTGAAATTTGATATACAGGGTGTCCCATAAGTAAAAAGCCAAACTCTGGGAAAAGGTTATGTGGGTCAAACTAAGAGAGAATCACGAATACATTTTTTTCTAAAAACGCTTCGTTTACCAGATATCCGCCATTTTGTATTTTCTACAAAATTATTGTTATCTTCAAACATTTTCAACCGATCTTTATAAAACTCGGTAAGTATGTTTAAATAAAAGAGACCTACTGTAGGAAAAAAAATCAATTAGGTCCAATTTAAAATTTCAAAATGGCGGCCATTTTAAACTTTTAATCTAAAATGGCGGGAAAACGGTAAAAAATACAATAATTTACTAAGAACAATTTTTTTTATAAAATTTTATTTCCAATCTGTCGACACCAAAAAATTGAGAATCGAACAAAACATAACCGAGATACATTGAAATGTGTGTTAAGAGGCAGCAAATAATCCATTGAGGCTATTTACAACAAATGGATTTTTTGCTGGATTTTTTTTAATGGATTTTTTTGCTATATATATATATATATATAGTGCTGGTAAGAATAGTAAAAAGTATTGTCATTTATTAATAATTTGTTATTTCTATAAAGACGGTCAAACATTAATTAGAAATTTTGTTGAGAAACTTTCATTTTAAATTTAAAACTCTACCTAACATTTGTTTCTATTACGTAAGGAGAGTTAACAAAATAATAATGACTTTTTCGAAACGATGTTACATTGACTTTTTGTTCATTATACGTATATCCCATTTTAGTCTTTTACTAAACTTTTATGGGTTCTTGTGGATGAACTATTTTTGGTTTTAACTCATTCTTCATAATTCTAACATATTGCTTTAAAGTGTATATTTCTATCAGAGAGTAATAGTTGTGATTTAATTACAGTACATTCAGATTCTCATGGAAGTAAATAAATTTTACTTCTGTATTCTCTAGTTATGAGTTTTTAAGTGATAATAAAAACGAAGTGTTCACATCTTTAATAGGAATTCCTATTTCTTCCCGAGTCAAAGAATAATAATTATGATTTTAATTTAGGCTTTAAAGCAAGAATACACATAGAACTGTCAATAATATAACACAATGTCTATACATTTTGGCAATGCAAATTATTTTTCTTTAACATTTGGTAATTATTATATATTTAGGTGCTGCTAATATTATATATAGAGGCAATTTAAAATTCCAGTTTGCTTTGCACACTTAAAAGTTTAACACAACTTGGTATATTTTCGTTTCAGATTTTTTTTTAAGAAGATGAGTATTCAGGAATCTACATAACATTATGGTTGCTTCTAATCAATAACTACTGAATTACTTTCATATAACATTCACTATAGCTCACAGTAGTGACTGCGGGTGGACATTCCAAGGCAGCTAGCTGGATCTACACATTTTTTCTTGTAGTCTAGGATTACATCCCTCTCTTTCATCTTTCCTAACAGGTCTCTCTCGACTAAATCTTTTCCAACAATGACACTTTTAGAGTATTCGAGGGTTAGTGTCTTTACTTTATGTTTATTCTTCATAAGGCGATGATGATTGAGGGGTTTTTCCTTTAAACGATAAGAAAAAAAATAGTATTTTATCCATCGATAGTTTTTTGTGCACTACGAAGCTTAATTTCTGAACCTTTTGCTCAAAACAATTTTTTATTTCATAATGTGAATACTTTACCCCCCCCCCATTCCTCAGTTGGGTGCGAGTAGTAAACAAAGATAAGAGATAACACTAAGTAAACAAAGGTATGGTAATAGAGAGGAATTTAGTTTAATACACATACTAATAGATATTTACAAGATTATGGTAACTAAATTGAGTAGAAAGATGCACAGGACTCCACACAAACCTAATCCAAAGTAATCGAAAAATTAAAAAACATAAACAACTACATGGTATAAATAAAAAAAAAAAAATTGATTCGACGAAGGACTGTTTGAAGAGGACTGTTTTTTTTTTGTAGGTGATTATTAGATGTTCAATGAGCACTGTGGTGAATGTGAACAATATAAAAGACTGAAACCCCTATTACAAATTTGGTACAATAACACACACACACACAAACACAAATAAAATATTTATTTGCTTTATGTTATTACTCTGAAATAATACTATTAGATTAATACTATCTGAGTATTATTTCAGATCCCTCCGATGATGGTAACTTGGTTACCGAAATGTACATCAGGGAGCTATAATAACATAAGCCAAATAAATATTTTATTTGTGTGTGTGTGTGTGTGTGTGTTATTGTACCAAACTTGTGGAAGGGGTTTCAGTGTTTTATATAGGAGATAATTCCTAAACACCTCTGGTATAGGGGATAAAATAGCTATCAATGGATATTGGTGGGGGGGGGAGGAGTGGATATCAACTGGTCCTGTAAAGGTTAGGTTAGGTGTCCTAATTTTATTTTGAGAGCACAACTAATAAACAAGAAAGTTTTACAACGCGTACCTGCTTCAAGGAAAGTTTGTACATGCACCTTTTGGAACCAAATACCACTAATCTCAAATTTGATGAACTACAGTAAGTACAACTGGTGTGAACAGAATATACAAAAATTCATCAAGAACCTCGTAAGTAAATTTTATTTAACAATATTAAAAAATTGACTACGGTATTTTTATTAAAAGAAAATAAAAATAAAAAAAGTACAGGTTTATTTTTATAGATGACATATTATTTGGACGTCCAAAAGAAAATAAATTTACTTTTAATTATTATTGAAAATTGGTCCCTTTGCGACTACTGTATGAGCCGAAAGTTTTAGCTTTCTGCACCACTGATTTATATTCTTAGAATTAACAATAAATCAATACACCAACATCTATATCTCTTTAAACACCAACATTTGAAATAAATTTTTATAATTGCATTCCTTATTTAGTGTTAATTATATAGCACTGATAGAATCAGAAGTAATCTTAATATCTTAAACAACACAGTTTCATAATCGTGAATAATGTCGAGGTGAACGCAAAGTAGACTATTGATTTTCTGTTTTTTATTTTTTGGTGTTTGTTTTTAACTATGTATTCATATTTTAACTATGTATTCATGTAACCAGTAAAACTGGTTGTAGAGAATGGACGGTTTGGCTTCGTAACAAATTTACTAACATTATTAGGTTAAATTATTAGAAAGAAAACTTTTTAAAAAAATATATAATGCATTATTCACCTTACACTACTCAATAATGAAAAATGCAAAAAAAAATTTTGTAGTGGACATTTAAATATATATTTAGGACATTGGACCTTGGATTTAGAATGCCTTTTTGCCTTTCTGTCTCTTGGTAAAGATACACTTACACTAGACTAGACAAGACTGCCTAGCCTAAAGCTATTTTTTGAGTTGACCATGAACTCTTTAGCAATAACTTTGAGGTTCAGAAGAGATTATAATTTATCTTATAAAACTGCTTTTAGTTAGTCCTTTTCAATTAGTTAGTCTAATTACAATTGATTTTAAAATTAACGTAACTAACGCAACGTTTTAGTCGGGGTTACCTAACCTAACCTAACCTAGCCGATATTAAAAAGTAGTGATGTACACAACTACGAGATTCAGAAAACCTGTGGAACACCTGTTTTAAAAGAAATTTACCCTAAAAGTTATTAAATTGTATGACGGGGTTTCGCCTTTTTTATTACGGCGATGATGACTGAAACAAATTAATATCAATTGTCCGGTTATAGTATTATCAATGAAATTGACTGAAAAGTTGGATTCATCGGAATACAAATATATAAAACTAAGTATAAAAAATGTTCTTTTCTATTTCTAACAAATTTGGATTCAAACGAAGATTTTGTTGATTTTAGAAGGAGCAACACTAATATTAATTTCATGTCAAAAATTTATTTTGATTATCTAAAAGTCACTAATATCAAATTAATATTTTATAAATCATCTCGTAAATAAAATCAATCTTTATTTTGCAATGATTATTCTTCAAGTTTATCGTCCACTAATGTTTATCGTATTACTAATGAGATTGACTGCCTTGTACACATACATCAAAGCATATAGTTATCATAACAATTGACCTAGAATTTGATGCTCTTCTTGCATGCTCTGCTATTATTACGTCCCGGCCTAAACCCATTCAATGTTCGCCAGGTAAACAGGATTTGAAATTATGATCTAATTACATTACAATATTTTTCTTCATAAAAAATATTACTGTATTGATAATGGAAATATAACAGCATTCAATATGTTTGTTTGCCATATTGTTAAAGATACTCTATCACAATTTCAAAAATGGTATTTAATAAATAATGTATAAACTGTGGTAAAGGGGATATACATTTTTTCAAGTTGTGTAATAATAAAATTACAGAATGTGTGAAATAAAGTGGACATTATATCCCACATGTTATAAAATTTGTAACGTTAATATGAGATAAATATCCTGCTATAACTTGAAAAGTGGAATGCACGGAAATTTTGTCAATAATATAAGACATTCCACTGATATGATAAAGTTATGATGCAATAAAATGTAAAGTGAACAACGTATAAATTCTGACGACACTGATTTCATGTTTGTTGTTATTTTTCCTTATTTTTATAATTGACAAACATTGAGTAAATTATTAACGCGCCTACAATCATTTTATGAAAATGTCTGTTCTGAAGTATCTGAACTTTTTGTAACTGTTTTATAACTTCCTGTATTCTTATTTATTTATTTTTTGAAACAGAGAACAAATTCTCTAGAATAAATGTATAACGTATGTACGGAGCGAAATACGCCGTATATAACGAGTTGATTAACCTTCGCGCGGACCGCAGATTGCCGTCTTTTTTAATTATGGCGCACATTTCCCTCCGAGCGCTAAAAGGGTTGGGAGGGGCGTATATCCTATAGTTAGACACCCTTATATTATATCGTGTTCAATTCCGGCCCTTATACCCTTCCCCGCCTGCTCAGTAAAGTCAGAACGTCAGTAGGGTCAAGATCGTCTACCAAACTCCCTTTATGCTAGCGGCAGCGAAAACCTTTTCTACTTCTCAAATGAAAATTCAGTCAGTCCAATCAATCAAGGAATACTACATCTGTGGATCAAACAAGATAATAAAACCCGACTGGAAAACAAAGATTCAGAGAAAAACGTGTGTAAACAGCACTCCAGTATTTCAGATATTGCTTTACTTGCCAACTACTCTAGGGCGAACATAGGGGTATGGATGTAGATTGAATGACGTAAACTTATCTCACGAAAATGATTCCTGTTAATTAGTATTTTTCCAACAAAATGAATTATTCTAGTTTTGTTCTAGCCAGCTTTTCTTTTGAGTTATCGTTTTTAATAGACTAGTTATGTTAAACTGTTTTTTAAAAAATTATTATTTTAAAAAAGACAAACAAAGCTGCAAATTTGCCATATTTTCCTTTTTTCGTTGTGAAATATTAAAAAACAAACACTTGAAAGACTGAAAATATGATACCATTTAGGTCGCTATAGGTAAAGTAGAAGGAGTGAATTTTCTATTTTGTATTTTGTAATTTGAAGAACTGAATTTTATTTTGAAAATTGTTGTTATTTTGTAATTTATTTATTTATTTTTTTCAATGTGTTTGTGAAGTTGTGTCAGAGTTCAGTAGTCCTAATTATTTTGAAACATGAAACGATGATGACATAACTGTAATTAACATTTATTTTGAAACATAAATACTGTATATGTTATAACTTATTTGTATAACAAAAAAAAAATGAAAATAAAAATAGACAACATTTATGAGAATAGGTTTAGTTTTTGTTTAAAAATGAATATTTTCCCCATTTTTTGGATGTGATAACTACTAATCTTTAAAACTTCTATCCATCAGAAAAAAAATCCTGGCAATTTGGCTAAAATTAAACTAGAACACAAAACTAAAAACGAACTAAAATATAAATAGAAATAATAGATTATTTTCATATACCACATTTTTTACGAATTTTAGATTCCACTCTAAGGAATAAATGGAAAGTAACAAAACGTGAAAATTATCTATTATATTATATTATTTATTTCAAAAATCAGTTTTGATAAAAAATAAAATTAAAAAAAACTATTTAAATTTTTTTAAATGCAATTTTTCACAAAATTGTTTTAAAATGTGTGTGTCTTCTATGCATAATTTGTAAAAAGCAAGAATTATCACTAAAATTTTGTATAAAAAAGACGAAATAAATCCCCTTATAATTATTTTGTTGATCAGTTTGTACAATTATAGTTTTAAAATGAAATTTTTGTTGTTGGTGGTAGAAAGATTAATTTAAGAAAGCAATAAAAGCAAATTATTTTTGAAATGTGCAAGATTTTCTTTTCAAATTTATAGGTTGTGTTTGGCTGTAGATTAGAAAATTGATATTTAAAAAAAAATCTTTGAGACCGCTTGAGAATGATCTAAGAGTAATTTTGTAAACAGTTATATAAGAATATATATTATATTTAAAAACTACAATACATTTATATTTTGTATAATTTAGTACTAAAGAGATACAGTTATACTTATATGTACCATTTCGACATCCATTCATTCCACCAATTTCCTATTAAAGGAGAGTTTCGTAATTGTTCGTAAGATTTACAGTGTGAATGGTAAAATGAAAACGAAACACAATTTTAGAATATCTAATTTGCTCTTATAATCAAGGTTTCTTCGGATGGATTTCTGGAACACTCTATATTTAGCTAGTACATCCGTATATAACTCAAGTATCGCGTTATGTCAACATGTTCCACAATGTACTCTGGGCCAGCAATGTACTTTATAGTTTGACAATAATAGTTATACAATTTAATATATTCATATAGGGCGTGAAGTCAGACAGGGTGAAATATTACTGCGAATATCCAAGGATATACATTACAGTTTATGCATACTCAATGAATCGCTAACTATGCAGCGTTGTGTTCCTCGTAAATATAAACAAACTGTTGTTTCACTATTTACTTGTCACGTCACTTATATTGACCTCAGAGTTACAATTTGCCAACAGTTTCTTAAATCCGCCAAATTGTTAACATAAATTTAAAATAATGAAACCATTTGAGAAATTTGTAATAAGATTCTAAGTAAAACATTAACATTAGTAATTTATATTAAAATGAATGACGTATATAACATTAGTCAACAAATGCATTAGTTTGAGTATAACATACTGCTGTTACAGTTTTCAAATATATTTAATATGTTTATAAACTTTATTTCAAATTATGTTTACTACTTTTCAATAGTTGTACTTTTGATGAATCACTAATATTTCTAAATCACTACAGTTTGTGGATTATTGATTGTGAAATAAATAATTTTAGAAAGGCTGTTGCTCATTCAATTTTATATTTATAGGATTAAAAATGTTATATAGCAAACATCGGGAGTATACACTGCTTTCATGCAAAAAATGGTTTTTATTTCATTATATATTATTTGGAAAGGGAAATAATAAAGCAACAAATTAAGTTAAATAACTGTTGTGACAGTTAATTACTATCATACACTATTTCTGTACTATGCTGGTGTGTCAACGAAATACTCAAATTGCTAGTTTAATCAAATATTTGGCTATTTTACTTAAGAAAATAATCAGAAATAATGATTTACTCAACGTGTAGTGGTGTTCAATTTCCACCCCGGTTCTATCATCCGATAATTATTCTAAGCTCCAAAATAGTTATTAGAAATGTAGATTATACTTCCTTCTTAAGATTTTATTAAGTGATTATTCAATAACCAATTGAATTAACAATATTTGAATTTTTATGTCTTATTATTTTTTATTTATAAAATTTATTAGTTATTAACTTTTAACATTTTATAATGTTTATATTCTTTTGATAGGTGTTTCAGTTTATAAAACTACCTCAATCGTCTTAGTCAGATACGATTTAAAAACAATACTCAGCCCACGCAATAACAAGTGAAATATTGCCGGTCAAAGTAGTAGCCTACAAGTATAACTTCCGATTATTTAGAATTTGTACAAATATGAAATACTGACTTTTTAACATCGAATTACTATACTGAGCTCATATTTTTAAAAAATTATAAAAAAATGACAGTCAATCTTCAATAATTTTATAATAAAATACATATTTATGATAATTCGAAGTGTATCTATTATAATACAGGGTTTTTTGAGTCAGAAGATCTTGAAAATTTGTTGTTCGGATGAAAATGCTATGAAGTGCTACAAAACTTTAAGGCATATACAATATATATATATATATATATATATATATTGTATATATATGCCTTAAAGTTTATATATATATATATAAAATAATCTTAAAATTAAAAAATAAACGAAAGCATTTTTTTTCTACGTTGTTTATATTAAAACACTGCACAAATTACATAAAAGCAGATATTTACTTTCGAAATTAGACAATATCACTTTTTCTTTCTGCTTTCCATTTCAATTTATATAAATAGGGTACAAACATGCAGTTGTAGTATGATGATATTTTAAATATAAAGACACGAAAATGATTAAACTGTATTAATTCAAAAAAGTAAATAAGAACACTTAATTAAGAATCCAGAACAAACTTCTAAACACCTTCACCATAAATATTGATTCACTCCGATTCAGTCTGAAACATGTGTCAGCCATTAAATATACAAATGGAATAAACAGTTTTCTTCGTCTAGATCCAACCTTAATGTGTTTTTGTTTGTGCAATAAATTGTATCACGTGACCAGGAGCCCAATCAATATCACCTGTATCAAGCAACAGTTGGCCACCCCTTCCATCTCATTCATAATTAATCCCTGAAGTTTAACATTTACACTAATTTTTAAAAATCTAATTATTTGTTTTATTTATTTTCATTGTATCTTTTAGCTGTTAATTTTATTTGGAAATCGTTCTAGAGGTCATTTCTTAGGGGGGTAAAATAAATTAATATTTATAATATTCATACCAAAGTTCTGTTTTGGACCCAATCATTTTCCTTTTTTTACAAATGAATAAGCATTGTAGTCTGGTTTCCGAAATCCAGAAATGATCTCGAAAAACATATAACGTGAGAGGGGTTCAGAAGAATAGTTAGAAAATAATGTTTTTCTTTGTATAAAATTTTAAATATAAGTATATATTTATATTATAATATTATATTAAATGTAAGTTATTGCTGAAATTATAATGGTAATATAAAATTAAGTGAGAAAATCATGTTAATGTTGAATTCATTTAACTAATATATTATAATATAATATTAAATATAAGCATGTAATTTAATTCCAGTTAAGAAATATATTATTATACATTTTAATATATAAAGTGTAACGCAAAATTTAATTTGTTTTCCGTCTTTTGCTAGAACGAAATAAGCTCTACAATAGATCATAATGGGTCGGTTTCCTAATATTGGAAGTTATCATTTTTTAAAACACACTTGTAATAGTAATCATAATAATAATAATAATAATAATAATAATAATAATAATAATAATAATAATAATAATAATAACAATAAAATATTATTTGAAAAAATGGCGTAAATACAATGTGGGAATTACAAATAATAATAATAGTTCAAAAGTCGCAATTTTCTTGTTGTCAAATTTATTTTTCTTTACGTTCTCCATTATGTAAACTCGTTATTATAGGCAGTAAGTATAAATTGGTAAACATATAATAAAAAGCAAATTTATTTATTTTTGTTTAACATTAGTAAACAAAATGAAAGGAAACAAATTTCCAAATTAAGACAGTACTTATAAATATGACGATATCCTAATCACTAAGTCATCATCTCTAGTTATTACAAGTTAACCATATAGTACGTGGTTATTTGTGATAAAAAGGTTTGTTTAAGAAGTGATTTTAAAGTATTGTCACAAATAAAGTGTCTGTTGTGGAAAATGTTCGTTTTTATTTAGGTGATTAAGTTTTCTTGATAGATATTATTTCAAGATGTAAAATATTGAACTGTCTTTAACCAATACCATAGTATTATACGTTAAGTTAATGAATTATGGAATTCTAAATTTTAAAGGTGAAATAGTTATCTGAAATAATTGTGATGAATAAATCGCACTTCTAGAATTCTCTATTTGTTCATTAATAAAATGTATTTATAAATACTGTAGTAGTCATAAGCAGTTGATCACAAAATATATTTTCATAATTATTGTGATTTATTTTCTTCGTTAATAAAAGTAATTGAACCAAAAGGTTCCATCACGCGAACCCCACATTAAGTTAGTATAAGTAAGTTGATACCATACCGGAAATTTGTTTACTACGTC